>CM043706.1:9264732-10464732 GCA_023969325.1 Oryzias curvinotus
CCTTGAGTTGGGGGCCCATGTCAATGGTGGGAAACCCTGGGGGCAGCTGATCCTCTAAATACATGCAAAACAAAGCCAACATCATCAGCAGCCACCCATCAGTCAATGACATGATTTCCAACCAGTGACAAAATAAATAATTGAATCTCTTCTCAATCCCACCTGTCAAGGAGTGAGATACTTTAGAAAACAACACAAATTAGTTCATAAATTCATTAGAAGGTGGAATAATGGACTTGTGTAAGAACTAAGCAGAGTTTGACAAAGTCCTACATATTATGGCTAGACGAGATCTAAGGATCTCCACATATGCAGATCTTTTGGAACATTTTGGTGACATGGAATGTGAAGCAAGGGCACATGTAGGTAGGAGAGGCTGACACTTGAGGTCCTGTATAAAAAAATTACAGAAGCTACAGTTGCTGTAGAGAGTGTCCGATCTGATAGAAATTTGTCAGAACCCAAAGATGTTTTGAATCAGGGGTGTTTGAGTACCTCCAGTGACTTTTGTCAATTGGTATAGGAACCAATGACTGAAACTTGACTGTTGACCAAAGAAAGACCCTTGTCTGATTTAGTAAATCACATTTTTTGCACTACATAGACGGCTAGGACCATGAGTAAAAAGGTGATCCAAGGACACAGAATGTGAAGAAGGCACAGTGGGGAATATATTCTGGACAAGTGTGTTTTGTGACAGCAGGGGATTCTTACAACAACACAACACTTCCTGAAAGCAGATCAGAAATCATTTGAGGAGCTGCTTGGTGTCCAAGTTCAATACATCCAATTTGGTTGAGCATCTGTAGGAAGTTAAGCTTTTCACATAATTTCAATAAGAAAGATCTACCTTGGCTCCAGGTACTTCCTGGCTGCTCTTATGTTACTCAGTAATCAAGCCATCATTCTAAACCAATAGTTAAATCCCCTGCCTTTCTTTCCAGCCAATTGCCTTCATATTTTGGCTTAAAATGTATGGATATCTATGTCTGCATTCCAGATGGTTTTGTCAGCATCACATTCTCCACTGGGAGAGGTGTTTATGCATGGTCTGGTCCTTAACCACAATCAGCATCTAGACTCTGAGGTTTACTCATCTATAGTCACCAGCCCAGAGCCTCACTGCCAAAGATTTATGGGCTCGTCTTATGCACATCGTTCTGTATCACACATACATCTTTACTCATTTTCCTAATATCTCTTTTGAAATACAGGCCAAACCAATTCCGAGCCTTTATGGGAGTGCCTCACCTCAATAGTTAAGGCTTATTGACAGCACACAATATCCACAGAACAGGGCTGATGTGATATGCCATTGATTGCGTACTGTCACTCAAAATGCTTTGTGCCCAGGCACAATCACTTTGTACACCACTACATATGGTAGAAAATGGTATTTTGTGAGACATGTAATGACTTACAACATCATTGTAGTCACAATAATGATTTATTTAAGTGTATTAGATACTCAACTTTTGCTACAGATCAGACGAATTTCATGTTTTTATATTTTTAGTGTTTCATTGCAGTCCAAATTGTCTCATAAGTCACTCGTCATACTTTATCAAACATTTGAGATTCTAACAAGTTTTGGGATCACTACACCACTGTACCAATCTGAAGAACCGGTTACGGTGCTATGGCTCATCTGGAAGCAGCATAAGAGTTCCATGATTGAGTATTGAACAAAATAAATCACAACAATCAAACAAACTATAATTCTAGGTCAAATGTACTCAGGCTCATAACAAATGGTGTGCTTTGAGAATGCCATTATACACTTAAATGATCTGCTGCTAACAGCTTAAAGCAAGACACCACCACTCACCCTAAAAAGTCCAACTGAAAAACATATCTAGAATAGTAATGCTACGTTCACACCGGGTTTGGAATCACACATTTGAGCAACTGCTTTCAATGAAAAGTCTAAGTAAATTCACTTACATGCGTCTCTCAGGCTTCAACATTCAAAACTCTCATATTCACGCATTGCTACACAAGATTTTAAGTCTGTTTTTGGGCTCTCCATATACAATATATTCGGCCATTGAACATACGCTGAAAGTTAAACCAGTTGAACATTGACCAATCAGGGTCCTGAATTTGGTAGTGACGTATGGCCAGTGTCCTGTTCAAAACACTACCAACAGGTTGAAAATCAAAACTTGTAATTGTGATTTGTGGCTGGCTGGAATTATTTGACAAGTCTTTATACATCGGAATAGAGCTGTGAAAAAAAAAAGCCTGGAGCAAGATTTGTAAGATTTCCACCCTTGACATTTTGCACCAAACCTCTTTCGATTGTGAATACATGTGCTAGTATCGAGTACCGACAGACCTGTATGCTAAAACGCGCGTTCAGTAACGCCCATTTAGCACATTCTTGAACATGTCCCAGTGGTGACATAGCGTCAGTGCAGACAGAGAACAGACACAATATTAGGCAGGATGCTGTAATGTCTCGCCTGATTTAGGATCAGACTTTTGAGGGATCCGATAAGGAGGTCATAAAAAAAGATGCCATCCCAAGACTGTCAGTCACTGGCTGTTTGAACAGAATTAGAAAGAAATAAAAGCATATTCCTTCAGGAATTTAATGTGACTACAGCACACTTTGGTGTGCTGGAGTACACCTGTTGTATAAAATCAACAGGCAAGTTCAATAAAGTCCTGCACACTGGGAGCTGCAGCCTTGTGGGACGGTAACTTAAATGCAATTCTTTTTACATCAGTGGCAATTAAATCAAACATTGAAAGCCATTTCGCTGTGATACGGAAAATCAAAGGCATTGGTCTAACTTTATTCACTTTAAGAGGAGGTTTAGGAGAGAAGGAGGGGATTGTGCTTGGAGCAGTTAGAGGATCAAAGAGAATGGAACAAAAAGGAGAAGAAACTGCATCTAGACTTGTAATCAAATAGGTATGGAGCAGATTAGTTTTACATTTTGTCCTAAAATTTAAACGAGCAATGGGAAATTCAGAGTCTGCAATCATCCAAGGAAATTGGATAGAGAATTAAAGTGTGAAAAGAAGTCACATAAGTAAGAAATGGATGTTTGAATGATGGGGCGTTCATGTAAAAGGCAGCCTTCCCTGAGGTTTTTTATTCGTTCGTCATAGCTAAAATCCACTGTGACTTTCTCCATCTCAACCACACAGAGCCTCATTACAGGAAATCCTAGCGCCTAACCTCGCTGAGGAGATGCTAATTCTGGTAGGTATCATCGAACCGTAGCCAATGGGTCGTGAGACGCCGGCATTGAGTGGCGTGCGTGGCCTTTTAACGGCTCCGGTTTCAATCAATCACACCGCCTGACAAATGGAAACGCAAGCATAATAAACTAAACTGAACACGACGGAGAGGTGTTTCTGGGAGTGAGTGAGTTCCACATTAAAACGCGTACGGTTAAAGAGGGTAGAGACTTAAAAGAAAAAAGAAGGACGGGCAGAAGACATCACTAAAAGACAAGAAAGAGTGACAGAAAGGAGAACCAAAGAGAACAAGCAGGAAAATAGACAGAGATGGTGAAAGAGCGCAAGGGAATTGTACGGCATAGCAATCCTGATTCTCTCCGCTTTCATTATGCAAACACTTACTTCAAAGCCAGCCCCTTGTAGGCAAGAATAATGCATTCTATTTCATCTACCTGGGGTGGGACACTGCACCGAACAGAGTGCACAGTTAGAAAGCTGCTCCCAGATGTCGTGCATTTCTCTCCGTCACTCTTCTACAACCACTCGAATGGGCATGAATGTGCTAACTGACTGTATAAAGTCATGTAATTGCAAACAGGTAACGTCTTAAAAAATGCCCATAAAAAGACGCGCAAAGTAGTTCTTGAGTTCCGACGAAAAGAAAGAAGAACTGTTACTACAAATGCATGTTGGTTTTCTCACTGTGCTGCCGAATGCAAGGAGTTTAAAGACCTCCTGAGGTCAAAGCAGATGTGCAATCCTACACTTTGGAGCTCACAGAGATCTCCACACACCACACTGTTTCATGTGGATGTGCTCCCAACTCACTGTTTCCACTGTGAGCAATCCAGATCATTTCCAAGCTCTCAGAGCGGCCCGCTCTCACAATAATGAGGACTGCTGTGAGAACGCTGTCATTTTACAGAATGCTCCAAATGTAATCTACACACGTCGCCACGGGTTTCATCATCTGCCTGAAAGACTGCGATTCGTGCCTGTTCTTCTAATCAGGGGAAGGCTGTATCAGAAGCCTCACAATTACATAATAGGAACAGCTGTGAGCAAACTTGTTTGCATCCCTCACTGTTTTGACCGAGAGATTCATTTCTTACGCAATTGAGCACAATCGAAAGGATAACTGTCTATTTCTTAATATGCATTGATCTTGATGCTCTGTCAGAGTATTAATCCGAATTTTTTTAAGGAAACACATTTAGCATCTACACCCATTTAGCTCCTTCAAGTGCCTTAGCCTCTCAACCAAATTTATTAGAATAATAAAAAAAAATGTATATAAAATGTAAAATGTAAAATATTTTCTTCATTTAAAATGTGAAAGTCTTACTTAAGAAACAGACAGGTGGTGTGTTCTATAACTTCCTGTTTTTAAAAAAGAAAAGTGCTCTGTGGTCTTGTTTCAGCTGTGCAGACACCACATTATGAAAAATAAAGGTAAAGCTGGAAGATGGTAGTTTTTAGCATCTTTTTCATGATTGAAGACATATATATATATATATATATATATATATATATATATATATATATATATATATAAACTAAGCTTAAATTGTTTCTGAGTGTCTGTTTACTCAAATGAAAACAAAACGGCAAATGAAAAAATGCAGATGGAAAAAGTTTTAAGCTGTGATGTAGGCGGTACAATCAGCAAGTCACATTCCCCCTGCTCCGCTCCATTCTGATGCGTTTTAGACAAATAGATCCACGTATGTCTTTGTTTTGCTTGTCTAAGCTGCCCTCTGGGACAAAACTGTACACATGTACAGATTCTGGAGGGAAACTACACGTAACAAAAAATTAATAAATAAATTATCAATGCAGTCTTAAATAGCCCCCAAAACACATTTTGGGTTCTTCTTATGTATGGGTGCTGGTGCTGCTTTGTATTTATTTATTTATTGCCAGTTTTTGAATGTCTGCAGCACAGGAGACTCATTATTGTAGGATGCACTAAAAAAATTAAAGCCATTGTATGGTCTACAGACACCCCCCTTCTCCCTCCCCCGTCCCCTTTTGAACCACTCTCACTGGCTGAGCTGCTGCGACACACTCCTCATGCTCCAGTTCTGCCCCTCACCAGAACTGCAGGTGACAAATTCATAAAAAATAAGAAAAATAAATTTAAAAACTTTTTTTTTATAAGTCCAGTTTAATAAGTCGAACAAATGCTTTTTTTTTTTTTTTTTCTCCATACTGTCCAAATTTCACAATTTGGCACAACATGGCCGCTAAACTGTAGGTCCTGTGGCCATCTCATCATGGTTTTAAAACTTCCTTTGGATATTCCTGACACGTCTGTTTCAATTTCATTGGCGGATTTGAAACATTTTTTGAGCAATAAGAGATTTTGGCACCATTCTTTTTTTAATGTTTTCGCCGCTGTGATGTAATCATAGGGGGGGGGGGTGGGGGGGGCCTTATTTATTATGTCAAAAGTTCATTTCCACCAGGTACAGTGTGTGTTTTTTGGACTATGTAGCTGGGGTGAGACTTTCATTCAATGGACAGTTGGAAATTAGAATACGTCCCTTGCTTGTGGTCCATTAATATACAGCTACGGCCTCACTCATAAGCTTAAATGTTTTGCACAAATCTTTGTTAACTGGGATGATTTGCTCAAGATTTACCACAGATGCAGTCCACCAGTTTTGAGCATTAATGCCATGTTTTTTTTATGATCTTGGCCAAGGCTTTAAGCACATGACCGTCAGATGGCCAACTGGACCAGTGTCAGCTTTTCTTATGCAACTTTGTGCAACAATTTTCCAGGAGGAGCTCTTTGGGCAAAGTATTCCCCATATTGAGAAGTGATTAAAGCATTTGATGATAGAAAACTAAACTGTTTATTAAGAACAACAACAACAACAAAAAATCAGATCACACAGAAATGTGTTCACTTTCGGACTTGTTGCATGTCACCTGTCACCCCAGGTACTTGTGAATTTTTACAGAAAGTAGGAATTATACAGAACCTGATTGTGCGCTGGATACAAAAGCATATAATTGCTCTATGCTAAACTATTATTTCAGCCACTGCCAATTATGGCCATTTACTGTGAGCCAAGATTTCAGGCAGTCTGGTCCAATCATCAGTAATTAAGCCTGCTGACCTTTATACCAGATCCCGCATGTCAGGCAGTCAGTCAGTTAGCTGAGTCTGTGGAGGTGGTGTTGAGTGGGGACACATGACTGACAAGGCTGTGTGTGTGTGTGTGTGTGCGTCTCTCGATGTGTGTACTTTGCGACTGACATTTGCACTGACAGCCTATCAGGGACTATTAGCTGCTCCCAGGTGGCCTCTTATTCATCCACAGCACAATGACTCCTCAGAGGAAGAGAAAGAGGGTAATCACCACATAAAAAGATGCACTGTCTTAAATTGAGGGCACGTTTGTCAGTGAGAAACGCGCACGTGTGCGTGTGTGTGCGTGAGGTGAAGAAAGACGGGCGAGCGGATCGAAACATCCAGTGACAGAGGTGGAGAACTTTGAAATAGATGCAAAAACAACAAAAAAAAGGTACACACACACAGATGTAGGCGCACAGCTTGTTGTGCTCGCACAATTACAAGGCGCACACACAGACAGACAGGCGAAGACTAACCACGTGAGACAGGAACGATTCTGGATGGATGGAGCGGAACAGCACAGAAGATGCAAAGAGTGGTTGGTTGTGAATTATTTAGAAGTAGCTGTGCAGCAGACCTAAGAGCACGTGGAGAAACAGACAGAAGAGAAAAAGCAGGCAGAATAAAGGGTATGGTGGTGGTAGTGGTGGTTGGGGGGGCTAAAAAATTAAACATAAAAAAAAAGGAGATGACAAGAGAAAGAACTGCAGACTCCCTTCTAACCCTCAAAGAGACAGGAGAGGAGGAAGAGGAGGAACATGCTGCACATCTTTCCCCCCATGAGTATCACCGGCAAAGGCAGGTGATGTGATTATCCACACTTGAGCAACTTCACTCAATAAGACGCTCTTGATCCTCAAACTACCGGTTCATAATGTTCTCTTAATGGACTCCACTAACACCAACATCACTGTCTGCATTAATGGACCCTTGCTTACACTAAATCATCTACTGGAGTGAATCCAGGACCAGGCTTTACAGCTGAAGGAGTGCGAGGTGTTGCTCATTGTGGGCATTGATTGTTAGTGTTGCTGGGTTGTGAATAAGAAGACAATAAGGTGTGAGATAGGCTGGATGAGGAGGTGGAAGACAAGTTGTTTATAGCTACAGCCAAAGCAGACACACACAACATGGGGTTAGTGGAGCTAATTCCTTTTCCTTTCTTTTTGCCAGACACAAAAAGACGCATGCAATGTAAATTTGGCAGGTGCTTCTTGTCTCTGATTCTGAGATGAATACGAAAAAGATGTTGTGCCTGCTGCACTTCTCAAAGAAGAAGAGCAACACGGACAAGAAGGCTGAAGAAAACGAAGTTGTTGCGTGAGGCAGTGGTTGCAGAGGCATCACCATGCCAACGATTAAAAAAAGCTCTTGAAGATTTGGTTGATGCCTCCTCATCGCATGGTCACAGGTATATTTGTGACCATAGCAAAAAAAAAAAAAAAGAACAAAGTGTAACCTAAAGTACATTTTTAAAAGGGTGTTTGAAGTTTGAAAGATTATTTTTCCTAGCTGTCTTCTCACATTCAAAAAATGTGTAGCAATATGTCAGTATAGGTTCTCATTAATCCTGGTAGTGTTGTCTTGGAGTTGGGTCATAGCAACTGGACTTAAAAAAACTTCCTCCTTGAAACATTTTGCTGCTCATCCAAGTGGCTTCATCTGTCTGGATCAGGGGTGGGGAAACTTTTGGACTCGTGGGCCACAAAGGGTTCTAAAATTTGACAAAAGGGCCGGACCAGGAGCAGATGCATTGAGTGTTTTGGCAAGAAAAAGAAATACCAAAAATATGCTTTTGTTTTGGTTCAAATTTGATTGAATGAATTTTCATATTAAAACTTTGGCTGTTGTTCTTATTTTCGTGCCAATTGCACAATGGGCTGATGACCTTCAGGGAAAAATGCAAACGTAGAAAAACAGTAGGTTCATGTGCTGTTGGAATAATCGGAAAAATGACTCTCTGACTCGGAAAACACACATGTCAGAAAATGTCAGAAAAACAACAAATTATCCAACACCACATGAATGCAAAATTACTTTCTGCACCTAGACAAAGGTCAGTGTATTTATAGAGTACCGTCCATGGGAATTACAGTGAAATAATAAGGATTATCAATAGAATTTATTCCAGGTAAATAAGAGACTTGAACTTGTAGTATATTAAAGCCCTGCAACATTAATTGCAAACGAGTTTCAAAAATGTCTCCAAAGGTTTTTTTTTTGTTTTTCCATGACAGGAAAGACATATTTTTTCTTCTGTGTAAAAAGAATTCTTAGCAAATTTCGGAGTTTACAAAACATTCCTTAAAAAAATAGTCACAGATTTGTCTCAACCGCAACCTTTCTCACGTCTGTTTGAGAGTTAGAAACTTTGAAAAGAGTGACAACTTTGTGAAAAGCTGCAGCAGACCTTCATCCATCCATTTTCCGAACCCGCTGTATGCCTTTCCGGGTAATAGGGTCGCCAAATCCTGTTAATATTACTGCCAATGTTGGGCGAAGGTGGAGTATACCCTTGACAGGTTGCCAGTCTGTCGCAGGGCCACAATCACTCCCACACACTCATACCAGCATGACAATTTAGGGACAATTTAGAGTAACCAATTAACCTATGAAGCATGTTTTTGGACTGTGCCCGGAGTGCCCGGAGTGCCCGGAGAAAATCTATGCTTGCAAGGGGAGAACATGCCCTCACACATAAATGTATACGCTTTTGTGTAAATAGATCTGAGAATCTGTGTTTAGCGATTCAATGCGGATAAAATAGCTGCTCATTCCACAGAAAGCCAAGTGATTTATTTGACCTAATGCATCAAACGCTTTAGATCCAAGTTTCAAATGATACAAAACCAAAATTCCTCTGTTCAAATTTTATACAAAGTGCCTCAATGTTATATGAGCACTGAAAAAGCTGGGGGTGCTTCTATTTTACTAATCTAGACTTATTGGCCACTTTATTAGGCACACCTGTCCAATTGCTTGTTAACACAAATTTCTAATCAGCCAATCCCATGGCTGCAAGTCAAAGCATTTAGGCATGTAGACATGGTCAAGACGATCTGCTGCAGTTCAAACTGAGAATCAGAATGGGAAAGAAAGGGGATTGAAGTGACTTTGAACGTGGCATGGTTGTTGGTGCCAGACAGGTTGGCCACAGAGTACAAAAATGCCTTATTGATGCCAAAAGTCAGAAGAGAATTGCCAGACTGGTTCCAGCTGATAGAAAGGCAACAGTAACTCAAAGAACCACTGACCATAACCGAGGTCTGCAGAAGAGCATCTCTGAACGCACAACACGTCCAACCTTGACGCAGATGGGCTACAGCAGCAGAAGACCACACTGGGTACCACTCCTGTCAGCTAAGAACAGGAAACTGAGGCTACAATTCACACAGGATCAACATTGGACAGTAGAGGACTGCAAAACTTTGTCTGCTGCCTCATTCAGGTGGTAGGGTCAGAATTTGGCATCAACAACATGAAAGCATGGACCAATTCTGCCTTGTATCAACTGTTCAGGTTGTTGTTGGTGTAATGGCGGGGGGGGATATATTCTTAGTACCAATTGAGCATGGATACAAAGCCACAGCCTACCTGAGTTTTGTTGCTGACCATGTCCATTACTTCATGACCACAGTGTATACATCTTCTGATGGCTACTTGCAGTAGGATAACGTGCCATGCCATAAAGCTGGAATCATCTTAGACTTATGTCTAGAACATGGACTCAAATGGTCACCAGATCTAAACCCAATAGATCACCTTTGGGATGTGGTGGGATGGGAGAGTGGCATCATGGATGTGGAGTGGACAAATCTGCAACAACTGTGCGATGCTGTCAAGTCAATATGGACCAAACTATCTGAGAAATGTTTCCAGTACCTTGTTGAATCTATGTCACCAAGGATTAAAGCAGTTGAGAAGGCAAAAGGGGTCCAACCTGATACTAGCAAGGTGTACCTAATAAAGTGGCCTGTAAGTGTATTTTTGTTTTGTCAAGAGCCTTTAAAGCATATCTGACTCCATCATAAATAGTTAATGAAGAATTGATGGGTTCATGATAACACACAATTAAACTTGAAAGACTTAAAATGAAATATGACACACAGCATATCGACAGATCTTTAGAGCATTTCAGCCTAATTATAAATCTGTTCAATATTCTAATACTCAACTCAAAGATATTATTTACAAAAAAGCAAAGAAAATCAGTTGGATCACATATCAAAAATATCAGGCATTTTATACAGTTTTTATAATAATAAACCACTTAAAAGGTCATGTAGATAGTAAAATATGACTTAATAATACCCTTTTGGTCCCTGATGAAAACAAATATGCCCACAGAGAGATGTTTTATGATTAGCGGACATTTCCGAGATTTTAAAAGTGGGAGTCTTCACACCTACCTCGTAACACACTGAGTCGGGTGGAGGCAGTAATCTCTCCTGCTGAGTTGGAGGCGTGACATTCGTAAATGGCCTCGTCTCTGGGAGTTCTCAGCGGCTGGATCCTCAGGACTGAACCGGATCCATCGTCAAACTCTATTACCTGTTGGTGGAAGTCACAGTCAAGCAGCCGTACCTCTTTCATGGAGGGGTTTAGCTGAACAAGTATGGAGCCTGTCTTCTGGTTGTTGCCAGTAGACAGTCCAAGTGTGGCGTCGGAAGTCTTTCATTTCTTTGCTTCTGCTTTTTCTTTGATTTTGATTTTTAATATGCAAAATCATTTTTAGAAAAAAATGAATGGTTTCAAATCCCTCCCTTAGTTATTTTTCATCTACTGGGGAACGCTGACTTTAAAGGATAACACAACTCACTACACACATAAAAGCTGATTTTGTGTGGCATCAGCATCTATGTAAGTTATTTCCTTTATAGAAAAAAAGATGTAATTAAATTTATATCTCATATTCTGGGACGTGTATTAACTTTTCTTAGAAACCCTGCTTTGAGCATTAAAAAGGCTTTCGCTTCAGAATAATGCACACACACACACACACACACACACACACACACATATATATATATATATATATATATATATATATATATATATATATATATATATATATATATATATACATATCTATATGAATGAATTTGATTTTCTTGGAAAGTTTACTTAAAAGGAAATCGGATAGTAACAATCCCACAAGTCTTGACCGACAGAACAGCAACAAGTAACAGCATGTAGCCTCGGTTCATATAGTTTGGATCAATAATAAAACATCTCCTGGAGTGATTTAATCACAAACAGGAAGACACAGAGATGAACCTAAAGCTGGGAGGGAACTCCGCTTATTAAAGCGGAGGAGCATCCTGTGCAACACTGACCAGGCTGGAAAGAGTCTGATTTAACATCTATAACTGAAAGGTGACTCATGAGGGTGCAAATAAATCAAAAGTTTTTGCCTTCGGGAAACCAATAATCATATCATATAAGAATCTCATATACAGCAGCCAGAGGCATCATCTGACATATAAGAGAGAGTATGGGCAGACGGTGCTTCACACACCTGTGTGACCTTTGAAGCACAACTGCAGACAAATCTGATTGCCTTTAAAGGTACAGTTTGGTCTCTGAATGTAAACCGATGATGCCCGTTAAACGAAGATCCCAAACATAAAGCAGCTGCCCGTTCTGTCTTTAATGTCAACTTCAACTGTCATAAATGCCATGCATTTTCCCAGCGGGCACTGGTTTAAAGAGGGACTCTATAATAATACCATTATTGATGGTTCTAATTGCACAAATTAAGTGGAGAAGGCACAGCTCTACAGACTATTTTCCATACTAAATGGTTGTTTGATATGTAAAATAAGTCATCTGTCATGTTTAACAAGCTTTGAAACACTACTAAGGCTCATTTGTTCAATGAAAACATGTCTTAGTTCTTCCGACCTTTTAACAGCGGAGCATTAGCTCCCGTGTTGACAGTCTTTCAACTATCCAAACTCGTCAACCATTGACGCAATTAATGTAACCCCAGCGGCTGCGGAAGCGGAGAAAAACAACATTGCACTAATGTACGACACTTTACAGTGGTGCATAGTGATGCATAGTGAAGTGCTTGCATAGTGATGTAAAGCCACGTTTCTCCTTGACAGAATCAGGCCATTCACGGCGATCGCGTCAACAGTCGAAGATTTATGGTATGTCAAAGAGCGAGTGTTATTCACCGGCAAAAGCTCCGGTGTTAAAAAAAGAAAGAAAGTCTTTAAATGCTGTATCCACAAAACAACAAACCATGGTTGCAACAAAGAAATCATGTAACAAACATGAATTCCATTTTATTTTTTGTTCAGTTAAAGTCACATGGAAGTTGTTGATTATCTTTCGGCTTATCTCGTTAGGGGACGGCAAATCCTCTTTCACTGATTTGTTCAGGTGGTTCGGCAAAGAGTTTTTACACCGGATGTTCTTCCTGACACAACCCTATATTTTGATTGATTGAATATTTCTATGCCACAAATGATCTTTTCTATTCTGTAATACAGTCGTCTGTATAACAGCACATTTTGTTCAACGCCTGTTCAGTGCCCTGATTGGCTGTAGACCCTTGTCAACCAATCTCCTTTGTACTGTGTCTTCTATAGCTTCACAATGCATTAAGTCTGCCAACTCTAAATAAATCTACATTGGCGAGGAATTGGTTTTAATTTGATCAAATTGGACTTATTTTTCTCTAAAAGTGTGAACTTTTAAGCTATGTTCACACCGCCCTCGTTAGCATGCTTTCCACAAACCACTTTCAATTAAAAGTCTATGTAAACGCACGTAAATTCATATTTCGGGCTTTCTTCATTCAAAATAACGTAGAGAATAGCTACACACATTTTCAAGAACGTTTTCAAGGTTTAAGTATAAAATGTGTGGCCACCGAATTATCAGTATGGATGGCATCCTTAATTAAAAGAAGTGTCAACCGCTTGAAGATTGATCATGGAGACCAAATGAATACTTGCGATTTGTGTCCAATATATGACTCCAAATCTTTCATACTGTGTATAGGAATAAACCTGTGAAAGAAAAAGCCTGGAGAGAGATTGTCAAGATTTGCACCGCTTTGGCATTTAGCAGCAAGCCTCTCCCAATTATAGGCGGTGGTCATGTGCAAACACTAGTAAATGAAAAAGAAGAGGAATCCCCTCCCTGCTTGTCCAGTGTGAACACTGAGTCACAGAGTCCAGAGTCACCCCAGTTATTTTTGCAACGCAACTCCTGCAATGAAAGAGGGACCACTGTATATATATTTAAGATGGCAAATAATGTAAAACTAATATGTTACAAATTCTAACCATGTAGAAGTAAAATCTTTGTAACCGTGTGAGATATGAGGTTATTAGTCGAAATGTTAAAATACGTGGTCCGTTTATTTATGCGTATCCAAATTATGGTGGTAAACCATGAATTTTGTTTATAGGCCCATATTATTGTCAAGAAAAAAGGATACAGCTTTATACATGTGTCACATTCACTCTTTTTGAAAAAATTCTTAAATTGTTTCAGAAAAAAAGTTAAAAGTTAGGGTTGCACGATATGAGAAAAACTCGCAATTTGTGATGTAAGTGATCAATATTGCGATGACGATATAACTTGCAATACATTAACAAATAGCAGAGCAACCACAAACATTATTTCCATTTCACTGCAACAGTTTATTTAAATAGGAGTCAACATACCTTAAATTATACTTCAAATGACCCTCGTCTACATGGGAGGCAAGCATCTAATATAAAAGGCCTCCATCTGATTGGTCAAATGCAAAGTTGGATTTATTTGATTCGTTAAATACTTCAAGCTGCCATAGGGTTGTTTTAGCACATTTAAGGTAACCATTTATCACAATTTGTCCCATCTTTTGTGATATGCGTATTGCACATTTTGATATAACGATAACGATAAATTTAAATGTATATTATATTATCAGTAAAGATGTTAAGCTATGGCCCTCAGTGAGTTTTATGTAAAACCTCAATGCATCGCTATCAGCGGAAGGCATAAATATCTAATTCTTGCAGGAGATACAGTGTCTTACCTCAAATCTCTGGTTGCTGACTTTTTTGCCTTTCTTGTTCCAGACTATCTTGGGTTGCGGGTCCCCTGCGGCCTGGCACACAAAGGAAGCCACTCCCCCCTGGACTCCTGTTTGGTCCTCTGGGGTTCGTGTAAATCTAGGAGGTGCTGTGAGAAGAGAGGAAATCACAAGTGAGCACCAACACACTTGGAAGTGAAACAGGGCGCTGCAACTGACAGCTTTGTTATATTTACTAGTCACTAGTAGCACTGATGTAAAAACGAAAACCCATGCACACACTAAAATAAAACAAAAATGTTATTAAATGCTCTCAAGAGCTGAAATATTGCTTTTCCTTGTCCATATGTACCACATGCAATGCATAGAAAATATCATTTTAGTAGATTTTTTTGTGCAGTTTGAGAATAACTAAAGGGCAATAATGCAGAAAGTCAAATTCTCTCAGTATATTTATTACAACAACCTCGTTGCATTCAGCTTGGACGTGTGGGTGGGTTGGAGTCTGCATGTGTGTGCATGTTCCACCATGTTTTCCCTCTGTCCCTGCACGGCAAAAGAAGCTTAATATTTCTGTGCCATAAAGGATTTATGAAGACTTATTCCTGACATGACCACTAAAGCCCCTCGTTTCGGCGACGCCAACAATATCATGGCGGCGGCCTCCGCTAGATTGTGACATCATAACATCAAAAAGATTCGGCACGTCAGTCACGGCACGTCACCAGCCGCTCGCCTAATGGCATTCCAACCAAACCAGAAAATCCCTACTTAAGGGCTTACTGCCAACCACCCTGACAAAGGGAGAGAAATTGCTTTTTGCTGTTTTAAAAGAAATCGGGGAGAAAAGGAAAGGAAGCTTAGCGTTTCAGAGCAAGGGGAGGAAGAGGAAAAAAAAAGGGAAATTAACAGAAGAACGGATGAGATAAAATGAACAGAGTGAGACACGCAGATGGAGAGCAGAGGAGGGAAAGAGGAAGATGAGTGCGAATACAACAGAAAGAGACAGGGAGGCAGAGTGTGAGTCAGATAGGATGGCAAGCAGTCAGAGAAAGGCAAGCTGCCCAATCAACTCTACACCTCAGTGATTCACGGCCAACTCTAACCTCCGTCAACACACGTGTGTGGATGCGTATGCCTATGAGCTGATTTAGTGTTTCTCTTTTATTTTTGCCCTCCTTGCACATGTCATATTACATGTAAATACAGCTTGTTGTTATTATATCAATATTGATTATATTAAAAAAGAAAAAAAGCAGATGTTAAAAAAATACATGTTTTTATTTATACCTTTTTAGAAAGAATTACCATTTAATCTAACAGGGACATTATGCACAAATCCATTAAAGACCCAGTCTGGAGAAAATTGTGTTGTTGGTGTTCTTAACATGTTCTTTTGCCTATTTTTTCTGATGATGAAAACCATTAGCTTAAAATTGCATTGTTTTTACCACTTGGTCTATAGTGAATATTAGCTGGTTTAACAATCCTGCTGGGTGACATTGCAACTTTGTTTGCACATTTTACATAATTTCGTTTTTTTTATTTTTTTTATTAATCCTTTAAATAATTTTCCTTTAGTTTTAACCTGGGAGTTGCACTTTACCAAAGACATTCTTTAATATCCCTGGGTCATCAGTGAAGAGGACAATCCATTTATGGAAAGACTGTCCTGACTAAATGTATGGGTTTTATTTTTACCTAACTCAGTTTAAAAGTAAGGTATCCCCATATCATAATACTGCCACCTCGGGTTACAAGGAAAATTTGAATTATTTTGAAGCGTCCTTTTCAATTCATGGACTTGCCAACCGCTCTCCATTAAAAGTGATCATGGAGGAGACATTAGTTATTGTCCAGCTGGATATATATGACACAAAATCTTTCATATATCGGAATAGAACTGTGAAAGAAAAAGCCTGGAGCAACATTTGTGAGATTTGTACCGCTTCGAAATTTCACACCAGGCCCCTTCCAGATAGGTGGCAGAAATGTGCTAGTATCGGGTAGTGGCAGTCCAGTGTGAGCACAATAAGTGCATTTTAAAGCCACGTTCATTGTGTCCTTGAACGTGCATCACATGCCCGGTGTGTACGTAGCACAAGCTAGCAGGAGAGGCTGTAGTCAGATCGATGACGGGAAATGGGGTGGGCTTACTCCGCATAAGCAGTCCTCCTCACAACTCGGAGGCAAATTTCTAAAGAACTACTGCCATTCTGCAGAAACTATGTCCTAGAAAACAACAATGCTTTTTAGATTTTGACTAAAAAAGTAATAATCATAATTAAAACACAACTTTTACAAGAGCTAAAAATTACATGCAAATGTCTAGTTATGATTGTTGGGTTCATTTTCTTTTCAACAATGAAATGAAAAATATTGCAAAAGTGCCACTGTGAATAAGTGTTCCACTGTATGTAATCTACTTGCAGTATTGATCTTCAGTGTTTGATCTATCACTCATTTAATGAGCAAGAAAAAAAAAACTCGTCCAGTTTTAAATGTGACTGCTGGGTTTTTGCATTATTGTACATTAAATGTGACATTTTCGGGCTTTTAGAGATTGCATTTGCCTTCTGAGAAAATGTCACGGTCCCTTTTTTTCCCTTCCCATATTGAATATGTCACATCCCACTTGGTTATCATGTGGTTAAAGAGGACAAAATATTAGCGAATCGCGAAACTGTGGATGTGAAATTGTAACGATGCCATTATGATGGGACCGTTTTTACCTGCATGCATCATGGGAGCTAAAGCTACATAAAAGAGACGGAAAGGCTGAGGGAAGAAGGAAAAAAAAAAAGAAAGAGAAGCGGGGCAATCTCCCTCTTAATCCCTCTGCTAATCTCTCCTCCACAAAACAAATGAAAAGTGTAACGCCAGCAGAACCACACTAACAGCCATGGCAGATCTTTTAATTTATTCTTTTTAATTTCCACCCTTTCCTTTATCTTTCCAGACCCCTCAAAGATCTTTCTTAACTTTTGGATTTCCTGTTTCAGTTTGGTTTCAGATGAAACCCACTACAAGTCTTTCGATTCACTCCTTTTTTCTGTCTTCCTTCTTCTCCACCTCCCTCTTCTTACTTATTTCTCATCTCCTTCTTCAATCTCTGGAGTGTTACATAACTCTTCCTGTCACATTGACTGACTTTATGATGGCGGGAGTCCGGGAGACGAAACGCTACAACCGTATGTTCTTTCTTGCAATACTTTTTCTCCTAGACTTCATTTCTTAATCTGCTTTTTAATGAAAAAAGACCAAATACAGGATATGAAAACTGTGCAACAGCCTCTATTTTCTCACAATAAGATTTAAAATAAATAACCGCAATATGGAAGCATAGGGTAAGATTCCCCAGATTTAGACCACATCATAGTGTCCCAACTTGGGATGTTTGTATTATTTTTGTGTCTGATACAGGCCGTTCAAAGGATGCTACATGGATAAATATCTTTAACATTGGAATCTACTCAGTTGACAGGGATTAAAGAGTCAGTTTTGCTCTCAATGCAACTTATAAATGATATGCGAGTGGGGGGCTTGATACGGGGAGGGGGGCCCTATTTATTTATTTATTTTTATTTATTTATTTTTAAATCGTCAATGCTTGTTTTTATATTTTGTTGTGTTTTAATGTAAAGCACTTTGTGTTATATTCTTATATGAAAAGCGCTTTATAAATAAAGTTGATTTGATTTGATTTGATTTGAGTACACGTGCCAATTTCCAAGGAGACAAACACCAGTTGCATCACCAGAGAACTTAAACTACATGTGAAGCATTAAGCTACGGACACACTGGGCATGTGACGCATGTTCAAGAAAATGCATTCTCGAACGGAACGCGTGTTACATTAAATTCCAAGCAGGGAAGGGATTTCTCTTCTTTTTATTTATCTATTGTTTCCTAGTCCATGTTTGCCGCCCACAGTTAGAAGAGGCTTGGCGCGAAATGTTGAAGCGGTGTAAATCTTGCGAATCTCTCTCCAGGCTTTATCTTTTGTAGCACTTCTGTGAATAGAAAAGGTCTTTTTTTTCCATATGTCACTGCCTAATCCGAGTCCCTGCTTGGCCAAAGGGTTAGGGTTAGGGTATAATTTCCATTGATCGTTTACATAAACTTTTCATTAAAAGTGGCCGCTTGAACGCGTGTTGTCAAGGGCGGTGTTAAATGTAGCTTCTCAGCTGATTTGATGACACAAGTTTAAAAGATCCTGTAATAGTACAATTGAGGTTCAGTCACATTGCTGGAACTTTGATAAACAGCAAGGCTAAAGGATGCTAACTGCACTTGGAGACTACAGGGGCATGCTGTGGCTGACAGATGCTGTCTTAACCCAAAGGGACACTTAAGATAAGTCAAGTTTGTAAGAACAGATGCTTTGCCCAAAGCCGCAGGGAGTAAGGATTAGTGCATATAGTGTGTCGGAACTAAGGTAGCATATGAATCTTAGAATGGAAAGTTTTGACAGGAAATATGATTAAAAAAACAAAACAGAAAAGGTGTACAAAACTGCCAAAAACACCCCAACAGACTGATTAATAATCAGAGCCAGCTAAACGCAATCACGACACTAGATACAAGTCTAATATATTAATGCTCAGTGATCTGAACTCATTCCAGTACAGCTTCTAAAATTCTTGGCAAGATTCGGCGACTGATGTGCCCTGTGGTCTCATCGAATGTGCCCTCAATCACTTACTGTAGCTGATCTGATGCGAAAAAGCATAAAGCAGGCAGGCCTTTCCAAACAAATCAAATCAAACAAAAAGCAGTGGCCTGAGCTGTGCAAAGAAGACCCACTCTGCCTGATAATGCAAGTCTCAACAGAGAAGAACAGGCAAATTCACAGATTACCAAGAAACAAACATACACATGGTTAAGAAATAACCAACAGGTTTCAAAAGATAATGAGTTCTTGAAAAGCAGATCAACTTTTTGGAGAAGGATAGAAGACATGGGGAGCCTCATGTCAGGGTAATCGTTATTGTTTGTATGCGATTGAGCATGCAGATACATTTTTTACTGTCTACTAACACTCCAGCTTCCTTGGTGAGGAATTGTAGTAGCATGTGTGTAGCTGTACACAGTTAACTGGCGATTCACCTTATGAGAACCAAATCGCTCCTGTCAGACGGGTTGAAGAACGAGGCCAATATAAAGGGACAGAGGCGGTGCCGTCGTTGTGAGGCTGGAAAATGGGAGGGCAGCTGGCCTCAACAATAACTTAAAGCAAATTACGACATATTAAGAGCACACTGTCAGCAAATTATAAGCTGCTCACTTTTGTCCCGGTAATGAAATTGGAAAGCTGAGGCCAATAAGCACAGAAAGCTATCATCCTTCTGCAGAACACACGCACAAGTGTTAATTGGAAAACATTTGGCCATGCAGGCTGTATCAACAGGAAATATTAAATTATACACAACAAAGTGCCCTAACATTTAATGAAAGTTTGATAAAACACACATTATGTTTCGTATTGATTCAAGTCCTACTCTGAACTGCGTTTCAAGTTTCTCCTTCAAACACTGTAGAATTTTTCTGGACTATCTCCAAGTTGCATTACAATTGATAACAATGACATTCTCGCCATGACGTGAAAATGATGCAAACCCAAAATATAAAATGCACTTTCACTGCCCGGAGCAATGCATGTCCAATTAGCATGCCATTTATGCCCCCATAGAAGCCGTAGGGTCTGGCTAGTGACGATTTGAGCAGGGTTAATTTGCTAGAAACACAAGAGGAGGAATTAATCAAACAGGATCCTTTTTATGCACAGGTCATTAGAAACACATGGGCTACCCACTGGGTACACAACTTTACTGGGTCAGTGAAGGCTTCCCATGAAAATGAACAGAGGGTTTCTCAGTGCTGGTCGCAGTATATTAGTTCCACACCACTGCTTATGTACGCTGAAGCTAAGCTAACGCTACCAGGGCCTCTTTACAGACCAATGCACCTGCTAAGCTAATGCTAAACTAAGATAATCAGATTTTGTTAGTCACAGATGAGTTCACAGCCATGTTATAGCTGTTGATAACTTTGCTTTAGGACATCAGTGCAGAAAACTTTTCTCCTCTGCTACGCTAATCCAGATATAACCAAAAGTCCTGTAGTGTTGGCTAATATGTAAAATCTGGACAGTACTGTATTATTTTAATTTAAGGTGCTTGCAACACTCGTTATGTATACCTGTGTCTATATAAAATGACTTCAACGCCTTAATGCCTGACTTTGTTTCCAGTTATATTTAAAAAAAAACACTCAAGGTGATGCTTACTTAGAGGGAGTCCTGGATTAAATGGTACTTTGTGAATTCATATGGTGCGAAATCAACATATAAAAACAAAATCAGAAATCGAAAAGCAAGTAACTGTAGAAACCACTAAATAGGCAATGTTTTTCACCAGTTGTCACAAAGATTGTTTGAATAATTGATGGAAGAAACAGCTTATTTGTTTTTATTGTTTAAACAGAAATGTATTTCACTTCTTATTTGGCTACATTGTTAATGTAGTCAGAATATTAAAAAAAAAAAAAAGTGGGAGAAATTCTTCTGGTGGTCCCTCAAAAGATGTAGGTATAATTTAAAGCAACTTAATTTTTTTTTGATAACTAATGCTATATTCACACAAACCTCAACAACACGCGTTGAAATGACCAAGTCCAGTAAAATGAATGTAAATGCACATATGCACGTTTTGGGCAGTCATGTTTAAAGCTCGCATTCACGCATCACTATGCAAGTTTAAAGGTCTATTTTTTTTGGCTCTACATAAAAAATGCACAGCCATTGACCGTGTGTTGTACGTAAAGCCAGTCAAACCTTGACCAATCAGGGACTCGGATTTGGTAGTGACGCATGGGTAGCGTCGTTTTTAATTCAAGAAAGTGCGAGTTCTTGCGCTAATAGTGGGTTGCAACAGTCCAATGTAGACAAAGGAAGCTTAAAGCACATTCAAGAACGTGCATTTATCGCATTCTTCAACTTGCATCACGTGCCCAGTGTGTACTTAGCACTTGAGCAAAAGAACATTTTGGCTGCACGTATACCTATTGCGATTTGTGTAACATGGAACATGGAACATGGAACGGACTGCAGCAGAGTCACAAAAAGCTGTGCTAGCCAATGTAAAATTTTTTCTAATTTAAGTCTTTTGTTTTATAAAGTTAAAATATTTTAGTCAATCACTACAACTTTCAAAACAGGTCTTTCATGTAGACAATGCATAAGGTTTCTGTGTTTTTAGACCAGGAATGATATCTCCTAAAACATATATCCTTGGGTCTCATAAAACTTACAAATATTATTTATCAAAAAACAAGACAGATATGTGACAGGTAAGGTTTTATGGGGTAAAGTTATCCTTAAAATCTAGACACATCAATGTATTCTGAAGTATTTAAAAGAGTTTTAAAAATCAAAGCATGGAACATATTAATAAGGTACCACTACAAAAAAAAAAAAAATAAAATATGTGAGCTTATTTAAAAGCTTACCAATAAAAACCAGCATTGTATAGATCATACTTATTCCATCTAAAAATAATACTTTTTCCCCTTCCTGACCTAAGCTACCAAGAATGGTCTTTGGCACATTTTATAATGATGTGTTCGACAATGATCCTGCTGTTTCTTTCCATAACAGTGAGTCCAAATAATCATAGAGAGAAAAGGCGACCTCTGTAAACCCGATCTTTTCACACCCTTCGCTGATCATCAGGTCAGAAACATCCAACCTCAGATTAAGCCTCTATATCTAAATCTTATCCCAGCGAATCCTCACATTACCTCATCCATCAGCAGCAAGAGGCCACAAGCTTTACGTAACTCAACGCGGTTGTTTCAATCCAATCATGCCCGCTCTGGGCTCTGCAAATGCTGTCCTGCATATAAATGGGAAACTGAAATGGGCTAAAAAATGGTGCACAGGTTACTAATAACATCCATACAAGATGGCAACATTTTAAAAAATGCCTGCAACTTCATCAGAATAACAATAGAAAGAGTTTATTTTGACAGAAAATGTATCTAGTCATTTTTAGAAGCCAATGAAATCAAAAGAAACTTGCAGATTAATAAAAAAGAGACTAACATAGTTGGTGTTTGCCAGTAAGGTGGCTCAACTCAGCATAAGCAAACAAGCTGTCATAGTATGAGATCTAGCCAACCACCATTCAGCTTTCAGTCAGCCCAAAGGCCCTTTAAGAGCTGGCAATGCGGTGGACTTTTGACAGGTTAATCAGTCACCACATGCGGCGGCTCCTTTTTTCAGGGGGACTAATACAAAAAAGGTCGAAGTTTCAGCAACTAGAAAGTAAATTGAAACTTTTTTCAGGGGGTATACAACAACCTTTTATGGCACATAAAAGACACCCATTCAAGATGAAGGTAAAGATTTATGCGATACCCAGTTCCTCCTTATTTGAACCTCTCCTTTCCAGTTTTACAACATACAGTCTGCTCACTAAAGCACAGGGTTGCAGGTCAGCAGCGTATCTGCTACTGTAAGCCTCTGAAAAAAAACAAAAAAAAAACAGAACAACACACTTGATTGTGTTGTGGTGCTCGCACAAAGAGGTTTTACTTCGTTTGGAATTGTTGTTGCGTCAAAGCTGGAGGGGGAAGAGTAACAGCTTGTTGGTTTCGGGGCAAACAAGGTTCTTGCAAAGGACCCGTGTTAATGCTGCGTTTTACATACGACAGAATGACAAATCAGGAGATGTGATTTTCTCGCACAGGGTGTCACACTGTACATGGAGCAGTGGCCTAGTTTGCAGAGGGATCAGGGCATTACTCTTAATCCACCGGATAGATGCCACAAACCAGAAAACACAATACAGCAAAACAAAAGATAGGCGGGAGGGGTAAAAAGGGGATGGTAAAAGGAAGAAGATGCATGCATCTGGTTACACCTGCCCCTTAACGGATGAATATGGGCTGACTGTGGGCAAAAAGTGGTCAAACTTGTACGGGGCACGCAGGTAGCCTGCATGAAAGACCACTCGGTGGGATCGTAAAGAGAAACTTTCAATGTGCATTTTTTTTCTACGGGCATGCAGTGAGTGACAAGTCATAGCTAACACTTAAACAACACGTAGGGCTAAATAAGGGTGATAAGACGCAGGCATGTCCTATATTTTTTTAATCTTTTCAATTCCCCCTGAAACCTCCACTGACCGCAAGGGACACATTAGTGGTGTTTAAGGGATAAGTGTGCGCTACTTACTTGTAACATGACTGTTGTAATTAAAGACATTAGACAATCACACAAAAAGTGTGCACAACTTGTGTTATCCTATCAAATACTTTTTGATACACTTACAACATGCATGACAATCACAAGTTCCGTTTTTATGACTCCTTAAGGTGGCTACAGGAACTACAAGGAAACTGCAAGTGCCCCCTTTAACCCTTGTGCTATCCTATGACCCCACCCTTACATTGACGTGTTATTCCTACCATGAAAAAGGTGGATAAAGGTGAAGAGGATTTCATGTAATCCATGGACACCAGTAAAGATCACAAATCATTGAAGAAAAAAGGTTCAGCGCACTGTTTTGTGGGGTCTAGATGACCCCACTCCCAATGTTAAAGGATAGCACAAAGGTTACGATGTGGCTGCACGTGTCTTTGAGCTTCCACAGATCCGGCCGTATTTGGTTTTGTTTGCTCTTTTTTATTCTGTATTTTGTTTATTTTATTTCTATCGGAGTGGGACTCCATTGTATTTGTGGATCTTTGTGCGTGTGTGTCTGATTATTTTCAGGTGTTGTGCTGGAAAGGGTGTGGCTTCCATTTGCACTTTCAAAAAAAAAAAAAGCCACAGCCGTAACACCGGACAACCCAAGAATCCACCGTACGCATTCGAGTCTACGTCTGTATGGCTACATGTGACTACGGTCTTACACCAGGGCTGGCCAAAATCCTCAAGAACCTCAACACTGCCTGTTTTCCATCTCTCCCTGGACTGCTTGATGTTCACTACCTAAATTAGGTGTGTTCAGGATGTGGAATTACTTGAGTCAGCTAATCAGCAGCAAGCTGCTCAGGGAGAAGTGGAAAACAGGCAGGGTTGTGGCTCTTGAAGACTAGAATTGGCCAGCCCTGCCTTACATCATTGCTCAGGTTGCTGTAAGTTAACAACAAATCACGATTAATTGCTGCCTTTACTGGAATTATGACATTATAATTCAGGCAGTGTATGATGTGTGTGCTAAAATCCCATTTTCTAACGTTTTAAAGCCTCTTCTGTTTTTTTAAAGAGGGAAAATACTCCTTCAGCAGCCAGTGTTAGAGACGATAAGTACAATGTGTTTAAAATTTCAAAACATTTTGACATGTGACAAGCAACCAGTATGTCAGCTCCCATGCACCCTCTGTTCCCGTTCTAAGTATTCAAATCTCAGAGTCCCTAATGTTGATATTAAAGGAGTCACTGCTCAGAAAACGGCAAAAAAGAGTAAACTTTTGTTCCTCCTCCACTCTGCGAAGCCCCCTGTCCACCCTCTTTCAGCAGATTTTTGGGATGTGCTGGGTAATGGCAGAAGCAGAGCGCGAGAACAGCAACGGGGAAAATCACAGCAATTCAAATGAGGGGGAAAAGCCGGGAAATATAGACACAGAAGACAGGCTATGAATACTTTCTGTTGCATTAGCGATGCTCCTCTAATCCTCAGAGAACGTCTAGAGGCATCAACATTTTGATGGATGACTGGGCCTTTAGTGGCTGACCCTGAAACTTCCACATGGGACAGCAGGGCAGGAGGTTGAAAGCAAAACAACAGGCTTGCTGATGTGTCTGCGCTTTTACTGGGCTCCGTGCGACTGTGCATTTATAACATTGCAGCGCGGAAATTACTACCTCAAGCCTGTTCTGGCACGTCAGGATGTTGGTGATACATTTTGACCATCACAGAACCACTTTTTTTCAGCTGGATTCCAGTTCCTTTGGACGGCCTCAGCAGCTTCATATTCATGTACAGAATGAGCAGTGTTGAATGTTCTGCAAATGCACTTCTTATCATTTTCATCATTTTTGCATAAACTCTCAGTTTGTAATCATTAATAACAATTAGCTGGAAGAGTTAAATTTGAAAAAAAAAAATAAGTAAAGTCATTTTTTATTACATTCTAGTTAAACAGATGATTTATACAGTTGAAATAATTAAATCATTTTTATTGAATTTCTTATAGTTCTACTGTGAAAGTTTTCATTAGTTTTCAATAGTGAGGAAATTCTGACTGTTATGTTCGCAAATGTCACATTTTTTCTTTCTACTTTCGGACCTTAAATTTAATTTCCCTAACTGCTTCATTCACTGTTTTTTATTCAATTATTGATTTCAACTGCAGTTTGAAACTGCAATAGTAAAAGACAGTCGACTAAATTCAAAGTCTACCTGCTCTTGAGTAACTCAATTTAAGTATCAGGTATTAAACCTAAATGGATATTATGATAACATTTAGGGTTAATAGTAAAATAAATAATCTAACAAAGTCCTGATGGCTACATCTTTGTGTATTTAATTCAAATTGGAAGTTCAACAGCAAATCTTATTGAAAAAAATATTTTTTTTGTTTTTCGGCCTGATTTTGAATCACAAATTTGTCAATTGCAAGGCAAGACACAAGCGACACAAAATCACCCGCATTTAGTTGCTCACATTTTGCCAGTTAAATCTGGCCCATTTTGTCGTGTTTGTATTTTGGTAAATATTTACACTTCCTGTCCTCACCTTGATGTTCTCACTGCTGACTAATGCACTTTTAGATCTTTTCTTTTGACAGGTTTGTGAAACCTTGAAATAATGCATCTTTCCATCTATTTTATTTTGTGTGTTTTTATAAACACATTATTTGTGATTTTAGTGTGTGACTTTGCCTTGTGTTGGGCTTCGGCCTGTTGGCGAAAATGTATAAATTAGTTGTAAATGAGCCCTAACTGCTTTTTTTCTTTTGTTTATCCCTATATTTACTCCCAGATATCAGTAATAAAGAGATAACACAGCTCATAACAAGAATGCTAATATGCATTTAGACAAACATAAGAAATGGTTTGAAGGATTATTTGCAGGGATCGCAAAACAAAGTTTCAATTGCAGCACAGTCGGTCAATGATCAGATCTGCCGTAAGTTATCCATCTATCTGCCAGGTTAAACTTTGAATGGACAAAAACAGCCCGCATCTAAACTGTTCCAAAACACACAAAATCATTAACACACAAGTAGACAAGAGATCCACAATCACCCATTTGGGCGCCTTGTAACCATTGACTGTACATAGTGAACTGGATTAAGTGGCCTCAGTACCTGCTGATTTCAAGAAGCCAAAATCCCATAGACCTCTATAGAGAAATATCATATTTATTGCAATGATATTTTTTTTCTGTAGTGGAAGTTATTAAAGTTATAGACTGACCAATCAGATGCCTCAATGAATGTTTGTGGTCTTTCATCAAACTTTCAAAACGTTCGATTGACAGATTTTGTGTAGCCCCCTTTCAAGTGGTAGGGGTGTTGACTTCCAATAAGCTTGCTCCTGATTGGCGAGAGTGGTTGCCATTGAATTGATGACTCATCCTGACTCACACCAATCACAGCATACTGATGGTTTCCAGGTACAACATCACAAAAAATAAAATTGAGTCTGAATTGACTTGATTTCATTGGAGCCAGAAGTAAGCCATTTCCTAAGGATGACAGCCAGTTCTCAAAAAAAAAAAAGGTTCCTTTTTACGTGTGTGTGCATTATCTGTGTTAGTGTTTAGGCAATAAAAGTGTAGTTGAGGTAGGTGGTAGAATCCTGAACAAGTCACTGTTAGTGAGGTTGGTCGTCCTAGGTGGAGATGTCCATGTTTCCTGGGGGACTTGGCAGGTAGGCTGTGCTGTCTAACTCGCCAGAATAATACAGTTCTTTGGATTGTAGCCTGCCTCAACTGCGTCTGTCTCTGTGTGTAATCCCAGCCTGACTAAATGATGTTGGAGGTCAAGGCGATGTGGGGGCCTTCCCATCTGTTGTGGGACGCCAAGCACTCCTTGTTGCTGAAGATAATTGTTTATGACTCTGGCTGTACATTTGGCGTTATAATGGAAACTCAGTTAGGAATTTATGACACGGAAACAAATTCAGTCTCTAAAACCTTTGCACAACGGCATATTGAGTGGGTGTGTGTTTGCGTGTGTGTGTGCCTATGAGTGTCAGTGGAAAGAGAAAAAAAAAAAAGAGCAGACAGGCATGAGAGAGCACTCACAGTCAGCATCAGCGAGGAAGAGGATGCTGAGGAGAAGCAGGCCTGGACTGGCAGAGTGCATCGTGGGATAAATCGACACATGCATGCTGTATCCACCGTGAGTTCACCGCCTCACTGCACCACGGGATGATAGAGACAAGCCGTCACAACCTGAGGAAGGAAGCAGAGAATGCAATCATTAAGGAAGTCCAAACGAAGAGTTTTCAGGCCCGGTCTGTGAGCACACACACACACATATACACACACACACTGGCTGACAAAAACAGACCTGAAGAGCGTGAGTCCCCCCCAGCCCTTCCCCAGCTGCCTCTCTCCTTCTTGCTTCATTAGAACCATGCACTCATTGCCGGAGGTGTATTTGTGCGCATTTGGTATGGAGTTCACGCAGCAGCAAACAAAATTTTAACATATCGCAAAGATTTAGAAACATCAGTCTCCTCCAACATCAGACTTTCTTATGTGTCAGTTTTTACTCGTTACTCAATCTATCTCTGGAATATGACTTTTTTTTTTTCTCCAATTGTGCCTTAAAAAAGGACGATTTTTGATTGATGAAAAGGAGTTGATGGCTTTGAGAAGGAGGGGTGGAAAAGCCCGGGATTGATGGATGATGGATGGATTAAAACGGCCGGAGAACGACTGGTGTTGTCTGCTAGCTATGTTGCACAAAGTGCTGGATCAACCTACAGCTCGGCATGCCGATCCTTTCATCTTTAGATGACATCTTCTAAAAGTGATGATAGTCCCCCCTGCCCTTTTGTCTTACATATCTTTTGAAACATTTCTCTTTCAAAAGTCTACATCCTTCCTTCCTGTCGTCCTTGCTCCACGAACATGTACATCTTTCATTTCCACCGGTTGGGTTTTTACTCCCCATGCCCATCTGCGTGTGTGTCTTTTCGCCATCAGTGGCGCTCAGTGTTAAGTGTTTGGCATTTGAAGAGTTGTGTGTCCAAAATCTCACAAATCAAATCACATGATTGGAGGAGGCAGGCGAGATCACTGCTCACATTTTTGAACTAGAGATCATTAACGTGACTCACAAAAAAATAAAAGAATCGTATAGATTTTAAATACATGCATTCCTATTGGCGGTTAATGCATGTGTTTGAGCCTTTCCATTCCTGTGTCTACTAAGGCAGACCTTATCTATTCCACATGTTTGTGCAGCTGAGATGTCCCCTGTACACGTGAGGGGATATGTGCATATGTTTGTGTGCTCTCCAAAACTGAACAGATTCATTATCAGCAGCAGCCGCAACAGCAGCAGTCTTAATCCCCTCCACTCCTGAACAAGCCATCTGATTAAAAAAAGACGGGGGGTGGGGGTGGGGGGGGTGGAACCCAGAGCTCTTAGCATCCCTGCAGCCCAGGCAGCAAACAACTAAACCCACACTGGATTTTCCACTTGGTTTGGTCCAAAACAATTGCATTGGGATAACCTAGATCCGTCCCAGCACAAATTAAGTCCTCTGCACTGATTTCTACGGTAGACATCGAAATGCCGCACAAAACGGTGTCATCCTCAGGAACTGTGCGTGGCTACCAACACAAAATTCATTTCAAATGCGAGACCTTGAACTGAGAACACATCAATTAAGATTAAAATATAAAAACAGGAAATAAAGTCAAGCATTTTATTAAAATGTTAAAATTCAAAATGTCGGTTTGTTTCACAGTTTACCCCGAAGATTATAAAAAAAAAAAAAGTTTGTATTTGTTCAAGTTTTGCAAGTTTGGACCAGGCAGTAGAGCTAAGACAACACTCTCATTACAGATGTCCATTGAGATTAGTGTGGATTATCGCACGCAAAATCTTCAAAGACCAGCTATCAGACATGGTACTGTTCCATGACATGACTGTGGAATAGTCCATGCACCGGGTCAGTCAAACAAGTTGAAACGGCATGTTTGATTGTGCGTCCAGAATGTCACCATCTAAAATAGAAAAATTAATGAAACAAAAAAAAAAAAACCTGTTGTGTATCTGTCAGGTGGAATTTAAAGGGACATGATTGAGATTACAAACAATTTTTGGGCTTATTGACCTAGTATGGACCGAATTAGTTTCAAACACTTCTAATTATTTTCATTCTTTTTTATGTTTCTTTCTCTTTGTGAAACATTGTTGGACTATCTCTGTTGTATATGGGTGCTTTCTGAGATGTCTGAGAGCCAAAAATGGGCAAACCTGTACAGGTGGCCCAAACAAAATTTTAACCCTTGGACTGCACATTATCTTTTCTACGGGCATGCCGTGGGCTTGGTCCACAAGCCCGGAGCACCCATATGGGTCATGCCCTGTAAAGGTGCATGTGACTAATGATTAAGGGAAACAAATTGAGCTTTAGCCACTAAACCCCCATTTATTGGTAGAAACTAAATTTTATGATGAGTTTGTAAAGTAATACAGTTTACGAATACTGTCAATAAAGAGCAATTATTTGTCTTTTTTTTTTTTTAAATACCTAATTTGTTTGGTTTTCTATAAGTAGTTTGTGCAAAAAGCTTTATATCTAATACTATATGAGCTATAAAGCAAAAAGCATTGCCCCTTAGACAGGTCTTAGCAATTATGCTACTATCACTTAAATGAGGAGCCACTCCATGTAAAGATTGCTGCAGAGCCAGCACACTGTCTGTGGCAACATTGCTCCCCGACGGCGGAAACATCCCTCCTCCAGAATGGATGTCCTCCACACGACACAAAGTGCTCAGCAACGGCTCGATGATGAGAACAAAGACTTTGACATGTTGAGCCGGTCTCCAAACTCCCCAGATCCCAATCCAATCAAGGATCCATGTGCTGAACAAGAGCAATCCATGCGTCTCGGTGTCTCCGTACCAGACGCCACAAGACTTCTAGAGCTGACGCGTCAGTAGGTTTCAGCTGTTTGTTTGAGGAGCGGCAACTCCTCATCAGGCAGGTGGGTTTCATCCTATCCACACAATTTAAGTGTTTTTTTTTTCTATTTGTTAAAAGGAGATTACTAGAATAAATGTAATGTGGCTGCAGGGCAAGAGATCCTGTAAGTGATACAGGAGGGAATCATTTGGGGTGTGTGTGTGTCAGACAGAGTGCTTTTGTGTGGTCGCTAATCACTCCAGCTGATTCGATGTCACTGGAAAAGCTTGCATTATTTAGTATCTTACTTCACGGCACGTCACGTTAATTAAAGGGCTAAGATAACTCCGGGGGTGGGTGGGGTGTGGGGGGGGGAGTACACGGTTTGAGTAGCAAGAAAGGGCAGATAAAAAGAAACCAGGAGAGATGAGATAAAAAAAAAAAAAAAGGTGTGTGGAGAGAAAGACAAATGAAAGCTGAGCGACAAACAGACAAGACTGAAAAAAGGGAGAAAAAAAAGAAGATAACAGGAGCCACACATACGTGCTCGAGCACACACACCCCCTCTGCTTCCCAAACACAGCCAGGTAGTCACCAGATTGTAATCTGGGTGGCTGTTGTTGCTGGTATTACCGAGGGGCTAACAGAAAGCCCGAGCTTCTGCTTCGGATCAGTCAGTTCTAAGCTATTCACTCACATTAGCTGCTATCGCTCAATTATACACCGTCTGTCTGCCCGGGTCTGCAGATATTGGTTACACTTATCTGCTGGATAGTTTCTGGCAGAACAAAGCCAGTGACTGGTGAGCTTGGGGTTTCTTTGCAGTACACAAAGAGGTAAAAGGAAAAGCTAAATAAGAAACAATATGCAGTAAAAAATAAAAATAAAAAAGCAAGGAACAATATATTGTATTTTCTGCACCAAAACTGCTCAATTAAAAGCCCTAAGTTTTTAGGGTTGTGTAACAGAGGTTACGATGACCTCATGGTTTTCAGAGGTACACGCTGCTAAGTCAGTATGTCTTTTTAATATTCTTATAATTAACGTTTGTTTTAGTGGTATTAGTCTGTTTTTTTAATGTATTAAGGTTTGGTGTTATTGTGAAAGCACTAACATGGCTAACATGTAGCGGTGTTAGATACTTTTTTTTACATGTTACTAATAAGACTGGGAGTTAGTATAGTAGCAGTAACATTTGTTTTAGCAATATCAGGTTGGTTGTCATCGTGAATATGCTTTTGTGTAGTGAAGTCGGATTGTCTTTTCTTTACCTGTTACTAACCAGATTGGGAGGTACCATAGTCATAGTAATGTTTGTTTTATCGGTACCAGTCTATTTTATATGTATTGCAAACAAGGTTGGAAGTCACAAGTATCGTTATAACACTAACATGGCTTATGTGTAGCTGTTTTTTTTCTTTTACGTGTTATCAACAAGGTCGGGAGTTAGCATGGTCACAGTAATATTTGCTTTATCGGTATCACTCTGTTTTTTTACATGTTACAGACAAGGTTGGGAGTTACAAATATTGTTAATAAGGCTCTTAACGTGCAGCGTTCCAGAATCTGAATGATGTTTATAAAGTCTGACTGACTGACGGACTTGACTCTGACTCTTTAGTCTCACCTATGCGCCTTATAGTTCAGTGCGCCTTGTATATGACATTAGTTCTAAAATGGGCCTATCATTGATGGTGCGCCTTATAACCCGGCGCCCTATGGTGTGGAAAATATGGTAGATAGAATCTAGAGGCAAAAGGACAAAATACAGATTTTTATGAGAAGGGAGGGTTAAAAATAGTGAGTGTGTGTACAAAAATAAGTAGAAGTATAGAAAGGAAGAAGTCATGCAGCAAAGTAAAAGTGTTACACATGTAGCTAGAAGGGATCTAGAGGAAGACAGAGACAAAGACAAAAGGCAGGTCCTGGAAATGCTATGCTTCCGGCAAACCATGTGCCAGGCAAACGAACAGCGAAAATCCTAATTTGATTTGATACTCCCAAAGCTAAGCACCAAATGCAATTAGACATGTTAATTGACTTATTCTGGTTTGCCCTTTTGAAAAAAGTGGCTGATAGAGCGATTTATCAGTGGGCAGACAAACTAGGCTTATTGCATCAAATAGCTGCACAAAAAACACTGAAAAGCTAAATGGGAAAATAAAGATGTGTATCCTGCTTCTTCTTCATTGAGGACTTAACCGAATTCAAGTTTTTCTTATTTTATTTTTAAGCACCCCCGAGTCCCAAAACACATTGGAATTCCCCAAAAGAGCTTGACAGAAGTGCTCTTTTTGACAAGTTTATATTTTCTTAAAAAATCATTTCAGGGGCCAACTACCCTTTCTGGTTCTTTCTTTCCAGCGATGTTGAAATGATGCATGAATGTATACAGTGTTCCCTTGTTTATCATGGGAATGACGTTCTACAAATAACCAGGGATAGGTGAAATCTGTGAAGTAAATATCACTTTTTTTTTTAATTACAATTCTTATAAACGTTTTAAGGCCTCAATAGTCACTTTATACAGACAGACATTAATATTTTCATGCATTTCTGTGTTTTAACTCTCAAAGTTCGAACCTTTGGAAAAATAAGTCCAGTGATGTAGAATGAAACCAAAGATGCTTGCAATTAAATTACATTTAGCAAACTGAACACATTCGGTACAGGAGTGACGGCTCAGCCAATACGGTCACAGAACGTATCCTGCTGTTAAAATAAATGAACAAAGCATGCAAAATTGTGCAAAAAAAATCTGCGAGACAGCGGGAGATGAACCGTGATATACTGGATAGCGAGGGACCAATCTATTGCAACAACTCTAACAAGTTGGCTTAGTTGTCTTGCATTTGCTGCCACTTTAACATTTTTTTAGTAGATAGCTGTGGAGCAAAGGTAGAGCGTTGATCTCTGTTCGGAGGATCGCAGGTTTGGTTCCTGCTTTGCCTACGTTAAAGTGGTCTTGGGAGAGACACTGACCCCACCTTGGTTACAGGATGGCGCCAGTATGAGCCATCATGGGACCGGGACTGTAAAGTGCTTTGAGCCTTTTCATAAGGTAATAAATCGCTATATAAGTTTTTTTTTTTTTTTTTCTCGGATACCTCATTTGTTTAGCCTTTTATACTAGGACGCCAACAACTTCTGAGAAGGTTTTAGGTTAATGAGCTTGAACTTCTGACACATCAAAGGACCACACAAAAAGCCATTAAGGATAGTGTGCCATTTTGCAAATCACAGTGTTTTTTTTTTAGGGTTTAACACATAAAACATCTTGGTCAGAATACACATAAAAAAATAAAAAATAAAATAAAAAATGAAGTCACATTTGCACAGTCATGTCAACAATATTAGACTAATAACAAAGGCAAACAGCTACAGAAGCTTAAAAGAAATTCACACAAAACTATCATCCCGCCTTTTGACACTGAACTTAATTTCTGTGATTTAAGGTAGGGATTTTCTGGAAACTTCAAGCTAATTCATAACCTGTTTACAAAACCATGGAAACTTACCTCAAATATAGAGGCAGAATGCGACAGTGGATCAAAGTTGTGCTATTGTGATATTTTATAAGACTAAAACATTCAAAATATGTCTCCAAACACAGAGAGGCGTGTTATTTTTTTCTGTGTAATAGTATTTATTGCTTGTAGAAAACAGTTGTAAATATTCGGCTAGAAATGAATCTTTCTTTAACAAAATAATTGTGCAACTGTCTTTGGTCTGTACATCTAATAAAAAAATTAGAAAATTGTAGGACTTCAATAAAAACATGTCAGGATTAGGCTTTTTAGTTGTAGCTGCAGCACCCTTTTGATTTAATCCAATGACGTTCTGAAACTGACATCCCTCAGGTTTCACAAGGAAGCTTAAGTGGAGACTTTGATGTTTCTCCCCATAAAACTTTTTACATCAATAAAAACCACGTCACGTTGCCAAATAGTCGACTAAACGTATCTGTTTCTCTTAAAAGGAAAACAGAGAAAAGACTGTTGGAAATGCTGGAGGGCCACTTGTTTGTTTGATCTATGTGACGACCGAATGTGTGTGCGCACCTTTACTTCCACAAGCCTCACCGGCGTCCCGGTTATCTGTCATCTCGTCACACCAACCTGAATGCAGGAGTCCACACGTAGCCCCTGAGCATGTTTTCAACAGACATATTGATCTCAGCTGAAGTGTCTGCAGGGATGACACCATGACAGAAATCTTACTTGTATTTGAACACGATGACTCATACGCTTTACCACCCACCTATAAGCAATGTGCGCCCTTCAATTTACATACAGTAAGCTTGTTTTCTGCATGTGCAGATTTGGGGTTTCAGTGCTACCTCCAATATGCGTTGCATGGGAGGCATTTTGATTAGGAAAATGTTTATTTAGTTATTTTTGGTTGGTTAAATGACCGAATTTTGAACTACTGCTCCATCCAGGATCAGTCAGAAGCTCACGATAATCCCACCAAATAAAATCTCGTGGGATCCTACTGCGTTCTTCTAATATGAAATTCAATCAAGCAAGCTGAGCCTTTTTTTTGTTTTGTTTTTTGTTTGGAGGTCTTCACAAACACCCCTGCAAGGAGAGCAAAATCCCAGCCGTTATGAGATATTGTTTTTGAACGGAAACTAAAATCTGAAAGAAGATAAAACAAATTAATCCCGTAATTGTGGCTAAACCGCTTGCTCCCCTCGCAATTAATATTTTATTCTCTGAAATGCAGTCAGTAACCATTTTCACACCTGTGAGGCCAAACTGAATAACTTGGAATAATAAAAAAAAAAACTTAAAAACCTTCTGCAAACTCCTTATTATCAATGCTTATGTTTAAAGATTTGGAAAAACTCTATTAAAAACCCAAAAACATCAGGCAAGAAAGAAAAATGCTGGTCTTCGGATTTTACCTCCAGGAGGGAAAATAGGAAAATCACAAAAAAGCTGCCTTTTCAATTCAGTAAAGGAATGTTATATTTAAATACAAGAGAACAAAAAATAACAGCATCAAGTTCAAGCTGCTTTAGCAGAGTTTATTTTAAAAGTGGGACCAATAAGAAAAATCACAAAATTGTTTGCTGTTAAATTGTAAATCAGAAGGACCGTCACTGTTGCCTCACTGATAGAATTTTAGGTTTGCAAGACCAAAAACTGCAAGAACATGTAAGGATCCTACCCACTGCAATAATTAATGCTAAAAGCATATATGCTTTGGGACTAAAGTGGCATTAGTGCTCTTTCCCGCCAACATAAAGACCAATAAAAAGGAATCTCAGTGTGATGACATGAACCACTGCCTGCCACTAAATGAAGAATGCAGAGGATGCACAATATGACAACAAATTTCAAAAGCCCTTGTAAAGAAAGAAAATATAAAGAGACCTCAATATCTTATTTGCCACAATATTACAATTACTGATTTCAAATATGCTTTCAGAGCCTTTTCTTCAGTAAATATAGTTGCTTTAATCACTGCCTTTTTACCAGAACAAAGAAATCAATTTTATAAAGCAGCAAATCTTAAAAACATTACAAGAGGATATCTGCTACTTCAAGAACAAAACCATTATTTTTTACCGGGAAAATGAGAACACAAAAGTTCCACAAGGCATCTGAGGTGGCTTTCAAGAAGCTGGCTACACAAGAAATCGATAGGATAAACTCGGGGGAGATGAGGGAAGAGTTTGATTCATTGAAATGAAGATTTAGGTTGTCCTCCTTCCTTCTTTTTTTTCTGACTCGGTTCCCCACAACCACCTCTGTTCTGTCTTATCCTTCTGTGGTGCAGTCAATGATCATCCCTGCATTCTTTAGACTATTCTTCTCCATGCTTGTCACTCATAAAAAAAACAAAAAAAAATCTACTTTCTCTTTTTTTCAGCATGCCCTTAATGATTCCAACCAAAAGTATCACAATGATATTTTTGAAGCATGATTTTTAAAGAATGCCAAACTATAATGTCAATGTCTTATTAGTTTAGCCACCTAAAATATCCATTTGAATAACATTTTCATTGTTTCTTACACTCTTCTCATGTGTGTGGACCCCTTATCTGAAACCTGTACTCTCCCTTCGAGGGTACAGGTTTGTTGAAACTGAAGAACTGACATTGTTGAAAAACTGGTTTTGGTACTTATTTGTGGGTCTGTCTCCGCAGTTAATGCCTTCGTCACATACAGGTGCTACATTGTTTGGGGATATCCAGGCCCAAGAAGTGCTATAGAGAAGAGTGGCAGCATCTTAAGAGGAGAACAGGTGTGTCTTGCAGTACCTTTGTGGCTCGTGCGGCCACCTTAAAGGAAATCCCGAAAACGGATAGTACAAATTGTTGTATGTGGTATGTGGGTTACGAAGTATTTGTAAGGATAATGCAATATGGATGCACGTATGACGTAGGGGTGGTCTACGAACTAAAATTTTCGTCTGGGTCCCCTGTGTTCCATACAGGTTTGCCCATTTTTTGCCCATATACAGCCTGTATCTACCCATAAAGGACTAAGATATCTCAGTCTCAGTAAATGTAGTTGTTTTATAGATGAGGTCTAAGTAAACACAATATTAGTTCATTTTAACCCACAATTCGATTACAGCTAACCAAAAATAAATCAGTTTTCTTCTATTTGGCCCACACAGACCCAATAATATCCTACCGGCTTTAAAGGAAACTTCTGGGCTGACGCCTTCAGGCGAGCAGTTTGATCTCATAAACAGTTGTTGGAGTGCAGGAACACAGAGTCTACCCTCTCTGACTGTCAGTTACACAGAAAGAGCATATCTCTGCCAGTACCTCTGTTCATGTCTGGCTCTTCTGGTCCAGCTTTTGCACAAGTGGCTTTGTTTTCCAGTCATAAGACCAACGCTTGAGTCCCATGCATTTCCACTCGTAGAGATGTTTTAGCGATGTACAGAGTCCCGCTTTGCCCAAAAAATGTGCTTATCGACAAGTGCATGCAGATACAAAGCCCTGGAGTGCATATATGCAAATGACACCACTTGGAACAGCCTCTTCAAGCTAGTTTATCTGTAACATTTCAAGCCGTTGGAGACCCGTTACCTCTACTTGACCTTACTGAGATTTAAGCTGCTGAACAGTTGAATGAATCATGCATCAAGCAGCTGGCCATTTCGGCTTTCCTTGTCTCTACACTGGTCTGAATAGAAAAATGAAAGATATATAGCTGAAATGCTTACGGTTCAAAACGAGTAGGAATCATTTTGAGTTTTTCTTTAATCAATAACAAATTAGCTACTTTAGAATGTAGGATCTCCCAAATATCAAGGTTAAAGGCCAGGAAAGCTGAGTATAAAGAGGGCAAAGGAAAGCTTGATCCAGCTGTAAATATCAGACCAACACTCCCATTAAACTAAAGGTGCCGTTCATCCATGACCTCAAGAGAACAAAAGTCAGCAAAAAACGAGAACGACCATAGCAGTCAACCTATAACTGGTCTTGGAAGGTATTTACAACCTGGTTAAACCTAAAGTATGAAAGCTAACTGAGATAATCAGCTTTAGTCAACCTAGACGGGTTGTTTCAACATAAAAAGAAAAAAAATCAATTTGATTTCACCAACGAAAAAAAGGACTGTAAATCTGTTCGATTCACTGTGTAACGTGGTAGCCAGTCCTCCACCTGGAGCCAACCCAGTTACTGTTGGGTGAAGGCAGGATACACCCTGAACAAGTTGCCAGTTTGTTGCAGGGTAGCCATTCAGAACAAGCTAAATAGGCCAAAAACTGATGACCTGAAAGCAAGTGTGAATCTCATATAATAAAGGACTTAGGGGATGGAATCTGATGACATGGCCTCTTCAAACTGAAAACTACCAAACAGTCTAGATTTGCCTTTGCAAGATGATTAAGGCCGAGTGGATTATCAGGAGGTGGGGGACAAGATGCCATTACCTATTGAGATGGCTTTTAAAGCAAACCTCATTAAATCCCACCCCAGCGGGCCGTCAAGACAGTATCTGAACTCCAGAGGAACGGATGCAGGGACGACACGAGAGATGAGAACCTGCTGACGGGTGAGAAGGTTAAAGAGCGAGATCTCAACGGCACAGGGAAAGGTAAGCTGAGAGAAAGAGGGAGAGTGAGGTAATGCTCTTACTTTAGCGAAGCCCTTTTACATCTGTCACTGTGTAACTGGATCTCGGATGAAAGTCATTACAAGTAGCAGAATCGGGACGGAAACAAGCTCACGCATCACTTACGGCCTAAATCTAGGAGCGCTGAGAAGAAAAGGATAGCAGAAATGACCAGAAAAGAAAAAGGAGTGGAGGAATCCAAAGAATGCAGTCATTTATGGATATATCAAACAAATGATCTTTAATGTGGTGCAAAATATCATATCTTTGCTGTGCCATTTTTTGGTCCAAACGCTTCTTTGGAGAACTAGTAAAACCAGTTTTGTAAATAAGTGTGCATTTTGTGGTACAAGCAACAAATTTGGCATAATTGTAGCTTAATGAAAGCAGAAAAGCATGTTTGCCACAAGAAAAATCAAGATTTGAAAATATATTGTATTTCTATAATAGTATTCTGTAAGTATCCCTCAAGTAAAAAGTGTGCATTTTGTGTAACACCCCATATTGTTGAGACTGAGGAAAACAGAAATTGAAAATGTCTGTAACGATTAAGTGTTTGGCCGCCATTTTCGAATTTTTTTCTGGCAAATGTGCTTTTCTGAAAGAGGGGATTCTAGGGTACATCCATTGCAAGTTTAATTGAAAATGCACAACTTGTCTGGAATATCAACCAAACCGGCTCTGCTACAATTACTGTAGTATCATTTTTTAAGTATAGTTGGAGTTTTTAAAGTTCCACTCCGATCATCTTTTCCCAGTGGTCTTTTAATGATGATTATGACGTTTTTAGTCAAAATCCAAAACCTTTTTGTCGTTTTCTAGGACATTGTTTCATTCATTAGAAATCCCCCCTTAGAGTAATGGGCGGAATGTAGGTGCAGAATAAGCCCAACCCCACTTCCCATCACCGATCTGTTTAACAAGCTCTCCCGCTATCTTACATCTCCTCACACCCCCAACCTAACATTACTGTTGCAACAAAAATAGTGCGCAATATTGAACCCAGTTGTACAGTTTTTAGCCAGATGCCAGCTCAGGCAAGACAGACGAAGACGTTCATGGATCTCGTCGTCTACAAGTGGACGCATCAGGATGGAGCAGAGCAGGGAGCCCCTTTGGCCACAGATTGTAGCACCTATACGACACAACCACCACTTTTTTTTAAAAAAATAATCCCAATTTACAATGATATGAATAAAGAAATGCAATTTTGATCTTAATTTTCTTAATATTTGTCCTCCGTGATGAGAAAAATGCCACAAGAACATGTTAAAAACTGTTATTGAAGTGGATCTTTAGACATTTCCAGCCAGGAAAAAAAAGGTTGGTTCCCACATATAGGAGCCAGGGCTATTTAAGGTGCCCCAGAAGAAGCATCTATCTGATTTAAGCTTTGAAACATTGTACTCAATCTATATTTCAATGCTTACATTTCTGTAAATATAATTACAATATCCACTTCATACTGGAACATTCAGTAGTTTGTGAAAAGTGGCACACTGGAAGCAGTCAGCTCTGTAATGTGCTTTAGAACATGGATGGGTGGAGTGGGGGGTGGATGGATCCATGGATGGATGAGTCTGCAGTATGGTTACAGTGTGACTCTCGCAGGCGCGTAGCATGCCACACATACTTCTCCGAGATAGCAGGGCTGGATACACATCTGAAAGACTCTGAGTGCTGACACATGCACAAACACAAAATGCAAGCGCACGCCCGCGCACACAGATAAAACGATCTCGCAGGATGGGTGACCTCCATGAGCAGGTGGAGTAGAGCAGTAATAATTTACAGCCCCTGAGCAGCTCTAACGTCAAATAAAATATGGATTTCCTCTGAGCCTGAAGCGGGCTAACCCTTAAATAACTGTGCCTTTTATTCACATGGTGCTCCAGTTATAACCTGTCTGCCAAACCCTTTTCGTTTGTGTAAAAATCCGCTTTTTCAAAAGGCTCCGAAAACTCTGCAAAGCCTTTTGAGTTCGCTAAAGTTCCCTAAATGTCCGTCTCTTAAACATGGTACAATTCCCAATGACATAAAATCACATGCTCAATGCTCCACAATAACTTGGTAAACCTCCTGTTTTCCTCTGAGTCAGTGGAGGTGGCGGTGAAAACCACACAGGAGTTCGTGAACTCGGCTTCCTGCATTCTCAGAATTCCACAGTCCGCCACAAGTCAAGTGTCCAAGAATGAAAACCCGCCTCTTCAATCTGCAATAGCGGGACTGCCGACGAGATAAAGGAGAACTGAAGCTGTGAATACAGAACCCGCCCCCACGCTCTTCTCAAGGTGATTCCACAAGCAGCGCACACAATAAAGCAAATCCTTCAATCTCACTCAGATTTAAGGTTATACAATCACTTAAAGAAAGATCAGCATGTCTTCATACTTAAGGAAAAGTCAACTTGAATGAACAAAATACAGGAACCAATTCAAAAGAATAAAAAGCAAAGCTCTCAAGGTCAAACCCGACAATTGAGGCCAAAAATACATTTTTGATCAATGTATTCTTGCAATGACTAAACGAGAGGGATGGAGTTACAAAACCTTTTCCCTCAAATTGATTTTGGCCTGTGGTGCTGTAAGATTACAGGAGTATAACTCAAATAACATGCAAGGAAATTTTAAGACCAGCATGCATGCCTGGCATTAGACACACTAGAACATACCTATTCAGAACTTTTAAATTATCCAAAATAAACATTTTGAAGAGAAGATAAACTTTACCTAGTTATTTCTGTGTGGTTAGCAATAAAATGACGTAGCGTCACATATTTATGCCCAACAGGTCGACATATCTGTCTTTGAATCCAAATATTACTTAAAGATCCACTCCGATTATCTTTTGATCTATTTTAAACGACTTCCCTATGGTCTTTTATTTTTGATTGTGCCGTGTTTAGCCAAAATCAAAACACCTCTGGCCTTTAAGTAGGACATGGGATTTCTACAGAGCACCAGTAGTTTTATTAGAAATTTGCCTCTGAGTCAAGCTGGGTAGAAGAAAACAAAGACGTACATGGATCTAAGTAGTTTAAAAGTGGATCCATCAAAATGGGATGGAGCAGGGAGCTTGTGACCCCATTGATTCAAATAAAGAAATACTTTACAATGCAGTTTTAATCTTAATCTTTCTAAAATATGTCCTCCACTATCAGAAAAATGCAACATGTTAAAAACTCCAAAAACACGATTTTTATTGGGTCTTTAAACAAGCAAGACGTGTTTTTTTTTTTCCATATCTCAGACTGCTATGAGTAAAATGTAAGATTTTATGAGTCGTTACTTAAAATATATGAAACCATAGTTCAGAAGAACTAGAAGACAAATGTAGAGAAGGTGATAAGGAGGAAGAATTGAGTAAATCCAAACCTCTTCAACTTAAAATACATTCAAGAGAAAGGAAGAATGCTCAACCCCCTTGGCTCCATAATTAAGACTGAGAACAATAAATATGTAATGGGGGCTTTTTCCACCGTGTCCGTCTCTTTCTTGGAGATGAGGCCACAGGGAGACAGGCCCAGGAAGAGCGACTAAGTACACTGGGTATTAAAAATGTATAGATGAAACACTTCCCCTGACTGGCCCCGCTGCTGACCAACCACCCATAATGTTGTGATGGGAGTCACCGTGGTTACAGCGCTCCAAAATGCTCTTCGGTTGTCAAGGTGAATCAATTCACACATGCAAGCACCTCCGCCTCTCCCGGACGGGCTGCCGTTGGGAGCGCCAAAACTCAGTGATGTCACAGACGAAGAGCAGACCTGTAGAGAGTGAATGCTGGAAAGACGTGTGAGAGGAGACAGGAGAGAAGGAGCAAACCACGACATGATGTTCCAGAGAGACCTTAAAGAGCACGGTTCAGATTTTACTTTTCACAGGTTTTATTTTGGGAATTTACACATTTCTTCTGCTAAAGAAAGTGTTCTTTAACATGATTGATGCTTTGTGTGATATATTACACATACGATCCCAAAGACCTGATGGAGTTCCAGATGGAACTTTCTATCCAGGTGGATAGAAATAAAATTTAGACAACATGAAACTGTTCTGTGCTTTTACTTCCCTTTCTTTTTATCCACCTCTTCTTGTTCTTCTTTCTGATTTCTTTTGAGGTATTCTTCACCACAAACTCTTGTATCCACAACATTAAGGAAAGGGCTGCCCAATCCTGGTCCATCTACCGCCCTGCCTGCCATCCAACTCTCCCAACATATCTTGCTGCTCATTACTTGACTCAGAGATGGTCATACAATAAGAAAACATGGGTTGTGTCCAAATTAACGCACTACTCCCCACTTAGTACACCATATATTAGTCATTTTTTCAGAGTGTTCAAATCTACAATTAAAAAATCCAGTCCACTAAAAATTTCCTAGAAGTCTCTGCGAAAAAGTAGTGCACATCAATACTTACTGAATTGGCATATAAAGACCACAATGCATTGGGTTTGCACAATTTGTTATTTTTATATTAATCATCCACGTTTACATCATCAGAACACAGTGGATTCACACATAGTCTTTGTACAATTTTTATATCTATTAGATATTAGATCATTTGGCAAATGTGTGATGCCATGTTTAAAAAGAAAAAAAAAAAAAAGTAGTGAAAATGAGTCCTGAATTGCATTAAGATCCAGGGCACAGGATAGTTCAGAAGTCTTTGGGGGGTTAGGGAATGGTCTGTGGATTCGGACATCGCCATGGACACACCTCAGTGCGCTAATCAGTACTAAGGGAGGAAGGGAAAGCTGAAACACAGGCAGGGTGGTAGAAGTCCAGGATTTGGCTTCCCTGATTTAGAGATATGGAGCAATCATCATATATCATCATATCATCATATGGAGCAATCATCAGCTGATCCTTAGACAGAATATTCTGTTTGTTTCATAATTCTGCACTGAAACCTGACCTGATGTGCCATAGTCTAACATGTGACAACAAATTGTTGTACTATTACATGCATATTTCTAAATTTTATTATTAATTTTGCTGATAAAATTATTTAAGGGTGATAACAGACACAAGAAAAGTGAGTTAGTGAGTTAGTATAAATCATGTTTTATAATTTCTGAAATAACATTACTAATACAGCACAAGTATTCGTGTCTGTCTTTTTAAAATGTTCAGAAGGATGTGTTCAGACTGGAAAATCCATTGGTCTGGATCGAGTCCTGAATCTTGAGTTTGGTCGAAAAGCATACTTTCCCTTAATTTTGACCAATATTTTTTGTTGTAGTATTAGTATGGACAGGGAGAAGAATCCTAGACTCAAAATGCATGACTTGCCATCAGCCGAAGCACTGCAAATATCAGGAAGAGAAAAACTGCAAGATGATGGAAGGTGAAGCCGCGCAGCAGCCAGAAACCACCATTATAAGTAAGAGCCTTTAAACATGTCCACCTGTGAAGGGAGGTGGGGCTCTGTGCAGCACTGTACACATTAAATCGCTAGCGACAGCAGTGCAGAGCTTATCTTAAAGCAAAAGAGAGCAGGAGCCATGAAGAGAATACTGAGAAGACTCCATGTACCAAGAGGCGTTTTCCCCCCTACACTGGAGTGCTGAGCAACATACAGAACAAACTTGGATGATCCAAACTAACAGTTCCTGAAGTGATGGATTCCCATTTTGGAGCAAATGCTAATTGGTACCTGGATGTTCATTTTTCTCACATGAAACCCCGACAGCCTCACAATCGCACACATACTACAGGAAGATTAATGTGGCAAGGCTGCAGTCTGTCAAGGCGTGTCCTCATTTCTATGTGTCGCTGATGCTCCTATTGACGTCATCAATCATGACATCGCAACATCGGCGGGGATTTGGGTATCAGGGATCAGGCAGAAAGCCTGCACAGTATAGCCTGAATGAGACAGGCACAGAAACACAGCAAAAAAACACTTTTGGCTTTAGAAATGATTCCACTCGAAAGGTCAAAGAGTCACTTTGCTGCTTTGATTGCTTCAGGTCGGAATTGATTGAGAGCTGATTTAAGGAAAAGAAGGATCACAGACGATGCATGAAAGTTGCATTATATAAGGGAGAAGTACGGAATCTGGTATAATCCATCAAAGGGTTTTTCCACAGAAGTTTTTTTTCTTTTTCCTTTTTCTAGTTTAGAGATGGAGAAAACAATAGCTTTAAAATTGCTGCTCTTTAAGTCAATTCATTTTGACTACTGTCACATGCTTAAAGGAATAAGAAAGTAGGCCTGGGCGATAAATCGATCAAATGAATTAATTCGAATTTTTTGTTACGGGCGATTTCAAAAATTACTAAATCGAGTTTTTATGTGGGGCATTTTTGGCCCCTCAGAGCTTCCGTAGCGTTAGTTACACACGGCACGCGACAAACAACACACGAAACAGCACGCGACAGCAAGGCTACTGGTGAGAGTGGGCAGTTTGTTCCCAAGAAAGAAATAAACTCATCTGTTGTGTGGAACTGGTGTGGCTTACTGTCTCAGATGTGGAGGAAGAGTCCCCAAACTGCAACATTTACCTAAAGGAGCCCATCGGAGTCAAAGGCTCTCACGCGCGGCCGCGTGGTACGCGCTCAGTCTTCTTACACATGCACGTGCCTTAACACACACGCGACTTGACACACATACTCATTCTACAACTCCTGTATAGTTAGTTCATTAGTTAGATAGTTATTTTTTGCTGTTATTTGTTAATAAAGAATACTGCGTTGTAATTATTGCTTGTACAGGTATTCATTTGCGACGCGGCCACCGTAGTATTTTGTTTTCGGAGGAGGGGGGGGGGGGGGTAACCGCGACTTCATCATCAAAACGGGGTTTATTAATTTATTTAAAACTTTAGACCCAGATATGAGCTGTATTGGTAACTTTTTAGAAATGCTGCTACTCTCAAGGTGAATGTTTGTCTCATTTTAGTCTAGACTACAAAGTGGGACTTAAAACACAGCTGGGACTTGAAGTAAGTAACCTTTTTATTTTGGACAAGTGAAAACAAGTGTAGAATAACAAGATAGGACAAAAACAAAACAAAAATTATATAAAACAAGAAAAAATTATATAAAACACAACAAAATTATATAAACACAAGTCCAAAAGGGAGTGAGAAGAAGAAAAATGTTATACTTAACTTTGATTCCAAGAGTGTGTTTATTTATTTATTATTCATCCCAGAAATGGGGGTTACATTTGTCTTGCATTTTGATTAAATAAAAGCAACATTTGCTTTAAGTTGTCTGCCGTCTGTATATATTGCTTTTCTTAAGTAGGGGGGGAAAAAAATCGGAAATCGAATTAAAATAAATAAAATCGGAGATTTTATTTTTAGGCCATATCGCCCAGCCCTATAAGAAAGTATTTATTTCTACTGATTCTGCCTGAAAAACTAACAACACCTCAAGCTTCAACAGATTTTACACGCTTAAAAAGCACAATAATAAAGTAACAACTCAGATTACTATTATTGCTATTATTTTATACCATGGTCCGGGTGACTCACTCGATTCTGATTGGCTGCTGGGTGTGTATTAAAAAGTGATAATGCACAGTAATAACCGCACACCCCAAAAAGAAGTTCCGGTCACGCATAGCTTAAATCTTCTGCATCACTGCGCCGGCTTCTTTAAAACAACCTTCAGCTTCATCATCTAGACAAAAACAAGCGGTAAGACGTCAACTTTCTCTCTGAACTGATTCTTTACTTAACCCATCGGGACGATCAATATATGTATAATCGCTTTATATCGCAGAATATTGACTGCAGCGGTGGTGCGGCGCCTTGTCCCGTTACCATGACATGCCGCCGCACCACGTAACAAATAGTCTGCTTTTCTTGAAAAAAAGCGATCCAAATCGAAACAAAAACAAGAATTAAGGAGTAAAAACGGGTTAACATTTATTTCTTTTTTAAATGACCATGGTATAAGCGGGTTAATAGCCTTCGAAATGTGCATTATCACTTTTTTGGAAGTGCGTTAAGTAAGCCTTCACGTCGGACGGTTGCTTCCGCAAAGTGCGTTAAAAAGTAATAACCGCACTTTCACAATAAAACCTACTGTAAGTTCGATCCAGTTTCTGTACCCACTTATCCCTGTTTAGCGTCTCTAGGATGCTGGCACCGACCCAGCTACTGTTGACCAGAGGCAAAGTACACCCTGGACAGTTCGCCAATCCATCGCAAACAACCACACACACTCACATTCACACCTAAGGGGCAATTCAGAGGCACCAATTAAACTATGAAGCATGTTTTTTGACTGTGGGAGGAAAACCAGAGGGCCTAGAGAAAATCCTTGATGAGAACATCCAAATCCCACACAGGAAGGACCCGGGGCCTTCTCAGTGTGAGGTGAAAGTACTAACTCCACATTACTGCGGAGCCCAGAACAAAGTTTGCTTTTTTAAGTTGTAGGTGTGACATCTCACCTGAACTTTGCTGCAGACCAACCAGGCTGGTTCGTCTGAAAATGGGGGTTCAGTTCACAGTGTGAATGCAAACAGACTCTTGAGTAGATAAAAGAGGTTGAAAAATGTCCAAACATTAAAAGTAGACATAAAAAAACAGCACTCAGGTTGCCGAAAAAGTGAATAAATGAACAAAAGTTAGTAAATGGATTGGGAGTACAAGTGGTGTGGTAAAGTGCATCAAAGCTGCTCCCAAGATATGTACCTGTTGTATATATAGAATATTTTTTGTGGCTGTTAAATCGGCTTCACTCTTTTACATTTTTAAGAGTGCCACCTTGTGCAAAGTTATTAACCACACAAACACACAAGCAAAAAGGTTCTATTCTGTTGTTAAGAATCCTTTAGCCCTGCAGATGTAGAACAGAAAAGCCAATTGAGATGATGGAATTCAAACATTTTTTTGGAAGAAAAGTAGTTTTAATTTAGATGACTAGGTGTGTACACACCGGGCATGTGGTGTGCGTTCAAGAACGTGCTAAACGTGGCTTCATTAATGTACATTTAGCCAATTATCTTCATACTGGATAGTGGGGAGGGGCTTCTCCTTCTTTTTCTTTTGCTACTGTCAAGTAGCGCATATCCGCCACCTACAGTTGACAGAGGCTTGGCATGAAATGTCAAAACAGTGTAAATTTCGCGAATCTTGCTCCAAGCTTTTTCTTTCACAGCTCTATTCTGATACAAGAAAGACTACGGCCACAAACCACCATTATTAATTTTCCTCCTTGATCAATTTTTCAAACAGTTGGCACTTCTGTGTATTGAAAAGGACGCCATTCATACGTCACTACCAAATCAGAGTCCCTGATTGGTCAAAGCTCGACCTGGTTTAAGTTGAAATGCGCGTTCAATGGCCGTGCATTTTGTAAGTAGAGCCAGAAAACAGTTGTAGAAACTTGTAGCTACTCAGGAAACACAAGAATTTCGAATGCAGAAGCCCAAAAACGCATATTTATATTATATATGAAAGTGGCTGCTTGGACTCGTGTTGCCGTGTGTTTAATAATTATGAACGTAGCTTAAGAATTTTACATGAGCAGGGATCTAGATACAATAACTGAATGGGTCAGAAACAAACAAAATGGTATTAGAATGTCAGATGATTTTACCCGGCCATCCTTTTAGACAATACACTGATCAGCGCAAGGACATTTTTTACATTCATTTCACATTTATCTTTATTGACAATCCTCACAAAGGGCCACAGCCTCTTTGCTATGGAACAGGACGTTTGGCAGCTGTCAGCCAGTGTCTTTACCTGACACACAATGGATGTGGTTGTGGTAAAACAAATATACGGTAGCTGCCAACAAGTAAGGAGAAAAAGGTTCTTGTTAAAAAATTACTCAAATTATTGAAAAATTTGGACTATCTCACATATTTCTAGGCCTTTTTATTAAGAAAATCTTTTCTTTTAGATACAATTACCGGTAGGTGCATTTCCAAGGATTTATTGATCTGTCAATCATTTTCTGATTCGTACACTTCTACAAATATGCTTGAAAAGTGTGATATTTGCTTGTTTAAACATGGATTATAAGGTATAGATATTCAAAGACCCTTCTCTCTCTCAGCACACCTCATTCTTAAACACTTGCAAAAATGCTTTGGATGAATGCTAAAATCTTAAAAAACAAAAAAAAAAACAAGGGAGGTAGGATCATAAAGGAAAATAATGATCTAATTTGTCACTTCCTCAATGCGTGATAGGCCAATCCATCAGGATGAGGGGAGCCGTTTGTCACGGAGCGCCAGCAGGTTATGGCAGCACACTGATGGACAGGGGCTGTGTGCGGAGAGGATGGGTGAGCTGCCCTTGTCCAAGTTCTGAGAAGGAGAGAAACGGCCGGGTGGGGGTGGATGTGGGCGGGGTCGAAGCGATGGGACCTAAATGTGTTCTGAACAGACTCGTTTGTCACGCTTTGCCATTAAGGGACATCGTGTCAGAAAACAGCTTGTGCGTGCACCACAGAGTCAGAGCGGGCTTGGCTCGGTATTTGACAGTGTGTAATGAGTTTGCGTGTGCACTCAATTACCACGATGATTGCGCACCCGGGAATATATTTTGTCAATAAAAATCACACGAGAACACATATGATGCAAAATGTGTGCTGGGGAATTCAAAACATTTGACCTTAGTGTGTGTTTCTGCATTATTTATGGTCTCACGGCAACTTCCCCATGCTTGTTTTTCAAAGTTTGTCTCCGAGTTAAAGGGTAGAAAAGGATGAAATATTGAAAGTTCCAGAGCACGCCATTTCTCAGAAAAATCCTTTTTCTTGTTACGCTTCTGTCTACGGATCAGGAAAACACAAAAGCAGCATCCTGTTGTGTTCCCAATGGCCCTGGAACGTACGGTTAGTGCAAACAAGTTGCAGGCTGGGATTTAAGAGTGCTGTCCTCGTGAACAAAAAGGGCCTCACCAGTGTTTACCCCTTTTATACAAGTCGTATACTTGCCCACACACATGCGCATATCCTCAGGCCTATCCGCCGGGGCAACAGTGCGTAACTTCAGAGACCTGCTGTGCCAAATCAATGGCAGCCAACACAACGAAAAGCCACCATTTTGCTGGCTGCCAGCCAATGCAGCCGAGAGGCAGCCTAATCGTCTGTGAGGAGAGCAGAGCAGTGTGGCCGCGGCGTCCACAATGACAACGCACAACAACAAAAAATATATATATCTCAATGTTGCAGAATGCCAGCCGGGCAGCCAATTTGTCGAGCAAGCTTTGCTGCTCGTGGTTGTTGGACGCGTGAGCCTCATCACCGCCTCAACGGTGTATGAATGAGAATGAAAGCCTGTGCCGGATGATTACAATGCAGAGGCTGACTATAGAATTTCAATCAGAGAGAGATGTGGCTTTTCTGTTGTCATATGGATAATTGCTCTCTTTCAGGGGAAAGGAAGAGAAACATCACACGGGCAAAGTGTGTTTTATGCTTCTGCGCCACACACTCATCCTCGCCGCCTGCATGGCGGGCTGCTTTCTAATCTGTGAATCATCATATCACCCAAGAAATCTCTGATTACTTTGTAATCCTGTGTGGCATTGCTTTAAACTCTGTACGTCTAGTTTATGCACTGCAGTTTTGTATCTCCCTACATGTTCAAACGAAGACACACAAACATACACTCTGCGCACCTCTGGCTGTGCGCGTAACCCACCGGGGAACCCGAACAGTCTCGGGCTCAGAAGGTGACACATCCCTGCAGGAGACATGGGATGAATCTGTGCCGTGACTGATTGCTGAACCCAACTCAAGTGTTTTCCACGGAACAAACGCAAAATTGAGGCGGATTTTTACCGTTAAGGTATCTGAAGTACGGAGGCTAAACATCAGACACCTTCCCCAGGAAATTGCAGAAATGAAAGATGGAATTTGCTTTTAAAAAACCACTTAACATTTGTGGCAATTGAACAACATGACATATGAACTGATGGCAGGACTCTTCAGATCGTAGACCGACTGCAAATTATCACACAAAGAACAAAACACGGTTATTATATGATAAACGGGAGCATGTACATTCTCAATACTACACATATGTCCACAAGATTTTATTCTTGATGCTAACTTGAACCTTGGTCACAGTTGCCCTAAAGGGTGTACATGGGCTGTCTGCAGACAAATATGGACAAACCTGTTAGGCAAACATGTACTAGTAAGGTCGTAAAGTGCTTGGTGGAGAGCGAAAATGTTCATGCGCATTTTTAGCGTTAGGTCAGTAAAGGGGCCACGAAGCGCACCTTAGTCACGACTAGGATGCAGCACAAGAGCACCGTACGGCAGCATCACCCATACGTCCTAAGTACCTGCTATTTACATCGGCCTTACAAGTTCTTCACAATACTCTTATTACGACAATATTACATAACATTTTCATTATCTCCCCTAAGATAGCTGTACAAACCTCAAGGGAACCTGTAAAATGCGACCACTCCTCTCTACGACCCTCTAGGGTTTTTGGCCTGAATAACAATCAGCAATCCATGTACGCTGCATGTGACTATTACTCAGGAACTATTGCTACTTTTTTTTTTTTTTTTGTTTATCTATACTTCGTCGGATTTGTCTAATAAATAGTTTTGGGTCTTATTTTTCTTTTTTAAGGTGACTGTGAAAATTGTCAGTAATCCTGGTCACGTTTTCACAGGATTCAGTTCTTCAGGGAGGCTGGGCTTTGAAGGTTGATCCAGAAGATGTTTCACTTTTCGTCTGAGTAACTTTTACAGGACTGACGACGTGCCCTTGGGAGTCAATGAAGTATTTTTGTACTGAATTGAATTTGAATGTGACTTCATTCTGTAGTGAACGGGAGTAGAGTTCAGATGAGCTTCCAAACCTGCCGAATTAAAAGAACTATCTGAGAACCCAAACTCTGGTCTAGAATGTGTGTAAAGGTCTTGACACACAGCCAGATGAAAATTGGTCATATGTGACTATATGTGGAAAAAGTGAGAAAAGTTGCGGTCTATGTGAAATTTTCTCAGATGTATCACGAATGTACCATGTTAAAACCACGGACGAAGTACAAATAAACCCCGCAAAGAACAGGTGAATCAATGTAGAACATGACCTGTGCGTGATTATTGCGCTGTTTATATGCAATTTATTAGTGACTCCTGCATCAATTACTTCATTGTGACATGATATGTGCACCGAATATGAGACTTAAAAGTTATACATCTGTAGTAAATGCGTGAAAGGCCCATTAGACACACATGGCCATTTGTGGAGCGGCTGTGGAAAGCCACAAATTTGCGTATGCGTCTTGCAAAATGATGAACAATTGGATAAGATTTACTTAACAATTGCATACCAACCACTCAAGAATTTTGATCAGTTCAAAACCCAAGTCATGTAAAGACCCATCGGTCGATACTCTTGGCAGACATCTGCGCACATCGACAAACACAAGAAACACTTATGAATTATGTATATCACACATGTATCACAAAAGACCGAAATGTCATATCTGGAAAATGTGCAAAATGTGGCCTTAAATGAGCAATTGAATCCAACCTAAATAATGGCCTTGCCTTTTTTATGTCTTAAAGACGCGCTCCGATAAACTTTTGAATTAAAGGCATTACCAGTGGGCTTATACTTATGACTGACTCATTTTTGGCCAAAATGAAAAAAACCTGTATTGTTTTCTAGGACAGTGTCAGCAGTGGTTCATTAGACTTTCACCTCTGAGTTAAGGGTGGGACGGTTGACGCGAAGCAACCCCGCCCCCCCCTTCCCCACTGAGACCTCAGAGCAGGGAGCTAAAGACCACCCAGCATATTTTCTATGTAACAAATAAGCTTTTTTTTTTTTTAAACAGCATTTTATCACCTTTTCCTGATTCACAGCGATTTGGACAAAGAAATACTCATAAATGCAATTCTGAGCAAAATTTTCTTAGTGTCTTCAGACTGGACACATTTGGTCGGCTATAATTGACTCAGAGTTAGTTTCCCCCTGATAATCTGGAGCAAATTTTCAGTCTGAATACACCCAAGAAGACCCTGGTCTAGGACCAGGAACTGCTCTCGGAACACTCTCGACGTTCAAAACTGGTAATAGAAATATAACATTTTCAGAAGTTAACTGTCCTAATAAGGAGTGTAATGAGCAGCACGTCCGTCTTTCTCTTGTTGTTTTGACCAACCCGCGTAGCTCCTGGCCAACGGCTGAAAAGATCTTTAGTCGCGTAGTTCTGTTTACAAGCTTTGATCGGTAACAGACTGGTGTGGTTGATGGCAGTATGAATACAGACCAAACGCAAGGTTTGGGACTCGATCTAGAACAATCTAAGCGGACTCGATCCGGAACAGTCTGAATACACCCTTTATTTATATGTCCTCCATCATCAGAAAAATGCCACAAGGACATGCTAAAAACCTACATTTTCACCAGAGTAGGTCTTTAAAGTAAATAGCAGTGCAGTACATTGATGTCCACATCTCATTCATAGAGAGGCTGGTTCTGGTTAGTGTCAATCACCAGATTTCTGAGAGAAGAAAAAGAAAATCCTTTCAAAATGATTAAATTGCTTTAAAAAAACAACTGGATGCTTTATTGCTCTAAGATTTCATACTAGCCAGCATCTGGTATGAAGTCTCTACTTTGGCTGGAAGATGTGGAGGATACTCTGGGAAAAATGATGCCAGTCTGAACGCCGGGGGATGTATTAAATGACAGGTCTAATTTAATATAGGGATATTGAGAAACCTGCTAAGGCATTTCCTGTGTCTAAAGGCTGTTCAGGAATGGAGTAGTTGGTGCTTGCTGAGTAGGTGGTTTGCGATACATTAGCGAGAAAAGGAAATGATTTCAAAGCATATATTTACAAGCTAACTGATGGGCACGGTGTGATTATGCAAAGCTGTCTGTTGGTATGTTTTTATCTAATGCACCCCGAAGTCGTGTAGGCTTCCATTATACGATCCCTTAATCGAGACAAAATATCGTATTTCCACCAAGTGTGTGGATATGATGCACTGCGGCTGAGCATGCAGTAACATTATTTTTATTCATGTTTCCATCGACTCCCATCCCAATCCTTCTATTAAAAAAAAAAAAAAAGACGAAAAAATCAAAACCACCAAATCTACATCCCACATCTGCTCCCAGCTGCAGGCGTACCAACCTGCATGTTTGTTCGATTTTTAAATGTTTTGTGTCCTGCACATGCACAGACGTTTGAGAGGTTGGTCACACATGCAGCAACCTCTTGCATCTAAGAAGTGAGAGACCTTGTCTGTAATGTGGCTGCTTCATGCAGAAAACCTGAGCAGTGAAAGGAAAAAGAAAATGCAGCCCTCTCACACACACACACACACACACACACACATCCTGTATCACGCATCATTTAATCCCAGGTGCTGCAGGGAGGCTGAGGAAAATACGGAGGCTGAACGTAATTTCTAAATATAAACAGCAAAAAAAAAAAAAAAAAATCAGATTTATTTGGGACTTAGCTTCCTCGAGAGGCGAGAAAAGAGCATCAGGAGGGGAGATAATAAAAAAAAAGAAATTACTCTACTACTCAATCCAAATGACCTTTTTTTTTCTTTTTCATTTTATTGGGCAGTCAATAAAACCGGAAAAATATCTTACACTCCATAAAAGTCTATCCTTAAAGCAAGAGTTATTGTGCAGTGGATGACTGGCTGGAAGCGACTGCAGGTGTCCAGTTACTGCTAGGTATTTTGTGAATGGAAAATGTTTCAAGAATGAACCACAGACTGAAGCTCTGCAGCCATGATTTCCAACAGCGATCACTTTTCAACCTGGTTATGGTCTGAGGAGTCTTTCTTCACCCTAAAATGTATATTAAATAGTTTCAGGAGACATTTTTTCACACTGAAAATGCTTTTTCACTGCTTTGCCTGTCCTTGGAAACAGGCCACGTTAAAGCTAATGCGAGTGATTGGAAGAGCTACTAGAAGAATCCGGTTTTAGAAAAGGTGTGCTCAGGTCAAAGCGTAGGAGGACAAACGAAAGGGGGCTTTTATCGTTCAGTCTGTTGAAGACCCACTGTGGTGAAAACTGTGCTTTTGGTGTTTTTAACATGTTCTTGTAGCTTTTTTATGATGATGGAGGACAAGCATAAAGATAATTGAGCGTTTTCTGAGTTTTTCTTTATTCCAATCATTGTAAATCAGAAGCAGACGAATCAAAAAACGCTGTTTGCAAAAGATCGTATTTGTGACGTAGAAAGTACGCTAGTCAGGTCAAAAACTCCTCAAGACTGAACATCATATAAATCAATGACTCGAGATATATGAGAAGAATACTGGCAGCTATGCAGGGTTATCTAAGAGATGCAGAGGCTTGTGTTTAATGGCCAGTGAAGAGAACTCTGGCTGCAAAAATACCACAAAAGTGCATGAATCAGCCAGTATATATGTATTTCAAAACTGTTTTAACCTGCTTTGAGAAAACCAATCAGCATCTGTAACGGTGATCACATCGGTGTGTCAATAGATGTGGCCACGCCAGACATGTTCCAATGCATTTCAGGGGACTTGACATCGTAATGCAGACAGAGCAGAAATGCAACAGTTTAGCCGCAACCAACACACCCGGGCAACCAAATGGTGTTAAAGGTCTTCTTTGGACACATTCTCAAAAATGTATTCAACCAACTGACAAGCCTAACCTGGATCCAGATGTTTAGGTGAAACAATTGTAAGATGGGCCTGTTGATTATCTTTAAACTTCATGGATTTTATGTTACAGAAAAATCAGTAAATAACTTTAGTCACAAATTAATAATAAAATGATTAAATGTAAATTAAAATGATGAAAAATGGCCCAATTTTATCTCATCATAAATTATTCCCAGCTTTCGTGTCTACTTTCTGAACCCAATTTTCCGACTTGCAAAATAGATCAATTTTGTTTTCTTTTTATTACGGTAAAAGTTATGAAAATGACAATATTTGTATTTATTTGGGATCATTTTTAGGCTCCTGAGCTTTCAAACTTTAAAAACGTAATGCCAACGCCTGATACAGTTCAAAAGATACTTTTGGAACATATTTCCGCATGAGTAAAAATATTAGTAGGATAGTTATTTATTGCCAAGAAACAACTGACCTCTCTTTGTCCCAAACCAAAGAGCTGTCTTAAGTGACTGACAGTTAATCTCAAGGAAAAACACCACAGTGATGACAGTTTGGAGCCAAAGATGAAATCAAAATCAAAGGAAAGGTGGCAAAAAGGGATCAGTGGTTGCCAGCTTTGGCTTCTCCTCTTGTCATTTGAACAAAAAAAAAAAAAAACCCTGATGGAAACTGTCCAACAAACTTATCTCTGGATTTGTGGAAACTGGCTTTTACATCCATGACAGTGCTTTGAGGAAGAGTATGATGGGATTTAATGCAAACTCGTGTCACAAGGATGCAACTGTAGAGTGGACTATAAAAATAAATAAATAAATAAAGGGGGAAGGTGGAACGGCTGAAGGAAAATGCATTTTAAATTTTTAACTACTAGTTGGAACAGAGAGAGCACAGGAACGGGCGGAAACAAACAGCCGCAAATCCCAGGCAGAAAGAAAAGAAGTGATGTGGAAGTTGTGCAGCCATGCCACTAAGCCCCCCGCTGCAGATTAAACTGTACGGCAGAGAGGAGGGTTGGGAAGTCAAAAAAAAAAAAAAAAAAAAAGAGCAGGAGAAAGAGCTGCAGGGAGAAATGAGGGTTTTATGGTCTGGCACATGTTTGCTATGTAAAGCCAACATGTGTGCTGTGGGGAAAGGAGATGAGGGAGCTGGACGCTCGGCATCAGCGAAACAACATAAGAGGGGCACATGGTGGGGGTAAAGATAATAGGAGAGGGAAAGAACGAGGAGAAACACTTAAAGCCATGACTGTGAACGATTGGCTCAGATTGTTTTTATGATTTTTGTGTGAGTGTGGGTGGAAAATGGAATTGTTGTGGCTTCTGCTCTGCTCCCTCATAAGCGGGGGTCTACGAGCGGATCCTCCTCGCCGCAAACTTTGTCTGCCATTCCTCATCACGCTGAAACTGTCTTCTCTCTATTTTTGTCAGACCATTATTGCGCACGCTAACGCAGGGCGGCAAAACACAGGCCCTATGAAATAAATATGGAAATCTGATGCCAGGGTTGTCTTCTGTTATGGAATAGTAAGCAGAACGCAGCTATAAATGTCCCTGAGCGGAAAAGTGCTTTTTCGCTGTGTTCTGCCATGACGCCACTTTTGTTTGGAAAAGATGGCGAAAAAAAGAAGTGAGTTGTTCTGTTTGAAGTGAAAAGGAGAGGGAACAGATGAAGTGATGTTAAGTCTTAACGTAAATTTTTCATATCTGGCCATATGCTCTTCTCCGCAGGGAAAGACACATTTTTGCTATAAACGACCGATTCCCAGGGGCGGACTTACCATAAGGCAAACGTGGGCGATTGCCTAAGCTGAACACTTAAAAAAAATGTCAAAAATAAATTTCAATATTATTTAACTCTGTCATAACAACCCAAAATCACTAAAATGGCATAAGAGTTTTTGAAAAACAAAGGCAGTAGTCATCAAGCTGGTGGCCTGTTTGGGTTCATTTGGTGAGTTTCACCGCGTCACTACCAGATCTGAACCCCTGATTCGTCAAAGTTTGATCTCATTTAGCTGGCGACACACGATTAATGGCCACATGTATTGTAAGCAAAGCCCCCAAATTGTCACAAAAACATGTGCAGCTACGCAACAGTTTAAATGCAGCCTGAAATCTGCAGTTAACAGACTTTTCACGTACGTCAACGAAGCCAATGTGAATGTAGCTTAAGTATTTAAAAAATATATATAATACAACTGCTGCAGACGGGCCCATGTTATTGTTGGCCTGGGCTCCCCAAACTGTTAAGTTCAGCACTGCTGATTCGTGTCAGGAATTATGTGATGCATAAAAAGAAAACAGGCGTGACTTGCAAGAAAAAGATAATATACATTCCTCTGTGATGCACAAAAGTTGTAAAAGATCAAGCAAAGGGAGCAAGCAAGTAAAACAGAGGGATGACAGAAACAAATATTATCGATTTGGATGGGATGTCTGGGAAAGTGAGAGTGAGGGTCAATCTAGATATCAGGCGGAGAAAAAAAAAAAAGGCAGGAAGGCCGGGACAGACGCTGGTGAACCGGCGGGCAGATGATAGGAAGAGCCAAGATGGATTGGAAGCTGTCCCCTCCGACTGCCAGCTAAATCAATAGCATTGCTGCGCCTCTCCCATCACCACCAACCCCCCCTCTCACGTCCCCCCCCCCCCCCCCCCCCGCTCTACCCTATCACTTCTGCAGGATCCCGCAGCTGGATGCTGGCTGACCACGGCTGTAGAAAGTCCATTTTCACCGCCGGGCTCTGCCTAAAATAGCCTTTACATCTACAGTTTGACTCATGGCAATCCCACCTGTGCTTAAGATTACATGTGTGGGAAAACAGGAAAAGCCCCCCCCCCCCTTTTTTTTTTTGTGTTCAAGTTTTATTCATCTTGACAGGATGGCTCTGTTGACCCTCTCCTCTCACATCCCGCTGCTTTAGATTGAGCTGGCCCAGTCCGTGGGAAACCAAAAAGGTCCCTATAATTACCAAACCCCACTCATAACATCCTTGACCCTAACGCCACCTCTCCCGGCCCTGACTCAGCCTTCTGGGCACTGTCGCTTCAGACGCACACATACATCGCATGTCACCGAGAATGTGCTGACGAAAGGGGGTTTGTGCAGAAACACAGCTGGCTTTGCAGACACTGGCATCCATCACATCTTGTGAAACGTAATCTCTCTGAGAGGTGAAACAGCTGTGCAGATGCACGTGCATGCACACACACACACACACACACACACATTGGCAGAAATGAGGATAAACCCGGGTAAACTTCATCCACAATCTGACATGTGACAAGGCACCTCTGACCCTCGGAGATGCGAGTGGTCCACTTTCGATGTCATGCATGCACACATTTTACAGTTCTGGCATTAAAACACATCTGTTCATCTTTTTTTTTAAGATTGCAAACCTAAATATTGAACTAAAAAAAATAATTTTTATGAGAAAAAAAATAGCTGGTTTTTCACGATGTATTTCACATTTAGAGAATATCCCCCACTTCTCACAGCAGCCCTTCATTAAGACCTTCTTTCTTCCTGTGCTGCACACATCTCCCTCTAGCACTTACTAATTGTGGGCTGCTTGCTCGATTGATCTGCAGGCTAGTGTATGGGCTGCAGTGCTGACTGCTGTCAAACACCGACACCTGACAGGGAGCGATCACCTCCTCCCACAGACAGGTGAAAGGTGCTCTTTTCTCCATCAATCCTCTGACGAACTCACAGGGTTCCATCAAGTCAAGCCTCATAGAGATATGCAACATCCATCCAGTTTAGCTACAGCAGGGCCAGTGGGTCCAGTCATGGGGAAATACCCCTGAGGGTGTTTTGTGGGAGGGGGCAGTACCATCAACACCAGAAGAAACCCCCTGAATTTATCCACAACTGTTGTTTCAATTGGATCTATTGGATAAAAACGGTTCTTCTCTGTCTTTATCTATGTGTGTATTTCATGTTATATTGCGAGGTTGATTAAGAATGGCCGGTCATGGGACTGAACTCAACTCTAGAACCCAAAGCGATCACCTGAACCCAACTACACGCGTTATGGTGCGCGATCGCGCGCACGGACGCACGCAGACGCTAAAGTTCGGTCAGACAAAGCAAAGAAAGAACGACAGGCTCACCATATCCGCTCCCTGCGTGGGGGGGGGGGGGGGAGTGGGGTGGAAACTCGCAGTCCGAGGAGAATCAGACTATCCGTCCGTCCGTCCGTCGTCGGTACAACATCCAGCGAGGCTGCAGCCCGAATAATCCAGCAGCTCCGAGAGTCTGTGGCGACCCCCCCTCCCTCCTCCCTCCCTCTCCACACAGCCAACGCGCTCTCTCGCTCCAGTAATTTCCCACACCGTGCGTGTTTGCGTGCGTGCGTATGTGTGTGTGTGAGATAGACTCCTCAGGTGCGGCGGCTGGACTGAAGTTGGGTAGATTATGATATTAAGAGATATGGACGCGATCAGAATGATCTGAATGCGACATTGTTTTTTTTTTGTTGTTTTTTTCAGGGGTGGGGGGGCAATCTGTTCGTGTTTAATCACGGAAAGAAATGAAACGGTCCCGGTGGAGGACTGAGGAAGAGGAGGATGTGAAGATCAATAAGCGCGCGCGCGGGTGTGTGTGTGTGTGTGTGTGTGGGGGGGGGGGGGGGTGTTCTAAAAAAAATAGGTAGGTTTCAGACCTGTTAGGGAAATCATTTAGCCTGGAAATTTTGCCCTTTAAGATGCTTTTTGACCTTTGTCCTTGGAAAATTGCTTCAAGCAACCTGCAGTTCACAATATAACCACTAGGCGCTTGTTCTATACACAATTGATGGTTCAACATCGAGCTTCAACTTCAGTGTTTACATTCTTTTGACTACCATAACTCAATAACCATTTAGGTAATTCCAAGTAGAGAAAAGCATTCTGCTATGTGCCGCATATTACAGTAGTGAGATTCTTGCAAAATGATCATAAAAAATATGGCTGGGTATCGCCAATAATTTCTATTCGATCCACAGGAGTCTGGATCGAATCGATTCCATTTTGAATTTACATGGTTTACGCACTCAGACATATTTGTATAGGAAAACATAATAATCTATCTATATAGATTCTGAAGATATTCATTTTAATCTGATACATTTTACACGTACTGTAAAATGTACTAGTGAAATAATAAACCAATGAGATTGTTAACACCATATAGTGTTATAGTGCTGATTCTTAAAAGGAGAAGCTCCAACTAAAAGATGCAGATCATTGTGTTCTGCCTCTCCCCGAGGGCGTTTCAGTTCGGCCACAAGGTGGAGTTTGCACGCTACCATTACACTTTATTCCTTAAGATTAAGCGAAAACAGTGTGAGACCACAAATTAAAAAAAAAGTTTCCTTAAAAGAGTTTGGAAAATTCATGTTAGTGAGTAAAGAAACTTGTTCACTTAAAAGGGAATGTATGTTTAGGTCAACTTAGTGTTAGCATTAGTCGTCCTATGGGAAATTCCTTTATATGTTAGCATCAAGCTAGCAGACTTTGGATTTAATTTTGTTTTCTGTTAGTTCACCAGAAAAAAGGAAAGGCATAAAAGATCGATCTCTATTTAATAGGATTGATTGTTGACTTATTATCCAGGAGATTCTGAAGCGGAGAAAAGCAGCCTTGTGCTGATATGTAGTGAAGTGCTTTTGCAGTCAAACCTAATCAGCAGATTTGTCACAGAGGAAAACAGCGTTGCGCTGGTATGCAACACTTTACGTTAGTAATGTGTGGCATTTTTGTGCAAAGCCGAAAGGAAAAGCCACAAATAGATTTGGGTTGATTGCAAAAACGGTTGAAGAGATAGGACAGGACAAAGAGAGTGTGTTATTTAGCAACACCTCCAGTGTTAAAGGGTTAAATGACAACTTTATGACTTCCAGTTTGAAAAAGAAATTTCTTGGAGCAATGTACAGTTCACAACCTAACCACTAGGGGCTTGTTTTAGAGACATACCCTATTTACTATCACAATGATTTAATGGTCTCACAGAAGGTTTTTAATCTTTTGGATACAACAACCATAGAGCTGAAAAGCTGGCTTCAAAATAGGAAACATAGTACAGTCATACTGGAAGGAGGAAATATGTTTAGACCTCCCATAACTATAATCTACTTTATTGGACCCTGTCTCTTCAAGCACTTCTTCCTCACAAAAATACTGATTTTACACCGATGGCCCCCTTGTCCAAAGAGAACCATAACTACTTCGATCAGACTTCGGTCAAACTAGATCCGACCTTGTACTCCCACATGTGAGGCAGTTTACTCAGATGGAAATATTATTTCTTCCTTACTTTGTGAAATTTTAACTCAATTTCAGATTAAATCTTGCTTGACTTTTGGCGACAAGCTCTCCGGGATAATATTTGCAGATTAAAAGAGCAGCAATCACAAGCAGGATTTATCTGTGGAGACAAGTGAAGCTGATATTATCTCCAGAGAGAAGCAGCTTTTTGATAAGCAAGGGGTTGTGTGTGTATGTTGTTGTGTGTGTCGGGGGGTTGCTGCTTAAATATTTCACATTATTCAGGGAAAATTACGTTTATTTTTGTTTATTTTTGACGCCCCAGGAACACAGCTGGGGCATCATGAACATGTGTGGGTTCTGAGTCATCTCCAGAACCAAAGAGTCATTCAGCAAGTCGTCATTTTCCCTTTAATTCCCTTTACTTTGTGAAAGTACAGAATCCCTAAATGGGTTTTGGAGGGGTCATCGGAAGCATGAAATTCTCTCTTCGTCCTTTAATTTTGCTGAACAGATGTGAGAAATGTGTTCTCCCAGCTGGATGACGACTCCAATAAAATCCAAAATCTTCACAGATGGAGTTGCCCAGAGCGCTTAAGATGTGCAGTGTGATTATGACAGCATGCATAAGAAAGATTCAGCTCACTGGTAAATTGATGACTTACTGGGCATCCATGTTTAAATCTAGTTTCAAGCAAAAATGTATAAAGAAAAAGCAGCAAATATATAGCATGCATGACACACTTCTATATATATAGTGGGTGGTCTCTCTAAGAAAAGAACATAGGAACCTCCCTGAACAGAATCCAGTAACCATCACAGTGGCAGATATCCAAGAAAGAGTCTCAGGTATGAAAAACTGGACAGCACCGGGCTCTGACATGAGACATGCCTACTGGCTAAAGAAGCTCACCGCACTCCACGAGCGCCTGGCGGCACATATGAACCAGCTGCTAAGAGATGGGACACACCCCAAATGGCTAATGGAAGGATGAACGATCCTGATCCAGAAAGATCCCTCGAAGGATGCAGTCCCATCAAACTACCGCCCAATAACCTGTCTCTCCACAACATGGTAAAATAATAATAAAAATAATAATAATGGATTGGATTTATCTGCGCTTTTCCGGGCGATACAGCGTTTCCATTATTCATTCACTCCTCATTCATACTTGGTGATGGTAAGCTACTGATATAGCCACAGCTGCCCTGGGACAGACTGACAGAAGTGTGGCTGCCAGTTCGCGCCTACGGCCCCTCTGACCATCACCAGGATCATTCATACATATTCACACACCAGTGGAGTCACACTGGAGGCAAGGAGGGTGAAGTGTCTTGCCCGAGGACACAACGACGGTTGGCTGCGGGGAGCGGGGATCGAAACGCTGACCCTTCGATCATTGGACGACCTGCTCAACTGCCTGAGCCACTGCCGCCCTTGGTAGCACATGTGTGGCATTATTGCAACCAAGATAAATAGGCACATGGATCAATAAATGCGCAACACACAGAAGGGCATTGGTAGAGACTCCAGAGGAGCCAAACACCAACTCCTGGTTGACAGAACAGTCGCTCAAGACTGCAGGTCAAGACACACCAACCTGTGCATAGCCTGGATTGATTACAAGAAAGCCTATGACTCAATGCCACACACGTGGATCACTGAATGCTTGGAGCTGTACAACATCAACAGGACTCTAAAAGCCTTCATAGGAAACTCAATGAAGCTGTGGAAAACCACTTGCACAAGTGTCCATCGAATGTGGGATGTACCAAGGTGATGCTCTGTCCCCACTGCTGTTCTGCATAGGTCTGAACTCCCTCAGCCAAATAATCAACAAGACTGGCTATGGATACCAACTCAGAAATGGGGCCAACATCAATCACCTCCTCTACATGGATGACATCAAGCTATATGCTAAGAGCGAGCGTGACATTGACTCCCTGATTCACACCACCAGGATCTACAGTAATGATATTGGGATGTCATTCTGGCTCGAGTAATGTAGCTGGATGGTGACAAAGAGAGGCAAGATAGTCCACACAGGAGGGGTCTCACTCCCAGAAGGAACAATAGCAGACATTGAGGACAGTTACAAGTACCTCAGAATTCCGCAGGCAAATGGCAACCTGAAGCAGGCAACAAGGAAAGCTGCAACAGCTAAATACCTCCAACGAGTAAGGCAAGTCCTGAGAAGCCAGCTCAATGGCAAGAATGAGACCCGGGGAATAAACAGCACTGCCAGTTATCAGATACCCTGCAGGAATAATACGATGGCCAAAGGAAGAGGTACAGACCTCACGGATGTTAAGACACGAAAGCTCCTCACCATGCATGGAGGGTTCCATCCCAAATCCAGCACCCTGAGACTGTATGCTAGCCGCAAGGAAGGAGGCCGAGGACTAGTGAGCGTGGAAGCCACTATCCAGGATGAAACATCCAAGATGCATGAATACATCAAGCTCAAGGCCCCAACTGACAGTGTGCTCAGTGAATGTCTCAGGCAATGGAGAGCAGAGGATACAGTGCTGGAGGACAGATCCTCCTGGGAGGACAAACCCCTGCATGGGATGTACCATCAGACCATAACTGAAGTGGCTGATATCAAGAAGTCCTACCAATGGCTAGAAAGGGGCCTACAGGACAGCACGGAAGCACTCATCCTGGCAGCTCATAAACAAGCCCTGAGCAACAGAGTCATAGAGGATCTGTTGACAAGACCAAAGGTGTAGACTGTGCAAAGAGGCGCCTGAAACAATCCAGCACATAACTGCAGGGTGTAAGATGCTGGCAGGGAAAGAATACATGGAGCGCCACAATCAAGTGGCTGGAATGATATACAGGAACATGTGTGCAGAATATGGACTGGAAACCCCAAGGTCAAAATGGGAAACACCTCAGAAGGTGGTAGAGAATGAAAGGGCAAAGATCCTGTGGGACTTCCAGATCCAGACTGATAGGATGGTAATGGCGAACCAACCAGACATTGTAGTGGTGGATAAAGAACAGAAGAAAGTCGTTGTGATGGATGTGGCAGTGCCAAGCGATGGGAACATCAGGAAGAAGGAACATGAGAAACTGGAAAAATACCAGGGACTCAGAGAAGAACTGGAGAAAGCATGGAACGTGAAGGTGACAGTGGTGCCTGTGGTAATTGGAGCACTTGGGGCAGTAACCCCCAAGCTGGAGGAGTGGCTACAACAGATACCTGGAAAGATCACAGACATCTCAATCCAGAAAAGCGCAGTGCTAGGAACAGCTAAGAGGACCCGGGCTCGGGTAAGAAACCACCCGCGGAAGGGTGAGAGGGGCGTTTATATATATATATATATAAATATATATGAATTTATTGTACATTTTATTGTTTTTTATTTTATTTTTGAAATTCTTATTTTGATTAAAAAATAAGGACCAGTGGGGGTCAAAGCTTTTTGCTAGGGGGGCAACTGTTCCCCCTTGACCCCTTCCCCTTACAGCTCCATCTCTGGGTAAATAGAGCGTAATGAATTTTTTGTGTGGTTGATCATTTCCTGCAGTAACATGTTAATGTGAAACATTTTCGGACTCTACGTACTCCTTCCATCTTTGCAGTAAGTGCCCAAATAGCTTCTGCGCTGGGAAGAGAAATTTCATTTTTTGGTTATCAGTCGGCACAGCAGAGCCAGTGTCTCAAAGACAGTGAGCCCGCTGATAAAGAAGGGGACGGCTCTGGAGCTGATTGTAAAGAGGATTGCACACGCTGGTATACACAACAGCCGACAGAGAAACCGCCTGTGAACAGCACATCAGGCAAGCAGCAAAAAAGTAGTCAGAGGCTCTTTTAGATGGATGGTATAAAGAAGCAAAACCTATTTCTGTTTTGGAGAAATACTTTAAACCAGAAGAGGATGCATTATCTACCTCATTTTCCTCCATTAGTAAATATAGTATTTATCGTATTTTTCGCTCTATAAGGAACACTTAAAACCCTTAACTTTTAATCAATTAATTTATATTAAAGTTTCGAGTATGACTGTTTGAGGTTGTGGACAGGTGTCTTTTCTATAGATAACCAGTTCAAACAGGTGCCATTAATACAGTAACCAGTGGAGGACAGGGAATCCTCCTACAGAAGAGGTTACAGATCTATGGGAGCCAGAAATCTTGCTTGTTATTGATCAAACACCTTTTTTCCACCATAATTAGCAAATAAATTCTTTAAATTTTATTTCCTTTTGTCTCTCATAGTTGAGGTTTAGCTATGATTAAAATGAAAGGCCTCTCTCATCATCTTTTTAAGTGCACAATTGGTAGCTGACTAAATACTTTGTTGCCCCACTGTATATGGATTAAATGTGTTTGTGTTTAATGATGCTTAAGCGATTTTGAAAGGTACAAAATGTTATTGTAAATACGCTTATGCGGATAACCTCTAGCGGTGTTGGACCGTGTTCTTTTTACGCTATCAACAAGGTTGGGATTTAGCGTCGTCACAGTATCTGTCAGAAGTCAGAACTCTGTCACCCGCTCTGGTCACCATCTGCAACCATCTCCAGAGTTCTAACCACACTTCTTGGATGCCGCACACCTGACTCTCATTTCATTCAATCAGCCACAACATACTGCACACTGAGCTGAGCCCAGAAGTACTGTTTGTGCCATGCTGCTGTCGTGTTGCGCCATAAACATGACATCATTTTAAAAGTAGTCTGTTCATTGTGCCTAAAAGTGCAGAAAATGCAGCACTTTATTTATTTATTTATTTATTTTTGAGTCTGTCATTGAAATATATGTACTTGTTTCCTTAAAAGAGTATCTGAGACACAAGGACATGCAAGATGCATACATAGTTTCACACTATGCGACATGGCCACAAACCTTTCTTGTTGTGTCAACACAATACCAAACACGATGTTTGTGATTGTCAATCGACAATCATGTTTCTGATGTTTTTAACATGTCCTTGTTGCATTTTTCTCATGATGGAGGACAAATATATAAAGAAAATGAAGGTCAAAATTGCATTTCTTTATTCAAATTGTTGTAAATCAGCAGCAGACAAAAAAAAAAGAAGCCGTTTGAAAAAGTTTGTGAAGAACATTTGTGAAGGGGAAAATTTGCATGGCGGGCCACAAGCTCCAGGTTCCACTATGCAACATGAAGGGAAAAGGGTTTCAAGTTGCTTCACAACAACATTCCCACCCACAACTCAGAGAATTTGTAATAAACTACAGCTGCTCTGCAGAAACTACGTCCTAGAAAATCTATTTTTATTTTGGCTGAAAAAATCCTTAATGATAATTAAAACTCCTCTGGGGACGCTTTGAAAATAGATCAAAAGATAATCAAAGTGGGTCTTTAACAAAACGGAAGCATGTGAATGTGCTTTTGTTGCATAAACTCCTGAGGTTAGGGGGTAGAACAAAACAACACTTTTAAAACAGAGCTCAATGGATGCAGCACACGTATAAGTTTCTTTGGTTGTTGAATGAGCTTTTTTACACAAAAAGTATCACAAATTTAGCATACCCACAATATCCTGCTGCAATTAAATACACATTCAAGCAAAGCTCTAGTGAAAATGCATGCACTTAGTGGTCAATATTGCATGTTGTGAGCAAACATTAATGATTTGTGTGTGTGTGTGTCTGTCTGTGTGTGTGGGTCACATATGTTCCATCCAGTCCACATGCACCCTCCAGGCACACAGTGTGAATTTCTGACACACTTCTTTTTCTGCTTTTTAATCTCTTGTTTTATTTATTTATTTTTATCCTGCAGGAATTCTGAGTTTCCTAAATGATGTTTGCCCACAGTCACAAAACTTGCAATGAGAGCCACAAGAGACGTGCTAAAGCTAGAGCTTCACTTAATCAAGTAAAGCATCATACGACACTATATGTGGTTTTGTTGTCAAACCGAAACTGAATACATTTAAATCTACAATTCCCAATAACTAAAGCATATACTTTAGTGAGGCCAGACTTAGATAGTGTTCTGCTCTGATCTTTTCCTCGGCTAATGCTCATATTAAGGAGTGGAGGATATTAAGAGCCTGTTAATGGCAAAGCAAGCATGGCTGCAGTTCATTACCCACACAATCATGCGAATGTTAGATTAAAGCGACTCTCCTCCGATGAGATTTATGAGAGCATTGTGATTTACAGCGGGGAATGAAACCAGATGCCCTTTGAACGCAAGAGATTGGCGGCCATTACGATGCTTTCTCTCTAGGTTGGACAGTGTAATGCAGTTCCGGGGGGGTGGGGGTGGGGGGGTATTAAAATATTGCACACCTTTGTTTGGTTTGATTTCACGCTGCTTTGTGGAGAGTGGCCCAATGTCAGAAGCAAACCGAACCGCAAGGTTAAAATCAGTTACAGTTGTATAATATCAGTTGTATCACTGCTTGAAGAAAAGTTTGACCAGAAATACAAAACAAAAAGCGTGAAGGTCTCTAATCAAAAATTTGGTACTCAAGGAAAAGCCTTATCAACATAATTGATTAGCACTTTAAAACTTCTCATAAAAGCACATTTACCTTAGAGATATTTTCCTTTTTTTCTGGATTTGTGATTTTTCAGGTTCAGCACTGCTGGTTGGAAAAGTGTCTGGCGATACTATATGTACCCCGATACACATCTCACAACCACGATATTGTACCAGAACTCTTTTTGTTTTGTTATGAATTAATACCCCTTTTATTGTGATCAAATGGTGACATTCCTTTTATTTAATGATCTCGCTGAGATCTTATAGTTGCTTTGTGCTGTGTAGAGCTGCTCAAAGAGCCTCAGTGGGCGGTGCTGCCAACTAGCGGTCAGGGGTTTAAGTGGAAAACAAGAATCAGACGCTGGAGGACGCTCATAAATAATGACATAAATATTGTTTTGACAGCATTTTGAATTGATACAAGCAAATGAAATTTTGCAACGTATCGCCAAATCGATTTTTCCGCTCACCCCTAGTTCCCAGAGCTCCTTGAATTGTGATTCTGCTGTTTTGTGAAGCTTGTTTTATTTTCTAGAACGTATAGCAGTTCAAGTTCGTTAGAAATGTATTTGCCTCTGAGTTGTGGGCAAGGCCATAAAAATAAATAAGAGATGCAATGGAGCCTATAGTGACATGCTAAATGGAAATAAACAGTAAATACTTTAAAAAAATTAAAAGAGAAAAATGAAGGCCCAGTCTTGCTTTTGTTCTTTTCTGTGAAGGTTAAACTCATGACTTATGAGATCGTGGCAGAGTGGAGGTCCATTAAAGACATGACATTTCAATAATTGCCTCTAATCTCAGCATCACTGATGGTCTCAATGCCACCCACCTGCTCCACTGACATAAACACACACCTATGTCCTCATTATAGAAACTCAATGATTCATGCGTGGCACACACGCCTAAACATGCATGGATGCTTCGCAAACACTGCAGGTGAAGAGAAGAAACCTTGGCGAGCTTGTTTGCTTTTAATCTGTTGCATGATTTGATTAAAAAAAATAAATAAATAAATAAAAAAAAAACTGTTGTTGCTGTGTTGGCCTGAATTCTGTGTGCTGCTTTCCCATTATGCCATGCTGCACTGACTTGATGGAGTCTATCTCCTGAGACCATCAACTGCTGCATTTCTTATTCCTGCAGCTTTTTTTTTTTTTTTTAACTTGGGCTGCATGTTTGAGTCATCGGTAGAACAAGAGAAGATCACATGCTTCCCAGTACAAACGGAAAGAAACCTCAGGATCTATAAACAGAAAAGTTCAAGAAATCAATCCTAAAAAACGACTTTTCTTTTGTTGTTTTTGTTAAGAATACCAACGGTTTTGCATATTTTTGGACCGCTCACACATGCCACACACATCCCGATGTACCGCACGCCCAAACACATCATTATCCCTTACTACCTTCAGGCACAGACTTGGCACTTGTCAGTTCTCCTGGCGTTTTTGTTTTCCACCCAGATAGATGCTGCAGTGGGCTGCTAACCATTAGAGACTCGGCTGGTATAAGAGATGGCAACATCCCAGGTTGCACCTGGAAGATTAAAATCGTAATTTCATAAAGAGATATCCTAATGCGGCTAACAAGGAGAGCGTGAACAGTTAGGGAAATCTTGTGGGAAAAGCAGCTGAAAGGTGGATTGTGCACCAATATCCTGAGTTGAACTGAAGGGATTTTGGGCATTTTTATGCAATCCTTTGTGAGTTCTTCCACATGAACTGAATTAGAACCATTTTACTTCCTGTTTACATGTTAGGGGCCCAGGCGAATCCCTTTCCAACTGGAGCTTCTGAGCCATAAATTGACCATTTTAGCTTACACAGACACAAAAATAACCTCCAAAATCGAAAAATGTTCATAAACTACAAGAGGAGAATTGAATCTGAGGCTGAAATGTATGTTGCAGGCTGATAAAATTAAGCAGGATTACAAAGAAACACAGAGGGAACATGCTGTTGCATGAATTTGAATCATCCACGTGACAAATGATGCCGAAAGGTGAATCTGCAGAGTCGTCTGCACTTGTGTCACAAAAAACGGGGATGTAAAAAGAGTGATGCAAAATGAAAAGAACAAGAGAGCAAGCAGCCTGACAGTCCTAAAGCATCCTTTATTGAGTGTTAGAAAGGAATGATGAATACTCGGCCCACTCTTTTCACTCAGAGGAAATTGAATTTGGGAATATTGAGCTAGCCGCTATGATGAAGTACACAAGCGCCTCTCCATACGTGCACGAAAACACTCCTCTTTTTATTTTATAACAGAGTGTCTTTGCAATATACAGCCTCTACAGAAGCTTTTGCACACATGAACACAGATTTTCATTTAAGTTGTGGACTGGGGATGCATGAAGACAGCTTTTAAAAGACAGAAAGACCTCATGCAAGAAAATGAATGGGCAAAAACAGGGAAGTAGCACACACTTTTTAAAGGGGGAGAGGAATTAAGTCCTGATTTATAGAAGAAAATATGCTGTATATCAGCAAAAATACAATAAAAAAGAAAGAAATCTTAAATATAGAGGGCTCCTACGACTGAGTTTTAGGGTCATAAAATAAAGAAATGTGAAGAAAAAAAGTGTAATTTTAAAAGGAAAACTCAAAAAATGAGGGAAAAAATTAATAATTTTTCAAGAAAAGCCATGCTTTTTCAAAAATGAAGTTGGTGGTGGAAACTTTCATCCACATTACGTGCTGTCTATCAATGCATCCATTGATGGTGATGCCATAAGGCTTTCTGTCTCAAATATGTTTTGACTGTTTTTCTAATAAATTTATGAGGATATCCCTGAAATTTTGACCACTTTCCTCATGAGTTCACTCTCATAAAATTCAAATTTTCTTCATAATTTAACCACTTTTTCCCCAAAAAATTAGATTTCTTTTGCAGTTTTACAACTTCTTTCTCAGAATTTTTGGACTTTACCAGTTTATTAGTTTCTTAATTTTGATATTTTCTATTGTGGCCCCAAATACTCTGTCTTAGGCTGCAGATTTTAGGAACTGAATTTGAAAATGCCTGAATTGAACTTTGCTCTGCAGCCACCAACTGCTAAACTCAGGTCTGCTGGTGTATCCATGTATCGACACACACTCTGGTCTAAACCGTTTAGATTTCACACAAATAGACAGTTGAACACAATGGCTCAGAGTGTGTGATATCACAAGCGTCATCTATGTCAGCTAACTATTACTTTGACGTGAAGAGCGACGAACGCACAGCCAAATTAACTGCTATCAATGTCTAACACACACAGACATCTGATGCTCATACAGCACGCACGGTGAACACACACGCACTTGTGCACATGGGTGATGGAGAAGCAGCTGTCATTGTGATTGGTTCTCGCTGCCGAGGGCGAGCCCACAACAGCCAATTATCTGTCATTATGCACCACGGCAACACTTGAGGTCTGGACGCTTCAGCACGTGTCAGCAAGCGCGTCCCCCATGTGTGTTTGTGTTCCAGACGCAAATTGGAAGGTTGGTAAAATTGTGGGTTCTGTGTTTCAGCAGGATGGGGAGAAGGCTGAGCAGAAATACGCTGAGTGACATTAAAAGGACATGAAGATATGACTGATTCTTTTTTTTTTTTTTGGCAGTTGGAGAGTAAATGAGATCCCAGAAAGCCACAGACTTCCAGTGTGTTTCATACTCATGACAGATTTCTGGTGACCGGGACGTGTTTGACGCAGCAAAGCCAAAGTATGGCTGATCGCAGAAGGAGGCGTCACAGGACTGATAGCTCATCACGTATGAAAAGCATGTGACTGGCTTTCAATGGAGAGCGTGCATAAACTTTGAATCCTGATTAGCTCTGCATCTCCTTGGAATTCATTTTAAAGGACACACAGGACTGGTCCTGCATTAACACCATCGCCCACACCTGCCAATTAGTATGAAAGAGCCTACATTTACTACGCTATCCTTTTCAACTGGATGAATAGTTTTAATGTGTAAAACGGCAGTATTAAGTCACTCAATTCAGCTAAGTCAGAGTTATTTTCTCAGAGGAAAAAAGTTATTTTCCAAAACTTAAAATATCATTTACTAGTTAGCTACCCAATCAGAGCAATTTACAAAAAAAAAAAAAAATCTTTTTACTCTTTCAATAACCTCAATCTGAATGAATACCTTTAGTATGGAATTGAGCATCTACCATACACCTGGTCGTCTTTTAGATGGACCAGGTAAGATTTAAGACAACACGTACCTCCTGAAAAGAAAATAATTTGGAAGTTCTGGAGATCAAACCAAAAATCATGAAGCTCAGAAGTGTGACATAAATGTTTACACATGGCAACTTTTTGGTGAAAGCCTTTCAACCTCAGACACGCTTATCTAAAACCAAATTAATACTCCTTACAGACAAAATGATGTCAAAAGCACTCATATGGGGATGACCTGTAAAGTTTGTGGGTTGACTGTGGACGGTCATAAACAGGAGATGCTGCTAGATCAGAAACGATCTAATCTTTGAATTGTTTCTTCAATCAAACCCCATCCCTTTTGGTGACTTTTGACTTTGGTGTGAGCCAAAGTCTGTGAGTCGCAAATCACGGTCAGTGCTGAGAGCCACTCCTGCCACATGTCCGCTCATTTTCTTAACAAAACTCACACTACTGAGATCTACGGGATAATATGGTGGGACAAAGTGAATCTAATCTACCATGCCGAATGGTGCTCCAACGCTCAATTCATGGCATAAATAACATCGAAGCTTTGGTGAGCCGGTTCACAGATCACAGCTCATGGCTGACTCCCGAGACATGAGTCAGGTGAGCCACTGGAAGTCGGTCGGAGCTGTTTGCAGCGCTTGCTGTCTCTCAGATGAGGTGCGTTCATATTTTTCACATAGTTTGTTTTAGCAATATGACATCTATGACATTTTAGAACTTAGAAAGTAAACCCTCCAGCCATGACAGATGCCGTCTTTTATGATGTTGATAGGTTAGAGCAGTTTTCAAACTCATTTTTTTTTTCTGTGTGTGAAAAGGCCATTAAAGAGTAGCAAAGGCAGTCTATCAAGTTGGAAACGTTTTTCTGCTGCTCATCATTTATCACTGCTGGTGTCAGAATTGTAATTCAAGATGGGGTTAGAAAACTCCCTGAATAGCAGGGATGCCATTTTTCTAGGAGTTGTCTTCCCTTTTATGTAACAGGGTTTTAGTTTTTACATCAGATTAAAAACGTACTATCGTCACGTGAACGCTACACGAAATATCGTTGACTTTTAGTTCATGTCATCTTCTTTCTGTGTCGGTAATTGTTTGCTAGAGCTTCTTTGTTGCTCTATTGAACTGCTTTTTTTCCCTGTTTTTTTTCTTTTTCTGTACTCAAGCTCAATCGCTGTGAGTCATAAAAGTCATTAACCTAAACAAATAAATCCATGCTTCTGTTCACTCTTACTACAGTGTGTATATGTGTGTTTTTTTTATTTTTATCAAGTATGACACTGATCTATCTCTGTCTGTTTTACAGCTGTGCTTGCACAATCCCTGCCCTAATCCAATGCGTGTACATGCTGTCTTTTTTTTTTTTTTTTTAAATCTTTGTGGATGTAAGGGTTGGTCTATAAGATTACAGCTTTCACAGGATCTCTCTTCCCAATGCCATCCTCACTGAATGAGTGTGTAGCTTCCAGTCACTCTGTATTGAACCACTCAGAGCACTGGCCTGAACACAATCGCTCTGCTGCCAATATCTGCATTAATATTTCCATCAGCAGAAAACACAGATGACCTGTAAAGGACTGTGGGTAATAAAAGACCTGATGGAATTGGTATTGCTACTAAGAATGATGGAAATGCGTTTGTCCCAAACAGTGTGGACAGTTACTTTTTACTTATCACCTCTGACATGGATTTCGAGTTTTGTCACTCAATCGGGTTAGTTTGATATACTATTATATTAATATATTAGTATTATATTATATTATATATTATATTATATTATATATTATACTAATATTAGTATAGATTGTTAGCTTGTCCCACATTTCTAGCACTTCATGACTCATTGAAACCTAATTGGGAAAAGCTTGAACTGAGTTGGATTGGAGACATCTGCAGCAACTTGGTCACTATTTATAGAGACTCGTTTTGCATATTTTGGAAAGATTTTCATAGTTCAGCTTTTGGAACCCGGAGAGATGACATCTTAAATGAGAAAAGAGCAAGAAATCTGTGAAAACTGTTTGAATATCTGTAGCACTAATTTGTGATTGATTAAAGACAAATAGAAGATTTTAACACTCAGAATGAATACTTTTACTGTACCCCGTCAGTTTAAATGAATAAGAAATTGTTGATAAAGTGTATCACAATTCACCTAGTTATTTAGCAGATTTTCATCAGTGCAGTTTTGTGGCCTATTTTTTTTTTTTTAAACGTAATGCGTACTGATTGGTTGGAGAGCCTCTCCCGTACAGAATGCTGTCAGTTTGCCAAAACTACATACTTTGATCAGATGCACATCTTTGTTTCAGTTCTTTAACACTAAACACTGTTTTTCCAGCGAATGTTTGAACTTTGTGAGTTTAAAAAGGAAACCAGGACACTCCTTTACCTTTCACCAGGAAACCCCTTTTGTAACCTTTTAACACTCGCAACACCTAAATAAATGACACACTGTCCTTGACATACCGTAATACGTGATTAACTTAAATCAGCTGATTCAGATGCAGAGAAAGACAGCTTTTCACCACAACAGAATCATCTGGATTTACGATAATTGCCTAAACGGTCGAAGAGTTCCCTCTCCACTGCCACTTCCTCCAGTGCTTCTGGGGGGAACCTGATGTGTCCCCAGGCAAAGCCAAGAGACATAGTCTCTCCAGCGTGTCCTGGTCTTCCCTGGGGCCTCCGCCCTGTGCGACATGCCCCGAACACCTCCCCAAGGAGTCGTCCAAGAGGCATCCGGACCAGATCCCCGATCCACCTCAACTGGTTCCTCTTGATGTGGAGGGCAGCGGCTCTACTCTGAGCTCTCTCTGGGTGACTGAGTTCCTCCCCCTGTCTCTAAGGGAGCACCGAGCCACCCTTGGGACCTCGTTCTTTCAGTCATGACCCAGAGCTCATGACCATCGGTGAGTATTGGAACGTAGATCGACCGGTAAATTGAGAGCTTAGCTTTCTGGCTCAGCTCTCTCTTCACCACAATGGATCAGTACAACAACCGGATGACAGCAGACGCTGTAGCAATCCGTTTGTCGATCTCACGCTCCCTCACTCGTAAACAAGACGCCAAGACATTTAAACTCCTCCACCTTGGTGGCAGTCGAAGGCGGGTGCCTCCGCGGACTGGACTCCGGTCATGGAACTTTGCTTTTAAATGTACATCATGGTGTCATATAAATCCGGCCGGGCACAAACAGCAATTATAAATTTCTCCACTGTAATCATGGTAACAATGATTGGGACTTCGCAGTTTTGAAAAGGATGCTACCCGAACATAACTACCAAATCAGAGTCCGTAATTGGACAAAATTCAGCATTTTTGCAATTTAGATGTCAGAAACTCAACTGGTTGAACTTCCAGCATGTGATCAATAAACACCCGATCTGTACGTAGAGCCTGTGAGCGGACTTAAAAACTTGCGTAGCGATGCATGGATTTACGTGCATTTATGCGAATTGATGCAGCCTTTTACAGTAGTCGAAAGAATGTCAACACTAATCTAAAGCTCCGGTGTTAAATGGGTTAATGATGAGTTTGAGATTTGTGCATTTACAGGCTCTAACCAGCCCATTAAGTGATCCACGAAGTTGCATGATGCCTTTCTGGGAAAAAAATGTTCCCGGTGTTCTCATAGTCCATCTGTTTGTATCTTTTTAGCCACGTCAGTTCCTAAGTTGGGGTAAACAGAAAAAAACATGCATTTAGATTTCTAAGATTAGGTAAGAAGAGTAAACAATAGGGTGAAAGAGGATATCAAGAAGTGCACTGTCAGACAGAAAGAAAGAGAACTCCTCTAGAAACAGATTGTCAGTGTTTGAGGAACCTGTAAAGGACGAATACAGAGGGGTAAGATGTTGATGAGTGGAGCCCTCAGCAGCGATAATCTCATTAGCAATGTAGTGCATGTTAAGCTCTCCACTAATGACTGATGTGTATAATTTTGTGTGTAAACATGTGTGTACATGCAATGAGTATGAGTACAGCCAAGTCCTGCCTTAACCACCCAACCAAAATCATCAAATGTGAAGCCACATTTGGGGTAATTACAATTTATGAGACGGTGGGAAGAAGACGAAAGACCAACCCAGAAACCCACCGGCTAATGAGGCGATGGCTCACATGCATCCCAGCAAATTAGTTTCTTTAAGGTTCTGCTCTCAAAAAGAGGTCCAGCGACACACCGGAAGACAGAAACGTTTGAACAAAAGGACACAATGGGAGGGGACAGTGTTTCCTTCAGACTGCATCACAGAGAGATTTGGAAGAAGCTGTCAGGAGATGCTCAGTCAGCTTGGAGCTCAGTTTGAACTAATCTGGCTGCTCTCTGTTCTTGTCATATCTGGCCACGGCTCCACAATGCTGTGGTCCGCTCCCACAGCATCGATTAGGCTCGGCCAGGCGAGACTAAATTCTCTATTGAGGAATCATCTAGGTGTAATCCCTTTGTGAAGCCAGCTCTGTATGGTACAGCATATTGTGTCTGTCACAATAACTATTAAGCGGACCACACTAAGCTCTCTGGAGACACAATAGACACGCATGATCATAGTTAGACGTGCATTGGTAGCATTACTCAAGGGTTGTTTTCATTTGTTACATAAAATGGGATTGGTTCACCCAAGGTGGCCCTCATGGGAGCAGAATCATTATGAGCTCTGATGGCTTGTTTGTCACCATTGCATTCACAATTTAAAAAAAATATTTGACAGATCTCTAGAAAAATCATGTCTTCCTTTTTTTTTAAGCTGCATTTAACATTTAAGAGTGGATTTTTCTTTGATTTTTCTTAAATTTGCTCTACTGTTCTTGAACTTCATAGTGTATGCACCTAAAACAGAAGGATAAGCATCTGAACATGCTCTTGTCAAACTAACAGGCTTGCTACAAGGTTAAAGTCATTATTCTACAGAAAATAGCGAAAACTTGTCATACTAAAATGTAATAGTCCACTCACAGACACACTATGTGGTTTGGAGGCTGCAACTGTGTTTTGCATGTATTGTACATATAGGCTGGTTATGGGACTAGTTGGTCTTATGCTGGCTCTAGGTCAAGTATCAGGGCAGTTTGGTCCACTTCATTTTTCCTTTGATAGCCGGCTTGTATTGTCTAGGTTTAAAAATTCAGCTAAATTCTGCTGAGGCTCTACAATGGACCAGCAACCTGCCCAGGGTGTATTCCGCCTTAGAAAACGGATGGATGTAACTCGGGTGAAAATCAACCATGCCCCTGACTTTTCATTCCCCAATCTGACACATACCAGGAATTCCCAGAGACCACTTGAGGCAGGTAGCACATAGGTAAATGGTTATTGGGGTATACTAACTTAGCGCTTTCCTACCTTCTTTAAAGCCCAAAAAGATAAATGGCATCTGTCAGTCACCTGTCTCATCCACACATTCACACACTAATGGAGGCTTTGTTGCCAACCTATAACCACCAGAGGCAATGTGGGCGGGAATCTAACCTGCAGTCTTCCGATAAACAAATTTGGCCTTTAACCATCTCAAAACCATCCCCTTTGCAGAAATAGACAGACTGGCTCTTTCTTCTCTGATACCAGAAGGACCATGTCAAATTTTTACCAAAGTAAAAAGTAAAACCCTAGAAAATGTCTGCCGAAGGTTGACAGAATTTTAAGACCAACATGGACCACTCCGAAATCAAGCAACCAAATTCATGCCTACTCCTATTGACACTACCTGACCCAATACCAGGTATTAGTCCTCATTAAAATCAGCACATCAGAAAACCTCCTATAAACAAACACCCCTAACAACATAGCATCTAACAGCAATCTAACCCCTCCACTGTGATAAAACGGCTGATTCATAGAAGTACAGGTAATAAATGCCTGGGAAGCGTGGGCACGAGCAGGTTTAGAAAAGGGACGATAGCTTGGATGAAAGATTTACATACACCTACACCAGCTCCACTAAAAAAAAAAAAAAAAAAAAAAAAAAAAAACTTCTTGACACCTAAACGCACTCTGCATAAAAGTGCCTTTCAACCACTTTTACATCATTTTTTTTTGTTTTACACAATAAGTAAAACAAATGTCAAGGCTTTTTTAGTGTGTTGCCAATGGTAGACCTAAACCTGCACTGTTTAGCTCATCATCTAATTCTAAGAAAATACCCACATTTGTTAAAAAAAAAAAACATTGAAAAATACTAGTGTTTAGATTTAAATACAGCTAAAAGTTAATGAATCGTTAAGAATATTTTACGTATGGTCACTATTTTGTCAAGAGGAATCCTAAATTTATGAGCGGAGGGCTGCAAAAGTGGGACATATTTTTGGAATTTGTGTGGGCAAGGCTTTGACAAGTCTTAAAATGCACACGTGAGGGTAAATATAAAAAAAACCCTGCTTGTATTTAAACGTCATTACAAGCACAATATAGGAACAGAATTGGAACAGCCCCTGCATGGGCGCCTTTCTGCCACTTGTGTGAGTAAATTATTAAGATCTGGAGCGTCTTTCATCACTCGAAGGTAAAAAAAAAAGAGGTAATAAAAGAAATGGCTCAGAACTCTATGAACACAAGGACAGAGACACAATATATTTGGAACAAATAAATCAACACACTGCCATCTTGACAGTTGTCTCCAGTGTGCTAAAGACAGCAAGATACTTCTAGGTTTGCAATTTCTAAAGAAAGAAGCGACACACAATAAATGTCAATGACAATGTTTTTTTTCCATCCTGAAACTGATACTATTGTTTTATCCCTGCTGCTTTTGCTCTTTCAAGGTAAGGTTTATTACAGTATTTCAGATTTATTGCAATGCTTTGTCATTCCCTTAGCAAAAAGTAGTACACTTGAAGAATACTCGAGTAGGGCGTAAAAGTATGCATCAGTAAGGCAAGAGCTACATTCCATCAGCTGAAGACCATATGGGGAGCAACAGATCTGACTGTCAAGATCAAGATGAGGATCTTTAAGATCATTGTAAAATCCATACCACTTGGTGCTGCGACATGGAGGACTACTGCTAAGTTGATGAAGAAACTCCAGACCTTCATCAACACCTGTCTCAGAAGAATCCTGGCCCAAAATCATTAGCAACCAAGAGTTATTGGACAGGATGGAGCAGCAACCAGTAGAGGAAGACGGTTCCAAAAGACAATGGCAATGGATTGGCCACACCCTAGAAAAACTGCATCCAGCACTACAACGCTGGCACGGACATGGAATTTCCAAGGAAAAAGAAAAAGAAAAAGGGGGAGACCTAGGAACATGTGGCGCCTGAGATCTGAACGCAGGGGTCAATAGCATGGGGAAAACATGGGGACACCTGGAAGAAATTGTCCAAGACTGCCTGGAGAGTTACCAGGGGTAACAGGTGGTTTACCTTACCTGTATTGTCAGAAGTTTACTAACTGAATACTTCTTCAGACTAAATTGAAAAATTCTAAGTTTAAAATATATAGATAATATTTAGACAGTAAACTTCAGGTATACTGCCTCACTTTGAGTAAAGACTAGTAATACTTGTAGTACACTTAAATAGACTTAGGTGCTCGGTTTAGAGTCAATAATCAAATTTTGGATAGTTCTTTTGTATCGTTTGGGTTTCTGTGGCCACGAGACATTTATTTTTACAGCATGAGCTTTAGCTGCCTTTCATTTGTTTCTAAAATTACGTCAATTTCAACACTGTTTAAAAATAATTGATCCTGTCTAGCATAAGCAAACTCTCTTGTGTTGGACAGATTCTACCATTACAATAGGCCTTTTTCTACCTTTAGGCCAGGGGTCGGGAACCTATGGCTCGCGAGCCACATATGGCTCTTTTGATGGTCACGTGTGGCTCGCCGACAAATCTTTATTTATACCATTTTTTTTTTCATCAGACCAGTCCTTCTCATGCGCGATGCGATGCCAGAGGCGCGCAGTAGTAGTGGTGCTTGGAGAGAAAAACCTGCGCCAGCACTCAGTTTACTATCATCTATTATTTCACAGAGTTTATTCCAGCAGGAAACCTATTGATTGCCGTGCCTAAACCTGCGCGCTCCCGTCTCTGAGAAAGAGCGCGCAGATGAGGGGACGGGATGTGAGGAAGAAAGCAGAGGGTGGGGGTGCCCCCCACCCTCTGCTTTCTTCCACAGGCAGCAGGTGAATCGTGCAGGGATTGTAAAAACGTAAAACTCGCTCCCCGTCACTCACTGCAGTGTGTGAGTGTGTGTCTGGCTCCAGGTCTGCATGTGAGTCTTTGTCACATCTACAGAACATTCAGACCTACGATCACGTTTAAAGTCTCAACGCCTGCATGAAGCAGAAACTCACCACGTATCAACCAGACTAGACCATCAGCAAAACCACCAGGAGAAATACTCATCATTTATTATCAACAGCATAACAATGTTATTAAAAAGAATCCACAGACTTATTGTACTTTAAAAGTGTTGAAATTACATCAAATGCTCACATTCACTTGTATTTTTAGTTTTAAACATATTGTTGCGGACTGAGTTGGGTCCGCTGTTGCGCCGCGTTAAAAGTTCTGGAGTTCATTAAACACATCATGCAGAGATCTGATTGGCTCTCAGTTCTGTCGCTCAGCCTGTTGTTAGGTAGTTTGGACCAATGGGGTTCAGCTATGGGCCGAATAAGATAAATAGGAGGACTGGAGCGGGAGGGGGGGAATATAAAGTTGGGAGACGCGCTCTCGTCTCAGCGGGAGAGATTGCAGGAGTTACTGTATTAATTTTACGGCGTTTGCTGCGGTCTGTAGTAACCAGAATAAAGAACCTTAAAAGAGGTTAAGTCTCCGTGCCTCAGTGTGGGACAGGGACACTACATTATTGTATGGCTCTTTCGAAATTACATTTGAAAATATGTGGCGTTTATGGCTCTCTCTGCCAAAAAGGTTCCCGACCCCTGCTTTAGGCACATGAGGTGTATATTTGTATAAACCCCTGTGGTACTTGAGGCTACATTTTATTTCTATTGTGTATGAATGCATTTCTTTTTAAAGTCAGAAAAGACATGGAGAGTGGGATATTAGAGATGGGAGACAGGGGTACAAGACAACAAAGTTGGAGAATGATCAAAGAAACAGACAGGAGGAGGTTTATCTTTGTAGGTTTCAAATATTGATGTTTCTTAAAAACGCTGGGCCTGTCACAGACACACACATCCACACACTCTCAGATATATAATATACTGTATCTATTGGCTGCAAAAATGTCCCATCTTTCTGGCATCCCACCAAAACATTTGACAACATTTAGCTTAATCAACATGGTTCTGTCTCCATCAGCATCGCATATGGTATCACTATTAACCTTCAGTTTTATTCTTTATGTCCTCCAGTCAAAATCAAATAGTTTTTTTTATTATTTTCTCCCTTTTCCATTGACTTTCATCTCTCCTCTGCAGCTACAGTGCTTTGAGCTTGAAATGTCCTTTAGGTTGCACATAAAACATTTTCACAAAAGCACTCCTTATTTCCGTCTACAAAAGAAAAAGAAATAAAAAAAAATGCTCAGGCTGATTCAGAAACCAAATTATGCACATTGTTCATTTCTCAATACATTCCAACATCACTAAAGCGTTATAACTTTAGAAAAAAAGTTTAAAGTGAAGGTTTTCGGGGTTTAAGTATGATGCTCCATCTTAATTCATCCCTTGTAGATATGATTCCAGAGTCCAAGGATGCTGAGAAACTCACTGCGTATATACATAATGTATATGCTGTTATTGCTGTAATTACCTTAGTCTCTATGTTGTCCCACAGCAGTTATCGCTGCCTTATTGCCTTTGTTTTTCTGTGTCCTGTCCTTCCTTCTCTTAGTTTATCCTTCAACTTTAGTCTCTCCTGTTGTACCGAAGTTCCTCCTCCTCTCTGCAATCCTCCACCTCATGACAGCTCGCGATGGAGGTTTAAATCAAATCAAAGGAAAGACTTCATGCAGTAAGTTGGGTGTCCTCTGCAAGGTGGTCTTTAAGGAACAGGCATTCTCTTCCATTTCACACCCAGTTATCCTCGGATGGGGCACCATCCCTGTGCTGATCTACCATGTGCCTTATGAGCTGCTTATGCAACAGCAATGGTGCATTTTCAGCAAACCGTGAACGGGGAACACAACTTACTTTTTTACTTCATAACTGTCAAAGTGATAGCTGCTGTGTTCTGTCTTTTTTTATAAGCGCACACACACATTTGTGCTTTTCAAAACTTTATAAATCTATCTTGTCTGAGCAATCAGAAGTGAAATATCGAGGACAAAACATGTATTCCAATTTCATCAATGAAAAATATGCATTTAAAAGAAACATGAATAAGATAGAGAATAATGCAAAATAAAAAAATAGATTCTTGAGTGCAACAAAAAAGCAGAGAACTAAAAGGTTTATGAGTGGGCATGACAAGAAAACATTCTGCTAAGAGCCAGGCAGACCTCAGGAGGAGAAGGTTCTGCTTAAGGACGGACCTTTTCCAATTCTGTTCTCCAAATCTGTGTAGATGTCTGCAAAGAGGAGCACCAGCAATACCCCCCTGGTGGCTTCAATAGCTAGAAGCATTTTTGAAGCAAACATGTTCAAAGTTATCAAGTTCTGAAACCATGCCGACCAGCTGTATTAAATGTTAGTGCAAAGAGCTTGACGTTGATTTGACTTGAAAGGTGGAAAATAAAAGGTAGTTTTGGTTCAAATTAGTTGAAAACTGGACTGAGGGAGTCAGATGTCATCCACAGAAAATGACTTACTTCCGGCTCCAACCAACGAATTCAGTTGCCATTCATGTTAAGTCACAGCATCTGGACTTTTGGTCTTCTCTTTTTAAAAAGTTTTACCATTTGAAAGCACAGAAACAATCTTTTTTTTTTCTTCACAACTAATTTAGAGTTTGTCCATCTTCATCAAGAATTTTTCCTATAACAGCTTTTCCAGTGGTTTCATTCCTATGTACTGTTTGTGTTCTCACTAACTCATTTTTCTGATCCACGTTGCAGTAACTTGTTAGTCTTCATCATCTTCTCTCATAATTGACTTCTTTCCTCCTATAACAGATGCTCTGCGTCTTTATGCTCGACTGCTTCCTGGTCCCTAACTGCTGCAAAGACTAACATCATTTTTTTGTCTCCTAGCAGATGCTTTAGGGATTGCGTTTTTCTTTATCTGCTTCTTTTTCTCTTATTACTGCAGGTATTAAGCTGCCTTTTTATCTTACCACAGATATCCTTTACTTGTAGTCTTTATTTACATAAAAACACACTTGAAAACAAAATAATATCTAAAATAAAAGTTCCTTGCATGTCTCTTTTCTTCAGGATGGATTATAACAATGGCAAAGAGAGGGGCAGAGATTTGCAGGGTGCAACTGAGACATCAAGTTGCACCACAGCAAATGCATGCTCCATTCATTTAAACATATCTTTTTGTTATTTTTTTACAATGCTTAAAGAAGCACATATGGATGATTTATCTATCTTTGTCAGTATTGATACTAATATTGACTCAAGCATTGGGGAGGAGTAAAGCTTGTTGCTGAGGGGGCAGTTGACCCCCCCCCCCTCGTAGCTCCGCCTCTGCTTTACTGTCCTCTTTACTAAGCCTGTTTCTGCTGCTCTCCACTGTTGCCATTCGAAAGAAAACTCGTCAATGTAATCTGTTGGTCATTTACATGGAGCATTACAATATAGATAATCTGCCCTTATCTGGACTGAATGGCATAGCAATCATAATTCATTTGTTTTTTTCTGCAAATTTTGAGGTGATCTTAGATGTGAACCGAACTTGCGCTTTATAAAAAAAACTGAATTGAAATGTCTTATTATTATGTGAATGTTAACATTGGTAATCTCTACTTCCAGACCTCATAGGGTTTTGAGTCCCCAGTTTCTTAGAACAAAGTGCAGAAATCACTGGCTTTCTTTCAGCCCACAGTTGTTTTTGACTCTGAGTGGTGCTTCAAGCCTAAGTGTTACAATCACTGCTCCCAAAGGCAGCAATTTCTTCAGTGCTTAGACCAGTTTGCCCAACAGTCTCACTGAACGTGCAATTTCAGTGTAAAATGCCATAAAGTGCAACCCTCCTGTGAGTTGGGCACCCGTGGAACATTTCGCAGCCCGTCGGAAGATCTCCTCAAAGCAGAGTCGGTGTGCGGCTCAGTGAGTCATTCCGATCACAGTCCCAATGACATGGATAAGTGTCTCTTCAGTGCGCATAAAAAAAACAAAAAAGTGTACGCAGCCAAGCAAGGAGGAAAATTCCCAAACAAAAGCAAAAATATGTCAGAATTGTTTTTTTTTTTTTTTAAAGAAAGCAAAGCTTACCTTTGCACATGGTTCATTCTTGAAGCTGGAAAGTTGGAGCTAAAAAGGAAAAAGAATTAGTCGAGTAAGCTTGGCGCCGGTCACATGCTAACTAAACAGACATATGTGAGGCTTTTTTAACTCTTTATTTAGTTTTTTTTACTGATGGGGAAAATAATTCCCTTATGAACCTGCAGTGATGAGGGACTGATTATTAAGAAGAGTGCAAAGAAAGAACTGGTAAAAAGGGAGCCACGTTAAATCAGGGTATGTTGCTCTGCTGCCACCTGTTGATTAGATTGGGTACTCCATGCAAAAAGCTTTTAAAACAGGTGAAATCTCTTGAGGAGCAAATAAGAACTTAAAGAAATATGGGTGTTTTTTTCTTCTTTTAATTAAAAGTCTGCATGACTTTCACTAAAGTATCAATAAGAACTCTTTGAACAGCTAATTTGGAGGTTTGAAGTTCTGAAGAACTTCCTCCAAAGAACAGAAATCCCGGGAAAATATGACCTGGATGACTAAGAGTTTTCACAGGAATCAGAACGGTCAGACCAACTGGAAAGAAAAGTGGCCCTGAAAGCTGCATGCAACCTCTGCATCTATTAGCAACCTCAAAGAGGATGAGCGAAGACTTTATATTTAGAGCGGTGACGCTATGCAAACTTGAAGGCTAACCTGAGAAGAAGGCTCAGCGATGCGTTGAAGAGCCGCGTCTTCAATAATGTATCAGTGGCAGCGTTTTAAGAACAGCTGGGGATCGCCGCTCGCTCTTGTCCTGTCTGCCCGTCTGTCTCCTCGTATGTCTGTCCTTCGGGTGTGTTTGCTGCGATGGCAGCAGGTTTGTTGCTCCTGTAGGGGGGTAGGAGGATGCTCGGTTAAACTTTCAGCCAATCGGCAGTGACTTTGCTTACTCAGGGTTTTTCTGAGTTTTCATCACTTTTGTCGGGGAACAAAGATACCACCCACCCTCCCCCTCCCAGCTCCCTCGTAGTTATTGCTTATGAATATTAATTATCTAAATTAGCTTTCTACTCTGAAGCTACACACACACCAGGCATGTGACGCATCTTTAAGAACAAGTGAAGGTTCTTGATTGCGCGTTTAGCCAATTGTGTTCATTCTTCTTCCTTTTCTACTGTTGGTGGTTGGAGGCTTGGTGAGAAATGTCAAAGCGGTGCAAATCTTCTGAGTCTTTCTCCTTGCTTTTTATTTTACAGCTCTATTCTGATATATGAAAGACTTGGTGTCATAGAATTTCGGCCGGGCCCAAACTGCAAAGATGGATTTCTTCTCCTGACGTCACTACCAAAACCGAGTCCCCGATTGGTCATAGTTCAAGTGGTTGAGAAACAAGCTGAGAAACAGTTGTGTGAATGCGAGAGTTTTAAATACGGAAGCCTAAAATGTGCACTAATGCATGTTATCATAGACTTTTCAGTGAAAGTGATCGCTTGAATGCGTGTTGCCGAGGGCGGTATGAACATTGCTTAAAGGAAGTTATCGGTTTACAGTCAGTGTGGTGATGAAAGGTCCTCACCTGTTTTAGTGCACAGGTCCGATGTAAGCCTTCATCCTTGAGGATCGAAAGAGGAAAGAAATCTCCCCAGAATTCTCCTACAAGACAGGAAGAGAGGAAGTTGAAGACAGATTAGAAGCAAAGCATCAGATTTTTAGACCTAAAATCCAACTCTGACCTTCAACTAAGTGCGTGCAGTGCGTGTTTGAGAACGAGACCAGAGAGCCGATGTTTAAGTCTTAGCATTCAGATCAAGGCTTCAAAAGGAAACTCTGATTCTGAGCTAGTGCAGACGAGGTGCTCCAAAAGCAGTTCGGGTCAAATGGACCTCCCTAGCTCAACTCCTGCAGTGGGAGCTTTTAAGGCTTTTAAGGTTTCCACGCCAGCAGCTTAGAGATCTTAAGAGCTGTGAGGGAAAGAGGGCCTGTAAGACCCGGGTGGGAAAAGCATGCATCCATGAGAAGTACACACTCTGACAGATCAAGCGGGGGGTTGCATTAGGACATGAGAGCAAAAAGTCGTGTGAAATGTATGTGCACACATGTAGATGCCAGTCTGACATGGTGTTCCATGTTTTGTAATGTAGGGAGATTGACAAAAATTGACAAAATTTTTTTAATTTTTTTTTTATTTCCTGTCCTTTAAAAGCTTTAGTCATTCTATTGCCCTCTTATTGTTTCAGCTCGATGAAACGGAGGAGATAAAATCTATTTTTACTGCAAAACCGAAGGATGACATCACTAAATCTGGCTCTGGGAAACAGAAGGCTGCCATGACAGCAAGCCGCCACCAGTCTGTGCTGTCTCACCGCGCCTTGAGCTTGTGCTGCTGACCGACGTAATAAGCGATGATGGCAGCATATATTAAACACAGGATCCGGTGATGCTCAAACCTCGGATGATTTCAATTGCAAATAAGAAGTGGGGCGTGTGCCATCGCTGGTGCGCCTCCTGACCCATAAACACCACTGGATTTTGAGGCCACTGGCGCCTTACGTAATGTCATCCCAAACCCATTTTGAAGAATCTGCCTTTTGCGCTTGTCTCCCATGATCTTGCTTGTGTTACATTTCATCACAGGCCTGGGTTGCTTATATCATATCTACTGTGGCAAATGGTTATGTGCCACGTGTGAGAACTGCTTCACACTTTATTTTCAGTTGATGACACATCCCTCCCTCGCTTTCTTCTTCTGTTGCATCATCTTTCTTAGTTCTTTTTTACAACCGGGCCACAATAGTGGTAAAATGCTCCGTTTTTCCATTCAGTTTTTGCACTCCGTCTGCGAGGCTGACCTCTCGGAGTCAGACGGTCACCGGGCCGCCTGCTCAGGAGGCCGAGGAGCGAAGAACATCAAGGCTAGGCTGCAGGTCTGGCCTGCGCTTTTCCTTTCTGTCGTATCTTTTCTCTGTTAGATTTCAGAGCAGGACAGTAAAAAGAAAAAAAACAAAACACCTTGTTAGTGAGTTCGTGCTTCACCTGTGCTGGCCCAGCAGCAGTAATTAAACCCTCGGCAGCTTTGTGCCGAAGAGGGGGTTTGAAACTAGATCATTCGGAAAGCTCATGTTGTTTCATTTATCCACAAAGCCACTCCACATTCCCCCATGCTTTTTGTGTGATAAAGTGGAATATCTGCCTGGAAACTTTTTTTTGGGAAGGGGGAGCTCGGAGTCTCAGTGAGGACTCCCATAGGACGCCTTCAGAGCAGCCTTTGAAACCCTTTAATCCTAATGGCTGAAGTGACAATTCGGGGCCCAAATATTGCTCATAATTAGAAGTAGTTGTGTCTCCAGGTGCTCCGTCTGGACGCTCTATCATATCGGCTGGTGCTGGATATGATTCAGGCCAAAGCAGCAGATTATTTAGGTCACCGAAGCAAATTCGCATGAACTCTTTTCACAGAAAAAAAAAAAACAATTTCTGCAGTGATTTGCACAGCGATGGCCCAGATAATTTTTTGATGTTCAACCCTAAACAGGGCAGCTCAAAGGGAACTTGGCTTACTTTGGATTGGCTTCACTCAGCATGTGTGAAAGGCTTCTGTCAACTGAACTCAACATCAAGGCAAGTGGGTAAGCAGGGCAGCAGAGTGGGCATCAGATGTTGATCCTTTAAGTCTGCTTAAAATGTAGTAGCACAGTAGGGCCACCCGCAACACAGACACGCCGGCCAACAACCTTCATCTCATCTAGATATGTTGCTCAGACATCTCAATATCAGTTGGGCAGAAATAATCGGCTCACTAACATCTTTTTTCATTTGCACAGCAAACACATTTCGGCTGCGATCGTGTTTACAGTCTTGAGGTACGCTCATCGACATTTGCCCAGAATGTTCAGGAAGGCACTGCTGGCCAAGTTGGCAACCGAGATTTAAAACAACATGACACAGTTCTGCATAAACAAGTGAAGATTTTGATTGGCCTGCACATGCCCAGCACAGCAAAACATGCACGTCAAGTGCTGGAAATCAATCCTGCATGAACTCAAAAGCAACCTTCTGGCCTTGAATCTTTTTAGAAAAAGATTTGGTAAAATAAGACGTATTTAAGTGCAGTTCTTCAGGAAAGTGGAACTGACTGAAAGGTAAGCTGGTGCCTCATTTTAATCCCGTACTACGTGAAGAAACTGTTCTTAGGGCCTGAAAGTACAATAAGTACAGCCACATCTGGCATTTGGAGTGAGGTGGATTACAGCGCTCCACTGTGCATTCGTGTCCTGGTTTCACAAAGCAACCCTCACTGAAACTTATAGAGGTTGAAACTAAAACATTCTTCCTTCCCTCCTTTCATATTGTGCTTCAGTAAACTTGCATGGGAAAAAAGCAACAGATTTTTTACATTTCAGAGAAAAATGCTAAAATGAAGGAGCTTCAATTAGTCATTATTTTTTGTCAAAGGGTAAAGAAAAAACAATAAATAATATGATTAGAAAATTTGGTGCTACTGACACTTTCCTTTAAATGATTCACACACACGGGGGCACAGAGTATTGTTTTTTTCTTTTTTAAAAGTAAAATTTTGGGGCTGCACGGTGGAGTAGTAGTTCAAATCCCGGCTGGGACTTTTCTGTGTGGAGTTTGCACATTCTCCCCATTCGTGGTTTTCTCTGGGTACTCTGTCTTCTTCCCACAGTCTAAAAGCATGCTTCAGAGGCTAATTGGCATCTTTAAATTGTCACTAGGTGTGACTGTGAACAGACTGGCAACCTGTTCAGTGTGTACCCCGCCTTTACTCAACAGCTGAGTTGACTCCAGCAGTCATGACCCTGAAAGGTATTCAGCGGGTTCTGCAGATGGATGGATGAATGGATGGATGGATGGATGGATGGATGGATGGATAAAAAGTTGTCCAGCTTTCTATGCACTTGTATTTTTCCCCAGCATATGTATATATTGTGTTGACTTTACTGTGCATCCCTGGCAAAGACCTCAATGAAAATATCAGACAAACCAAGTCTGAACATCGCAGTGTTGCTATAGGGGTTCCTACAAGAACAATCTGAGAGGCAAACCCTTGACTTCCAGACTGAAGCTCTTCTAAAATAAAGTGAAAAATTGAATACAATTACAGTTCACGCAATACCCACAAAGGGCTTAACCAAGATAGACCCCTTTCATTCAGTCTAATGTAAAAGTTCCAACTTAAAAGCGGGAAGAATGGGCATATTTCGTGGCTCGCACAAAATCTAAAAGTTGTAGACTGCTCTGTAAGGCTGTAGAGCCAAATTGTTCATGTGCAATTTTCTTCAAACCCTTGTGCTATCCTATGACGACTGTTGTGTGATTTTGGGCTATACAAATAAAATTGAATTGAATTAAATTGAATCAAGACTTTAATTGGAATTTGGAAAGTCCCGGTATTGGTTTAACCCTTGTGCTATCCTATGACCCCACCCTTCCATTGACGTGTTACCCCTACCATGACAAAGGTGGATAAAGGTGGAAAAATTTTATGTAATCCATTGAACCAGTGAAGATCACAAATCATTGAAAAAAAGAGGTTCAGCGCACTCTCTAGTGGGTCTAGATGACCCAACTCCCAACAGTAAAGTGCCTAGGATAGCACAAGCGTTAAAGAAAAAAGGTTCAGCGCACTGTCTAGTGGGTCTAGATGACCCAACTCCCAATGTTAAAGTGCCTAGGATAGCACAAGGGTTAAATTAACGACCACAGGGCTAAAAAATTTGATTTTAATTATCTTAACATAACCACTACATCCATCCACATTCAGAGTCCACTTTTTTTCTGGCCATAACATGAGCTACAGAGCAGTCGGATTTCTTTCTGAAGCAGTTAAACACCGTCTAAGCTTTATAGGGTTTAGTTGAAGATTTGTGCAAACATGTGAGTGGCTTTGCTTTGGTGTTTCCACATCTTCAAAAATCTTGGATGCAGACAGCTGTGCTCTGCCAATTAGAAGTCAATGCTGCTTCTGGATTTGTTACAATCACCGAAGACGGAGAGTTGCCTTTCCATTTTCTCACCTGCTGTATTGTTGTTTTATGGGAGCACTTCCAAGTCAAATTCATCAAAGTTGGCAGCGGGATTCAAAACACCAGTGTGCTGTAAAAAGTATCACTACAGGCGAGTTTCCTCAAGCCAGTTGACCCACTAGTGTTCCCTCTCCTGGAGCTGGATCCAGCCCAGATGTCTGTGCGTCCAGTAATTTGGTTAAACCTGCAACTCAGCATAGAGGAAGTGATGCAACCCAATGGTTTCTGGTACTCATCAACAACTATTTGCAATAATTAAAACAGAGGGGGGCTATTTGTTTATCTCTTAAGTCTGCCATCTTCTCCCTCTGACACCAAACAAATCCATCTAATTTTCTGAACCTATGTCCCCCTGATCAGGGTCAGGGGGCGTCCACCCCAGCTGTCATTTGCCGGGAGGCATTGTCATCCATCACATGGCCGCACAGAGACATATAAGACAGGAAAAGGCTTCACACTCACTCCTCTGACAGTTTAGAGCACAAATCAACCGAACGTGAACGCTTTTGGATCGTGGGAGGGGGAGAAACCCACACGGTCACACGGGGAACCATAAGAACTCCACACAGAGATGCCCCAGATAAAATTTGGGCGCTTCAAAGCGAGCGAATAAACACATCAACACAATGTGGCATGGCTTATAAATTATTAACCGTAGTTAAATATTTGCAAAAAGATTTCTGTGTTTTTTTTTAAACAGACATGGAGTGACACTGAGTTTTCAAGCTGTGTGATGTGTTGTATTGATTGATGATTTACTGTATAAAAACATGATTTAGTTTTAGCTGTTAATAAAAAATTATCCATTTGTGACAGCTAAAATAGTTAAACATGGGCTACAGATGAGACAGATCTCCTAAAACAGGACTTGCAGGGTTTCGGTTTGCCTCTCCTGCATTTCATTTTTAGTCTTTCATGACGGTAGGGATCCATGACAGTCGTACGAGGCCTCATTCACTCAAGCAGTGCCCGACCCAACTTTAATGGACTACAGACTAATTAGACCTGCTCCAAAATGTCAGTGTATTGACATCAGCAGGTGGAAAAGAGCAGCAATGTAATCATCTTAATCCTCTCTATAGTTAAAAAAAACAAAAAAAAAAACTGGAATAAATTGAGATTATCTTGATTTTGTTAATCACTAACTTTTTTGTAACATAACAGAAACAATAAAACAACAACCCAACTGTGACCAGCTTCAGAGAACATCAATCATAACAAAATACAACAAAATAGGACACTAATGTTAAAAAAAGTGGGTTTCCTGCTGAGAAAGGCTCCAGTTTATCCACATCACTCTGCATAGAACAAAGTGGGTTTGGAAAATGAGTGAATGAACTGCAAGCACATCACACAACAGGAGGTGTACTGTGCAAGTGTTGATCTGTTCTTGCAAAGTCAAAAGCAGTATGGATTCTCAAATAAAACACTTTTTTTTTCTTTTTTCACAAAATTCCTACTGGTAAAGCAGATTTACTTTTTTGATCATTTAAATTTACTTTTTAATTTTGTCCTGGACCTATTCATGTATCTTTTAAATAGGTAAAGTCCTTCAATTAATAGATTCACGGCGGTTTAAATATTCTAAATGAATGCAAACATTTAATGCAAATGAAACAAGCATTTGACCACAAGCAGAATAGCAAGGGAGGTCTATCAGACAATGCCACATTAAAGATAAAGGTGAAGCGCAGCCAACAGAATAAGTATTAATGCAAGTTTAAGTGCAAAACCATGTTTCATGTGTTGTAGCTGCAGAATCGGTCCATTTTCACACATCGGTGTTGGATAACTTGCTGGAAAAACACTAAAAAAAAAACAGAATTCACACAGGAGAGATGCTATCTTAAGCTTCCCTCCTGTGTGAGAAGTCCAATTTTTCTATTTTGTTATTATGTGAACGGCCCCAAAAAATGTGTATACGCTCAAAAAAATCACTGTAGTGTTCAGAGAAAGCACTCAAAATTACAAAAGTGACACAAATTTTAAGACAGTGTGCAAAAACCCTTCACTGCCTGCTCAACCAAACACTAGAGCACATACTGTATTTTGTCTTGGTTGGGCAGTTAAAGAGTTAAAAAAGGAACAAAAAAAAGAATGATTTTCAAATTTACTGGCAGGAGTGATGCTGTGACTGCAAACACCCCTCATTAGGAAAATAATGCTTAATGGAAATAAAATGACACGACTTCTACTGTGACAGAAGGGCCGTGCTGAACCACGACGATGATGGGGAAAACCATGACGGCTGTCCTCCTGAGCAGAAGATGCAATTGTGGGCTCGAGGCGGGTCTAAAGTAGTCACGGATAAATGGTGACAGTTCTGAATTATCGCTTTGTAGGAGCAACAAATTGCGCCGTGATGTCCCACTTTCAAAGACATATTGAACTCCACTGTGCTGGAGGCCAGCGGAGCGACGATCTGAGGAGGGAAGCCAGTCAAAGAAAGAGTTTACAGTGGGAAGGGGTAAGTAAGAAATATGAATGGGAGTTACAGAGTGAGGAGAATAGAAGTAGAAATGGACTGAGAAGAATCTTAGCCTGTGCCTAAATCTTTAAATGATCATTTATTGCTGTTAAAGTCCCACTACAAACCTCTATTTTAAAAACGTTCCCAGTGGTTAATTATTTATGATTATGTCATTTTTAGCCGTTTTTAGCATCAGCAGTTTATCAGAAATTTGACTCCAAGTTGTGGGTGGGACAGAGCAACCCCACCCTCACATCCCATCACCCATAGCTAAGAACTATCTTTTTAAATGCTCCTCTGGAAGCTTACAGCCCCTCACACCTCCAACCTGACATTGCCAGTGCAACAAAAATGGGGAGCAATACTGGAGCCATCCAGCCGTACATTTTTGAGTCAAATACCAGCTCAGATGAGGAAAACAAAGACGTGCACAGATCTTTTTGTCTGCAAGTGGAGGCATCAGAATGAAGTGGAGCAGGGAGCTCGTGACCAGCTGGCATATTTTTAAGTCACAAGTACGATCTTTCTTCAGATTCACAGTGATTTGAACAAAGAAATACTCAGAAATGCAATTTTGAGCTTAATTTTCTTTATATATGTCCTCCATCATGCATCAAGATCATGTTAAAAACACCAAAAACACAATTTTCTTAAGAGTGGATCTTTACAGGATTAAATTACACAGTACACTTTTGGTTAAAAATAAAGCAGTTTATGTCCCAACTCCTGACTTCTGTTACTGCTCAGATAAACGCCTCTCATTTTTCCTCACAGGGAACTTGTAAACTTTTGGAGTTTGCATAGCTGACATTTTTCTTTCAAAAGAAAATGAGAGGGAGCTTTAATATAGGCTGAATAAATAGAGGAAGGTGGCAGAATGTCACCATTGTGGAGGTGGAAGAGACCAGCATGACCTGACACCTGGTTATTTCTTACTTTTCATGAGGTCGCAAATGTTAGCCACATATTGGATTCCAACGAGTGTTGACTGGGAATGATGGGCAGAATTAGAATGACCACGAGACGATTGCAATGTGCACCCTAATGAATAGTCTGAGTCCCACTTCATGGTGACCCATTCCCCCCCCACTTCCTTGTTTAAAAGACACAGATGCCCTAAATTCTAAACAGTGCAGGGGAAATGTATTCATTTGGATAAAAGATTATTTAGACAGACACAGAAATCCTCTTTGGTTTGGACTCTGGGGGCTGTGTAGCCTTAAAGGGTCAGTACTCTTTCCAAGGAGAAAATTTCACAGAGGAAACTTTGCGTTCATAGAATAAAAAATAACTTTTACCTTAAAGGACAAGACTGGATTAATACTGAGTTTTTAAATGGACATGTGATTGTTCTGACTTTCTTTCCAAAAAAGATCTTAAAAACTTACAACCTATCTATGAAGCTTAAACATTTACAAAATTACTAACCATATCAAGAATAAGAGTTTCTTTTCTCTCATTCTTTCTCTCCCTCTCACTCAGTTGACTGAATTATTGACTGTTCTTGAAGATTTAACAAGCAATGAGTTCATTTCTAAAGCAGAGTATCATCTGCAAACATCATCAGTGCTGGTGAAAGGCGTCCTGTAATCTTCATCATAAATGCAGCCTTTGAGGGTCCTTTGATGTACCAAAACATTTTCAATGGATAACAACACAAGAAGAAATGCACAAAGAAACTTTTGTTGCAAAAAAGAAATGCTGTGATAACACTGCCCATGAACATTTTACTATTTTTAAATGACACAGCATTGTGTGCCCAATACTGGGGAAGCCACCAAAACCTTTTTCCAGTTGACAAGCTAGTATTGTTTTCTTTGGCCTTTGCGAAAATCATCCAAGCAAACAAGTGTAAGTTGTATTGTGAATGCATCCGTACTATAAAGGTTCATTCACACTTAGCAGTCTGTGCCCTACTGAGATTTGGTTGACTCCCATAGCCTAGCTAAGTCTGTTAATGTGCTAATTTCATGCTTATATAAAGTATGTTGGGGTTTAAAGTAATTAAAAAACTAAAACTTAAACTAAAATAATATGTATTCTATGTTTGTTTCTGTGTGGACTTGGTATGTTTTCCCTGTACATGGATGAACCATGTCTGTATACTCCAGCTTCTTCACACAGTCCAAAGACATGCACTGTAGATCAATTGGTGACTAAATAGGTATGAGTGTGTGTGGTTTTCTGTCTCTGGCCAACCATCCAGGGTGTGTCCAACCTTTACCCAAAACCGACTGCAATAGGCTCCAGCAACCCCTTCACACCATAGGGTTTAAGCAGTTTTGGCAAACAGATGGATATTTTCTATGCACTTGTAAGCCCATGTATCTATATCATAGTACTCAAAAGAGATTACATACCTCCACCTACTGCATGGTACAGGTGAAACTGTAACTTCTGTATAGATTATTAATTGGAATATGAGCTCTAAATTCTATAGTATGTTACTTGAGAATCCAGCAATCTGACAAATAAAACAAAGTTTGTTACGCTTAGCAAAAGTGATTCACAAAAACATACATTTGTAAAAGAGTTTGTACCCCAATTTATTTTTATGTTATGGTGTGACCCTTTAATATAGGAATAACAATTGTAAAATAGGACGGTTTAATTAAAGTCATCGATCCATTTTCGGAACCCATTGAATCCCTTTCAGGGTTCTGGGGTTGCTGGAGCCAACCCAACTGTTGTGCGGTCACTCGTCTGTCACAATCCCACCCTCACTTTCACTGTAGGACAATTTAGAGGCATCAATTCATCAATGAAGCATGTTTTTAGAATATGGAAAAACACCGGACATCCCACATAAAACCCATGCATGCACGAGGAAAACATGCAAACTCCACATAGAAAGGTCCCAGTTGTGATTCTAATCAGGGCCTGAAACAAGAGTGCTACACCAACCACTACACCACCATGCAGACTGGTTAGTAAAAAAAAAAAAAAAAATCACTCAAAAATAAATCCTGCTAATAAATATAATAAACAAATATCTGCTTAAGGATCCAGTCAGCTACTCCGACAACCAAACTTTGACATGAATCCTCTGGTTCCTTGAACTAGAAGGACAGCACATTTGAACAAATCAAAGTCCTAAAGTTGTAGAGTTAGAAAATGTGTACATTTTATTTGTGCAACCCAACTAAACTGACATGAAATCCACAATTAAAGTTGTGGGGTGTGGTTTATGGCTGATCATCTTATGGCTTCGATTTCAAACTGGAAGCTCCATGTTAAGCTGCTGTAACTTGTATTATATGTTATGGCTAAATAATAAATTGATAGGTGGGTTTTAATAAATTTCAGATATCAAATAAATTATTTCTCTGAATGCATTTAAATTACCTGAAAAAATTATTAGTAGATCAATGTTTTTTAGCCAGATATTCTTTGAACATGTTGTATTCAAGGTATTTCTTCACACGTTGGTGGTAATAATTGTTTTTTTTCTTCCTCTCAGCTTTGATGACATTTTCCGTCACATCAGGAAGGACAAACCGATTACTTCTTTGGCAGCACAATTGGGCTTGTGTGCGTGAGCACATGTTTCTTCTTTTTGTTTTTTCCTTCTCAAGTATCTGCTGTCATCCAGTTGGAGAAAAACGAGGTGCATATAAGTCATCCAGTGAGAGGTAGTCACTAATAGGATGGAGGCTGCTCCTTCTCTGGTACAAACACACAACTGGTGCACACATACTCTGTCAGACACACGCACAAACCTCCACAAGAATGAGCTATGACCTTATTACCCACCTCACTTCCTTGCAGTCAGTGTCGTCCTGCAAAAACACAAATGTTGTTTCGATTTTCTCCACACTTTCCATCCTTTCATTCATCCACCATTCAGGTATCTATTCCAGCCTCTACGGTCGTTTTTTTTTTTTTTTTTTAGAACTTCTCCTGCCCTGTCCTCCTTACAGCCCCATGCCTCCTTCACTAGTCCACTCCACACCTTCCACAATCCTCCTTGGGCCATCATGTGGCACTTCTACCTCAAGCATCTGATTTCCACCCTGTATCAAAATAACCTTCCTTTGCACTTAACAAACATACGTGGATACATTTTTTTTCCCCTTCTTCTTCTTCTTCTTCTTCTTCAAACCCCTCTTCCTATTTTTTTGCTCCGATCCCACCTTAACCCAAACCACCCCTCTTCGTTCCTTTAATTTCCTTTCTTCTCAATACTTTGCTAAACTTTCATCATACGCCACTCCACTTGATCTATTAATCTCCTTCTGTTCTTCTTTTTCCCCCCCTGGCTCTTTCCCTCTCCCCTCCCTCATCTTTTTCTCACCCTATTTTCTCATCCTCTCCGATACTCAGCACCTGCTGCTGACGCTGTTTAGACTGGCAATGAAATGATGAACCAGAGAGCGAGGGGGCGGGGACAACACAAAGAGGGAAATAAATAGTTGGATTGAAATTGGTTGAAAAAATAAAAAGTCTGTTTGATGCAAAATGACAACCATCAATAAGTCATTTTTAAAGTTTCTAAAAACTCATACACTTACATATAGTCTTATTTAAGAAAATGTTGAATTTTATTTCTTCTTCGTGTCGGAGTCTTCTCTGATAACAGCAGCCATGATTTTTCACAAGCACACAATCATTTCCATTTAACCGTCTGCAATTTCATTTCCAATGTTTTATAGCTATCTGGCAAACGCTTCACAAATTTTTTATCAAGGTCAACTTGATCTGAGAGGACTGTCTCCGTTTCTTCTTCAGGAAGAATCCTCATTCCTCTCACGTTATGAATTCTTTTTTTGGTGGGAGAGGAGGACGGATGGAGGAAAAGGGAAGAAAAGGAACAAAGATCTTGGTGGTTTGATGAAGGAAATGAGGACAAGCAGACGCTAGATTAGGTCTGTAACTGAATGTTTATCTGGCGGTCTGCGTGTTTGTGTGCCTCAGAGTGAGACGTATGTGTGCTTGACAGGAGGAGGTGTCCTATCTGTCTACAGCAGGATGTGATAATTAACCTTTTTCCTGCTGAGAGGACCTATTAAAGCTGAAGCTGTAAACCTGTTTCTTCACAAACACATGACACAGCTTCCGTTATTTAAAGCTAAAGCTTTAATGACTGTTAGCTTGTGCAGGTCGTGCACACTTTTGAATTCCAATCTCCTGCATCTGCTGCATACTTACCTGCCGTACAAACTTTAAAGACCCAACTTGATCGTCTTTTAAAAGCATTTTTTTAAGCGTTCTTAGACTTTTATCTATTATGGTGCAACTTTTAGCCAAACTCAATAAACCTTGTTGTCTTCTAGGACATAGTTTCTGCAAAACGGCAGTAGTACATTAGACCTGGAGAACCCAACATCAATTTTCTTCAGGGCTTTTAAAGTTTATTAAACAAATGTGTTTTTGGTTTCTTTGTCTTGCGAAGCAGCACTTAACAGCAGCCAAAAATGAAAAATAAAACCATTAAAAAAATTTTACATAAAGAAAAACAAAAAATTGACCCTGTGGGTTCTCCAGGGTTAGAAATACATCTCTGAGTTGTAGGCGGGACCATTGGCATGGAGCAACTCCGCCCCCCTTCCTGTCCCCGTAACTGAGAGCTCTCTGATTACACTCCCTCATGATAGCTCACAGCCCCATCACACGCCCAAGCTAACATTACCGGTGCAACAGAAGTAGCGAGAAATATTGGAGCTATCCAGATTTACAGTGAGTGCTGCTCGGACGATGAAAAGCAAGATGTTTAATGCAATTTTAACCTTAATTTTCTTTATATGTCCTCCATCATCAGAAAAAGGCCACAAGTACATGTTAAAAATACAATTTCCACCAGTGGGTCTTTATACCCAACTGCCACAACAAAACCATTCCGCTTTTTGTTTTTAATCAAGAGGAATTATTCAAACAGCACCCTAAATATTATCAGCTGACATCCAATTCATCAATTGGATAACCTCTATCTTTTTATCTTTGTCTCCAAGCTGCCATCTGGAGCGATGAAAGTGAGTGGAGTGAATGACGGCATCTACATCTCACAGCATTATAGACTTAGATGCGGATTTGACCACAAGTCCTGTGCAAACAGTTGAGGCAGATGCAATAAGACAATAAGTAACAACAATATCAGATATTATAAACCAACACAAACAAATGTCTCCTTTGAGAGAGCTTTCGGGTAGAAATGTTGATATATTGGAAAAAAGAAATCTATTGACAGTCAAAGATATCTTGGGAAACCACTGTGAGTAAAGATAAAAACAAACATGGCAAATAATGGAAAGGTAAACGAAAATGTATTCTCTTTGACAGCCTACAAATCTCTGTATAACAGTATAACAATGTTAGTTAAATCATATTTGTCTATTTTCTGTAAAAAGAAGTAGATGCATTATAGAGGAGGAAAGTAAGCCTTATACAGTCCAATGCTTAGGTCTGTGGTTTTAAGTCCCAGATAAGAGTCATAAGACAAAAAGGGTGATATGCTTTCATCAAATATCATGATAGCTTTGTGAAACAAATGGACAATTGCATTTGTTCTGCCACACAAATGTGAAAACAAGAAGAAAAGGAGAAAAAAAAATCGTTCTGTTTTGTGAGATTTGTCTTAAGCCTCTAATGCTTTGCTACTCTACGCTTGTCCAAACCGTGGTAATAAACCCGATGCTCCCGTCACATGTGAGAGGAGCTACTGCCATAAGTTTTTGACTGTATATCTGCATACCTCATACACAGTCAATCCATGGAATATAAGATGATGTTGAGAGATCAGGTTTATTTATTTTGAAGAGTTCTACAAAAGCATCAATGACCATATCTCCATGTCTGGGTTCATGTAATCATTCAGAGACTCAGTACGATGAGGTTCACCATCTGACTGATGGTCACTTTTAGCGGTACTTCCATCCCTTTGTGACCCAATTGGATGACTTGCTGTCCCAAATTGGTCCATGGCAGAAAAAAATAAAAATAAGAATACAATTAGAGGATCTTTTTACTATTGTCTCGATACAAATATAATAAAGTTCAGGAGAACGATCCAACGATCCATGTTGGTTTTGGACTCAACCTACTGATCGAATCGACACATTGGCCAAAGCTTAGTCCCTGATTGGTTGACATGATGCAAATTCTTTACCAACGCTGAAATGTTTGAAAAAACGAAAAAAATGAAAGTGGACGCCTGTGCGGCAAAAATCGCATTTGTTGTGAAAGTAGCTTACGGTTGAGTTTTCATTTCGGTACCATGTCAAACTGGATGGATACCATGATAACATATGATCACCAACTCACATTACAAATACCACAATGCACTGCCCACGTGTGATGAAAACCCACCAAAAGTCCACAAGTGTGAGTCCTGGCATCTTTGATAAAGAAAAGCTAATCATTACACAACAGTTGTTTTCCTCATGAACACCTTCATTCAATCTGGAGGATTTCCTCAGTTCTAAGCCTGACGCATCACGTTGAGGAAGTTGTATCCAAACCCAGTATCTCTGCCAGGTGAGCATCCAGCGGAGCAGCAAACTGAGCTTTAATGCGTGTCTGTTTTATTTTTTGTTGCTCCAGGAAGTTTTGATTTTTCTTACAAGAAATTAGGTTTTGACTGTTCTTTGCCTGTAGAAAAATTGTGTCAGTTAAAAACAAATCCAGAAAAGCATCAGAGAGAGCTTTGGGAAATAAATACAGCTGATTTTTGCTTGTATTTAATGTTTAATGTTGTTTCTTGAGGCACGGATAGACTTATAAGGATTGTCAGCTCCAGTTTCTACTTACTGCCGTATATCACAATGTGGTAAACTTAATTTTTGCAAGTTTTTCTTGCTGCTGCAGAAGCGTAATTTAAAAAAAAAAATTTTTTAACCTGTTATTGTAGGAAAAAGTTTAATTAGAAATAAATTACTATAAAAAACTCTGGATAAAAAGTGAAAATACTTTATTTCTTGGATTTCTTTTGATGATTAACGTTGGTTTTTTTAAATATATTTTGCAGCTTTTGTCAATTTCCGGTTAAATTGATGCAGTTCTTGATATTTATACCATGGTCCGGTTGAATACTCGATTCTGATTGGCTGCTGGGTATGCATTAAGTAAGGGTTAATGGCCGACGAAGTGTGCGGTTATTACTTTTTAATGCACGCCGTGGAAGCCTGAGCCGTCCGACGCGAACCTTCACCTGATAACCGCACGGTGAAAAAAGGTCAGCTAGCTTAAATGTTTTGTATCATTGCGCCGGCTCCTTTAAAACAACCTTTTGCTTCATCATCTGGACAAAAACAACCGGTAAGAGATGAACTTTCTCTCTGAACGGATACTTTATTCAACCCATCGGGACGATCAGCATATATGTATCGCCGAAGTTTGACTGCAGCGGTGGTGCTGCGCGACGCGGACTATATGTCACGTGATGTATATAGTCCGCTTTTTGTGAGAAAAGCGATCCAAATCGGAAAAAAAAAACATGAATTAAGAACTAAAAACTGGTTAAAATATTTTGCTTTTGTAACTGACCATGGTATAAGTGGGTTACTGGCCTTCTAAGTGTGCAATTATTACTTCGCGTTGGACAGTTTAGGCTTCCACGGCGTGCGTTAAAAAGTAATAAACTTCGTCGGCCATTAACCCTTACATATTGAACCAGTTCAGCTCTTTACTTTTTAATTTAACTTAATTTATCTTTTTTTAGTTACATTTCGATGACATGCATGCTTTAAAAAGCTGTTTGCTCTGCTTTCAGCCAAATATTTTAATGAAAAATGTGACACTTTGTTTGGTGAATACAAATAAAAAGATATCCCTTTCTTCACTTTAGTTCCTTAATTTTGGAAAGTTGGACCTTTTATGTAGAATTTTATTAACATGCTCTAGGTCAGCAAAAAAAAGAGAGAAAAAACAGCCTTGAAAAGACAATTGCAATTATTTTTAAACTCCTTTTTGTATGTGAGGAAAAGCTTTTTGTATTATGTTTGTATTCATTTTCTTTTTTGATCTGGTGCTAAATCAACTTTTTTTTATTGTGTTATAATTCTGGATTAAATTTAACTAAAAAAAAGAGTAAAACATTTACTGAGTTATTGGAGGTACACCACACTCTCAATTGGATCGGAAAAGTGTTAACTTAACTACTCTCAGTCAAGGTAATGATTTACTCTTTAGCCGAGTAAAACAAACTCAGATAAAGTCTAATCTTAAAAGTTCCCACTGTAAGTTGCAGTTTATTATTTACACTTTCAATTGTTAAATGCCATCTTATTAAACATTGCTAAAGTAGATAATTGAAAAATAAATGACCAAAAACATGTTTTTCAAAACTTTATTCAACATCATCACTTTTTAAAGCAACATGTAACATTTACTTTGACTCATTAGTTGTACATAATACTTAAAATATAGAAGCACTAAAATAACAACTAAAAAGTTGTCCAATAAGATTCACCTGCTGTGCCAGGTATCCCAGTTCACAATATTGTTTACATTGTTAGTTTAAGAAAAACAAGCCACAGTAACTCTGGGGTTGTGTAACTACACGTTTTTTGCCATCACAGAACTCCAGGTAAAAAGCAAAACATAACATTATAAAGTAGATGGTTTCAGGGGCACACGTAAGACAAATCCACTGACATCAAGTTAACTTATCATCTTAGAGACGTCAGCCCTGTAGAACATGACCTTAATTCTGCATGAAATGACAACTTGGAACAATATATAAGCCAGTATCAGTTGTACCATACTTCATTTGCAAATCAAAAGGTATAAAATGAAAAAGATAATTGTGAAATAGTTTTACAACCTTTTCTGGGTGGAGTTGGACCTTGAAAGCATGATAATAATTGTCATCAATAGTCCTTGAAGCAAAACACAGTCATCTTTTACAGCAATCGTGTCAACTTTAGAAAACACAGGCATCTCACATACTTCCTCAGTACAAACTATGAAGTACTGTATTCTGTACTGTAGTTTTTTATCCATTCAGCAAAAAACAAAGAGGTTGACAAATCAGTTCCTAATTTTGCTGCAATTTCTGCACCCTGTCTTAACTCGAAAGGTCATCATCTTTCCAGGACCCGAAAGTAATTTTTCTTTGCCAAAAGATTTGAAATACATTGCCATGCTTTTTAGCTAATGTCATTGAGATTGTGTGTTTTGCTTCGTAACACATGCACCATGTGTGTAAAATTGGACCAATGTGCCTAATACTTTGGGGGTAGTGGATCATGAAATGATGTTTTGGCAAGAGGTTTAATTTAGGAAATAACATCTTGACTAGCTGATGATGATCAATAACTAAATGTTTGAGCTATATGGTCATGCCCCTTGACAAAACTAGGGAAAATACAATGTTAACGATTTATAGAAGCAAAAGTGGGAGATGCCAGTGCTTATCATCTGTCTCAATCCAATCACCAAAAAGCAAAAGCATGTTCCGCAGCAAGCACCAGGACTGTATGGTATTTAATCCCAAATCATTGCTTCCACCCATCAACTTATCTGTTGGCAGAGGTAGGCGGTTTCGCTGCTGATTAAAACAATGGTTTCATGCCTGTATTATGCCAACAAATTGTTCAGCACTTAAGTAGTTACTTTGACTGAATTTCAGAACCAGTTTCACCTCAAACGGACCAACCCCCTCTAGAATGTAATGCATGACAGCTGTTCTTAAAACAGCTTCTGGATCATCTTCACAGAATACATTTTGAAAACTGTGGTTTTCAAGGAGGCCAAAACGACAGCAATATCGAGCTCCAAATGACTCCACAAAGCCAGACAGGTCATGCAACCCACTGACTTGTACTAGAGTACCATGAATCATGTACTCATGTATCATATTTTGGAATTTTAAGTCAGTCTCAAGCACTTGTAGATCATTAATAAGTGGTTCAAGTACTAAATTAAAGCTATATTGCTTGTCCTGTGCGTGGAAAAAAGCACACAAATGAATATTGTTCGAAGATGAATAAAAGATAGGGGGGGAATTTCGTAGAGTGAAGTATATAGCCCCCAATTTATGAAGACCCCTTTTGGGTCCTCGTACATTTGCAGTTTCCAATCATCATAAAACAGCTGGATCTGCAAGGAATCTTTTTCAATGGCAACCTGTGGACTCTATGAAATAGGTGTCATCTCTTAAGTCTGCATAAACACGTTCCGTAGAAATATACCTGGGCTTGAACATTTCTTCAGTATTATCTTTTTATAAAATAAGTTTCAATGTTTCCAAAATGGGAACACAACGTATCAGTTACAATCACTTGGTCATATGTCCCAGTAGTTTTATTTCTTCTCCTATCAAATCTTGTGCCAAGGGCTTTTTGAAACAGCTTAATAACTCCCCATTTCTGTTACAAATGCTTGTGAAGTTTTGCTTCCGAATTTAAAGATGTAATGGATTTTCCGACATTTGTAATAATTGTTCCAATTAGTTCCTGTGTCATACACTGTAAAGCTGCATCCTTAGCTTGACTGCGAAGCTCTAAAATAACTTCCTCTATTGAAGAGACACATTTTGTGACATTTGACTGATCCAGCTGCTTTGAATTGTGCAATGGCAGACATGTTTAAAGGGCTGGACTTTGTCAATTGGGTAGATGTTGCTGCCGCCTCTACTACATTGGCAGTAACAAGGTCTCTTGCATCACCAAGGTTTGGCCTTCTTGAACTGACATCGTTCTGGCCCTTATGGTCTATGTGTTTGGTGTTTGGTGCCAAGTAAACACCCACATCAAATCTAAGAACATTTAAGTCCTAGATTTTTCCATTCTTAATAACCATAAACTATTCGTAAATACCTAAAAAGAGCATTTGCACAAGTTAACTCAAAGTGACAAACAAAACACCTCATCTCAGATAGACGTATTCAAGTGCTAATGAAGCAGCCTGGCCTGAACTTCTGCCACACGGGGACTCTCCTTCACTTTCCCAACATCTATGTTGTACACAGTTGTCTGGATGAATGTGAACATGTTATGTAGCATTGGGTTGTACGTCCTGGCAAAAACAAAATGTGCCTTAAATAGTTCATCAAAAGCACCAAGTGAGGAAGCTGACCTACAAGCGATGGCATTTTTGTCAAGGATGATAAGGAACTGTTGGATTTCTTTCCTACTTCGTCCTACAGCCAGCAGATAGGGTCGAGTACTTGTCGTAATGGAATCAAGATATTCTTGAATGTTGGTTCCTTCCTGAAAAAACATAAAGCAAACTTTGAGACTTTTACAATGACATGGTAGAAATATTCAATTCCAAAAATGTACTTTTAAAGCTGGGAAATAAGGTAATTGGGCATAAGAAAAGTTTCTGGTGCTAATCAGTCATCGGCTCTGAGCACGTGTTTTCTCATCATGGCAGCACCAGGAGCATTGCTGAAAACAAAAACACACCTTCTTGAAGACCACCAAATGCTTCTCTGCTTGGGAAGCAGACACTTTTCCTGGTCTTTTACGACCCTGAGCAGAAGGAGGAATAAGGTGCAACAGCAACAGAATCGATGAGAGGTCACTGTCCCACCCTGAAAATAAACAAACATTGATTTCACGTGGAGCATTAGGAAAAGTTGGACATGCTTATAGAATATTTTTTTTGATCCTTAAAATATTGCAAACACATCACACAAAAATAGCACAAAGTAAAAGAAAAAATAGTAACTATTGCACAACTGTAGTTGAAATTGCCCAATTTTGTAATTTACAGAAAGTTGGTAAAGAGTACTAACTTCTTGTAGCTCTTACCGGTTCTGTCATCCACTTCAGCTCCACTGTCAGGGTTATCAGCTGCCAGGAGGAGATCTTCCAAGTCACTGGTGGATTGCAGCTTTCTGAATTGTTGGATGACCTTTTGCTTGAATGCAGTTGTCCAATTTGCCAGAAACTTGGCTGAGATTTCCTCCCCGAATATCAGAACAAAATCTTGTTCCACCTACATTGAAGAGAAAACCTTTGAACTTCACTGATGATTCTTTTAACCTTCTGAAATTCTAAAACTCTGTTCAATAATAGGTTTATTTATTTACCAAGCCTTTGATGTCTTTAAAACGTGGAAAGACCGCCAGAACGTTGCTTGACTGCTGCGGGTCAAGGACCAAGTTGCGGCGGAAGTCAAAAGTCAGCGTCATCTTTTTCTTGATTACGTCTTCATCCGCCGAATGTTTAATCAATGCGATGGCCTCCTTACACTCATCATCACTCAGCGCAGTTTCTGGAACTAACTGGGGTTCTCGCCTGGCAGCTGGTCCTCCAAGCTGATCATCATAAGATGCTCCTCTAGATACTTCTTCACAACACCGCGCACATATTGATTACCAAACGTGCAAGGAAATTATATTACAATGACAATTAATTCCAAAACTGTTTACCACTTTTAGAATTGTAGTGTTACCTCCATACGATGATCGCCTGTCCCTTGCAGCAGATCGCTGAATAGTTTTAATCCTCCATGCCAAGTAGCCTGTGCCACTCTCACCATCATAGTAATGGTCCTGGTAAGACAGTGAACTCAGTGATCTCATTTGTAGTTCCATATTTACAACTTAAATAAACTTGGTATGCAAAGCATTTGATACTTTTTTTGTTTGTTTCTTATTTAAAAAAAAAAAAAAAAAGCAGTACCTTTTAAAACCTTTTAGATGTCAAACGTCTTAATAAACATTTAATATCATCATTTCTGGTGTGACTTACATGACCGGTTCTGGAGAAAGGGTCACTCAGAAAGGGAAAGAAGCTCACAATTCCCCTGGCTTACATTTCTTTCACCCGTCTTGGTGGTGAAGTCCTGCAATACAAAAAACTCCAAATAAAAATGTATAAAGTATATAGAAATTTCTGAGTTCCATGCACTGCTTCGTGCTTTGTTAAAGATGAGAATTACATATAAATGATAGAGTGAGTCTACTAAGCCATAATGATAAATTACCCATTCTTCTCTGTCATGTCAGCATTCATCTGTCAAAGACTTGCTTCGATTATATTCATTTATTATGCGTTCCCCACCAGGTTTTTGGGTAAGAATGGATTCCACTAACTAAAAACATAGAGAAATAAACTTCAGCATATTAAAAATGCATCAACTTAACAAAGATAAAACAATAGACTCATTTCAAGAAGCAGTATACATTTTATGGGTTTATATCCTTGAAAATGATTGTTTTATTAGAATAATTCTCACACTCTTGGCCTCTGAGTTTACCGCCGTTTACGCCGTTTAGCCGTTTACTGGATGGACTCTCCGAAAGGATGACTGTGTCTTGAGAATCAGATGAATCAATGGAAGATGGTTCAGACTGCTCAGAAGATTATACCATAGGAACAAAATCTGACCATTGACAGAAGGACATCAGACATCAAACAAGTACTTTAACCCAAAAAAAATTGCAAATATAATTCACACAAACCCGTGGCATATTTGATGGTTAACACTCCGACAGAGGGATCCTTAACTACATCCTGAAATACATCATCATCCAACTCAGTCCCATAGCGGTCAACAACCTTTACACCTTCGGTCACAGCAGGCACACCAAATTTCGTGAATGCTGCAAGAAATAAAAACATGATTGTGTAAACCGAACTCGTGAAACAATTTTCTTCAAATACCAACATATCTAAGACGTTAGGGACAACAACCATTCATAAATCAATGTATGAAGTAGGATTACTCTCGAGTTTTTTTTTTATCTCAAACACGTGCTCAGTTACTCAACATGAGCAGTAAGACTAAGGAAAAAATACTATCAATTACAATTAGAACTCAAAGCTTTAAATTAAATGCTTATTTGTAAAATCCATGTGTTACCTGCAGTCAGAAACTGTTTTAGATCAAGCTCCATTACTCTCACAAATTTTTGGACATCACCAAGTCTGGTCCTTATCAATATGGTTCCTGCAGCACATAATTTCTCATAGTTAAAAGGGTACAATGTTATAACAATTATACCAAGAGAGAACATGTACTTTACAATAGAGCATAGCTGCTGCAAGAATATGAAATGTTACAAACATTATACTGCTATAGGTAACATAAATCACGCAATGTAGATGCATTACCTTAAAATAGAAAGTAGCAATGTATGAAACTCTATTGGTACCATTATCTATAAGAAATATAATCCAAATAGCAAAGCAATGTAAAGCTATAGACGTGTGCACTTTAGTGTGCGAGTTATGAACGAACTCTGTCAAATTTGTGAGTCACTGTTTTTTTTTTACTGTAGACTAGCGCATGTCCGCTACCTACAATTGGAAAAGGCTCAGTGTGAAATGTCAAAGCGGTGCAAATCCCACAAATCTTGATCTACACTTTGTCCTTCACAGCTCTATTCCAAGATATGAAAGATTTGGTGTCAGAATTCCGGCCTGGCAGAAAACGCGAAATTATCAATATCTCTTGTAATAAAGTTCACAACAGTTAGCACTTCCGTCTTTTGAAAAAGACGCTACCCACTCGTCACTACCAAATCCGATTCCCTGATTGGTCACAGTTCAGAGATTTAGCGTCAAGAAGGCTCTCAAGATCAAGTAAAACTGTATAGGATAAACTTTAAGGGGGAACACATAATTCGTGCACGGCGCATTAAGATGAAGTCTAATTAACCCGCCATTTTACACGGATATTGTATTCCTTAATCCGTGACCAATCCAGAGATTTTAAGTGAGATTTATTAAATGAAAACTATACATCCACATTAAAATCATATTTCAAAACGTATTCAATTTGGACGGAGTTGCTATTTTAAGCTAGGTTTTCACTCCCCCACGTTAGCCGTTTAAAACTAGTGATTGAAATACCGAACTAGCTAAAATACAGCAGGCAACAACCAACAACACTGTTTATTTATCATAATTTATTTTGAAATACTAATATAAACAGAGTTAATACACAATAAATATCCTTACCGTAGTCTTGGATGGTAAGCGAGACGTTGACCACAAACTCCAGGTATGGTTTGGTTCAAATGTGAAGAGGTGGGCGGAGCTTCTGGAGTCACGTTAACTCTACGTCTTGTAACACCAGATTTTGTCACCAACACTAGGTGTTGTAATATAATTAGTAGTAGGTTTAAGCCAGTGTGTTGGTTGCTCGCAAAGTGTTTTCCTGTCTGTGGTCAATCCTGTTTAATCAATCCATTGGGTATTGGTATCCAAATCCAATGGACATTTGGTAACAGCAACTCATTTGATAGATCAGTTTGGATGGGAGCACTTGGTGGGTGAATGTTGTACTTAACATCCATCCATCCATTTTCTGAAACCCTTTTGGAGTCACAGGGCTGCTGGAGCCTATCCCAGCTACAACTGAGCGAAAGCAGAGTACACCCTGGACCTGGACGCCAGTCCATTGAAGGGTCACACAACCACATAAACACATTCACACCTTGGAACAATTTAGAATTATCAATTAGCCAATACAGCATGCTTTTGGACTGGTGGAAAAAATCCACACATGCACGAGGAGAACATGCAAACTGCACACAAAAAGGCTCTGAACCATGAAACCAAACAAACATTGAAACCCCTGTCTTCCACTGAAAGAGGCTATATAAAATCTTCTCTCTGATTCGAGGAAATTAAGAGGCAGCTGCAAATAAAAGTTGAGAAAATAGCCACAGTGTGGATGGAAGATGGTCTGCAATAAATGTCAAAAGAACTTTTTAGAACAAAGGCGGTATTCTGCAAAACTTAGTGCTTAGTAGAACTGTGTTTTATGGCCAAGGAGGAAATTTAGTGCTAAAAAACAACACAAAAAGCTCCAACAGCCTTGTGTGTCTCCAGTTACGTCAATACTTGTAACATTACTGTGTCTACTAAAATGTAGTAAATTCTTCACAAATTAAAGCACCATACTTTTTTTCTTGATTGAGAAGTGTTATAACAAAATTAACTATTTTTGGGGGGGAAACAATTTGGGAAAGCGGCAAAACCTAATTATTACTAGATTAAATTCTGACTTCAATGATGCAGGAAGCAATCTAATCCTACGTTCATCTACTGCAAATGACTAAAAGCCAAATAATATAGAAGAAAAACAGTATTTCATTTTTCATTATACGTTTTTGGACAAAAGGTTAAATACTTAAAATCCATTAGATTTCTAAAAACATGTACCAATATCTTATTTATTTATTCAAATTTGGTAAATAGTTTTCCTTGCTTAAAAGTTTATGAGGCTAAAGAAAGTAAATTTAGCATCCTACTGGGTTAGGAATCAGTGCTCATAATTTTGTTTCTGAAAAAAGATAAAACATAATTGTCTGTTTTTTTCCCCCCCAAGATTCATGAGCACAGAAGAAGAAATAAAAGTGTAAAGTAGAGGGCCAGAGCAGCAGATGGGCCAGCAGTAAGGTAGCATATGATTTGGTGCCCTGAGTGTCTCCAGTAGCAGCATGCTGACCAAACCTGAGCTACTAATGAGGCCCTACGCAACGTCCCAACAGGGAGCGTTTCCAAACACCGAAGTCGACACACACATGGTCAAGGACGGAAACAAAGGCTTAGATGGTGCTCTCAAACACACATGGTTTTTCCAAACATTAATGTTCATGACAAAGTAGGAAGCCCTGTATTCAAATGTTTACTTTTATATGATAAATTTGGTTCCCTAACCCTTTTTCTCTGTAGGAAATCTGGATAAAATTAAAATGCTGTTTATTTAAAGTTAAACATGAAAGTTCACATATTGTTCTTTAATTTTTAATTATTAAAAGTAACAAATATCAATTTGAATTATTTCTTTTAACATTCTGTTTTAAATGAGTACATTTGTGTAAAAATTTGATGCATTGGGTATATCTGTAAAGCTATGTCCACACCGCCATCAGCAAGGAGCACTCAAGCAAACCAATTTCATTGAGAAGTCTATGTAACCACACGTTTCGGGCCTGTTCAAAACTCTTGCCTTCAATAGTTGCAACACAAATTTCAACCCAATTTCTACCCAATCAGGGAGAACTTTGACCATTAAGGGATTTGGATTTGCTTGTGCTGTATGGGTAGTATCCCTTTTCATTCACTGAAGTGTCAACCGTTTAAAAATTGATCATGGAGGAGAAATAAATCATTGTAGTTTGTGCCCGACTGGAATTCTATGACGCCAAGTCTTCCATATGTAACAAAAGAGCTGTGACAGAAAAAGCATGGAGCAAGATTTGTAGCACTTTGACGTTTCGCACCGAACTACGTCCAACGGTTGGTGGAGGATATGCACTAGTAAACAGTAGAAAAACAAAAAGAAGAAGACGACCCTCCCTGCTCTTCCAGTATGCTGAAAGAATGCACGTTTAGCACGTTCTTGAACATGTGTCACATGCTCGGCGTGACCGTAGCTTGAGGCAAACTGTCTACTTTCGAGACTTTCAAAGTATTAGTCATAATTATCTTTAAAACTTTCCCCCCCAAAACAAGTTGACTTCTTTGAGTGCTTGAAGTTCATTTTGAAAAAATTTGACTCTCATATTGCACAGCACGAGAACGACCATGTCTGCTAATGTAAAAAAAATAAAAACAAAAACGTTTTCTCCGAACAATTACTGAACATATTTTTATCTAGAGAACACAAATTTTGTTTTTTCAAGTTATTGAAATAAAAGTAGACCTCATTTTCTGGTGATAAAGACTTATCAGGTTTGTTTTGCAAGAAAACAAACAAAAAACAACATTTTTTTCAATTCTGCTTGAGTTTAAACATTGTTAAAGTAATCTAGGCTCGAGCATGACCCTATGGAGCGTTTGCATGTGACATCACTGTGCTTGCTCAAATACCCTCTCCCACATTTTGGGAATCAAACAGAGAAGCTCAGTGTTGCAGATCTTTTGTTGTGTGCTGCTGATCAGTTCCCTCCTTTGATCACCGGAACTGGATAAAACCCAAACAGGACCCATCCCTAACCATAGGCCTATCTGGCACAAAATGTTCACTACAGAGTCTGCTGGTATCTCTAGGGCTCCATCCTTCCCATTCGACTGTAGCAATCCATCATTTTCTATCTTCATGCTGCAGAATTGAGTAAATTAGTTGGTTGAATTTGGACTTTCCTGTTATAAAAACCAACAGCAATGCATGTGTGTACTGCAATAAGATTTGGTCTCTACTTCTCTACCCCGAAGTTCACCCATTGTTTGTATCAAAACAATGTGTGCATAACTCCCAAAATGGCAGACAAAGGGGTCTTTATGATGTCACTACAAGGAGTCCATAGTTGATCTTTTCATTTTGTTGTGACTGTTTTATTTCTACTGTTAAAAGAGCAGCCCCTTTTTCTAAGTTCAGTTCATGACTATCCTGTATTTGCCATTTTGACTCATATCCTCAAAAAAGTCTTATGTTTTTCTAGTGATCTGTAAATAATAAAGTTATCTCGATATAACAAAATGTGTTATCTTGCTAAAGTGGGTTTAAAAAACTTTGAACAGACATAGCTGTTCTTGTCTTTCTTATTAAACAGACATCACCAACAGTCTGCTGAAACTGCCTCATGATCACAATACACTGCTAAAGTTTAAGGTTTTAGTTTAAGACCATTGACTGTATATATGTATACCTGATAGAGTAGATAGTGTGATGTCACCCATAGAAATTGGCTTAATTTTGCCAACCGCCATTTTTTCAGGATATTCCCATGTTGGAGCCAGATGTTGTCAGTAAGCGGTGATAGTCCTGAGTCAACAATTCTATAGCAACCACTCCCTCCATCAGGAGTGAGATTGTTGGACGTTCACAACCTTACTACTTGAAAGGGGGCTACACGAAATCTGTCAAATGTTTGGAATGTTCAACGCGGGGGCCAGGAGGCACCACATAATTTTAATGAGGCATCTGATTGGTCTGTTTCTAAATTGAATAACTTGCACCAGAGAGAAAAAAAAAATATCATGAAAGAACTTAGAAAGAACATGTGAAAAAGAAAAGCTGGCAGAGCAATGATCACTGTGATAAATATAGTGACTCAGTAATAATAATAGCTGCTAATATCTCAAAAGAAGTCTATGGAGCTTGAACATATTTTTTCTAAATACAAGTAGGCCTCAGAATATAGTTTTTAATGGATGAACAAAACATTAAACTGTGTAAGGAAGGACAAATACAACTATTTTCAGTGACAAGCAGGAGACAAAGTTGACGATCTGACATAGCAAGCATTGGACTGTATAAAAATATAGAAACTCTTTTGTTACTGCTAAGTTTTTTATGTTTTATTTTTTAATAAATCCCATTTAATGGTCATAAGAATTGTAAAAGCATAGAAAGTATGTAAGCTTTGTGTTTGGATACATTTCATGACAAAAACATGAGCTATCTCAATAATAAGATACTGAATTTTACAGTTTTGTAACAAATTCTGTACGAACAGAATTTGCAATAGGCAGTACATTTTTTAACACATGGAGCAGCAGTATGACGGCAATTATTTCTGATGTTTTCTGTGATTCACTCATGACCAGTTCATTTTACTCTAATGTACAAACAATAAAAGGAATAGGGAAAGAGGAATGTATAATTCATAGATGGTAGTTTTTACACACAGAATAAGAAATCCTACTGGACATTTCTTTGTCAGCAGCAGGGGGGGGAACGGTGCAGAGTTAAACAAAACGACTTTAAATCATTTACAGTCTTCTCAAAAATGAATAGACGAGTCAGAAATATTAGCAATGTGGGAACGACAAGAAAACATCAATGGTAAAAAGATTCTCTTTCATTCAAAAGAAAGAGAAAATCTGTGTGCGTTCACTTTGAAAGCACACAAAACAACAGAATGGACCTAAAGCACAGCAATAGGAACTGGAGCGTCTATAAGTGGACTGATGTTTTTAATTACACAATCGTTTGTTGCTGCTGGTCTTCAGTGTGTATCAGTTTTTATTTATGTATCAGGATATGCATATTCATTTCTCAGAAATTATTTATTTATCGTCCCACTATATTCAATATTTTTCAGGAACTAGAATCTAATCACAAAGCTATTAATATACCTGAACATTTCATCACAATTAGTGAGAAAAGCCCATTTGGTACGGTAGTTGGGTGGGTTTGGTAGTGAAGATGCGACTATCAAACTCAAAAAGGGACTTAAAGATGTTTTACAACCAGTTCTGCTTATTCAGTTTATTATAAAGCATTGTGATAGATATCAGCCACTTTTTAGGATTTACATGATTTACAGAAACCTAGAGCTGGAATTTATGGCTTGACACTTAAGAAACATTGAAGAAAAATGGTGCTGATCAGTACTGATAACACAAAAAGAGATGTTTCGTGGCTCGAACTCCAACGAAAACTTTCCTGGCTGACATCTGCATTTTTGCTTCAGGCACTTAATGCTAGACTGTTGCTAAAGCCACCAGGTCAACACCTCCCACACCACTTCACCTCCAGTCTGAACGGTTGTTTTGAGGACAGGGGCTTCAAGTTGGAGACTTGATGTATGCCCCCTTTAAAATTGACAATTGTGATCACTCTCATCCACAAATCACAGATCTGAAACAATCACCTGACTTGCTCAACTGCCATTCACTGATTTGCCATTTAGCAACGTGCTCTCTAACGCCTGAACTTTTTTTATTTTTATTTATTTATTTTTTTAAAAGAAAACTGACAGTGATATGAGCTGCATGATGGCACAGTGGTCCGCGCTCACGCCTGGTTTGTATCCTAGCTAATCCTAGTCAACTAAACATGGCTGGTAATAGTACAACTCTAGAGCTTCTTACTAAAAGCAATTTTAACTTAACTGGGAAGTTTAGGGCTTTTGAATTTTTTGTTCCTTTTTTGAGATATTACTATTAAATTGAACCAAATTCTTTAACAAACTTGGATTTCTAGGTATTTAAGAACATTTCTTTTATTTCTATAAATCAATTTAAAGATCCACTCAAATAAAAATCATGCTTTTGGTGTTTTCCACATGTCCTTGTAGCATTTTTTCCATGATGGAGGACATAATAAAAACAATTAAGATTGAAACTGAGTTTCTGAGTAGAATAGAATAAAAGATGATTGGAGTGAGACTTCAGGGTGGAAACCAGTATGTAATGACAGTTTTATCTGCTACTACGGCAAATTTAAAGATAATTTCGGGAAAGAGCGCCCACCACCCCTGGTTCTTGTAAGCTTGTTTTCTTACAGTTGTCCCACTTGCTGCTGATTACACGGATCAGGTGACTTCAGTCAGTCAGAATCATGATAAACCTAATCCAACTAACCAGCAGGGAGCAGGGAGAGCTGGATAACAAGCAGAGGGGTGAAATTTAAGATCCAGGTTTTGAAAAAGCTCTGTTTTTTTGTTTTGTCCTGGTTGCATGTACAGCAGAAGCAATGCCTTTATTTCCATTTTTTTAGACATCAAATTGTAAATTGTGATGTTAGTATTTTCTATTTATAGAAACAAGAGTGGCAACCTCTGTGGTTCCCCACTGCTGCAGCCCACCTGCTTTCAGCTCTTCCTGCTGGGCTTTCACAAATATTCTATAGGTTGTACTTTATTTGTAACAAGCAGTGACATGATTTATCAATCTGGTTATCCTCTGCTGACCTGTGTTGGAGACATCACAAAAGCTGTGCGCTTTGTCAAAAAGAAAAGTAAAAAATGTCCCACTTTGAACATCTTTTGAGCTATTCTAAAAGCATTCCCAGTGTTTTTCTTTTTTTTTTTTAGCTAAATTCCACAAACCTGTGTTGTATTCTAGGACATAGTTTCTGCAGAGTAGCAGCAGTTCATTAGGCAGTATCACACACCTGCTACTTACATTTTGTGCATTTTCCACCTATGAAATTTCAGTCTTTCATGATACATGCATGATATATGTAATTCCATAGGTCGATGTGCGCAGATGTCCTCGAAGGGTAGCGGCCAATTGGTCATTCTGTGAATTTGGTTTTGAGCTGTTCCAAATTTTTTGATCGGTTGTGAATTACGCAGCTTATGCGTATGTAGTTTATACCCAGTCATTACGTAAATCTTCTGCAATTATGCGTGATATCTGAATATTCCAATATGCAAATTTGTGGCTTTCCATGATCGTTCTGCATATGTCTGACTTTTCACACATGTAACACCTACGGCGCACATATCACATTAAAATGATCTAATTAACGCACACATTTTTGGTCATATTTTACGATGACTTAAGTGTTCTTTGCGTGGTTTATTCTTACGTCTTGTGTGGCTTTAACCCTTGTGCTATTCTAGGCACTTCAACATTGGGAGTTGGCTCATCTAGACCCCACAAGACAGTGCACTGAACTTTTTTCTTCAATGATTTGTGATCTTCACTGGTGTCCATGGATTACATGAAATCCTCTCCACCTTTATCCACCTTTGTCATGGTAGGGGTAACACATCAATGGTCATCTTGACCCCATAGGATGTCACAAGTGTTAACAAGGTACATATGTGATACATCTGTGAAAATTTCCCATAATTCAACAACTTTTCTCACTTTTTTCATATATATTTACGTATGATCAACTTTCATATGAAATTCACCTCTGAGGAACGTTGACACATGGCAACCCCACCCCCCCTTCCCTTTTCTGTCACTAAGAGCTCAGGGGAGGGAGCTTGGGGTCATCCAGTGCATTTTCTACATCACAAATCCAATCTTTTTCAAACTGCATTTTTCCATTTGCTGGTGATGCACAACTATTTGAATGAAGAAATACTCGAAAATACATTTTTGAGCTTAATTTTCTTAATAAAAGTCCTCCATCATGAGAAAAATGCCACAAGAACAAAAGCGCTCAAATTAATCGAAGTGGGTCTTTAAAATTAATTGCATCAGCTGATTTGGGCTGTCATCTGTTGTAGTGGAATGAGTTTTTTTTTGCACCTAACCTTCATAGAAGTGCACATGCTGTCCATAAAGAGATTTTTTTTGTTTAATTAAATAAAGGTCCTTTGTTATTTTCTCAATATTACTTACAATTGGAAAACCAGGCAAAGATCAACTTTTGAGGAAAAATAAAAGATGATTTAAAATCCGAAACGAAGAAGTCAGAAAGGAAAGGCCAGTTCATGTCCATCACAGTTTGCACATATTATGCATACACTCTGTGTGCCCAAACACAAGGTCAGTTTCATTGCAATGTGGCACATCTCATTCTCTCTTGAATAAATAGGGAGTCTGCTGGCATTATTACAGGGCAATCCACCCAGAAAAGATTAACTTTCAAGTATGGTGCAGGTGAAACCTGTAGTGCAAAACCACTTTTTTTTTTCCTCTCTCCAGGAAGACCTTATAATAACTGCACTCAATACTAAGAGAATGTGAAAGGAGGTTTGATGTGGGCTATTAAACCCTAGGCAGAAAATTTCCGATTTATTAATCAGCTGAACTTTTGACACAAATCATTTGACATGTGCTGTAAAAATCCCTATAAATACCTGTAGGTCTGCACAACTTTGATGCAATAGAGGAGCTATGCGCTCTCAAGTCTCTTTTCTTTACACGCTCTTATTGTGTTTCACTGAGCGGGAAGCCGAGCCAGAAAAATTCAAAGCTCCCATCTTTTTCCATGGTACACATAGTGCACCAAGTGCGGACGACGTGCTGCGTTTTATTGCTAGAAAAATCCAGCAGAAAGGAAAGAAAAGGCGGGAGAACATTCTTACCTTAAGAACCACGCCAACACATCAGACTGCAGGAGAAGGGGAAGAGGGGGGAAAAAGGGAGGGACAAAAGAGAATAAAAGAACAGGTGAGAAAAAACATGGTTTTTCAACAGTTCGATGCACAAAACTGTGTTTTTAACAAATGCAATAATGATTTCTCAAATAATATAGTGTCTTCTTATGTAATCAAAGAGCACTTCAACTTTATTTGATATTATTTTTTACTTATGGGTTTGTTAAACACCCATTCCAATCATCTATTGAGCTATAAAAGAAAAAAAAAAACGTGTAGTTTTCTAGGACATAGTTTCTGCCAAACACAGTAGAAATTCACCTCCAAGTTGTGGGCGGAGTTAGTCCGCCCCCACTGCCCATCATCCATCTGCTCTCCCACTAGCTTACAGCTAGTTGGGGATGCAGCCCAACCTATCATTTCCAGTGCAACAAAAATGGCGAGCAATATTAGAGCTACACAAATACCTTCTTTTTCAAACAACATTTTTTCCGTCTGCTTCTGACTCGCAACAATTTGAATAAAGAAATAATCAGAAATGCAATTTTGAGCTTAATTTTTCTTTAAATATCTCCTCTACCATGAGATAAATGCCACAAGAAAATACTAAAAACACCCACAAAAAAAAGTACTTTCATCAGAGCGGGTCTTTAAATTATCTGCACTTGAACTGGTGAAGAACAGGTAAGATATATATGGAGATTTCTGATTTCATGTCTTTGCACTTTGTGCTATCTGATCCCTAAAAAATATACCACACAAAATATTGTTTCTGAACATTGGATCAGACAAGGCACTATTTGTACACCTCAGAATATATATGTATATATATACTGTATATTATGACAACATGATGGACATTTTTATAAAAGTTTGGTTGTAAATTGACATACATTTTACAAATACACTTAAAATGTTATGCATAAATGCAGACCCATTTATGGAAAATGTATGAAAACTATATAAATGAATCACATTCATCAATGAAAATTAAGTACATTTGGGCCCTTAAGCAATTTTGCAACCAAACTGCAAGTTGTGTCTAAACTATTTCTGTACAACATATTTTTCCTTTTTTTGTTTTTGCTGACACGTAGGTTTGCATTCTGACAAAAAAAGAAGTGCTATTTTTAGAAAGATGCTGGAAGATGCTTCATAGAAGTATCTCAGCAAACGGTTCTCCAGTATCCACACAGCTAGATTCACCTGCAACATCCAACATTTATTCCAGGCAATGCAACCCAACAGAACAGTTTGTCTTGTGCTTGTTATGTTGATCTTGGTTCTTGTGTATCATGGAACACAAACCATTCCTGCTGTTGTGACAACACAAGCACCTGAAATAATCAGAGAAGACAAACTACAGGGGCCCGAAGCCGCAGTACAAGAATGGTGGCACATCTTAAACTATGAAACTCTTTTTTTTCCAGCTAAGTCTTAAACAACATCCACCTTTTTATGAATTATTCAGATATGCTAAAACTTCTACGTGGACACTTGGCCTTCGTTGTTAACGCAACAGATGGCATGTTTTCGAAGGAAAGAATCACATTCAAAATCTAAATTTAAAGCAGTTGCTTTCTACCGTATTGCATCATGCAAACTGGGGAGCCCCCTATCAGGTGACTGGGACAATGCCCTTTGTCTGTTAAAAAAAATTAAAAAAATAAAAATAAAAGGTGGAAAATGTTCAAACGATCCTCAATGAAAGGCCTGAAAATGTGCGCTTGTCGGATATGTTATCATTCTGCAAATCCAACGAGGTAAAAGTACAACATTGCTTTGAAACTGAAAAACAATCAAAGCACTATTACAAGCACTACTTTAGCACTACTCGGTCAGATGGACCCACATGAAGTTGCAGCTGGTGCTTTACGTTTACTGAATGAAACGCTCTGCCTGCCTTTTCAGAGCAGTGACGCAAGCGCTTCAGAGCCTCCACCTGAGCTCCGCATTTGCATTTGGCATAAAATCCCAACATGCCTGCAGCACTGCTGTGGTGAAGGTTTTTTGGAACTATATCCAAGTCGTTAGAGGGAACAAAAAAATGTGCCTTAAGTGTCAAATTTAGTGGCAACAAATTTCTTCTCGTGTCACTGAACTAATACAGGAGATGGGGCTCATTAAACAGTGAACCAGTCAACTCCATCAAACAAAAAACCCACTTTAACAGCTGAGCAAAGATAAATGTAGAGATAATGTGGTAATATTCATTTGAAAGACTCATAATCATTACATTGTAGGTAATAACATTAGATAGGATTGTTTTCAAATTACTTGTAAGTTGATTTCTGTACGGCTGCCTTGACCCAATATGAAGTGGTGACTAAGCAAAACATTCCCATAAGTAGATTTTGGTAAGATATAACCTAAACTAACATCCATCCATTTTCCAAACTTGCTGAATCCCTTTCGGGGTCTCTGGGTTGCTGGAGCCTATCCTGGCTACTGTTGAGTGCATGTCTACTCTGTGGAGTTTGCCAGTTTCTCTCAACGCCACATAACCCTTACAGTCCCACCCAAATCGTTTTTTTGGTCAATTTTCACAGTCTTCCCATTGGTCCTTTAATTATGATTATGCTGCTTTTATGCTTCTGAGTTGTGGGCAGGACTGACCGCAGAGTAAATCCTCCCCTGCTTCCCGACATCCATCTTGTTACACACTCTCTCCCGCTAGCTTACAGCCCCTCCCACGCACAACCTAAACTTTCCAATGCAAAAAAATGGCAAGAAAAACTGGAGCCGTCCAGATGTACATTTTTGAACCAGATGCCAGCTCGGATGAAGAAAGCAAAGATGTATATTACAATGTACTATATATTACACAGTAATATATGTACTATAATCTTTTTTAAATAGCATTTTTTCGTCTGATCCTGATTCACCATAATTTCAACAAAGAAAAATACTCAAAAAGGCAGTTTATGCCTAATTTTTCTTTCATAGGTCCCTTTATCACGAGAAAAATGCAACAAGAACATGTAAAAATACACCAAAAACACTATTTACATTAGAATGGGTCTTTAATGTTATTTTTGCTTGTTTCTCAAGCATAAATCCTTTTAAATTTGATTCTGTCAGGATAGGTTATGGACAGTGTTTAGGTCCAAATGTATAGTTGTCCAATCCAATGTTTCAAGTCCAATTCCCCCTGGATATGAATACATACACACCAACTTTTATTTTAATTTTAAGAAATTAAAAACTTGTATGCTTTCACGGGCCACATAAAATGACATGGCGGGCCACATTTGGCCCGTGGGCATTGAGTTTGACACATGTGCCTTAAAATGTAGGAATATATATATATAAACCAGTAAATTTAGGGTTTTGTTTTCTGGTTTGACTCCCGTCACCATGATGGACCAAAACAAACTCTACATTACTGCAGGCTGGTAAAGTTTATGATCAATGTAAAGCTTTATAAAGCCCGTGCATGGAACTCTTAGTCAATCTTAGGGATGACAGCATAGACCAGACATTCTTTCTCACCCACTGAGCAATCAGATTGTTTCATTAGTAAGGAGCTGACAGATAGCCCTCCCCAAGGAGACATTGACCAAGAGGCCATTGATCTACTGAGCTAGGCCAATCTGTGTCCAACTGTGTGTAAATGTGTACAGATTGGTGTGTATCTATGAGCCAAGCGGCGCACTGATGGAGTCTTTAAGTTGTTAGGGTAGGCACCGTAAATCTAATCCTGTTGTGTTTAATGGAGAGAAAAAGAAACAGGCTGCCGACATATATTCATTAGGTCAAATTACTCTGCCCAATCACTGTCATCCGGCTCACTCTCCACAGCCAGGAAAGGGAATCAGCACTATCTACGCTCTTGGCGAACCACCGCTACAGGAATGTCTTTGGACAATAAATAAAACACATATTTATTCCACTTACTGAATGACAATATGGTGTGTTTAGAGAGATCTCATTTCATTTGATCTCATTCAAGTCTGGCAGAGAACAGCAGCATAAATCAATCTGGCTAAAACTGGGAATCTCTAAATTATACAGTCTTATTGATGATTCAATAAAGCATGTTGAGGCTCAGAGGCCATAATAATGACTTATGGTAATAATGTAATGACGCAACCATGTTTTCCATAACGAGCTCATTGGTAAACACTAACAATCACAGACAGAAACAAGACAGCCATGCTTTTGGTCGCACATCATCCGCGTGGATGCGTGTGTCTTTTTCCATTTACATGTGTGTAACTTGTAATTAGCTTTCTCTCGTACGTTGGATGTGGAGGTAATTGGGGCTTTTGGACACTCGTTCTCCATCTCTGTCAATGCGGGTGTGTGTGGATGTGTGGATCCGTCTGAATTTGGGAGGGTAGCCAAACCATTACTGTGTGCTCAGCTTCTGATTCATTAGTAATGAGAACATTTGTAAAACTAAACGAGAGTCTGAGTGGTCAAGCGTGTGCAATGATTGTGTTCACTTATCCACACCACGCTTCTATTTTACATTGGAACACACTCTCTCATGCTCATATTCGTGTTGTACGGAGGAATGTTGGGTTGTTTTTTTTGTTTTTTTTAAGTGTGTGTTTGCTAAGCCCTGTAGAAGCTCATGTAGAAACAATGAAGTCAGTCAGTTGTGCCATTAATTACTGTTTTACACCTGCTTGTTTCAGCTAATTAGACATGCTGACACACATACACATATGCAGCACGTTACACCACATGTGCACATCTACGCTATGTGGAACAAGACACAAGGGTGCATGTTATCACACTCAGACTAACACAAAAATTCCAGACAAGTTTTTTTCCCCCTTTTTTTTTTATTTTTTTGTACCGTAGACAAGTCAAAAATACATTTTAATTTTCACTTTGAGTGAGGTGAGATGGCACAGCTAAACACAGCCTCCATTTCCCTGTCTTAGTCTCACATCTCCGTGGACCACCTTTTTCTTTTCTCACTCTGTCATTCTAACATCCTCACACGTTTGCTTCCTGCGTGCAATCTCATACCGCCATCGCCCTGCGCACTGTAAGATCTGTTCGGCTTGTCTCTCTGTCGCTTCCCGCAAACTTGCAGACTTCAAATCTCAGGTGGACAATATTTTCTTCAAGGGAACCACACAGACTCAACGTTTGACAATTAAAAGAACACGGGTGTGCAGGAAAGTCTTTTAGTATCATATTTATTCCTATTTCTGACATGTGAAGACTTGAATTTCAGGTTTAACAGAAAGCTTATTTGAAAAGAAAACTAAATAGATTTAGGTGAGTCTAAATAATCCTTTATGATGGATTTATAGTCCTCCTTTCTGATATAGAAAGAGCTATACCTCTGTATGTTAGAATTTTACACGATAGGAATAGAGGTAACAGATCATCTATGAGAACCTGCTGAATCCCTTTTGGGGGGTCACGGGTTGCTGGAGCCTATCCAGTGGCTGTTGGGCGAAGTACATCCTAAACGGGTCTCCAGTCTGTTGCAGACTAAATGACACTATTTGACCTCATAATTATGTTGGAAAGAATTTCTTGACAAATTTCCAAGATAATTTTAGTTATCTTAGTTGTGTTTAGTTAATTTAGTTATGCTGTGAAAAACAGTGCATAATTCTAGAATGTACTCTTTAGTATCTTTATTTATTTAAAATGTGATTATGGCATTTGTTCTTCTTTTCCGCTTTGAGATTTATGAACATAAGGCGGGATTTTGCTTAAATGTCTGGTTTTTTGATATTTCAGACAAATTGTGTATTGTGGCACAAGCACCATATTTGGCATGTACCTTCATCTTTTAAAAAGAAAATCCAAACTGGCGGCCATTTGTAAAGAGGATGGCCATATACTCAATTGTTAAAAAAATATTTATCGTCTATTTTCCCCAGTCTAAAAAATATGGGCTGTTCGTGCACAGGATCCTAAGGTACATCCATGGCAAATTTGGTGCTTGTACCGCAAAATGTGTGATTATTTTAATAACCAGCTCCACTGTTTGATTTGGTAGTAAATCCATAAAAAAGTTATACCTCTTTTTAGCTTTGCTTGCTTTTACACCCTTAAAAGGCGGATGGTGGCAATGCAACACACTAACAAGAGTTGTTGCGTTGAGTGTGGTTTTGCCCAAAGGAGCACTGACCTAAAAAAAACAAAAATAAGAAAAAAACCTGAAAGCACATCCTGTAAGTCATCTGACTGTCAGAGACTAATTAGTGCTTGAAAGTCTTCGTGTCTTTTCCCAAGACAATATCCAACTAATACGGGAGTATCGCTTCTTCCGTTCACTTCTTAAAATTCCTTTTTTTATGTAACATGCAAGGTGCTTATGTTACTTTGCATTTATAATTCTTTAGCCCACTGAAAATGTGATCTGCATTCCTACTGAAATAAGCCTCGCTTGAGTTTATTTACAAGCAAATGGACCAGGATTTGCTTGCTTGCTAAATCAACAAATCCAAATGAGCTTCCACACCTGTTTAAATAAAATCAGTTTATCAGTGGAAGCAAGTTTGATTTAGACCAATCAACTCTGATGTGAATACGACCAAATGGCGTATAGATCCTATGTATGACATAGTGTTTTAATGTAAAGCACTTTGTGTTATATTTTTATATAAAAAGTGCTTTATAAATAAAGTTTTGATTGATTTGATATGGTAACCTTGAATCGTGCATGAATCTTTGCTATCCTGCACCTACACTCCATTTGACGTGCCCCAAACACAGATGCCATTTCTTACTGTATGCCAGTACTGCAGCGACTGTAGCTCTCTTTTTGTTGGTTAACCATCCACCAATGAACAGAATGAAAGGTTTATGCATGTCAACATGAAAACAAGAAGTCTGTTTCAAAGACCCAAATATTACTGGCATATTTAACGATTTGCAGTATTTTGGACAAAGAGTAAAGCTGTTTGACACTTTAACACTAGAGCTATCGCGGGCAGCAGCAAAATAACACATGTTCTTCAACTGTTGACACAATTAACCAACGGATGCTGACGCAGAGGAAAAAAAAGGTGCATAGTTGCAAAGCTGCTTTTCTCGGCTTAAGAAACTATTGGAATTATGCTAAATCCCCGCTCCGACAAATCATCGCTTGACAAATCGTTCCCAGTGGTTTTTTTATTAGAATAAAAAAATGTAAAAACCTGTGTTGTTTCCCGTGACATAGTTTCTGCAGAGCGGCAGTAGTTCATTGCCTCTGATTTGTGGATAGGACTAAGGGAGATGAAGCCGTACATGAGTGGATGTCTTAGAAAGGAACATTGCAGGAAGCTTTTGGCACACCTAGGATATTTTCAAAGTAACAAATACAACCTTTCTTTGTCTGCTCCTGATTTATAACAATTAGAATAAAGAAATACTCAGAAATGCAATTTTAAGCTTAATATTCTTTCTATATGTCCTGCATCATGAGAAAAATGCCACATGAACATGTTAAAAACACCAAAAGTACAATTATCATTGAAGAGGGTAAATGACTGAAGAGTTACTATAATTCATGTCATGTTGAGTTAGCTTAAACACAACTTCGGATTTAGCAAAGTTGAGGTTGTAGCCTTAGGTCCGGTGATGAAACATGCTTAATGATCACATCAGATGCATTGTGGGCCATAGTCCACCGAACCTTGTTTTCTCCCACCTCCGTTAAATACCATTTTGAGGGTTAGACTCCTGCTAACTGAGCATGACTTCATGAGTTTGTACAAGTGTCTCTCATCCTTGCTCGTTGCCTGATTTGCTTTCACAGAAGGGCCCATCCGTAGATTAGCAGTTCACTAAACCTTGATGGAACTGAAACAATGTATGTGTTCAATTAAACATCAGATGCATTCAAGTGCACTTCAAGTCAAAATTGATGATCTTATCCTTCAAATGAACACTGTTTCTTTAGCAGATCAAGACTTCCTGACTTGTCTCCCACCCGAGGTTGCACTGTGCTCAGGCTGTCTCGCGCACACAGACGCACACATGAGCACACAAACACAGCCCGTACCGCATATGGCTATTTCTCTCGTCTTTGAAGGGTTGCTTTGAAGCTATGGCACCCTTATCGATTGGCGCTCAGATGAGCTCGCTTCACCAGAGCCCTGCGATTATCTGTCGCTTTATTTCAAACGGAGCGCGAGAGAGGAAGGCTTACACACCCATCACTCACTCACACTCCCAGAGTCAGCTGAACACTCATACATAAAACACACACACACACAAACACTCACACAAACGGGGATAATGAGATGAGCTTTTGCTCTAAATCCCAATACTTAAGTCAAGTTGTGCTTCAGAACTGACAAGTGAGTGGTGAATATTAAAAAGTGAGGACATAGTGAGAAGAAGAGACTTTTTAAAGTCAGGTGATGAAACTTTAGAGAAGATGTTTCCCCATAAAACTCTGAGCTGATTTCAAATTGGAGAAAGAAAGAAAAAAAATAAAGCCAACTTTTTGGGAATAGACAACACTACCATAAAGTGATGAATTACAACTTCTTTTCTCTGGAAAAACAAAAGTTGCTAAATTGCTGTTGGGTCTATCCTTGCTGAGAATTCCTTGTATACAGTGTGTTCTTACAAAAACATTTTTAAAGATGCACTCCAAAGAAAAATCGAGTTTTTAGAGTTTTTAACTTGTAGCTTAAGAGTGTACTCAGACTAGTAAAGTCTGTTGGTCCGGAAAGAATCTGCCTAATTTTGTCCTGACCGAGTCCTGAACCTTGCGTTTGGTCTGTATTCAGACTGTCGTCTACTGTTTCAAACCACAGCTTGTAAAAAAACCATGTGACTAAAAATCTCTTCTGTCATTGGCTAGGAATTATGATGGCAGAGCAAAGCAACAAGAGAAAGAGAATTGAAAGCCTTGCACTTTACAATTCTTGTCGGGATGGTTCACTTATTCAAACTTTTTGACCAATCCTGAACGTCTGTATCAACATCATGCATCAACACCTTTGTTTGCTGCTTTGGTACGGTAGAGTCATGCTGCAAGACAGTCATTGAGGAGACAAGGGCTAACAGGGTTTGCTAAGAAGTGTTTATAAAATATAGATTGTCAGGAAAACAGTGTGACAAGCAATGTGTGTCACATTAAAAGTTGTTTTAATGAGCCTGCCTTCAGTGGCCTTGTGGTTAGAGTGTCTGTAACTGGAAAGTTGTGGGTTCAAAAACCAGGCCGAGTCATACCAAAGATTTTAGAAATGGGACCCGATGCCTTCTTTAAGAGGTTAGATTGGGGGGTTAAGCCACCAAATGGTTCCCAAGCACGGCTGTGTCTTCAGCTCACCACTCCCCCTGGGGATGGGTCAAATGCTACGAACAAATTTTGCACACCTAGGTGTGTGACAGATAGTGGGACTTTCATTCGACCACATTTCAATGAGTTGCTGTGTCTTACTGTCATGATTGCCACGTTTCTACTATATTACATTCCGTAATGTGTGGCTACGGTGGCCTTTTTGGTCCAGTTGTTTTGCTCTGAGCATAGGCTCAGAATAGGCTCATTCAGACAGAGGAAACTCAGAGCAAAACCGGAGCTCAGTCTGATAAAAACATACAGAGACCACCTTGAAAGATGTCAAATGGACGGGCCAAAGTCTCCCTTCTCCACTGCATTTTGATGCATCCACTTGCAGACAAATAGATACTTAGCTTGGCGTTGCAAGAGGCTGTAAGCTAGCGGGATAGAGTGTAAACAAAGGGATGATGGAATATCAGTAGAGGCTTATTTCCGCGCCAACAGAAACTATGTCCTAGAAAACAACGATTTTTAAAATATTTTGCTCAAAAATGGCTTCATCAAAAATAAAACATCACTGGGAACGCATTTGTACGACGGAGTTTTAGGGCCACCAAAAAAAAAAAAAAAAAGTTAAATTACGAGATTTTATCTTGTGAATTTAGGAGATAAAAAGTCTAAAATTTACGAGTTTTTATCTAATAATTTTACAACTTAAAATCTCATAGATTTAAGAGAAAAAAGTCGTAGATTAACAAGTAGAAAACACCGAAGTTGTCCGTTTATCGGAGCCTAGCTTGAAGATGAAAAACGTGGAGCCTTTTGTGAAGCTTTATTTCCGGATTACAGGTTTAAAAAACAGATTCTGAACCTTTTGATGACTCAAAATCAGATTTTTGTCAGTGGAACCGTCTTTCCAGGGTTCAGTGTCAGTAAAGCGGAGTTTAATGCGTAAAATAAGGAGTTCAGAGACACGTTTGGGTTGGGCAGGGGACCGCTACAGCCTTTATTTTCCTTTTCATTCACACCCTGAAGTTCATCTGTCTCCTTACGTCATGAACCTGTCATCAGAACACCAATGCGGAAGTAAACAGTGTTCCATACGCCCCCTCCTGCAGAGGAAACGTCCCGTTTCAGCATAAAACAATAAAGAGGAATGAAAATAGTCTTTTATATTATCATTAGAACATTAAAAATGACAAATAAGTGATCCTACTCGGACGGAAGCGTCACACAAATGTAGAGATTTGTCTTTGGTGGAGGAAGTAAGGATTGACTTGGACAGCTGCAGGAATGTTTTCATCGGGCTGCAGAGATCCTGCACCACCCATCAATAAATAAAACGTTAATAAATTGTAAATCAAACAAATAAGCTTCCAGACATTTGGAACGTTATCAGTGAACATTCATCTCACCTGTTTAACAAAGTTTAGTGGGTCTGCTCTGCTGCTGCGCGGCGTTCACCTGCTGCTCTGCATGCTCACTTCCACATTAATCCTAAATTTACGACTTAGAATCTTGTAAATTTACGAGTTTTTTTCTCATAACTTTACGAGTTTTTTCTCATAAATTTACGACTTTGTATCTCCTAAATTTACGAGTTTTTATCTCCTAAATTTACAACTTTTTATCTCCTAAATTTACGAGATAAAATCTCGTAATTTAACTTTTTTTTTTTTTTTTTTGGTGGCCCTAATACTCCGTCGTACAATTGCAATAGATAAAAAATAGGATTGAAATGGGACTTTAAAAACTTTTAACCCCTATTTCACAATATATTTGTCAATAAAATAACACACACAGATAACATTAACATATTCTCAGAGGAACATTTGGAAAGATGTTTTTTACCTTCACAGCATATTTATTTTGAAAAGAGACTCTGGACTGAAAAACTTTGACATAACATAAATCTGTCACATTGTTTGGAGCCTTTGAGGGCAGAAAACATCTCATTCTTTGAGCCATTTTGAGTTGCGGTATGCTGTCACAGCACTATAATAGCTCAGAGTAGAAATGTCCGAAGTCTCCGTTTTTATCCCTTCCTACATCTTTGTACCACGTTGCATTCTCTGCTCCTAAGAGGTGGGAAGCTGTAACTTCAAGTTTCATACTTTTTTTTTTTTTTGCTTTAAAACAGGGCATTTTCATATCACCAACTATATGTTTTATCTCCCTCCCAGGTGGATTCCTAAAGTTCCAAGATGTGGCACCAAAAGGGCAGCATTTTAAAAGCAAGCATGCAGGTAAATGTTGATAAATCACCACTTATGAAAGCCATATTTTTCAAAATTGAGCATAACACATTAGAATAGAGATGGTTCAGAGGCTGTCAAGCCTTCATGCTACAGTGAAATCGTGAATTTCAATCATCAATAAGCACTTGCTTTTGTTATTTGAACAGAATCTATCTGATCAGAACCGGATTACGAAAACGATGTAAAACTGTAAAATGACTTAACTCAGTAGGGGTGGGATTATATAAGCGTGCTTCTTCCCACTCCAGTTCAAGCAATAAATCAAGCTCTACTTGACTTTATTTATTGATCGCTGTTTTTTTTGTCTGTTCATTTTATTCATTCATTTTATCATTTTTGTAATGAGTTTCATAAATCTGTCCAATTTTTTTTATTGCATTAACTACAATTAATGCTTGAAATAAATCAAATCAAATCAAATTTTTATCATTGTTTCCCTAAAAAGTTCGTCACTTCACATGGGCTGGTTCTACAAACACATCTTGATGAGATTAAGGACAATTGCCAAATCGAGATTTTTTGTTCTTTTAATCCATTTATTTACATGGGTTTTTGTCTTTCTGAGATTGCCACTGTAGGTACCACATCTACTCGGGCTGTCAGATCTACTCGGGGTCCTTCGACCAACGGTGACGTCACCCTATTTGATTGGCTGTAAGTTGGCACAATGACGTGAACGATAGTGATTGGTCAATTTATTACAAATCACGCTATTACCGCTAATACTTTACCTACACGTAATTAGTTTTTTAATGCTTTCAACAAGTTTTAAACGGGAAATATAAACTTTGCAATCATAACTGTTAAATCTGATGAAGTTCTGTAATTCCATAGTGTGGAATACGATTAATGCTTAGGACTGTAGGCTGCTGCTTTTGATTATATTTATCAATATGACAATGTTTTTTTCTGAGATTAAAAAAGGGAAACTGACATTCGGGAGATTTACACCAGACTGCACACCATAAATAAATATTGTTTTTATACAGTCATGCATTTGCTCAAATTGGAAAAAATAAAATCGCCTAAAATCGCTAAGTAGTTTGTCCAACTGTAGTTACCGTGGAGTTAGTGTAGGGTGACGACACCATTGGTCGAAGGACCCCGAAGGACCCCGAGTAGATCTGGCAGCCCGAGTTGATGTGGTACCTACACCACTAGCAGCTCCAGGATTTCATAAAAAAATAATACTACATGTAAAACCTTTTCATATTTGGCGCTTTGAGATTTTTTTCAAACTGTAAAGCTCATTCTATCTAAATAAAATGTATTATTATTATTAACATCAAAGATGTTGGCGGCGACACATCAATAACACATGCTCTTAAATATACTGTAACTCTTCAACCGTTCACACAATCAACATTAATCAACTGACTCTGACGTGGAGAAAAGCATGTTTTTTAACCCTTGTGCTATCCTATGGGGTCCAGATGACCCAATCCTTACATTGACGTGTTATCCTTACCATGACAAAGGTGGATAATAGCAGAGGATTTAATCCATGGACACCAGTGAAGATCACAAATCATTGAAGAAAAAAGGTTCAGCGCACTGTATAGTGGGTCTAGATGACCCAACTCCCAATGTTAAGGGTTAATTGGTTTTGCGCTAATGTTCTACATGGTTCAACACTAAACTAACTATAAAACTATTCCAATCTGCTGATTTACGTTGATTGCGTAGGCGCTTCACTACTGTAAAGAGATACATATAAGCAATAGGATGATTTTTATTTATGCTTGAAAATTGGCTGGGACTACGTACTTTATTTGCGTAAATTGTCAAAAAGTTAAGATGGTCGAAAAAATGTAAACATTGGAACTAATGCTCCATTAAAAAAAGGGTTAAAAGACTTATTTATTATCATTTATTTATTTATTTTCTAACACTAAGTGAAGTTTCATTAACTACCACTGGATTCTGTTCACCACATCCATCCATCTGTCTTGACACATCCCGTGACTTAAAACAGCTGTTCGTATTGCTAAGTTAAAAGGTTAAAGCTAAAAAGCTAAAGAAAAACAAACAAAAAATGTATTTGGAAAGTTTCTTTGGGGAGAAAAGAGCCAGCGAGGAACCTGAATAAAAAAAAAACAACAACAAAGCTGCTTTTCACAGACAAAACCATAAGTTTCCTAGACATATACAAATTTCTTGAGACAGTTGTTCTCATACCAAAAACTTGCTCCGCTCTGCCTGAAATGCAGCGACTGATTCTCCACTGTTTCACATATGCAGATAATAAAAATGCAGACATGGTGGATTCATATTTATTATTATATTTCGAAAATACCAGTTTTAAGATGGTTGTGTCAATTTTGCTTTATCACAGCTAAAGTTAGCATCCAGCTGTTAGCATCCACTTAGACATCTTCATCGTCACTACAAAGTCAAAGTTTAAACCAGATACGAACATTTTACAGAGAATGAACAATCAATCAAATAAAGCTTTCGACCTGCTGAAGAGGTTTCTGAACTGAGGAAACTTTTAAAAGAGAGATTAGGGGTGAATTAGACAGGCAGCAAAGAAACTAGAACAGAAAATGTTCCAGTGATTAAAAATAAATACACAATGAATCAGGATTTATGTAAAAACAAAATATGAAAAAAATCTTTGCTCTGAAAGACGATCTCAGCCTGGGTTGAGTTCTCAATGATATCATGGTGTTCAATGGAGGGAAAAAAAAAAAAAAAAACTAGTGTTGCTTTTATTGATTCTTTCTTTTTACAATTTAGAAACAACTTCAGCAAATTAACAATTTCACACAATCCTCGTCATCTTCAGAAACCAGAAGCTTAAAACTATTACACGCCATCTTTGACCCCGTTCGGACCAATCCACGAAAATACTGTCTGACATTAAACCGGTCCGTGTCGTGAAAAAGGTATAGTGCTCTAACCAATGAAAAAGCACTTCAAACCATAGCCAATGTAAATCTTCATTCAGTTTTTTTTAGTAAAAACAGTGCACAATAAATGCCAACAACATCCGAAGAAGGGATATAATGATTGAAATTCATTCTGCTTTAATGACACATAACCATGTTGACCTTTTTTTAAGTACGGACGGTGTTTCAGTTTAGATTTTTTTTTTATGAAAGAGCTGCTTTCATCGAAAAGACAATCTAAACTCTGATGTTGATGTGCTGAGAATCTTTTGGACTGATGCCTTTTTGCCAAATGTTCTCGGCTCGCTCTCACTAAATGCTTGGGTACACTGAGCCTGTTTGGCATTCTCTTCTACCACCTGGACCAAAAAGAAGATCCGGAAGGGGCTGGGAGTTTCTCCTTTTTTTTCAGCTTAAAGGGTTTGTGCGTCTCACTGAAATTACTTTTGTTAGAAAAAGTTCACTAGACCGAGGGAGTTAGAATGATAAGATGGAGGATATATTTAGAAAGGAATAAATGGGTTAAAATAGCCAGATCTGTGAATCAAAGTTGCTATTAAAACAGGCTGTAGAAAATAGATGAGTGGATTTTATTACCTTCAAAACCCTAACAAAAGCAGACGATGAAGTCAAAACAGTTGCACCACTTTTTTTTAATTTAAAAAAAATCATATAAACAGAACAATCTATAAAATATATTACAAAAATACATAAGGTCCCTGTAAGTAAAAGTCAGAAAAAAGTCTGGGCAGTATGGTCCATTTTCTGCAGACGGTAGCACAGATTCCTCAGACAGCAAACTGCTGCTTCATGCAAACTGAAGTACAACGAACAGTGAGCCAGGGTGACATGAAATGTTAATGGTGTGCCAAGAGCAGCAAAACTTCATAAAAGACTTGATTTAGAATCTATTGCAGTTTTCCAGGCTGTTGAAGCCTGCCACATCACACAGAGCTGGGAATGCACAACCAGGCGTATACGCTCGAGCAACACACGGTTTTAAATTTTAAACCTGGGGGTGACATGGGTAGGCTGTTATGAGGGGTAAATATTTTCTTGCAGCAGTAGTTCAGGTGCTCCCTGACGCTGGCTATCAGGAAGCACAAACATTAGCCTCATAAATTGGAAATTAAGAAAGAATTACTTTAAAGCGGTTTTAAAATGACGATGAGAGGAACTGGTAATAGTATTGGCTGAGGTGTTCAGTCTGTGGGCATAAGAGTACCTGTGAAAACCTGAAAACACATGAAAGCATGAGCACACTACCAAAAAGTAAGGTTTGTGTGCTACATTAGTGTGTTTGCACACTCGTTAGGTTGGTATCCAACCATTGCAATCAGCTGTAATCCTGACTCAGCATCAATAATGACCCCATTAGTCACAAACCCCTACTGATGTGCATGCACACACAAACTGCCAAATGGACTCCTTCTCTAATTGCTGGATATGTGCGGATAAATCCTACACACTGTTTAAATCCACACCGTGGCCGCAAGAAGGAAATCCCTAGTCAGCCGATCACATGGTAGCAGGTTGACGAGCTGTTTAAGCCACGTTGACAAGTTCGACAGAATCTGCAAAAGCCTAAATCGAATTGAGATAACGCAAAGGTAAGTTAGTTAGGACTGGTACTCGGCCACGAAACACACACTCGGATATTTTCATCTCTACAACATATTATCTTAGTACAAAGGATGTAACTAAAAGTACTTGACGGCATTGGACAACACTACCCTATTTTTCAGACATAAGTCACTGCAGCCAAAAAATAAAAGCATATTATAGAAGAAGAAAATATGGGACCAGACCTGACATTTCCTCTTGAAAGGCAAATAATAATAATGGAATAGCTAACAATAATACAGTGAATATATGCACAATTCACTCCTGTGGCGCTTCTTCTTTTGCGTTACTGTCAGTGGCAATTACCGACACACACACCTATAGTGCCCTCTACTAGTTGTTGCTATTTAATTTCAAATCCCATATAAGTTGCTCACTGTACGGAACCTCAGTATATGTTGCACTCATCGTCTGAAAAATACGGTTGTTTATATCAGTCAGAAATTATTTGACTCTTTTTGTATTTTTGTTCAGGTTTTTGTTTTTCTTAAAACTTTTTCCAAGTCTGTGATGTTTGTGAAAGACTGGCAACATGTCCAGGGTTTACCCCGCCTTTGCTCCACAGTAAGTGGGATAGGCCCCAGCAACTCTGCAAGGCTGAAAGGGATAAAGAGAAAATGGATGAATGGATGGATTTTTAAACCCTGTTTTAAGTCACTACCAAAAAAAAGAGGTTTGGAATTGGTACGTAATATGATTTGACCACACGGTTTGAATGAAGTGATGCTGAATGAAGGAGAAATGAGACGAACAGATTCTTGCAACAGACTGTCCACAGAAGCAGAAGGCTCCAAGACGTCTAACCTGTCTTAGACGTTAAAATAAATAAATAAAAACATACTGAAGTCACCAAAATGTAAATATGAGCTGATAAAAATGTATTTCCTGGCTGAATTAGACTTGATTTACTTTTGCTGCAACATTGTGATATTAAAGAAGTGTCTTCCATCACTTGCCCTTCCAGTTAAACTTGTAACTCAGCAGGTCACCTTGACCTTGACACGCCGACTTGTCATTAGCTGGTTAGATAATTGTGTAATAACACCGTTAAAACGCATTAGAGTATGTTACTTTGGACAGGATTTATCATCAAATAGGGTCATATTTAAAGTATGTATAATTTAAGGTGCATTAGATACTCTCAACACCAGAGTGGGGGCAGAGTTTAAGCATTTACTGCCTATAATGACACATCCAAGGATTTTTGCAGCTTGTGATTATGTTTAACCACCTCGAGTCTGATTTAATTGTGTGGTTTTAAAAAAAACGGTATTATTCATGTATGCATATGCACAAGAAAACTGTTATTTAACTTTCTACGAATAATGATCCTTAAAGAACAACAGCAGCATTGTTTCAGGAAGGACAGGAACAATGAAACAAAACAAAAAAAAACATCTCATAATTGAATACCAGCCAATACATTTTGTCCTTGTTTGTACTTGCACTATCAACAGTTAAGTAGGGGTGCTGTGGCTCATCGTCTGTCAGAGAGATGGGGATTCTAAAGCTTGGCATAAAAACAACTGCAGGAGAATAGAAGTCTAATATTTTATTTTTTTTAAGTACAGAAAAACTCTTTAGGAATAAGGACATCTCACTTATTAGGAGAGAAGTTAGACTGAGTTACAGAAAACAGGACAAAGCGGCATTGTTATCTACTTAAAAGCTATTTCATTTGTCCTTGTGCAAGGGAACAACTTCAGAGCTGTTTGCTAAATCCTATCTGCAAATGGTTGGATCTAAGTTAAATCTTTAAAGGTCTTATTGTGCATAGGGGCTGGTCAAGACGCGTTGATTTTTTTAGGGATTTCGATTGAATAAATGAAAAAACGCTCAATTAACAGGAAGAAATAACAATAACCGAATGCTACACAGTTCTATTACGTAATTTAACATGATTGTCTTTATTTTAGTTCATTTATCTAATTTTTGCTAAAGTTTACTTTAGGTTTGGGCGTTCTTAAAGTTGACCTTCTGTTCCATTTAGCCTTGTAATCTGTATTGTTTCAGTCTTTGAGTTATGCACAGAAGACACCTAAGTCTGGTGTGCATTAAACACAGCTGTGTCCCAGTTGTTAGTTATGCCTCAGAGTATTCAACCTTACTGCTTTTTTTTCCCTCGCAATGATACTTCTGGTGTCATTAAGCCGGCGAAGGGAGTGTCTAAGGGCAGGGATGCCAGGATAGCTTAGTCAGTTTGTTAGTTCATTTTAGTATTTTCCTATCTGAACTCTATGTATTCATGATCCTTTTACAAAGCCCATTGAGACGACTGTTGTTGTGATTTTGGGCTATACAAATAAAATTGAATTGAATTGAATTAAGGGCCAGAGTAAATCCTGTTACGACAAACTTGTTTTGTAAGAAGAAACAAAGTTTGGAATTCAAACTTGGTGACAAGTAAAGTTAAAATATTGTAACTTTAAAAAAAAAATGAATGATGTCATGTCCAGTCAAAAATGTTATGAAAAACAACTTAAACAAAAGCATTAAGGTCATCTGCATATTTTATTTCCCAAATGAAATTCCAACAAGGCTAACTTTTGCCAAGTCAGCCATTTATCAAAGCCATTGACTGTATATGAAAACTAGACCAAGTGTCACCCATAAAAAATAACTTACTTCTAGTTCCAACTAAATAAATGAATGAATGAATGAAAAGAAGCTTCAATCAAAAAGGAAATTCAAAAGCAGCTGCTTGCATTCAAAACCACACCAGAACATTTGAAAAACAATAAAATAAACAATTAAAAAGAATACAATTATAAAAACAACCAAATATTAAAATCTATTAATTAAAATTACTAAAAAATGTAATGCATTCACTGTTTTTTTTGCTACAGGACACAGCCATGGTGGAGTGAGACGGCGTCAGTAAGTTGTTTCTATGGCAACCACTCTCGCCAATCAGAAGTGAGCTTTTTCAAAGTCTACACCCCTTTGAAAAACCTGTTAAAAAAGGTGTCAGAGCTAGAATAGTTATTCTGACAGATAGAATGACTGACTTATAGCAGTTTTTTCTCTAACAAAGTCTACGGGATTTTGGCTTGTTGTCTATTCAGAACGTAAATTAGGAGGGGTAACGTTAATTGATAAAAACATTTATTGACACTACATTTATATTCATTTTTATTACTCGATATATTATTGTTACACACTTTATAAACATAAAACCCAAGAAAAAAGTTGTTTTTTTTTTCAATTTAATTTCACTATAAACACAGATTAAGAAGAAGGAAGAGGAGGTGGTGTAAATAATATGTCTTAAACATCTCCTCCAAATGAGCAAATCAGCAAAAAACAGGATTTTTTTTTTTAAAGCTAGACTTAATTTATAGCAAAACAGGCCAAAAAATGTTTTTTAAACAATCTTAGGACATCCATTTAGAAGAATAAGTAGAACAATCATAAAAAGATGAAAAAAGTGTCCTTTTCCCATGCAAAAACATGAAGGCTGTGTGTGTGACATAAGGGTTTTTTATTCATAGTGATATGACTTAAGGATCTAGTTCGAACATCAAACTTTAAGAATAGAAATGTTAACAGCAATTTTTGGAGAATGCAAGAAATGCTATTTGTTCTATTTTTTTCTAAACTGAATTGACAAACGGTAAAAATGGACCTTAGATCTTATTTTCCTTTTCGAGTCAGGTGCAGAAACTCGAAAATTTAGAAATGTATTTTTTTCCTGTATTTTTTCAACCGTAATACCTAAATATTATATTCTAGAGATTTCTGGATCTATGTTTTCTTTCACTTAGGTATGTCAATATGCATTTTAAATTCTAATTTTGGTTTTATAGATTAAATTTAAAGAGTTTCTGCGTTTGTGTAAACAGTGTGTTCATGTAAATATCATGTTACTTATATATTTGTGAAGGGAAAAACAAAATAAAATGACTATACAACATGAGGGCACCTATATTTGACATATAGAGTTTGATGTGAAATATCCTGGGAAATGCAACATTGCTGATGGAGGAAATGTCAAAGGTTATGTCTCAAAAGTTAAAGTCCAGTCAGCAAGATTGGACCTTTAGGAGACCCATCTCTACTAGACTGTGCTTCCATGTGTGTAGATACATTAAGAAGATACTTTTACATTCAGTCTCATTTTAATGAACAGTTTATGTGACCCTATATATGCTCTAACACCCCGGGAGGAAGATCTCAGGGATGTTGGACCCTAAAGTGTCCGTCACAGATTCCGACTGACAGACGAGTTAGCTGGTGCTGCTCTCACGTTCACCCACGCCGGCTCCCTCCGAGGACAGCACTCTGTCACGCTCTCCACTTGACCGTCTTTCACTCCTTCTTTTCGTCTTCTGTCTCTTTAACGTCCATCTGTGGATCCATGCCTATGTATTTATTTATATTTTTTGTCCACTTCAATCCTCGTGTGTACATTTTTATTCTGTTTGCGACCTACCCATCTTCAACAGACCCTCTGCTTTTCCTCTGACAGATAGATGCCTAAAATCCCTCCTGCCTCGTCTCGTCTTTTTTTTTCTTTTTTCAGTGTTTCTGCTTTTCCTTACATTGAGCGGCGATCGCTCATGCCCGCACAGGTATGCGTGTCCAGCTTGTGTGCTGACCACATGACGTGTCTTTGAACTCACACTTATACTCTGGCTTTCAAGGCTCCTGTAAATGACCTTCAGAGATTTTCTGTAAAACTGACTCATTGCCAGTTCCTTTTAGTGTGACAGTAGATCATTTTACTGCATAAACATCAGAATTACATTCAATTTTAACCCATGAATTATTTCTTAATATAGTTATTACTGGTAATTGTTTCATATTTTTTCTTAGTATGCTTTTTTATTGCCCAGCATTAAAATAAACCAAGTTGTGATTCAATTGTTTTAAACGTTTTATTCTTTATTTTTTGCAGGATGGATTTCTAGGTGGATTTCTGTAAGTCCGTTGTGATAAGTCTTGGTTTTTAGTTAATCAGCATCAAATCACGTGCTTATCAATCCATTTTTACAGTTTAGGTTGTTCATTCTTGGGTTGAGTTGTTTCTATCAATGTCAGACCATTGGTCTCCACCAGCACCTTTCCCTGACCAAAAATTCTCAACGCTCACATCCACATGAACATAAGTCAAAACAATATATCTAAATCACTTAAGCAATAGCAAATATTTTAAGTTTTAGAGCAAAAAAAAAGTGGCAACGCCTCAGTTTATGGTCAAATCTGTTGCACAAAAAAATTTCACAAATAATTAGTGCTTTAACAAAGTTACACAAAAAATGTGGACAAGACAATAGCTATTACAATTTTTTAGTACTGCAGCTATAATACGAAGAAGTAAAAAACCGAAAATAATTTGGACATACATTGGTCCCTCGTTAATAGTAGAAATAGCGTTGAAAAAAGTAACCTGCAATAAGTAAAAAACAGATTGAGGTCAGTTTTATTTTTTACAATTATTACAGATTTTCTAAGACATTAAAGCTCCTCCTGACACAAGAAGGAAGGAAGGAAGAAAGGTTGCACTAAAAAGATTTGCAAAACCTCGACAGGTGTACTTCTCCTATACAGCAATGCTGCGTTCACACCAGACTCGGACCTTGGAAACGAGCGTTCAAGCGACCGCTTCCAATCAAAAGCTCATGTACTGTAGACACGTGTAAATGTGCGTTTCATTCTTCCACATTCAGAGCTCTTGCGTTTACACATCGCTCTTTAAGTCTTGATGTCAGTTTTTGGGTTCTACGAACAAAACGTGCGACCATTGAAAGCGTGTTGAAAGTTAAACCAGTTGAACTTTGACCAGTCAGGGACTCGGTTTTGGTAGTGCCGTGAGGTTAGGGTCCTTTGAGAAAAACACAGAAGTACCAACTGCATGAAAATTGATCACAAAGGAGAAATTAACAATTGGGTTGCTTGCTGTGTATGATTGGTGTGTATGTAGCATAAAATATAGCACACTTTTACCAAAAAAAAAAAATTTTTAATAAAGTATTAAGCTGATGTTTTCTGCTTTGCTTATTTAAAACAAAAAAGAATACTTTTATAGTTGTTAGTTGTGTTTTTTTTTAGTATTTTTTTTTTAAAAAAAAGAGCCTTCAGATGGGTTTGGAAACATTTTAAATGTAGGGACAAGTATTATTTAGATAGAAGCACTAATGCTAACAGTCAGGATGGATTTTTTGGCAGCTGAAATGTTCAAAATAAACTAATAAATGAATAAATAAAGTGGATGCATGTGAAGAGTGGGATAATAAGACAGGGATTTAGAAAGTTAAACCGTTTCATGAGGATCTGCAGCCAGAAATAATCCAATTGTTTAGATGCACGTCATCCCTTGTGTGTGTGTTTGTCGGCCTCGAAACTCTGAGCTTCCACAGAGTTGTTGGACAGTCAAAGAGCCAGGGTCACACTGAGCGTGTCTGTGGCGCTCGAGCGTGGTGATTTATCTACATCTGAATCAGAAGATCAAGTTGCATCAGGTTTTAGAAGCCGTGTGATTGAAGACCCACTACGATGGAAATGGTGTTTTTAACATGTTCTTGTTGCATTTCTCTCATGATGGAGCTCATATGTTAAGAAAATTGAGCTATAATCTGCATGTCTGAGTATTTCTTTATTGAAATCCCTGCTCCGAGCTCTCAGCAACGGTGAGGGGAAGGGTGGGCGGGGTTGCTCTGCACCAACGGTCCCGCCCACAACTCAGAATAGCTTCGGAATATCTTAAAAGATGATCGGACTGGATCTTTCACAGTCACTTGAGAAAATAAAGGACTGGTCACCTACAAGGAAGTAAAACCTTATTTCAGTTACAGGAAAACACTAAAGTGTGTTGATTTCCTCCTAGTTTGCTTCTCAAACTCAAGAAATTAGGAAACACTGATAGGATATTAATGTCACCAAAGGATCCATTCAAAATTTCAATTCCCCACATTTCTCTTGTTGATTAATCGGGGATTGCTCTTGACATCCATAGTAACCTGTGAATGTATAGAATGTTTGCTTTGCAGCGGCTGCTCTGACCTTTGAATGTTAATGTTTCCGTGACAGATGACCTGTTACCGTTGTACCCAGTCTCAGTGACAGCCGGGATAGTTCTCACACTCCCAGTGACCCCAAAGACGATAAAGCAGGTATGGAAAACTAACATTTCTTTTTTGCGGAGATTTAAAAAAAGCGAGCAATTCATTTCTGGACGACATGAGCTGACAGCGATTGCTTATTGGTGCAATTTCTTCCCAAAAGGTTCACACACACACAAAAAAAAACATGTAACCATTCACTTTCAGAGGATTATGTTCAGGGAAAGATCGAAAAAAAGGGAGATTCACTTACATCTGAGGCAATTTACCAGACTCTATTCTGAGATTGTTTGAAACATAGTCCCATCCTTCGCTCTGCTCTTCACTCTATTCACATCTTATACATTTTACCCCATTCCAAAGAACATTCCCCTGCATAATCTTCTCTGTTTCATCCCATTCTTTGCCATCATCCTCTGGTTCCACTTCCCGCCCCTCTTGGCCTTCTTCATCTTCTTGTGTACTCATCTGGCCCCTCCCCAGCCCGCTCCTTCATCGCTTTCCTTTCGTTTCAACACCTGACGGAGACGGGATCAGGCAGTAAATCTCCTAAAGCATGCTCATCCACCATCGTTCACATCGCAAAGCTGGAGCGCCAGAAAGAAAGGCCGTTAGGCGATAGAGCGCATGCACAAATGGGCCCAAAATGACCAAAGATGACGCGTTAAGGTGCAAAAAAGGGTGGCGAAGTGCGGGAATGAAATGAGGAAACAAGTTTCCACATCACATCGCCAATCCATGCACGCTCTTATGGTAGTGGCAGCATGAGCAGCATGATTAAAATTCCCCCTAGGGCCAGAAGACATCCTTTCTGCCCCAGCAGAGTGAAACACGTAGGGCAAAGATCCTTGGGCAGACAGTTCACTTTATGAAGGGCCACCACTCTGCATGTGGCTCCTCACTTAAAGCTATGTGAGCAAGCACACAAACGCAAAGGCGCTGCGTGCATTTCCAAGCTTTGTTTTGCCGTCCACACATATATCTGTCTTTGTTCATGACTCCACACTTGCAGTCGTTTTTCTGCATCCGCGCACTCGCGACTTGCGCGTGGGTGTGTGTTTGTGCGGGTGCGTGTGACAGCGGGCCGGGCCGGGTGTCTATAGCTGGTGGTTTATGGCTGCTGAGGTCTGATTACATTGGTGTGACTGGAGGGGCGAGCAGACTGGTGGTTCTATCCGTCTTCTGTGTGGCCGACTGCACAGACACGCACACACGCGGCGAATAGAGACGGCTCAGCCAGAGACACTTGGCCTGCCTCCCGGAGATCTCACAGAGAGGCAGCCACATTGTGGATTTGCACAAGAATACACATCTGATTCATGGTTGATTTGCATGTTCTGTGTCTTTCTAATGAATCTGATTAGCGTCGAAGCTGAAAGCGCTGGACGTTGGTTGATGGGCAGTTGTGTAATAAAGGTTTTCATCTTGAAATTGTCCCGTCGGGGAAAAAACTGTCTTGCTACGAAAGCCTCTCATTTGTGAGGTAATGGATGTTTTCACCAGCGTGTCATGATCACCGCTCGTGGTTAATTTATCTCCAGTACATCGACTCGAATACGAGTAGTGAAGTGCAGCACAACAGGCTCTAAGGAAATAATAAAGACTTCAGTTGACAATGGCTTTAATTTGCCAATTATTAATTCTTTTTGATAACCATAAGAAAGTTTCAATTCATTATTAACCCTTTGACAGTGGAGATGTCACCAGTGAACACTAAACATCACTCGCTCTTTGAGAAATACACAAAATATTTCTGATATTTCTGTTATCTGATTTTGAAGGGAGTTTTATTTTGTAAACTACTGGATTCTCCACCGCATCCGACTCATTCTTTTAAACTACATTTCTTTTCCTCGGGAAAAGGGCCAGAAGAGCCTCCCACTTCAAAGAAAAAAAAAGAAATCTGCATTTAACAGACAAAACCAGGAGTCTTTACTCTAAATATGGATTTATTACGACAGCTGTTTCCACTGTTTTTTTTTTTTTTTTTTTTCATTTATCCGTCGCACCTTAAAAGTCAAACGAAGGTGAAGTTTATGCACAACTTTTTTTTTGCTTTTTTAGTTTTCACTTTGACAGTTTTGGGTTAAGGGAAAATCTTGATATTTAATAGTTTCTACACAAAATCTAGTGCACAAATAAAGTTTAAACCAGCTGTAGATATTTTACGGGGTGTATAGATGAACTTTACCCTCAAAAGTTAAGGGTAACTGAAAGCAAAAGAAAACAAAAAAATTTTTGGATCCATTCATAAAAATATTGTCTGACATAAAACCAGTCTGTGGGTTAAAATAGATTGGAGATCACTGGTTGATGCAATCAATGTGAACCAGCTGATTCCAAGAGGAACTGGCTGCAGACATTAAGTCCTTGACCAGGAACCGATATTACTTGGAAAAAAAACATGATTTTAACTATAGTGACACTAACATTTACAGTTTTTCCCGTTTTAAGCCCTAAATCAACTTTTTTCCATGATTCTAAACACTTTTTGTTTAGGGTTAGGATTAGGTTTACGTAAGTTGCAGCTAGGTCCGTTTTAATGATTCTGATGTGGAGAAAAGGCGCTTTTCACATCGGCTTTGCACCAAAAAGCATCACAGCAAAAAAAATTCCTTTTCTCTGTGAGATTACGCAGGAATTATGTTAATTGTGTAAACGGCTGACGAGTTACGGTAATTGAAGAATGTCAAAACTGGAGCTTTATTGTTACGCGGTCAAATGAGAGAATTCCATATGTGAGTTCAGTTTCAGATAACCAATAAAATACCAGCATGTGCATTTGTTTTGGCTTTAGCTTCACTTGACGGTTGAAATACCATTTTTTTAACGTCATCTTGCAGTACAATGTTTTTAATCGTTAAACTGAAGCTGGGTTTTCTAATAAAATCCAAATGTCCAAAACAGACACAATTCTATTCTTTTATTTTTTTTACCTCATTCTATTGTATTTTATTCTAAATAAGTTGCTTAAAAAAACTACATTTAGAAAGGATAAGACAGTGTTTTATGGTGTTCTTGCCTAATGATAAGCAAGCTGGGATTATATAATACACAGAGGAATAAGGCTGAGGTAACGTGCTTTATCTTGTGACTCTAAGTGCGTACTTTTAGGAACCATTCAAGACAGGGAAGAAGAGGCAGAAAGAAGGAGGAGGGAGAGGTACAGTAGAGATGGTAGAAGAAAAAAAAAGGAGGGCGGAGTGTGAAGAAGAACAGCAACTAGATGTTGCTCCATTATTGAGCAGCAGCTAAACCCCATTGTGCCCCAGCAATTTGAAGACAGTGATGAAAGCGAGGGGCTTACGATGGGGAGGGGGTTGGTGGCTGTGGATGGGTGTGAAGAGCGCTGGGAAAGGTGGAAGCTGGGAGAGAGAGCAAAAAGGAGATACCAAAAGTAGAAAAAAGCTGAGAAAACAGACAAAGACAAAGGAAGACAGATAGTGATCTATAGGTGTGCCGGGCAGTCCGCTACAGCGCAGGGCCGCTCCCAAGTGTGCGAGGTGTGAGGAATTAGAGGGAACAATGTGAAGTGGCGAGGGAGCCTCGGATGCCTGGCGGTGTCTTGGCTCGCCGTTTCAGCCAATGCCCCCCCCCCCCATCAGACGCGATATTTGAATCCTGCCGACTTTGGCTTTTTAATCAGCCTCATCAGACCACGAGAAGCTTTCAAGTACAGTTCCTCTAACAAACACTCACACACACACACACACACGTACACACACAGGCACACAAAGCATCCCCTCTTGCCTTCTGTTCTAAATTTACACCTAACATGAGAACAGGAAAATGGGGGTAGGAGGAGGCAACGAGAAGAGCGAGCGAGGTAAGGGAGTGAAGATGGAGAGCAGGGGAAAAGCGGAGGAGGACAGACGGAGGAAGATGCCAGGTTGAGGGGAAAAAAAAAACCAGGAACAGAAGAGGGAAAAGTGCACAAGATAGGCGGAAGAAGTTCGACAAGGCAAAACTAAATTGAAAACCGGAAAAAAAAATAAAAAAAACGAAGGCGGAGGACTAAAATTTGATTTAGACAGTGAGCAACAGTCAGAGAGAAGGGGAGGGGAGGATAAAGTAAGATAGACTGGGAGAAAGATAAGGAGGGAGAAGGACAGCGGTATATTAGTCAAGGTGTCCAGTCGGTGTATTGCCTGCTGTGCAATACCACCCTTCTGATTTACTCTGCCGAGTGACTGATGAGAGGGAGGAAGAGGAGGGATACAGAGATGAGGGGATGAGGGAGGAGGGAGGTCTCGCTACAAGCGTTTAGGCCAAATTAACGGCGCCTCATAAATTAGACTAACAGCCAAACCGGCAGGTCTGGAGGGGAGGGGGATGCGACTGCGTGCAAGTGTCTGTGTGTACACAAGAAAAGTAAGTGCATGTATGAGAATGATGATGCGTCGAGGGGGAACAATTTGAACCAGCGCAAACAGATTACTCTCTGATAAAGAAGCAATGCCCAACCGCTCACTTACACAAACACAATCTCGCCTTGATTACCACGAAGCGTCTTCGCCCGCATCAAGCCTTCATAAGCAAAAATAGCAGGAACACTAATGCTGTATTCCATTGTCCACCCTTTGAGTCAGAAGGGTTTTCTGAATTTTCACATCAAACCAGGTTAAGCATCAAACGTCCGTTGATTACATCTTCGAGCTGGAACCGCACTTTGTAGATGTTTGCTGAGGAACTACCCGCAGGTATGACACCGAAATCAAAGGCTGACCTGCAGATGACCTGAAACAGATTACATTGATTTTTTTCTGGGAAATTTATTGAACCGCGTCATCATAAATCCAGAAGACTACTTAACGTTAATCCCGCTGATTTGCAATGTAAATACAGTGTGTAGATTTCTTAACACAAATCACACTCGAGTATCTGTTTCTTGACCAGGTGCTGATCATATTACCTGCTCTGTGCTGTGGCAATTTAGAACCGTCATCACTGTTTTTGGGCAGGAACCCCTGCTGTTCATGCATATGTGTAAGTAAAGTTCAACACTGGATTAACCCTTTCAAGCTACATTCACAGTACCCTCGGCAATGCAGATTAAGCGCCCACTTCCAAAAGTCTATATTAATGTTAGTTTCGGGCTTTTGCGTCCAAAATTCTTGCGGCGACGTGTCGCTACGCAAGTTCCTATGCCAGTTTTAATGATGCGCGGCCACGAACAGGCGCTAAAAGTTTAACCAGTTGAACTCTGACCTAAACAGAGACTCGGATTTAGGTAGCGTCTTTTTCAAAACACGGAAGCACCGACTGTTTGAAAATTGATCATAGAGGAGAAATGAATAATTGTGGTTTGTGTCTGGATGGAATTATATGACACCAAGTCTTTCGTATATCTAAACACAGCTGTGAAAGAAAAAAACTCACGAGGTTTGGACCACTTGAACATTTCGCACCAAGAACGCTCTATTACCGCGTTCTTCAACTTAGTGACATATCGTAACTCGTCAACCGCTTTTTGCCATGACCATGAATCAGTGATTCCGATGCGGAGAAAAGATGCTTTTCATATTGGCTCTAATGTAAAGCTGGTAATGGCTGCTTTTCTCCACTAGAGAATCAGGTGATCTATGTTGATCAGTGCAAGCACTCCGCTACTGTGAAGTGTTGCATATCAGCGCAAGGCTGTTTTTCTCTTCAGAATCCACTGAAATTATGGTAACTGCAGAAACGGTTGATGACTTAAGGTAGATGAAAAACTGTAAATGCTGGAGCTAAAGCTCTGGTCTAAAAGGTTAATGTATTTACAACTTTTAAAATGACAAAAAATAATTTGAAATTTGAATTTGAGTCATTTGGTCAACCAAGACTCCGTGAATGAACAAAATGGGTTGAAAATAACTTCCTAATTTGGCTAAAATCGATACAGTTTACATCAATCTCATTCGTTTTACCTTGCCGCTGCATGTAGTTTTCAAAAAGACAAAAACAACTCTGAGAACTTTGACAAGTTTGGTTTTAGAAGTTGAATAATCACATTGATAACTACAGGTAAAGTTCATTTTTCTGTACAAACACGGTGGTAGGATGTCATAAAATGTTGTGTTAGTGTTCGAGTGTTAGTACTCTGAGGTTTTTCTTGCAGCAGGTTAATTTGGAGCAATGCTGCAAATTTTCACATTCTCATTTGGTGTGGTTTTGTTTTTACACTGAGCCCACCAGACCACTGGGAAATGGCCCAGAACTATTGCCTCCTCACTGAGTTGTTTTTACCCACACAAATGTATGTTCTACTACCGCTAAAACAGCTGTTTTTGCTTTTTGTTTATGCACATAACGGAGCTCCAAAAAACCTTTCTGCCTGTTGTATGAGTTGGCTTATACTAAGCCTGGTTAAATGTAGCATAACAAAAAATAATAAATCCTCCATAAATTTAGCACATGTTTTAGATACTTTGGATGTAAACATACTGGTAGGGAAGCAACATTTCGCTTTCTTCCCGATTCGGTTCGGTTTCAAACTGAGAAATGTCGCATCCCCAACACAAGTGAAGTTAGAATTGCATTTTTGGACCAAGCACACACATTCCACAATAACATGTTTGTAAACTTTTGTAAAAAAAAAAATAACAGCAACCCTCAATAAAAAAATTGGTTTGTTTTCTTAAGAATAGGTCATTTTCAACTGTTCATATATGGCGCAGCCGTGGTTGACCTCTGATCGACCTCTGATCCTTGGGCAACACTGAACCTCACATTGCCTCTGATGGTTATGGGCTGGCGCCAGCGTACGCTAGCGGAGCCGCCATCAATGTGTGAATGTGCATGGGCGGAATAGGACTGTGACCGCAAAGCACTTAGGGCCTTTGGGGAAGGTAGAAAAGTATGTGCCATTGTCAGAAGTAAGAGCTCTGTCTTCCCCTTTGGTCACCGGTGGGAGCTGTCCCCAGAGTTCTAGCCATACTACAGATCCCAGGAACCCCAGCACACACTTCCTGGATGCCTGACTTTTAATCATTCAATCAACCACAGCATACTTAAGCTCTGCACTGAGTGAAGCTCAGTGCAAAGTATAGTTTGTGCCACTCTGCCTTCCTTACTGAGCGGTCTATTTGGACCTGAGCTTCTGTCTCATGACCCTGTGTCTGACACTGTTCGCCTGCTGACTGCCCTAACCCTCGCCTGGATCCTGACTACCCTGTCTCTCCTCTGATGATCTCATGCCTGTTACTGATCCCTGTCTGCCTGACCCTGATTTAGCTTTGTGGACTTTTAGCTGAGCTAATAAACCTGCTGCATTTGGAACAAGCCATCTGCCTGTTCTTGTGGCAGCCTTCTACCACTTCTCATATATCACATCTACCAGCCAACTAATCATTCTTTAGAAGTTTCCGCTCTATAAGGCACACTTCCATCCATCTATCTTCCTCCGCTTATCCGGGACCGGGTCGCGGGGGCAGCAGACTGAGCAGAGATGCCCAGACTTCCCTCACCCCAGCCACTTCCTCCAGCTCTTCTGGGGGGACCCTGAGGCGTTCCCAGGCCAGCCGAGAGACATAGTCTCTCCAGCGTGTCATGGGTCTTCCCCGGGGCCTCCGCCCAGTGGGACATGCCCGGAACACCTCTCCAGGGAGGCGTCCAGGGTGCATCCGGACTAGATGCCCGGGCCACCTCAGCTGGCTCCTTTCGATGTGGAGGAGAAGCGGTTCTACTCCGAGCTCTCCGCGGGTGACCGAGCTTCTCACCCTATCTCTAAGGGAGATAGCCACCCTACGGAGGAAGCTCATTTCAGCCGCTTGTATTCGGGACCTCGTTCTTTCGGTCATGACCCATAGCTCATGACCATAGGTGAGTACTGGAACGTAGATCGACCGGTAAATTGAGAGCTTTGCTTTTCGGCTCAGCTCTCTCTTCACCACAACGGACCAATAGAGCGACCGCATAACTACGGACGCCGCTCCGATCCGCCTGTCAATCTCACGCTCCGATCTTCCCTCACTCGTGAACAAGACCCCAAGGTATTTAAACTCCTCTACCTGGGGCAGGGACACTCCACCCACCAAGAAATGGCATACTTAAAATCCTTAATTAATCAAACCAAAAAACAACAATGCGCCTTATAATCCATAGCAATTAATATAATGATTAATTCTGGTTTTTCTTACTTAACAATTTCTGTCATAATGTCAGTCTGTTTTTTTTTAAAGAGTTGCAAACAAATTTGGGTGCTCTGTAAATACTGCTCCAACCCTCGCCTGGATCCTGACTACCCTGTCTCTCCTCTGATGAACTCATGCCTGTTATTGACCGCATTAAACGTGTTGCGGTATCAGACCGTCTTTTTTTAATTGTTGCAAATCCGGTTGGGGGTCACAGGTATTGTGAATATGCTAACGTGGCTAATGCTTCTAATATGCCTAATGTGTAGTGTGTTATAAACAAGTTCTAGAGTTACTGTGAGCGTAGTTAATAAAGTCTGACTGAAGGACTTATCTCTGACTCTTATGCCTCGCCTAATACGCCTTGTAGTTGAGTGTGCCCTATATATGACATAATTTTGAAAATAGACCGTTTATTAGCCGTGTGGCTTACAATCCGGTGCACCCTATGGTGAGGAAAATAAAGTATAAATGAGCAATTATGAGCAATACTCCACTGTTGTCATGTCTGCAACGTCTCAGATTTTAGTATTTCAAAGGTTTAACATCCTTGAGTGGGAAGTAAAGTAACTGTGACAAGGTGAACGCACACCTGGATCCCTACAAATTGCCCTCTCTTTCACAGAATGCGAGTTTTCCGGGGCACTTCCACCTCATCTGGCATCAATCCTCCCTCCTATATGTTACTTATGTCAGCGCCTCTACATTATAAAGAAATGTTAACTCTGTCACAAGTGCAAACACTTGCCAATCGCTGTGTGATTACAGCAGTGCTTGACTGAGTGAGATAATAATACAATCACACACATGGACACACACACTGAAGCAACCACACACCAATCTTGGCAGTGTATGCTAGATGCTGGGAGTGATTAAAGTGGCAGGCTTCTGAGTGTGTCACCTGCTGCTGCTGTATCTTAAATCAGGACAGTGGGGCTCAGATTGGGTATTGACTGGCCCACAGAAGTCTCCATCCATCATGCTGAGAAACGATAGCGCAGAGGCCGGCCTGATGTAGCCATATACTACTGATGTCGCTGGCTGACTGGCTGGGTGGTGGTGGTGGTGGTGGTGGGGGGGGGTGACGTGACGTGAGCTCAGGGTTATGGCACAGGCTTTTTTTCCCCTTTATTTTTAATACAGCATGGTGAGCAGTCAGAGAGACGCAATTCAGCAGGAGATGTGGAATGACAGGCCGTCAACATGGGGATAAATGTTCACAGCGAAGCAAAAAGCCACCTGTGACTAACACAAGCTGACAAACACACTTCAACATGCAGCACTTATCATAAGAGTGAAAGCCTCCTTTTGTATCTCTGTTATTGAGAGGGCGAGACAAAAGACAGACGGTAGCATCAGTACACACTACGGATACAGCTTTGGGATCAGCCTCAGTCATGGTACCAAGCGTCAACTAGAAATTCCTAAGGTTTCTAAGATTTCTCCAGTCACTTTAATGTAGGCCGGTATAAACAGGAAGAAAAAATAAAAAAAAGTACTGTATATGTAGCTTACTGTTAAGTAACACATTGTCTTGTCAGGCCCCCCCAAAAAAATCACCACCTGGATTTAACTAAGCAAGTCGGGAAGAGTCTCCCATTGGAATACAACTACAATGATTAATGTGTTTCAGCTGGCAACAAGCTAGGTCAGCTTATTACCCGAATATACTGAATGACCAAATTCTACCTTCAATAGATTTTTTTTGGTCCTCTAATGACATAGGAAATATTCCAGGATGACAATGGTAAGATTCATATTCTTCAAAGTGGGAAGGAGTTGCTTGTAGCCCGAGGAGGTAAGGCAAGGCAGTGATGGGAAGATTTAACAGAATGTCATGAATAAGCAGCAATCTACCTTTGGTGACTCTTCGTAGATTTTTTTCCACTGGAACGCAAAAAAAGGTTCTTCTAAGTTTCTTTAAAACCCCCATTGTGTTACTTCTGGGGCTTATATGTCTTGTAAAAACTCTGACGCGCTACATTTCAGGGTAAAGACAGAGTAAAAATGCCTACAAGATTCTGTTTTTCGAGGCAACTGATCTGTAAAGGTTCCTCTAGTACAACCTTTTTGATGCCACGGACCGGTATGAAGTCACACAAAACTTACACGGACCGGTCTTTCAAATATAGGTGGATGACTTTCATAACAATACTACGATGAAGGAAGAGACGTAACAAGGCGAACCCCAAGCTTTTATTTTGACACACAGAACATCGTACATCGCACAGGTGTCAGCATCCTCTCCCCTTCCCACATTCATGGTGCAAAAAAGACGTACTGTCTATTAAATGAAGCTTTCTTTTTTTTGGAAGTCGAAGGCTCATCTTCTGTTTCCTGGCTGGGTGTTTTCCCCTTGACAAAGAAACTTTCCAAAGACATTTGTTGTTTATTCATTTTGCTAGCTCCTGGGTTTTATTGTAGCGGTAACCTATCACGTGACTGAGAAGAGCGCCTTGGCCTGCGTCAAGAGTGACATAGATGTAACAGAGAATCTGGCAATTTTTCAAAATAAAACATCTTTCAGATTCCGAAATAAATAAAACAGAAGTAATGTAAGTAACAGGACACTATCTGACCATTCTAATGAGCATTGGATCATTGACAATTGCATTGGCACTAAACATTTTAGGTATTTCTCGTTTTTGCCCCACCTTCCTTAGTAATCTGAAGCCTTTTTGAGCGTTTTCTTACTACTTTACATTTTGCTCTATTAACCCTTTAGCACCGGAGATGTCTCTGCATAGCATGCACTCTTTGACATTGCTTAAATCTTTGACAGTTTACTTAATCAACGTGAATCAGCTGATTCTGTTGCAGCATATTTTAGTATCGGCTTTGCACCGATATGCAACACTTTATGAATGTTAAGTTATGCGTAACGGCGCAAAGCCGCTTTTCTCCGTGACAGAGTGAACTTATTTACATTCATTGCATAAGCATTTCATTTCTGTAAAGTGTTGCATTTGAGCACAAAAAGCGGCTTTTCTCCACTTCAGAATACGCTGGAATTCTGTTAATTCCGCCAACAGTTATGGTCATCCAAAGAATGTCAAGTATTAATTTACCTTTAAAACACCTTTTTTTTTTTTTGCACAATATTACACAACATTTCCTCCATAAATCTGAAACTGTACATAAAACTAAATTCCAAGTGGTAAATGAAGACATATTAAGTGAAAAAAATTACTGGGATTGAGAACAGACAATTTTTATGTTTTTAACAAAGATTATAAACAAGTGTATACAAAAATTTTAATGTTTAAATCCGAAAATATAGCAAATATTAGCGAAAGAAAATTGGAAAAATGTCTTAAAAAGACGGTGAATCTCCACCAAACTCTTGATTGGTTGATTGATTTCTTTGGCTTATTTTAAGAAATTTCAGCAATAAAAACAAAGAAAAAAGCAAACAAAAATATATATATATATATGTAAAAGCTATTTAATGTATTCATTCGTTAATTTATCTATATATATATATATATATATATATATATATATATATATATATATATATATATATATATATATATATATATATATATATATATGATGCTACCTTATTGTTCCTAAACATAATTTGCACTCAAACAAACAGTTCATACATGACACATGACACATAATGACTGTCACTAAAGTACAATGTTCCAAGGATTTTTTTTCCAAGTAGTGTTACAATTATGTCACAACTCTTATGCCAGTTTAAAACCAAACCTGTCAAAGCTAATAACTTTTTTTAAAGCCTTCAGGTTAAATTTGGAAAGAAAACCATACTAATACCATTTTGGCGTCAATCCTGCATCATAAATTCCTCATCAGCAGTGAAGGTTTTGGAAAGCCAGTCAAATGAGCAGTGAACCATATTTTAGCACAACCTCTGAAGTCATGTGATGTCATGACCTGGATGCCAGATCTATGTAACTAAAGCACAACTGAGCCCGTTTTTTGTTCTTTTTTTGCTATTTTCATTCCTTTCACTTCAATAAGTAACTAACTTCCCAGTCTAATAGTCAAAATAGTCAAGTTGACCGTGTATGAAGTCGTGACCGGTGCTTTCAGCTTCAAAACAATTCTCATTAGCACCAAACAGGACTCTCTTTGTCCACACACTCTGCCTGTAAGAACATGTTTGTGTGCTGAGCTGAGCGGTTGAGTTCTGTAAGTAAAGTCAACCTCTGCACTAAAAATAATAATAACTCTTGCAGAGCCCTGGCCCAACAACACGCATGAAGAACTATTCTAACTTCACAGACAGGAGGTCCTAATTAGGAGGTTTGTGTTGGAAAACACCAGTGGCAGCAATGCATCTACCCACGGCAGAGTCCAGTCTGCTGCAAGAGTTTAATTCCTCACACTAATGTTTGTGACCTTAATAGGTAGACAAATCAATGATATTGCTTGAATATGCTGCATTTTTTATAACTGATCCGTCTGATGTTCAGCAAAGAGCTTGAAAATGAAATATCATGGATGCAATTAGATTAGATTTTTATATAAAGTAAATTCAACTTGTAAATATATTTCCCTTAAGCTTGTAAAAATGATAAAACTACTGTTTAACTTTTTGAAATTGGTTGATTAAATTTCACAAAATATTTTAGTAGAAATTTGATACAAAATACATATTTATATTAAATTTGTGATAGTTTCTTTTGTTTGTTTTACAATCAAGAAAAATAAAACCTTGGCACCTAAAGACAATAAAATTGGCAGGTTAACATTTAAATCAGAAAATCTGCGCATCTCCTGTACATGCCAACACACATTCAGTCTGGACGGCCTGAGCGGCATCTTTTGACTATGTGCCTAATGATAATAAATGAGCCATCATGAGTGGGGAGGGAGACACTAAGTCATCGCTCCCATCGACAGGAGGAAGACTGGGAGCACCAAGGTCACCCCACTGTCAGCATCACTCTCTCTAATGACTCCTCGCGTTCTCCCCCGTGCACACACATGCACATACGTGTGCGCACATGTATGAGCAGCGCCATAACAAGCCCTATCCGTGCCAGGCTCACACCGACACATCGTCCAACAGAAAACTCCATATTGGTTATTTGTCACCTTAGATGCAACCTGAGCTAAAGTAAATGAATACGAGTTCTCACTTTTAAAAAATAGTTCTCTGTTTACTCTTAACCAGCTGTAGGAGACTCAAGACATGTATGGGTTAACGTTTTCCTTTCACATTTCCAATTAGACAAACATAATAATGTGAATGCTTTCGCGTTTTACCCTGAAGCTTGTTGCAGTTATCTTCAGTGACAAAACATTATCAACAGTTTGTTGGCAACAAAGTAGTAGATTATGAAATACTTCCCTGTTGTTTTTTCTTGTTTGTTCTGTCAATAATCAACATCTGTAAATGCAGAAACATAGAGTACAAGGCTTTGAAAGTAGATATGTTAACACTAGGAGATAATCATGACCTTTATAAGACACCCAGGGAGCAAAAATTCACTCAACACTTCAGTAATGGATCTTATAGGATGATAATCCGCCAAGCCACCAGCTCGAATCAAAAATATCATTTGGAGCTCAGGAAGTAACCTGGTGGAGTCTATTTGGAGGCAAATGCAAAAAGTAAAGCTGTGTTAATTTACTAATTAAATTAATTTAAATTAAACTTTATTTGTATAGCACTTTTCCTGCCAAAAAGCATCTCAAAGTGCTTCCCATAGTAAAATAGATAATAGTAAGATACAAAAAATTGTAGTTCAAATAGCAAATAGAAATACTATTAATAAAAATAAAACAGATAAATGAAAACATAAAGGAACCAACACATACACATCCCACAAGTACAATCAAAATAAATTCGAATTCATTGTTACTAAGATTTCTAAAATCAAATGAAAGCATGTGGACAAGTAAAAACTATATAAATGCTTTACTAAAAAGATTTAAGTTTGTTCTTGAAAACCTCCACAGTGGACAAAGCCCTCACGTCCTCAGGGAGAGGCTGTTCCACGGGTGAGGCTGTTCCACAGGTGAGGCTGTTCCACTGGAGAGGCTGTTCCACGGGTGAGGCTGTTCCACGGGTGAGGCTGTTCCACGGGTGAGGCTGTTCCACAGGTGAGGCTGTTCCACTGGAGAGGCTGTTCCACTGGAGAGGCTGTTCCACGGGTGAGGCTGTTCCACGGGTGAGGCTGTTCCACAGGAGAGGCTATTCCACAGGAGAGGCTGTTCCACAGGTGAGGCTGTTCCACAGGTGAGGCTGTTCCACAGGAGAGGCTGTTCCACAGGTGAGGCTGTTCCACAGGAGAGGCTGTTCCACAGGTGAGGCTGTTCCACAGGAGAGGCTGTTCTACAGGAGAGGCTGTTCCACAGGAGAGGCTGTTCCACAGGAGAGGCTGTTCCACAGGAGAGGCTGTTCCACAGAAGAGGCTGTTCCACAGGAGAGGCTGTTCCACAGGTGAGGCTGTTCCACAGGAGAGGCTGTTCCACAGGAAAGGCTGTTCCACAGGTGAGGCCCACAGTGCTGAAATTGGGTTTTTGTTCTGACTTTTGGGACCACCAGCAGACCTGCACCTGTGGACCCAAGGGCTCTGGGACAGTAATAAACTATAACTAAATCTGATAAAAAATGAGGGATCAGTTCCATTTAAACTGTTATAAACTAATACAATAACCTTTAAAATCGATCTTGAAGCTGACTGGAAACCAGTACAAACACATCAAAGTTTGAGTGATAGGCTTCTTCTTTCTGGTTCTAGTTAAATGCGTGCTGCCGAGCTTTGCCGTGGTGTGTATACCGAAGCTCATTGGTAAACAGATTTGGACAAATGAACATTGTTGAAATGTTTGATCCAGATGATGCAGGAATTGGTCATTTTGTTCAGGTTTTGGGGGTTTTTAGTTGCCATTGTGTTTAGGTATGTTGTGTCCTTCTGCTCAGGTCTGTGGCTTTCACACCTGGTTGAGTTCATTGCCATGCCTGCTGCTCGGTTTGATGACACCTACAGGGTTTATGGTTGAACAGTTCTTTGCTAGAGACTTCTTATGTGTTAGCCTATAGCCATTTTTTGTCGTAATAGTTCCATGGAGTCTTGATAAAGACGTACTAAATGGGTAGCATTTCAAATTAAATGTTGATAAATTGAAAATTATGCAGATGAGTGTGTTAGTTGTGTTTTTATACCAATTTAAGGAAGTACAACATTGAAATAAGGGGTGGTGGGCTGAAAAGCCCCGTGAAAGAAGGTCTAAATTGAGATTTTTCGTCAGAATCCAAAAATGCATATTTTGAGCCTAACTGCCTTCTGTAGTCTGCCCAAAATTGCTCATTAGAGTTTATGCGGTTGCTATGACGAACTAACCCGTCCAGGATACTGTATATCCTACATATCCCCAATAAGTTCCAGTGCTCCCTCCCCCGTCCCAGTCTCACCTGGTTTCATGGGATAATCGTCAACAGCTGCTTCTCTTTTAGGTAATTAGTCCTCTGTCTATTTACAACCACAGTTTACAGTCTGACGGTGTCAGGTCATCTGTTTTCTATCATCTGGTTCCATTTTGTTCTCCCTTGTTTCTAATTTGTCCAGTTTAGGTTTTTGAAACGCAATTTGCTCCTGCAGTGAGTTTGTTACACCATCGTTATTAGAATCGTTTTAACCATTTCCAATAGGGAAAATTGTGTAATCTAGCTTTAGCTCTGGCGTTAAGAAATATTGTAACTCTTTAACTGTTCACGTAATTAATAAAACTCCAATCGATTCCAAAGCTGAGAAAGGCAGCCAAAATGCAAGACTTTACAGCTGTGAAGCAGCTTTTTTTTTTCTGCATCTGGAATTACATCGATTGGTCGAAGAGTTACCATCGTTCCAACAGAGTGTTTTGTTTTATTCTGGTGCCACAGCTCCGGTGTTTTTATTTGTTTATTAAATAAAATTTATTTTCGAAAAATGTTAATAATAAAGTGCAGTCAACATGACACAATATTGTAGACAACAACAACAATGATAATAAAAACAGCAATAACAGCAATAATATTAACCCTTGTGCTATCTTAGATGACCCCACCCTTACTTTGACGTGTTCTCCCTACCATGACAAAAGTGGATAAAGGTGGAAAAATTTCATGTACTCCATTGAACCAGTGAAGATCACAAATCATTGAAAAAAAAAGGTTCAGAGCACTGTCTAGTGGGTCTAGATCAGTGTTTTTCAACCTTTTTTGAGCCGCGGCACACTTAAACCTTGACAAAAATCCCGCGGCACACCAGCATTCAAAAATAAAAAATAAAAACGGGAGAAACTCTGTCTGTTTTGATCTACAGTTCCTCCACAATCTCACATTCAATTGTGGCAGAAAAAGCTGGAAGCTGCAGCTGTTTTTTTCTCTAAAATATGTAATAAAAGTTAAGTTAAAAGATTTAAAAACTGTTTGATTTTTGTTCGTTGTGGTTTCCAGACTTTAAGAGGAGAGACTAGTTGTGCGCCGAGACCCACGCTGTTACTTTTAATCCAATGCATCATGGGAGATGTAGTTCAATAATCCGCCGAATGCAGAAAGACCAGCGTCTCTGAGCTTTAATGTTTTGATCACTTGTTCCATGATCTGACACCGGATTCTATGGAAAGCTACACCGCTAAAGACGAGCTTTAGCTGGTATTTTTGTTGAAACTGAGCGACTTTATCAGCAGAATGCAGAACAAGGAAGTGAAGACTTTAACCACTTCTGATTAGTCAGACTGATGACACGTGATTCCAAGAATGATTGGTGGAGACAGTTAAAGGGGCGTGACTTTTTTAAAGCGAAGATTAAGCTGCAGCTAAATCGGTACCGTCATTCTTATCAAAATGTCTTTAATAGAATCAAATAAACACAAAGAAAAAAGTATTTTATGATCTGTCATATTCCTTATTTCTTAGTGTTTAATCAGGGCCTGTTTGGATGAACAAAGAGCTGAAATCCGGGAGATCGTAAATGTTTTAGATCAGTTAATGAGGGCAATTTCCCACGGCACACTTGACCATCTTCCACGGCACACTAGTGTGCCGTGGAAGATGGTCAAGTGTGCCTAGGATAGCACAAGGGTTAATATAAACACATGTTTGAAAGGGAGCAGGCAGAATATCAGCTTATTAAAACCTGACCCGTAAATCAAACAAACTATAAAGATAAATAAATAAATTCTATAGATGTGTTTTCAGCATAAAAGTAATATAATAATTATAATTTAACGGTCATAGTCATGTCATTCTTCATCAATATACACAACAATTAATACTAATAATAATATTAAATGGTTGAGGAAATCAGGAAGAAAATGACAAAGAAAGTGATGTAAGTTTTTTTTTTGTTTTATGAAAATTTTATTTTTAACGCCAAATGGGCTGTTTATTTTGTATAGCTGAGGCATAAAGGTGTTTACAGAGGGCTTCCTTCTTTAGGACGCTTGTTAAGCAACGTTCCACTTTAATTCTGTTGTATGTTGTATAAAAAAGTCCAACTGGGAGGATTAAAATTGGATAAAACATTGGTTTTTAGCTGCTTATGTTTCTAAAAGATTGCAGTCTCTGCATCACAAGTTTGTTTTAGAAAAATGTCAGCTTCTGCAAACGGTGGAGATAAGGTTTGCGGTGCAGAACTCAACCAGGACCTTTCCGTGTGATCATTCTGACAGTTACCCTACAGTCCACGATAACTAAGATCTTTTAGTGCAAAAAAAAAGATGAACTTTCCTTTTGTCCATCATAAACTTTCACTTATACGCTGGAAGTACAGTTGATAGTGATTTGTGTTTTTGAGCTCTCAGGTCGTTTATTTTTTTGGAAGAACAGGAAACTTGACAGCATGAGCTGCTGAACACTGTTGTTTGCTGTACTCTAAAGTTATCTCTAACATTGTAGCATCTCTCAAATGAGTCATACTACTCTGTGCTCTAGTCATATGCCAATCCTCACACCTCACACGGCAGAACATGAGCAACCAGGTTTGCCCTTTAGCAATCCAGCAGATCGTATCAGAAAAAGATGAGTATTTTCACCTAATGAGTTGTCCCGCTTGAGACAAAGACCCCCAACTCTAACCCAACGACACAAACACTTCAAAGAAGCTGATTTCATTACAGCTGTACTCAAAACACAAATTTGTGGAAAAGAGGCGTCATCCCATGAAAAAAGCAAAAAAAAAAAAAAAAAAAGGAACAGGAAGGTAGTGCCTTCACTTTCAACTGGGGTTTTTTTTTTTTTTTTCGTCAGACATGCACACATTCGTGCATGTGCATGCACACGTGTACGTCGCAAGTTCAAACTTGAGCTGTAGAGAGCTAATTTGCACCACATTGAAATGCATCTCAATTAAAGAGAAACACATCGAAGTGCCAGGGGAGGAGAGAGAAGAAAGATGTGAGAGGAGGAAAAGGAAGGGGGGGGGGTGAAATAGATAGTGTGTGAGTATATGAGAGTAAGAGGGGCCGGGGGGGGCTCAACTATAACTGGTAAGAAAGAAGAGAAAGACAGAATTGGAGGGATAGGGTGTGTTTTTCATCTTCTCTCTGGGAAAAAACATCTCGTTTTGGGATGAATCAAATTTAAAAGTGGGAAAAAAAAGGGGGTCTGGGAAAGTTTGAGGTGGTGGAGAGGTGGTGGTGGAGTCAGTTATGTTTTACCCCCTCCTCCCTACCTTTGGTGAGATGCCAGCACACCGGGGTTCTCCCTTTTTAATGCCGTGTTTGTTTGCATGTTTGCGCTCAGCTATTTTTAAAACCAAAGGCCGTCTCCTGTTCGACTGAACGGACGGAAGAAAAATCAAAGCGACTTTGCATAATCACGTGAGCAAATCTGGAAATTGTGCCTTGCACTGGACGCCCCACTTGTCCCATTTGTCCGTCTTAGACTGAGGATAATGTGTGAGAGTGCATTCTGTGATTTATCAGATGTGCAGATGAAAGAACAAACAGAAACCGGAAGACCGAAAGGAAAAAAAAAAGCGCTCGCAATCTGTCACACACAGACAAAAAAAAAAATCTGGATTTGTTTTTTCCAACCATTTTGCATGGATGATATGTTCTTATGACTACTGGTGCTTACCCACCATCTTAACAACTCTTAATTCAGTCAGAGCCCCCATTAAGCACAGAACGCCAAACTTGCCTGCATTTTCCCAAAAGCTCTTTGAGCCGCTGCCTGCCTCTGGTCTTCAAATAAACAAAGCTATCACCACAGAAAAGAAAGTCCTTGTAATCTTAGTCTGATGGAAGATGAAGCGACACTACTGCTGAGTGCAGCGGCGGTACATTACTAAGCCATGACGTAATGCACCTGCCTATGGACATAGTCAAAGAAAAAGGACCGTCAAAAAATGTTCACCCGAATCAACAATCTATCCCAGGGGTCGGGAACCTATGGCTCGCGAGCCACATATGGCTCTTTTGATGTTCACGTATGGCTCGCAGACAAATCTTTATTTATACATTTTTTTTTTTTTTCATTAGACCAGTCCTTCTCGTGCGCGATGCGATGCCATATGCGCGCAGTAGTAGCGGTGCTTGGAGAGAAAAATCTGCGCCCGCACTCAGTTTACTATTATCTACTATTTCACAGAGTTTATTCCAGCAGGAAACCTATTAATTGCCGTGCCTAAACCTGCGCGCTCCCGTCTCTGAGAAAGAGCGCGCAGATGAGGGGACGGGATGTGAGGAAGAAAGCAGAGGGTGGGGGTGCCCCCCACCCTCTGCTTTCTTCCTCACAGGTAGCAGGTGAATCGCACAGGGATTGTAAAAACGTAAAACCCGCTGCCCGTCACTCACTGCAGTGTGTGAGTGTGTGTTTGTCTCCACGTCTGCATGTGAGTCTTTGTCACATCTACAGAACATTCAGACCTACGATCAGGTTTAAAGTCTCAACGCCTGCATGAAGCTGAAACTCACCACGTATCAACCAGACTAGACCATCAGCAGAACCACCACGAGAAATACTCAACATCTATTAGCAACAGCATAACAATGTTATTAAAAAGAATCCACAGACTTATTGTACTTTAAAAGTGTTGAAATTACATCAAATGCTCACATTCACTTGTATATTTAGTTTTAAACATATTGTCGCGGACTGAGTTGGGTCCGCTGTTGGGACGCGTTAAAAGTTCTGTAGTTCAGCAAACGCATCAAGCAGAGATCTGATTGGCTCTCAGTTCTGTCGCTCAGCCTGTTGTTAGGTAGTTTGGACCAATGGGGTTCAGCTATGGGCCAAATAAGGGAAATAGGAGGGCTGGAGGAGCGGGAGCAGGGAATATAAAGTTGGGAGAAGTGCTCTCGTCTCAGCGGGAGAGATTCAGGAGTTGCTGAATTAATTTTACGGCGTTTGCTGCGGTCTGCAGTAACCAGAATAAATAACCTTAAAAGAGGTTAAGTCTCCATGCCTCAGTGTGGGACAGGGACGCTACATTATTGTATGGCTCTTTCTAAATTACATTTAAAAATATGTGGCGTTTATGGCTCTCTCGGCCAAAAAGGTTCCCGACCCCTGATCTATCCCAATACGATTCATCTCAATCTACTCTATTTCCGACATTATAGGGTGCACCGTCAATGAATGGCTTATTTTTTAACTTTTGTCATATTTATAGCGCATCAAACTGTAACGCCCATTGAGCAAGCCAAAAGAGTCAGAGATAAGTCTGTATCTTAGTCAGACTATTGACTGCGTTCACAGTTGTTTGGAACACGCTACATGTTAGAAGCGCTAGCTGCGTTAGCCGCGTTAACGTGATAATAATACCTGTGACTTCCAAGCTTGTTTGCAAACATAAAAAAACTGACGAATACCGCTAAAACAAACATTACTGTGACAATGCTAACCCCCAACCTTGTTAGTAGCACGTAGAAAAATAAGAGTCCAACACCGCTACACATTAGCCGTCTCAGCATAATCAATACCTGTAACTTCCAACCTTGTTTGCCAAATGTAAAATAACCAGACTGAAGCCGCTAAAACAAACGTCACTTTCACACTCACTCTGAACCTTGTTAGTAACACAGAAAAAACAGCTCGACACCACCACACGTTACCGTATTTATAATAACATCCAACCCTGTGTGCAACTCATAAACAGATAAACACTCGTCACACAGATTGACATTTTGACGGAATGCCTTGTACCCCATAAAATCGCTTCGACATAACTGAGAACAATCAGAATTAATCCCTATATACTGTTGTTTTTTTTTTACAGAAGAAAACTAAGGCTTTTAGGTACACATCATAGTACGACAAATACTGTAAGTAAAGCCTCTTTCTAGTCACTTATACATCAAAGATAGATTGATTGTGCTCCTCTGTAAACTCAGCAAAGAAGTTCAAAGAAGGTCTTCTTTTTCTCATGTTGTATGTCAATTAGAGCTGTAAAAAAAGAGATCGAGTTGTTAAAACTGTTCCTAAAAGTTTGGCCTTTTTTGACAGAAATCACACCACAATCACAACTAAAAGCTCCTATCATGCGTAATCTCTAGTTATAGGGCATTTTTTTAATCTGATCCTGATTCACATCAGTTTGATAAAAGAAATACTGAGAAATGCAACTTTAGCCTTAATTTTTGTCAATAAAAGTTCTCCATCGTCAAAAAAATGAACACGTTAAAGACGCCTAAATTACAATTTTCATCTGAGTGGGTCCGTAAGAGTTGTAGTGGGGCAAAAGAAACATACTAATAACTGGTATTAATGGCCGACGAATGAAAAATGAATGTGGGACACTCTGAAGAGCAACGCTTTTTTCCCCCCTAAGCTGTCAGATTCTTTTTAGAAGCACAACATATACTAAAATAACAAGAACGCGCGCCAACCCTTTCATGTGACTGCATGCAGTTCAACCCTGCGCTGAGTTAAAAGGTCCCGCTCTGATCAAGAGAGACTGCCTTCACCATTTGGAATAAAAAAAATAAATAAATAAATAAAAAAACAATGAGGGCCTCCGTTCACACATGAAGCTGACATGTTCAGTTACCATTAGAATAATGGCAAGGAGTAGGGTCTTGGGGAGGCGGTGAGGACTTTTAAGATCCTTTAGCAGTTTGTAAACATCCCTCAGTTGGGATTATTTATAGAACATTATCCTTACAAATCAAGTTTTAATAAAAATATCCCCACATCCTCGGGTGTTGACATGGTGCTGGTGTTAGCATCCAACTCTCTGATGCAAAAGCCGCCACTGGGTTGCTTTGATTCATATTAGACATGCACCAATTGCAATTATCCTGGCGGATTCCAACTTCCAATTTTTTTTCTTTTTTGTTTGCTGTATATATTTTTGATGGTCTGTTTAAGGCAAATATGGCTAAAAGAGAATCTAAATGTATTGTTTTGGAGGTTAAAAAGCATAATTAAACACATAGAGCATCCTCGTTTGGTGTTATCTAAGTGGTATTTAACAACCAATGACCATTAATAGCTTTTTTTTTTCTATTTAATTAGAAAATGTCAGACGTGAGAAGGTGTTGAATCGAACAGAACAGACATTTTTCACTGAAAAGTTAAGCCATTTATTTTGATTACAAGGTCTTTCACCTTGTTTTCTTACTTACTTCAAAATAAAAGAAAAAGTTTTTTTATTCTCCTTGTTGCTCAACATTTGAAATAAAATTCCAGACCCGAGCAGGGTAGAAAATGTTCAAATAAATATATACTTCAACTGTGTTCTTACATGACTTCTGACGAGCTTGAGGCTGTGGCACGGCTCTGCCCTACCTTCCCAAACCTCTTTATTGCTCAGCAAAAGGAGTCAAACTTTACTATGCAACTTCTATTCATTGCGTTGGCTTTTATTAAAAAGAAAAATGCATCTTGGATGATGTTATTGGTAAGAAGTCTGTAAAAAGCTCCAGATCCTATGCAAAACTAAGTCTCTGATGAGTTTTCCCAACTAATGAAACCAAAACTCATCATCAAGCATCAAAAAGATATGTCAATCAATATGAGTCAATGGTTCAAGATTTCCATCCTATCAAGTGATATGTGTTTGCACAGAAACACTTCTGTCATTAAAAGCAAAAATAACTACTGTCAGCTTTAAAGTGACACCACAGCAGCTCACCATCTGCAAATGCATCTCATTTTCACCTGAACAGGAAAGACCAATGTGTGTGTGTGTGCGTGTGTGTGTGTGTGTGGGGTTGCAGAGGCTAAATGTTTGGTTGACTGCCTGATAGTCGGTAATGTCTATTTGCATGAGTTCCTGACTGAAACTCATCTAAACAAAGTGCAGGAGGTAAATAGAAGGCGGAAGGTTTTGGACACTTTTTCTGTGAGGAGCGCCTGGTGGTATAACTTGTGTTTTTCTTTCATTCTTTTAAACACTAAAAAAAAAATGTTTACAACATTTTTCTCTTGTGTTACCTGACTTATGTGCCCCCCCCCCCAAGTGTCAACTAAAGTCGGTGGTGTTGCTTGGACAATCTTTTTTAGCCATTTAGACTTCAGCTGAGCTAAAATAAGCCATGGCTTTCAATCATATAAAACTCAAGCTGGTGAAAAAAAAAAAAAAAAAAAAAAAAAGACATGTAAAAGCTAAAGGATCCTGCTGCAAATGAGTGAGGACTGTGACAGCCAGACACATAGGGATATGAGCTAAAAAGGCAAAAACTGCTTACACGGGTATTCCTCTCCCTCCAGAACTTTGAGTTAGCATAATCCCTCTCTTTCCTTCTTGTCCCTTTTTTTCGCTCAATCATTCTGTGCCGTTGATAGGAGTGGCACACACAAACATTGTGCACACTTTTTTGGGGGGAGTGTTAACAGGGGGATGGCCTCATACTGTACTTGGGAGCACCGCAACACATTAGCAAACTACTCAGACAACCTCTGTGGGCACTTTTGTCTTGTCTTCGGTGTCTTTTATGGCCTCTCAATCTGCCCTTGATGACACCGCTTATGAGCCTTTAAGCAGCGCTCTGTTGTGCATGGGCCTGACAGATCGAGATGTCATTACATTAAGTAGAAACCCTCTATTAGCTCCAATGGTGGCACATAACCAGATAATCGGCTGCGGACAGCAAGTGTGGCTATGTGGGAGGTGAGATGATAACGGATGGCGTGTGGGAGAGTAATGTTTTATGTTGGAAGAAGTGTGATATCTCCATTATAGACAAGCCTAATTGATAAACAGGACAATAAAAAAATTTAAAAAAAGCACCAAATGGCCCCATACATTTCTGCAGCCCTTTAGGATGACAATGGACAATAATAGCAAATTAGGGATAGGTATCAGATAATGTCATCATTGAGAAGACATAAAAGTCTAATAAAAGCCCCCCCTCCTTATTATATGAAAAAAATCAGGGGTCCCCTAAGGACCCCCCCCCCCACACACACACACTCTCCGGCCGGCTTCGCTACCCCCCACCGCGCTCGCGCGCCTTTCGTGATACGAATAACGACCATAGTGGTAATTATCCCAAATGGACACGTTTAATTCGCATGCGTAATAAGGATGGAGATGCCCGAGGGAGGAAGAGAGCAGCGTTGCCACACTCTTCTGATACACTTCACTTGGGATCATCTCACACACAAATACAGAAAACAAACAAACAAACAAAATCTCAGTTGTGCACAAACAAAAGTCGACAATCAATAAAATGGAATCAAAGTGCGCGCGCGCTCACCAGAAAGCCGGGATCAGCGCGCGGGGTGCGGAGAATCCCGAGGAGTTTCTCGCGTCTTTCTTCGCTCCAAGTTGAAGGCAGGAGATCGGATCGGATCGGATCCCACAGTCTGCGAACACAGAGCACAGTTGGGATGGAATAAAGAGGGGGGGTCCTATACCTCCAGACTCCCGGGCTGCAATCGAGGTCACTCGCTTTTTACCCGCCCACCTCTCCCCCTTTTCTTTCTTTTTTTTTTTTTTCTTTTTTTTCATAAAGTACATCAATATTAACACGTGTTCCGCGCGCTCAAGCGGGGCTTTACCTCTTAATGAAGACGGAATGACAATCGGGGAGTAAATGAGACGGGCAAAGGAGCTGGTTAGGCAGCGGCTGTCAGATTTGACTTCAAACTAGTGCTGACGATGCGCACACAGATAAGAAGAGGAGGAGGAGGAGGAAAGTGAGAGAGGGAGAGACACGGAGAGGAAGAGGGGCAGGGAAGAGCCAAGCATCCACTGAGAGGAAGATCTCCACGGAAAAGTTACTGAAATGGATCAAGACAGATCAGCTGGGGAGTGCAGGACCAGCCACTGAAAGGTCCCAGTATTAATACATTGATTTTGATCGCATTTATTTGAAGCCTTGTGCTGCTTATACAAACACGAACTACACACAACTTTATTCTTCGCCACGCATTTCAATACACGCAACCCAGACTGATAATGATCACTCGAATCTATTAGTTTCACCAATTTCGCCCCATAGGGGCGGAGCTTAAAAATGTTGTGGCTCCACCCCTGCACTCTTGTAAGAATATCTTTCCGATGACACAGTAGTGTTTGGTCACATGACCCAGTGGTGTTTATTGGAACCATTTGATGCCAGTTTGTCCCACACACACATTTTGACACCAACAACTCAATAAAAAAAATGTTAAAGATCACAGAAACAATTAAAAGAAGCCAAAAAAAAAAACGTTTTCCAAAATGTTTTTTTTTCTTTTTAACAGAAACCAGAAAAGGTAGGTAGTAGGGGCAATCACTAATGATGACGTTTGTCCATCATTGCATCATCGAAGGGTATTTGGGTATATGTTAGTATGCAGACTTTAAAGATGCATTTAAAAAACTGAAACGTCAAAACTCGAATGTTATCATCCAATCAGCGATGTTCCATGGTATTGGGTTTCCTTTTTTGTTTCTTTTTTTTTTTTTTTTTTTACATTTCCTTTAGATTTCTGGACATTGCTTTTGTTTTCTGAAACGTATAGTTTTAATTAAGTTTCATTTTTAGGAATTGTGCTTTGGTTTCTGAAATTTTATATATACATGCATATTTTTTTAAAATTGATGTTGTTATCTTCAAATGATTTTTGCATTGGGTCAGGGTTACTGCTGCTGCTTTGCACCAACTATGTCCTAGAAAACAACACAGGTTTTTCTATATTTTCTAAAAATTGCATAATTACAATTGAAAGACCACTGGGAATGCTTCTACAATGGATCAAAAGATGATCGGAGTGGGTGTTTAAGTATTTACAGCTTTGTTCTGTATTGACATTTAAACAACTGATTTAGGGGGAAAAGTGTCTTCCCCTTCTGATTGTCATAAACAAGACATAAAACAATGAAAAAAAAAGACAAGATCCTTGAAACCATACTGTAAAAACTTCGATTCTTGTTGTAAAATCTATATTTTTTAATATAAAAGTTTATGGACAGTTGCTTCATTCTGGAACCTGTCTCAAGTGGGCTTTGGTGGAACTGCAAAATCTGGCCTATTCTGCTTTGCGTCACATTTTGAAATGGAAGGGGGTCATGGAGTTTACTCAAAAAAATCTGGACTACATTATGAAAATTTGGTGGGAAATTTGACAGCTTTGTTAAGTTTGCCCACTTGCCAGTCTAAGAACATGGTTTGTGGTCTAAGAAAACTAGAAAACACACAGAAAAACACACAGTTATTACATATATAAAAAATAAAACAGTAAACATCATCATGTGTACATGTTTTTATAACAGGGTACACAAGTCGTATGGTATAATGTCTGACTTATTAACATGGTAGGAAATGGAAAACTGTTCCCCTTTGAAACCAGCCTCTAGCGGTCAGCTTTTAATTGGTTGTAAATTTTACTGCAGATTTTGGCAGAATAGGACCTCATCAACCGGGCAAATATGCAGAACAAACAAGTGTGACAGCAGTTGGAACACAGCCAGTAATGATGTTTCTAGAACCAAGGATTCAAAGGCCACCTGTTCGTCAAAAGACCATGACTCCATCTGAGCAAGCTTTGGTTGTCATTTATGTTATAAAGCTGAAATGAAAAGAAAGCTCAGACCCAGTTACCATAAATAAAAATTGTAGCAACTAAAGTATAAAATATCTTTAAAAAAGTGTTCCAAGTATGTTAATACAAGTTTGGATCAAAGCAAATGGAGGCTCCCTTGACTCTGCAAAAGCTACAAATGACGTACCCAGAATATTGATTTCTAACCCAGCCTTGAGAAGAAAAGTATCAATATTGGCTCTTGATTCTTCAGATACAACATGCAGGAAAAGGAAACTAACTATTTCATTAATTTTACCACCTGAGATGTCGCTGAAGATGTCTAAATAACAAACGCTCTTTGACATACTGTAACTACTCGACCGTCCACACGATTAATGGGAATCGGTTGATTCTGATTCACATCGGCTTTTTACCGATATGCAATACATTAACATTGTAAAGTGTTACATAACAAAGTCACTTTGAAAGTCTCTTTTTTTCCCGCAGCAGAATTCACAGTTTCATGCTAACTGGTGTGCAGTGTTGCATATCAGGGCAAGGCTGCCTTTCTCAGCTTCATAATCCACTAGAGTTACTGTGTGTTAATTATGGCAACTGTTGAAAAGTTAGTGGAAAGAATGTAGACATCGGGGCTAACGCCAGGGTTAAAGAAATACATATTGACCCTGTTACATGGAAGATGTCGCAGGTCACACTTAAATAACAAATGCACTTTGAACTACCATACCTGTTCGACCGTTTATGTCATGAACACAACTCCAATGGATTCTGATGTAGAGGAAAACAGCTTTGGGCCGATATGAACCCCTTTGCATTAGTAGTAAATATGACATGTCATCATTATAACAATTTAAGTTGATTGCATTAGCACTTTCCCCTCAGTCAAATGTTTCATATCAGCGCAAAGCTGCTTCTCTTCGCTTCAGAATCCTGATGGAATTACGCTAACAATGTAAACTACTGAAGATCCAAAGAATTAATACTGGTGTTGATTGGCTTATGTTCTGGCAATATACTCATACTCATATTGAAGTATTCACAATATCATCACATTTCAAACATATTTGTAGATTTTTGCATTTCCGTTGAGCCATCTTTGCCTTTGTTCCTTGTTGAGTCACTTAATCTCAAAGTTCATGACGCTGACTCAAAACATTCACCGGAAGCAATTCCTAAAGATTTGTTTGAAATCTAGACAACACTTTGAAATGTTAAAAAATAAAATAAAATAAAAAAGGTGGAGAAGCATTACCTTGTGACTCACTGGGTTTTTGGCTTTGAGGCTGAGATGATGATAAACCAGATCAAGCATCACAGTCTGCAGTTTAAAGATGATGCCAGTGACTGCTTTACCTTGAATTCATATTCCTAAGTGTATCAAATGAAGCAAGAAAAGATTAGATTTTCCAGTAAAGATGAGGGTCTCAACCAGGTAAAAAGACTCATTCGGGTCAGTTTTCTTTCATCTAGCTGCTGTTTTCCTTAATAAACTTTAATGGTTTTGGACAAATGTACAGTGATTTAATAGAAATCAAGGGCTTATCTACAAATTGACACTTTCTTGTTAAAGATGTTAGAAAATAATTTGTAAAAGTGTTAAAATGGCCTATTTACACATGCCCCCTGAAGCCTTTTGTGGTAATCTTTAAGATTGAATGGCATACGTTTGATGTATTATAGGAACACGAGGCCTACTTAACACTTTTAGAAAAACATAAAAACATCCCATTCACCTGTTGTTGGTATAATATCAAAATCACAGAAAGACGGCGTGGATAAAGACCCACATTTGGTCCGTAGCTGTCTTTGTTAGAACCTGTATAGTTTTTTACTGGCTTAAATTTATTAACCCTTTGCCAATCACTGCTAGCTCTGTGGTGATTGGCACCGGCTTGTGCCGGCTGGGGGGAAAGAGCGCTAATCACTGCGCCACAGTTTTACCGTAAAAAATGGAATAATACAGTCATAGGCCTATAACCTATATCAGAAGTCTGCAAATACATACAGTCTATATAGATATTTAGTAGTTAGGTGAGGAATTTGAACATAGCCTAAGACTTTCAGTCCCAAAACCGTAAGTTTGCAGAAAATTTCTATCTGGTTTTGAACATTTTTAATAATTGTGTGTGGATTATTTTGCCTGAAAAGTGCCATCCCTTTTCAGACAACAAGGTGCTTCAGTCATCAAAACTAACACTTTTGCTGAGAAGAACTATACTTTGGAACGGTCTTTAGCCTATTAATCCAAAAATGCTGACTACTTTTACACATTTTTAAAAAATACCCAATAATTTGAAGAATTATATGCATCAAATTGTTGATGTATTCATGATCTCAGTGGTTGAGGTTCCTGATAGCTTAATTTAATCTTTAAACAGATTAAAATGGAAGGTTTTAGAAATCTGCAAAAATCATCGGGTCATACTTTATTATGAAACAACACCATAATATAAATGTAGTTCACAATATAATTGAAAAAAAAAAAAAAAACTGAAGGCAACAGCAAGCACAGTATATGTACCCCATTAAAAAGTTTTTCATTGCAGCAGAAATTCAAACTCTTCAAACACAATTGCCTGTAAACAGAGAGGGATTTTGGGCTCTACTTTATTTATGCCACAAAGGGATTTTCATACAACTGACAAATTAATACAGAAGTAAAACTATGGAAAACAGCTAGAAAAAGCAATATATATTCAGGCAACACTTTCAAACAGATTCTTTCCTGAGCAAAAATGACAAAGCAAATCACTGTCACTTTTTTTGGCATTGTTTGTTTAACTGTTGTCGTAAACTTTTAAATTCAGAAAGTTTCCACGAGAAGTCTCGTCTGCTTAATGTTGCTTTAGGAATCGCATTCTTTGGTCCTATCAAATAAGAAGGATGAAATAAAAAAAAACATGTAAGGAACAAGAGGAAGCACCATGGAGAGGTAAATTGGGAGGGAAGGAGATCAGGTTTTGAAAAAGGATGAGATACATGACTGTACCTGATGTTTGCGAAAAAAGAGGGGAAACGGGGGAAGAGATTCCAATTGCTGAATCTTTTCTTTTCACATCTCATTCCTGAGTCACCACTTCATCTGTCCACCTACCCCCAGTTTTTTCCTCTCCTGTGTGCCTCTACCTCTTGTTTGTCCTTGTGCTTGCTTTCTTTCTCTCATTCTTTCTCAGAAGGAGCGTATCTCGCTTGCCCATGCATCCAAATGTCTGCAACATCCTGCTCTCTATTTACAGAGCATGTGGGATGAAATGTGTCCATGGGATGCGTGTGTCTTGTGTGTGGATCCGTTTGTACTTGTGTAACTTTGTGTGTCCAAATGTTAATGCACGTGGGCTCATTCGAGTGTTTTTTTTTTTTTGTGATTCGTGTATTGAAGTATTGATTCTTCCACAGTCCAAAGCATGCAACTACCTAATGTTTTGCTTTTGTACAAACTAACAAAATAACATGAAAGTGGTATTCAAAAGGAAAAGCATGTGATAAAAAGAATGACATATCAGCCAGTGCGGTAATTATCCAAACGCACAATTTTTATTTCTACCTAAGAGAAAACAGGGGAAGCTTTTGTAGGAGTGATTAAGCATATATTATAAAGCCTTTTACTCTCTGGATTTAAAGTTTCAAGCTCCTTCTTTTAGTTGTGAAAACTGCGTAGGCTTCAGAGCGGTTTATTTAAGACATTCTGGGACTCAACCCTTCAGTAGACTTAGGTCTAAACCTGGATTTCAAGGTGATGAATCTTATTGCTCTGCACTCTCTGTTGTACTTTTATCCATCTGTCAATCCGGAGACTCTTTCATGAAACACCCTTTTTGCTTCTCAGCTTGCCAGTTGAAATGGGAGAAGTCTAAGCAACTATTTGGCATGGAGATCAACAAAAAATGTGTCTTTTGAAGAAATGCCTGCAAAGAAACATGGAAGGGTGACCCTATTCACAGAGCTCCTGTTGACTGCTGTAAACATGGATAAAGCAAGGTGCAATTATTTGACTTGTGAATTGAAGTATATTTGAAAACTATGATGCCATGTTCAAACCAGGCATGTGTGACACGTTTAAGAACGCGCTGAACGTGGGTTTTTAAACCCGCTTTTAGTATATGGTGCTCACAGAGGTTGCTACCCGACATTAGTGCATGCACTAGCGCTTGGTGCGAAATGTCAAAGCAGTACGAACTTCGTAAATCCCAGCTCTATTCCGGTATATGAAAGCCTCGGTGTCATATAATTACAGCTGGGCACAAACCACAACTATAAATTTCTCCTTCATAATTGATTGTCAACTACTTTAACTTTTAGTGCGCAGTAAATAACCATGTATTTTGAATGAAGGGCTTGCAAACTGGCTTAAAAAATGTTGTAGCAATGCATGATTGCGAGAGCAGAAGCTTAAAACGCACATATATACGCACATTTACACAGCCTTGATAGACAGACAGATAGAATCCCAATGTGGAATTATTGGGTCTGTTGAAAACCACATGCAAGATACAAAGGATAAAATAAAATTTTGTAAAAGTACTTACGATTTTTTATCGGAAACAGTTGTTCGAACCACGTTTCCAAGTCGGGTGTGAATGTAATATGAATGACGTGAGCCAAGTCATGTAACCAAACAATTTGATATAAAGTTCCTATTCATTTAAATGTTAACGCTGTAACATCTGTATCATAGTTGATACTGGCATTTCCAAAACCCCAATCTCATTAGATTGATCCAAGCTTTCCTTAAAAACCCATTGTATATAACTTGTTCCATGTTTTCTGCCCTGTAGTTCATCATCATTCCACTAGGGGACAGTGGAAGGGCATTTCCTGTTCATTTCAAAATGGCTCCTTTCTTGAAATCTCAAAAAACTTTTGGCAGGAAAAATTCATCCATTATTTATCAATTTTAAATGACTTCTTGCTGTATTGAAATAATGCAACATTTTTTGGCAATTATTATTTTAATAATAGGAGCCGGTTTAGCTCGTGCTGGTTTGCGGTGCCTTCCCTCCGTGACACCCGGGTTCAAGTCCGAGCTGCTCCCTGTTTCCTTCTCTACCTCTGTGCCGGTCCCCAGCCCGGTTGCCTTGAGAGGGTTGCGTCAGGAAGGGCATCCGGCGTAAAACATTGCCAAGTTTACCATGCGACTCGTTCGCTGTGGCGACCCCTGGTGGGAAAAGCCGAAAGTGTAACAACAACATTATTATTTTAATAATACAGTTACACCATGTTACAAATGTTTGTATCAAATTTGATACAGTGGGTAAATAATATGGCTGTGTATTGGCACAAATCTGGCGATACGACATATATTGAGATCTGCATCTCACAATACGATATGTATCACAAGGCATCTCAAGTGTCACTCATTCTTATCTGGAGCACTACAATCAGCATTTTTATATGGTAAAGACAGCAACGTGGCACAGAGTTTTGGTGTAGTACCCATCCCAAGCAAAAACTAAACATGTCTCATAACAACAAAAACTGCGAGGCATGACATGAACATTTAACATTTAACACAAGCTCCTTCTCGTGAAATCTTGTTGTTTTGGTGCAGTGCAGAGCTGCTCAAAGAGGCTCAGTGTGCCGGCAACTAGCGGTCAGTAAGTATCGCAGATACCCCTAGTAATACGTTTTTTTCTCTTAACACAATATTTTCCCACAGCTAACTATTTCTTAAAAAGAACTTGGCAAATCACCCAATTTCACTTAAAAAAATTTATATTTTTGTTTAAAAAACATATTATTACCCCCCCCAAACTTTCTGTAAATTTTCTGAATTGATTGCAGGCTTTACAGGGTTAAATTGACCAAATTTATGATGGAGTGGCAGGGCGGTCAACCTCTGATTGCAGGTTCGAATCTCGCCTTCCCCCGGCTATAAGTCGAAGTGTCCTTGGGCAAGACACTAAGCCCCACCTTGCCTCTGGTGGAAGGTTGGCCCCTGTGTTCAGCAGTGAATCCGCTGAACATAACTGTGTGAATGTGTGTGAGTGGCTGAATGGGACTGTGACTGTAAAGTGCTTTGGGCCTTCAAGGAACATAGAAAAGAGCTTTCCAAGTATACCCCATTTGTCATTTACCATGGAAACAAACGTTTTTAGTTTTTTCATGGTTCTCATTTGTGGTCGCTTCTTTTTCTTTCTGGACAATTCCTGTAGAATATTTGTATCTTCTTCATCATTTTAGTAGATAGTAGAAGACAAAAATAACTTTAATTGATCTCAGGGAAATTGATTATATAGAGCTCATTGTGTGCAATGTGGAAGAAGCCTTTTGATTGACAGGTGACTGATGACTCCTGAGCTACAAAATGACATGCTAAGTACATTCCAGCATCTGTCAGGCTTGTTTGCCCCACTTCTTGGCCCCTCAAGATACAGACACCCAACGATCGTGTAAACTGTCTGTTTCCTGAGGGAACATTCAACTGAGGCGCATTCGCACTGGCAGGCTTGATCTGCACTGAAATTTGTTTCTTCAGACAGTTCACTTTGTTTAGCAAATGTTGATGCTCACCTGGAATGTGAATGCGATCTGCTGTGAGAATGACACGGTAAAACTGTAGTTAAAAAAAAAAAAAGAATCTAGGTTTAGACAGAAACTCCTCACAGTTAGTAAGAAATATTGTGAAAAACTCAGTGAGTGGATGTCGTTGACACAGTGTTTGTTTCCCTTCACAGATTTTTTGGAATGGGTATGCAATTGTATTGTGGTAATAGACACACCTTATTTCATGTTTTCCACATAATAGTCTCATTTCAGTGTGCCTTACTTTTTTGGAGAAAACCCAGAGGATTGTTAAAGAAAAACCCATTTCAATGCAGCATCAATTTCTACGTGAACACATGACGTTGTTTGATGGATGAGCACCACCACTTGGCCATAGCGTGCTTTGGAGTTGGTAGTCAGATGTTGAAGGTTGCAATTTGGTGGGTCTAAAAGTGTATCAGCAGACTTGGATCAAGACCCAGAACTAGTGGCAGAGTTTGTGACAGACACCGGAGTTGAACCATGGACCTGTGCACTCAGACGTGGCTTTGCAAATGACACACAGGTGCAGACCTGTTTACCAGATGCAAGGGGGTACTATAGGGTTTTCACACAAACCATTCGCGGCTGAGTCCAACACTTTGACTTGAATGCCAGATGATTATTACTTGTGTCTCCACTGACTCCAAGACACCACCATGAAAGTTTGCAGTGGACACAAGACCCTGCGACCTGGACAATGCAACAATGGTCTATTGTCCTGTTCACTGATGAGTGTCACCTTGCACAGAAATTATGGTTGTAAGCATTGCTGAAGAAGCCAAGGTGAGCTGAATGCAGAGGTCAACATGGTCCCCGGGGTTGGTTTTGGTTGGAAGAGGTGCAACAATTTGGGCAGATATCACCACCGATTGAGTTATTATCGATGGCCCAGTCCCTGCACGTTCTTATCTCAGACACATCATAGAACCATTATGCCCCCCTCCCCCCAATTCCACCAGCACACCCACAACTTTCTCCACCACAAATTGTCACAGCTCGACTTCAGGAACTGGAGGTACCTCATATGGTATGGCCAGCAATGTCCTCTGAAACCCATGGAGCATGTCTGAGAAGACGCTGCTGTCAAAATGTCATTGCGGCAAATGGTGGAAATACCCACTATTGACATAGTCAATATTTATTATTTGGAACTTTCTTTATAGCTGTCCTAATTTTCTGGGGTAATAAATATCAAACTAATGAAAATGGTGTTTCTCAGAGGGAACTTTTACATATTTCAGAATGGACAAAACCTTTATAAATTGTTCCTACAATAAATACTACGTATAGGGTCACAGTATTAGCGCTCTATTCAAGGCGACTGAATTAAACTCACTGGGAAACTATTAAAGCATAGAGTTTAGAGGCAGTCTCTCATCCCTGTGTCTTAATTATCCATTCCCCGGGGCTGTAATGATTAAAGAAAGCCAGACAATGGGACATATTTGGCGTTACATTTTTAATGCAACAGTAACCGGCTTAAAAACGGGGGAAAAAAAAGAATCACAATGTGGGATTTTGGCAAAGCTCTACATTCTGTACCACATAATTATACTCGATTACTCTCCTCTTCCCATTTTTATTCTCATCCTCTTCCCTTCCACTTAATGAACCTCCCGTTCTTTTCTTTGCCTCTCCTTACACGCTTTTTCTTCTCATCCCTCCCAGGAATATAATGAGAGAACACAGCATTGTCATACATGTTCTGTCGATTTGCTCGCAGGGGCTGTGTTGCCTTGTATGTGCCCCGTGAAAGTAGGGCTGACGGTGCATTGTGTGTGTGCCAGTTGTTTGTGTGCAGCAGGAAATTCAAAAACTAGGCCACATCGACCACCCAGGGGTTTGAGAGCTCAGGGGGTACCAGAGCAACATGGTTTAAATAAGAAAAAAAAAAAAAAACATTTCAAAAGCTAAAATGAAAGGGAAAAAAAACAGACAACGTACACACGCCCATGCACGAACAGACATTCATGCTCAATCCGCCCATCTGATAAACCCCTGGCTTAAGTTATATTCAGAGGAACATCAAACGCTTAATCACAAAAACAAGTGAATCAACCTTATTCTGCTTGATGAACATCCATACATCATTTTGAAGTTCATTCTTCAGCTTGTGATGGTGGGATGCCCTTTTCTAATGAATCCCTCCCTACAAGCACGCTACAAACCCCTTCATGGTCAGTCCAGCACAACAGTCACCAACCCACTTTACTTTCTGTGTATTCCGTTAGGAAATTACAAGAAGCCACTGCAAAAAATTGAATTCTCTATATTTTTGTTAGTCGAGATTGGTTGTTTAGGCTTTTTGTTATTTGGATGATAGAGTTTGGTTTCGTTGAGGTTGCTGTTCAGCTTCCTGTTTTATTTTTACAGAGCGTCATCCTTTATGCTTCGCTGTCCACTTTAAATTTCCTGCCGGTGTTCACCTGGGTTGTGTTGATTGCCACACCAGAGTCCAAATGTTAATCATTTCGGCAGCATGTGGTTACCATGGTTTCCAGTAGTCCATGGGATTTTTGTTCTTCTTATTCTTCATCTCAAGAGACTGTAATTTTCTTTTTTTTTATTATGTCTTGTTATGGCTCTATTTAAAAAAAAAAAAAAAATGGATATTATTTATTCGTGAACAGTTATTTTTATTTATTTATGTCAAGTTTGGTAGCTTTGTTGACACCAATTGGTGTAATCAATTACAAAATAAATTTCACAATTGATGTTACTATAAAAAAGGTCTTTAGGACCTATAATAAACAGTTCATGTTTTTACTTCTTAAAAATAAATGGGGGGAAAAAAATAAAAAATTACTATGGTCTGTAAAACATCAAGACTCCAGTTCTTTACATCTCTTCTGTTTTTATTTCTACTTGAAATTATTTAGTATTTATTATTTGTGGCTTAATTGAAATCCCTGTATGGTTAATTTTAGGCTACTTGCTTAAGCTTAGGAAAATATCAGTTTAGTGAGTCATATACTTGCAAACAAAATCTGTAATCATCTTTTAGATAGTTGTTTTGTTTCACATTTAGAGGATATAATTATTTTTCTGCTCCTACTTCTAGCAGGAGCTAGTTAAAGGAAAATGTCAAAACTTAAGGCAAGCAAATGTCATTTCAATACAATATTTCTTTAGCAAAAATTCAGATTTTTCTGTAGCTGTAGTTACAGTTTATCGTAGTTTAGTTTAGGTTATGACTCATTCGACTAATATTCTTTTTTTACATCTTTACATTTTTACAATAGTCAAAAACATAAACCTTCAACACACATACATAACTTTTTAATTTTAAGATGTTCCTTTAAAATTAATTTTATTGGTGGAATTTTATTCACATTTGAAATTTATAAACAATGCAAAATTTCTGTTATGCACAACAAGAATCAAATGATATCTTTCATTGAACCTTAAATGTACAAAGACATCAAAATCTTTGTTTCATACAAAGATATAATAAAAAAGCGATCATATACCAGGGTTTGCATAAAAACCATAAAAAAGTTTTTTTTTTTTTTTTTTAGTTCCGTGTCATGGGTGGCCACCTCGTGTTTACACCAGGTTTCAATTACCAATCAACTCAGCTGCTTTGTGTTAGTGATTACCCTTCAGTCTATAAATGTGTTTGGATTTTCAGTTTGCCCTGATCTATTTGTTGGTGAAGAGTTCAGATTTTGTGTTGTTGAAGTTTAGATTTTAATTTTTTTTTTTTTGTCAAGTCATGCTTTAGTTTCCCCATGTGTATGTTATTTTTGATTTGATCCATATCTCCTGCATTTGGGTCCTTTAAAAAAAAATATATACATGAAACATCACTTCTCCAGTAATAGTACATAAACATTGCACTATTGAAATCCTTGCAAAACCATGTTGTTCCCTTCTTTCCCATTTCATGTAATTTAATTAAAATCCACCAGCTGTCATGTCGCTGAAATGAGTAAATACACAAAGCATGCTGCTGACTTACAAGCTTTCAGAAATAACTAAATAAAGCTAAAGAAATGTGAATCATTTCAAACAAAAAAAAAAAAAAGCGGGAACAGGTGACTTCTGGAGAGGGAGCAGATTGCTCTGTTGCCTCCCCTGCCTTTAGATGTAATGCATTTATTCTCCAAGAGACACTCAGGTCCCAGTTTCCCATCTTAATTGATATCCCCATTAAAGAGATAAGTAGGACTGGGAAAGACGTGGGAGCACGGGGGCAAAGAAGTTGCTGCGAGCTGCAGTTGAAGTGAGACGCTATACAGAATAAGAACATAACAAGATGGATGGAGGAGTTTTGAGGTGGGGGGGATGAATGCACCACAAAGCTGTTGTTGGATGACCCCAAAATTTGTGCGATTGTAAAGTCTCTGAAAATATTTTAGAATAAACACCCCCAAAGAGCCAGAAAAGTAGTGCAGTCATCAGGCTAACAGGGCGCTCTCACCTAGTTTGGGATGAGTCACAGTTCGCAAAAGCCATTAATTACGGCGATGGCTGAATGAAAACTCTGAGAACGAGAGCAGCTGTCTGCGCATTTACATATCACACGGCCTACGTGGCGAGGAATGGAGGGGGGGGCATGAAAGACGAAGAGCAAAGAGAGGTAGAAAGCAAAAAAGATTGGAAGGAAAGGGGAGGTGGATTTGAAGGAAAAAAAGATTCAGAGAAAATGAAAGGCATGGAATCAGGGCAAAGGTACGAACGTAAGGGTGACAAGCAAAAGCAGCGGGAATCCTCTTGTTTTGGGGCTCAAACATTTTAGTTTTAGCATCCTGATCTACAACCTCTTTTAATTGAATAAACCAAAACGTTGATGGGGGGGGAACATTTATTTATTGAGTAGTTTTAAAATCATCAGCTGGCACAAAAGCTGTCAAGAAAAATCCAAAGTGCACCCCCCCCCCCCCCCCCCCCCCCCAAACCCAACACTGACCAGAGCAGACTTGCTTTGATTTGAAAGCTACAAATAAGGCAAGCTATTAGCATACAGCTGCCAACAGGCTAGCCTGCAGCAGCACCCAAAGCCTCCAGTTTCCTTCCAAAAATAAAGCAACAAAATAACTGGAGGGGCCTAAAAACCAGGTGGCTGCTTCGCCTCGGTTCACACTCGGAGCATCAAATATAAATAACCCACAATGCCACTTAGGAGCAGTACAGTATCCACTGTAATTTGTTTTTTGTACAGCTAAGAAAGCTGTTAAACGATCAAAAAACCATAACTATATTAGCTTGGCCACATGTCTGTTTGTGATAGTTAAAGGTACTAATTGATGTGTCTGATGGGGTCGTTGGTTTGTAATTCCAATCCATTAAAAAAAAAAAAAAACCCGACTGTGAACGCCTCACACGATTACTGCCTATAATATTTATTTGATGACATTTAGATTAGCCTATGCACATCATGTAACTTGTTTATGTAGATGCAATGTAGACAATAAAATCTTATGGTTAAGTGGAATGACTGCAGAACTTTATGCTAAAACATGTATATATTAATAATCATGCATGATTTGCAAGCTCGTGAAGGCATGTAAAAACATAAAGCCAGAGGGAAAAGATGATTACAGAACAACATTTTTATGCACATTTTCAAAGAAAGTTGTGAGTCGGTGACAGGAGCGTTAATATCGAACAAACTTGATTGATTACTGATTTAAAAATAAAAATAAAAAATGAGGATGAGAATTCTTTTATAACCTAGTTTATGATCCATTTCCATGTAGTAGTTCTCCGCTTTTTGGTCTGTGTTTACTGGACGTGAGGGGAAACCAGATGAGACAGTTCTGTCAATCACAAAGACTTCGTTCATGACAAGCAGGTGGCTGTGGCGGCGGCGGTGGCAGAGGGGTGTGAGTTGGGTCTCTAGTGAACAGTCTCTCTCAGTCTTACTCATCACAAACTGAACTCTGCTGAACTGCAGAGAAATGAGAGGACAGCACTTTATGCTAAAAGACAAGTAGACGTATGTTTTCTGCAGAGAGATTTCAAATAACATTTTTAATGTGTTTGGCCTCTTAAGAGTTTTATGAAAGCTTGAGATTTTATTTTTCTTTCCCCAATTTTTTTATATCATGGCAAGGGTAAAAAAAAAAAAAAAAAGCAACAACAAGGCACTCAAGAGGAGGCAATGTTCTGTTTCCACAGAAACCAACCAACAAATGATCAAACTGAGGTCAAGATCCATGCATTTCATATAATTTCATTTTTGTATGCTTTGTATAATTACTGCCCTTTTGAAAAAATTGAATTTATTTTTTTTTGTTTCGTTGGCTTTTAAAACTAAAAGTCAGAAAGTATTTTCCCCATCACTCAAAGTTGTCTGATTTTAATTAGGGAAAATACTTTTTTTTGCCATTAAATATTTAATATTGGTACAAAATTGGAAATAAAATGGACATTAAGTGAGTTTACTGCAAAAAAACAAAACAAAAAAATCAAGAATAATGACAATATTAACAATAACAATAATAACAATTATAGTATTAATAATATAATAATACACACCTTAACAGCCCCTGTGACAAATGGCTTTGTCCATAAAACTGTTCAGCAAAGTATTTGGTGGTAAGAATGTTACACTTATTTGGATGGATTGTACTTCACTTAACGACCATTAGGCGGGATGGAAAAATAAGTTACCCCACCTGCCAATGAAACAATAAGTGTGAATTTTATGAACATTTGGGCTCCAGGAAATTAAGACTCCTAAATAGTAACTGTTTACCCCTCTCCTCCATACATGAATTTCAAATAAATAAAACAGTTTTTGACACAAGGTTGCTTGAGTCAAACATTTGAGTCATTGCCAGTCCCCCAAATGGTCATTTGAGGAACTGCAAAATATGCAGCTTTTTTAAATTTAATTTAATTTTATTTTTTGTGTGTGTGTCAAACACTGAAATAAAGGTGAGGGGGCTTTGATGGGGTGAAGCCTTCTTTTACATGCTGAACAAAAGTTCAGGTTGAACCTGTTGATTCATTAAAACAGACACAGCTAAATGGATAGCATTGTGACGGTGTTGCCAAACTTTTTCTAAACTAGTGACTGAAACTTTTGAATAATCTTTCAAAACATAATGGACCATGCATACTTGTGTAACCTGCACAGTGTGTCTGGATACTACTGATGCAACACATACCAATCAGAGGGCAATGTAAGCTGGGGCAGCTCAGCAGGGCTGAGGTCAGTCTGTTGTGGCTTTTTAAAGTGTTTTATTGTGTGCGCTAAAGAATAAAGGCAGAAAAAAAAGGACTTTGATGTTGTACATGTGCACCAACCAAACTCACTGGTTTCAATATATCAGTACAACATAAAGCCCAGCTTAACTGCCCACACATTCCCATGGTTCCACCAGCTTCCCTGGACAGCCAATGAGCATACAGGACAGACGCCACCAAGCAACTTGAACAGTGCAACAAAGTGAAGAAGTAGATGACAAATTAAAAAACTTGGCCAAAATGGCAGACATGTAACAGCAGCCAATCCAATTTCACTATTTAGTTAAACCAACCCTGGTGGTAGTTTTAAGCCAGCTGAACACCCCAGGTCAGAGTTCATGTCAATCTCTGGTTGTAACTGAATCTCTGTTAGACATTTCCATCAAATATTATTAACAAAGTCTTAAAATCTTTAAAGAACTGGTTTGTTATAACTAAAGACATTAGTGATTGGGTTATAATGATTAATTTATATTCCTGTACAATCCAACCACACAGGTCTAAGGCAAGTTGTTCATCGAACCGACCTATATCGTTAGGAAATCGTTTCAAAATTAAATGAAACTATAATCAATCTTGGAAAATACCATTTGGATTGAGGCATGGTAGGTTTATTTGACTATATTGTAAAAGTGACCAAGTGCCATTACAGCGGACAATACACATGTAATGGAAGACAAAAAACTGATCAATCCATCATTACATAATAATGTTCCATTTGTATTTGTTTATATGGAAAAAACAGCAGTACTGCAGGTATTTATGAGTCACACTGGTTAAAGTTTGGGCTAAAGATGTCCTGGAACCATTTTAGGTCAGTGAATCGAATCGACCACAAACTATGATTTGAAGGGAAACGTTGTTAAAATGAATTGTTACACCCCCGTTTTGTGACCCGAGTGTGTCCATGCTGTATCTACCAATAAGCGCACACATGCACACAACCACAAATCACACACCTCTTGGCCCATACACAGCTTGAAAAAGTCTTGGTATCAATTTCCTAGTTTTGTAATCAGAAATTTTACCTGTGACAATACTGGAAAATGACCCTTGAAATAGAACCTCTAAGCTTGTATTAAAGGGTAGCCTAACAAAGTTTATTCTAGCTTTTAGCTCCAAGCAAAGAGACGATGTGTTTTTAACTATATCAGAATCCAGAAAATCACCGGATGTTCAATGAAAAACCCCAAACAGTGTTCAAAAAGCCCAAAATGGGCTTTAAGACTGGGCTTAAATACTTACAAAAAAAGGAAGACTTATTTGTGCAGCACATTTCAAACTCTGAGACAACTCAATATGCTCTACAGGGTTAGAATTAGATTTTGTGGAAAAATTTGTATCATCTGATAAAGCAGCTGCACAGTTGTAGAGGACGGCTTATTTTTGACAAAAGGCTGAGGGAGGAAGAAGAAACCCTGATTCTTTTGGGAAAATTTATTTTTCCTTTTGATTGCTCTTTACTGGTTTGGACTTTTAAACCAATACAGCCTCACATTCAACTATTTACCAACCTAATAAACAATGGTCTGTGTCTCCCGATGCCCACCCTGCTCTCCCTTGTTCCCCGTTCTGGGACCACCACCTTAAATTAAATTATTTTGAATCGGAGCAACAATGCTGCTGCGGTTAGCCATTTGGCAAAATTAGCAAATTTATTTTGTTTTCCCTCCTCTCTGCATCCCACTCGCTGCTGCAAACAATCTAAATACAACATTTAAAATGCAGTATTTTCCAGAAGTAGAAATTTAACATTTTTACATCTTTAATAGTTGGCGCTGATCGTAGTAAGGTTATTTCTTTTACCACTCAACTAAAGTAAGTTTGAAACTCCGGTTAGCTGATGCAGCTGCAACTGAAAAAAGGACTGCAATGCAGAGAGCTTTAGGAACTGTTTGGAGCCAAATTTTTCTTATTGTCTTGTAATAAGTGTTTTGTTTTTTCTTCAAAATTTTTTTTTTTTTTTTTTTTTTTTGGTCAAATGTCCCCTGAACTGCACTTATCCTCTCTGCTGCCTGTTTCTCTCCCTGTCGGAGCAATCATGTTACAGGACCAGCTTCCCCCTCATGCTTTGACCCATCTCTTTTACCTTCAGAAAAGTCATTAGTTGACAAATATTTCTTTTTTGACCATAATGTAGTAAAACATTGTAGACTGGAAAAAAAATAGTGCTTTTTTGCCAAATTGCCAATGTAGGCTAGATTTGAGAGTGTATCTTTTATCAATGCCCCTAATGGTTTTTTAACTTTAACAAATATTTTTAATATCTTTGTTTTCTACACTTAGATTATTGGGGAAAAAAAAGTATAATGCTAAACTGACTAGATATCCCAACTTGGGAGAGGTTTTAAGATACACTACTCTTATATACTGCTTACATCGGTTTTATCGGTACCTAACTTTTTGACCCTTAAGAAAATAAGGTTTATTCCCATTGCACAATTTTTTTTTAAAAAACATTTACTTTCATGAGAAGTTCCAAAGATATTATTTAAATTGTTTTATTATTTATGAGTGTGATGTTTCATTTGGTCTTTTGTCCATTTTCCACAACCTTAAATAGACTTTTCTGTCTGTCAAACACCAGAGTTAAGATAAGTTAAGTTAAATGATGGAAACAAATTCACTTTGATGCAGACTCCTTTCTATTTTGCCAACTCCATTTATTTTTCTTTAAATCCAGTAAACCCAATAAATGATATTAATTCTACGGATAACAACTATCATTAGTTATTAATTATTATTAAGTATTAGGAAGCAGCTGTTAGTTTGTCGCGGGTCTGGAATCATATGCGGTGAGTCTAAGCCCCGCCTCTCTATCTGTATGTTGTATTCTCCGCGTGCAACGCCCCCCCACCCCCCCTCCCGCTGCCCCAGCCTGTTCTGCACAAACAGCGCAACAAACGGTCATCGTAGCAGCAAGGTGACAGCATGGTCGGCAAACGTAATAATTTTTACGCAGAAACGTTAGTTCTTAGTCTAGGGCGGCATGTGTCCCCTACTACAAGATCGCCACTGACTGTGTGTGCGCTGCCTTGTTTTGTGTGTGTGCGCGCGCGGCGCGTGCTGTCTGAACAACAGCCCCGCCCCCCCGTGCACACAAATAGACAGACAGAGCTCTCTGCTTCAACGAGAATACCTAAATTAACATCATCATCTATAATTAACGCAAAATTGAGTGACTTGGTGAGTTAAATATGGCAGATAACGTTTTTATCTTGTGGGACACACACAAAAAAAAAAAAAAGTAACTTCTCCAGTACCGATAGCAGAACCGTTAAGGTCAGATCTTAACAATACTGCGGTCTTGAAGAATGCGGCCCCGGGGCTCGTTCAATACCGGGGCACGGTACCCATCCCTAATCCCAACAACAAAAAAAGATTTGTAAATACAGCTGCACAGGGACATGGTATCATTAATGACACTGGCGTGACATTTGGGGTTTTTGCCCACAGGCGACCTCCACAGCTGAATATCTCACACATTCGTTCAACTTTCAGCCAGAAACGGTTGTCCAAAAAGGAATGACCTTCCAAGGTTCTGTCAGGACCTTATGAATAGAAGAAAGCTGTATAGTATAGCCCAAGTAGAACCACATTTATGACTCTGTCTGAATTCCTTCACTATGGTTCACAATATAGTGCGTTTGCCATTTTGTAGTGCTGTCCCAATCTACAATTCCAAAATTGCATTCATATTTGTGTTTACGTGGATGTTTCATGGGAAGTAATTGCTCAAATGTACTTTCCCAAGCCTGTTGGGAACAAAGCATGAGAGATATTATTGATTTAAGGAGATTATAATTGTATCACATCCTCCATCTTTCCACATTGTCTCCCCGTTTACAGCTGCATCGGTAACCAAGCTTGTCAAGACAATCGGAGGAGCTCAGTAGAATTTAAGATTGGTAAGATAGCGATTTACCATTTACTGAACTTGTTTGGCTTAATAAATGGGCAAAAGCTTGGGGACTTCGAAGAAGACAACGTATTTTGTCGCACGCCTCATCGATCACACTCATAAAGGTTGTTTTTTCATTCCGAGGCAGACGGGAAAACACACACTATAACAAATGTTTGCAAACTCTTTTGAGATTAATGTCCCCAGTAAGCATTGCAATGAATGATCATAATTTGAGCGGTGTAATTAATCAGTGTAACAAGGGTAATTGAAATATTACTGAAACTGCTGTTAATCACTCTCCTGTCCCCGAGGCTGAATCAGACAAGTTCCAAACTAACTAGATCACACTGGAAAGCTCTTTATCCTGGAGAAAGTCTTAAAGAATGGGTGTATAAAACTAACACATCAAATGATAAGTTCATGTTGATTGATTACATATGTTTTTGGGAGAGTGGTACAATAAAAATAACAACCACTAGTCTGCCTAATATGATTTAACAGATTTTACAGGAATTTTCTATTCTTAAAAATGGATGCTGGCTCAGTGGTTCCTTAAAATAACCTCTCCACTCCCATGTAAAACCAAAAAAATGAAAACATATGCTTGTAAATAGCTGAACAAACATTGATTCATGTTGCTGTGAAACATTAAGACAATAAATTGCTTTTATTTTATTTTATTTTTTAAGAAAATCTTTAAAGAAATTCCCTTTTTTTTTCCCCTTGCAGATGCCATTGTTCCTCTGTAACAAATATGCATCAGTAATATGTTGGATGCTAAAGTGTTATTCAAACTCTAATTTAGTTTCCACACTTCAAGATTTATTAGAGAAGATATATCTTGTTTCTTAGTATCCATAACTCTACTCTACAGGTCCCTTATCAATTAAGTCTTCACTCTAAATGGCCCTTTCTTTCCAGCTATCAAAATTCTTGTCTTTTAAATTCAGGGATGGTCGTTTATCCTTATCCAAATGTTTTTCACTGGCCCTCCTCCTATGCCGTTCTCCACCCAAATCTCTGCTTTGGTACAATTTAACCTCTTACCACCATCAGCGACTAATGTGTTGGGTTTACCCATTATTGTCCGAGGTCATGCATACTTTTATTCAACTTTTCTTGGAAAACTCAGCATTTACAGAAATAGAAATATCATTAGAACAATGCGGGTAATGACGAGCACTGGTTTTGCAATGGAATTTTTTTTTCAAAACATGAAAACTCTCAAGGTGACACCTATTATACAACCTTAAAAAAAATAAAATAAAGAAGCTTGAAGAAAACGAGTGCTTTTATACTTTCAACTGCAACCTGTGAGCGTGCGGTGCCTCTGCCTGAATCAATCTCGAAGTGTGGTGAGTCTTTAAGGCAGAATTTGAGTGGGCTACTATCCGTTTGAAAACATAAAGCTGATATTATCTTTGGGCAGCAGATGGTTTATGACATAGAAACATCTGGAAAGTTAGATGGCAGATTCTGTAAAAAGTACGGGGCACAAGAGCGGCATGGAAGTGATTGGAAGCAACACCTGGTAACAGCTGTTTGTAGAGGTAAGTTGTCGTCATTACATCAAGAAAGGGAGCAGTTGGACTAATGGATTAAAACAAAAAATGAAGTCATGAAAGAAACATGGATTGATGGATATGTGTCGTGTGTGTACTGTATGTGCAAATATGTGCATTGATGATAAATGTAATTAATAAAAAAACAAAAATTCAACCCAATTTATTAGCTAATCTTGAAAAAATCGGATACATTTATGTATTTTGTATGTTATTGTCTCTCAGTTTTTATTGCTGAAATTACTTGAATTAAACTAACAAATCAATGAAGCAAATCGATTCAAATGTATATTTTAGCAGCATTTTTAGTTTGAGATTTTTGAGGTTTTTGTTTTACATTATTTTTATATAAAACTTAATTTACTAAAAAAAAAAAAACCTCAAAAGCTTGCAAAACTAAAAATGCACAAATTGGGACAACAAAAAGCAAGCTGTTGTGGGAGGACATGCGAAGCAAAGCGAGTAGGCAACAATGAAGAAGTATTTGGTGGGCTGCGTGTAGTGCTCCAGGAAAGTTCCTGAGTGGGAGAAAGTAGAGTTGTTGCCTGAAGAAACACTCATTTCAGCCACCATTAAAATGCTCCACAGGTTCTGTGATCTTTAAGTTCACACAGCTCCTCAAGGGAAGAGTGAGAAAACTCAACCGTCAGAGATCCCAGAGGCGAGACAACAACCTCAAAAACAGTGTAATTACACAGATCCCATTAAGGAAGGATGTGTAACACCAAAGGGCTGGATATCTGATTTAGTCTCTTAAAGACCACCAACCTCTGCAATGATCATTTCTTTTTGATTTGAGGAACCATATTAATTTGTTTTTAAGATTACATATATGTTGCATGTATTCTGCTATTAAAAAGTACACTAAATGTCTCGGTTAAGGTCCTCTTCATTTTGTAAGACTTCACCCAGGGCCACAATGGTAAATAATAACCAGTGAGAGGAACCAAACACTTTGACAAAAAACAGACAAGGACACCCACTCTTTGATATTTTACCTTTTCTTGTAACTTTAAAGTCCCACAGATCTGTGATCTGTTTTAAAAAGCATTCCCAGTGATCTTTTATTTACTTTTTTTTTTTTTTTTTTTTTTTTTTTTTTGCTTTTAGTAAAAAAAACATGATTTTTGGACATCGTTTCTGCAGAGCAGCAGGAGTTCAGCTGTGTTGGAAACGGTAGCGAGCCCGCCCCACTTCCCATCACCATCTCTTTATGTGCTCTCCTGCTTGGTCACAGCACCTCACAAACATAACATTACCAGTTCAACAAAAATGGCGAGCAATAACTGAGCGATCCAGCCGTACATTTTTGAGTCGGATGCCAGATCGGACTAGGAAAATGAAGACGTGTATGGATTAAGTAATTTACAAGTGGATGCATTTGTTTATTTGCAAGTGCACAAATATGAGCTTTTTCAAATGGCACTTTTTTCATCTGATTCACAATGAAATACTCAGAAATACTTAAATGTCTTTCTATATGTGCTCCATCGTTAGAAAAATGCCACGGAACATGTACAAAACATCAATAAACAATTTTTTTTTTTTTTACTGGAGTGGGTCTTTTAAAAAAATAATCAAAGTAATTCAAGAACCCAACATGCATCTTCAGGTCTGCTTTGCTGCTTCCAGTACACAGGCAAATGGACATTGTTATAGTGTTGTCGTATGCAATGCAGGCACTAAATAAGGATCAGTGCAACACAAATCTGAACAACCAAATCCATAAATTAGCCTTGATTGCTCAATCAATCAAACAATTGTGCATGAAACTGCCTCATTGGATTTCAAAAGTGACTATCCAAAAGGTTGAGATTTAGCAGACAAAGGGTGAGACTTTGTCGCCATAGTTATATGACAAAAAAATGTTTAACCATCTAGGAAAAAAAAAAAATCTCATGGTTAACCATTTTAAGAGCAACAGAAGGACATTGGAGTTTCTAAGCGTAACTTTAAGTATGAGGCTGTTTTGTTGAGGCCTCTTGGGTTGTCTTGCTCCATCTTGCCCTCGCTGCAGTTCAGGATCATCGCTGCCACTTGTCAGACTACATATTTCCCCTTTTGTTTTGCTCACTTTCCTTCTTTCCGCCCTTGAGCTTTCATTTTGTTAGGAGCAGAGAATGATATTACATTTTGTAGAACTTTTGAATGTCTCTGTTTAAAATTTAATTAAAAATGCTTTAATCAATTTGACAGTTTTACCTTGTTATTTTACTGTTATCCACCTGTCCTCCAATACAATGTACACACAACTATAGATGTACTATCAAAGCTATACAAAAAAAACCTAAATTCTGTGGTGAGAAAAAGAAAATCAGCTGTTTTTTTTTTTTTAAACATTTTTTTTCCCCCACGTAGTCTAGAGCAGACAAGAGTGCCGTCATCCTTTCTCTGCTGGTGACAGGATATATATAGCAAGTAGGTTCTCTTAAAAGTCAAGATGAAAACATTTGCTTTGTTTCAGTGCATGGCTGTGATGCCGCTTTGAAACCTGAAGCAAGGAAAAGATGCTCCTTTATGTCTCCCTCTGTAAGCTGGGAAATAATGAACGACAGGAGGGTTCCTCTGAAATACCCGACCTGACAGTCAGCCAGGAGATCTGGATCCAGGGACCAAAACACAGATTTGAAAGAGAAGATGAGCTCATTTTGTATTAGTGCTACCATGTTTTTTCATTAGGCGACTGTGTCTGATGTCCAAAAGCAAAAAAAAAAAAAAAAAAAAAAAAGCAAAAAACTCTCTCCCTTCCCTAAACATCAGAGGGAACATCAGCAAATAATTTGACAGCGCAGTGCAACTTGCATCAAGTTTTTCAATATTTGATTTTAGTTTTTTTTTTTTGTACTTCTGGATATAGTTCTTCCTTGTTCATTATCTGTCTGGACATACATTTTACAGTCATTTGCAAATGCTTTGAATAAAAATAAGCACACGGGCGTTAAGTCTGAGGTAATGTAGTGGTTGAAGCAAAGCATAAAGAATAAAATTATGTTGGTGGTGCCTGTACTGCAACATTTGAATAATTGGTGAATAACGTATACTGCCTGCAGCTGAAGAAAAGCATGGGGAAGAAGCAATGATGCTGTAATGAAAATAAAATGTAAAAACAATAACAATTTTAAATAAAGCATAATGATCGCAAATTATAAACTTTCTTTTTTTTTTTTTTTTTTTGCTGAAGATGTCTTTTACAGACTGTAGGCTAATAACAAATCTTTTGGGGAAAATATTTCTTTAAACTCTTATTTGGTTTTCATGGGTAGAGAATTGTTTTTACCCCAAACTTTTGATTTGAACATGTTTACAAAAAGAAAATTAAACCAAACTGCAGTTTGTTCAGACAAGAAGCATCCAAAATAAAAAATGAAAAAATGCTAATTTCTATAGGCATTCAAGAAAAAAAACAGACATGCAAGCTTGCTTTGGTGAAGATAATCAGGTGAAATCTTTTTTTTCTATTGAATTTAATTCCACTAGTTGAGGGTTTAATATAAAATTAGCTTTTTACAATGGGACAGAAAATGCCAAAAAAAAACAGGTAAAACATAAATCCGATAAAAATTATTTTCAAACATGTTGTTGTAGCATTTTTCTTTTGATAGAAGACATGCATACAGAAAATGATGCACAAATTTGCACTTCAGAGTATTTCTTTAATTAAATCGCTGTGAATCAGGAGCAGATAAAAAGATCGTATTTGAGAAATTACGCTGGTCAGACCACATCTTTCTGCTCCGCTCCAGTCTGATGCATCCACTTATAGATGACTAGATCCATGTAAGTCTTGTGTTTATTTCAAGCTGGATCAAAACTGTACGGCTGGATAGCTTCAATATTGCTCATCATTTTTATTGCACAGGTAAAGTTAGCTTGGAGGCGTAAAGGGGCTGCAAGCTACAAAGACGGCATGTAAACGGAGCAGGGGGGAGGGGAAAGGGGTGGGGTTGTAATTCAAAGGCAAATTGCCAATGAACTACTGCTGCTCTGTAGATAATGTGTCCTAGAAAACGACATTTCTTTTAAATTTAGTCTAAAAATGACATAACTGCAATTAAAACAAAATCAATAATTTGCAAAACCGCCCACAAAATGTGTGAAATTGCCTGCAGGACCTATCCTTTTTAAGTCAAGACCTTACTAACTTGCAGGTAGTGACCCCGTATTCCTCCACTGTTTCCATAATGAGGCAACTTCGGTGCACTTTTAGGCCCCCCCAGTTTGAGAATCCTTGAACTACAAGCTTATACAAAGAAAAAAAAAGTCTGATAGTCTCTCCGGGGCTAATTAGTTCCTGATCTTGTGAATAAATCAACTCAGGGAAAAAAAAAAAATTAATAACAACAATCTTTAGATGTGGCTATGACCGTAAATATTAAAAATGGGCAACATCTGCCATGTGGTGGAAAAAAGTTATTTCTTTATTGTATTATCAGTTCATGCAGATTGTGAGCATGTGATTGTGATGTGTCAGCAAATATTCCAGAATACTCGAAAGAGGATTTATTGGTTTCGTTTTGTCGAAATAAAGCCAATGAAGTACAAACAATTTTTTATTTTATTTTATTTTATTTTATTTATTTTTGAGTCAAGGAAAGCAGCTTTTATTGTGAAAATCAAAGAAGCAGTATTGACTTTTATTTGGAATTATGAGACAGATATGCTTCCATACATATTAGAGGTCAGAGCTTTAAAGCTTAAAAAAAATAATTTATAAACAGTTTAAAAAAGGTTTGGATTACTAAAACAAAGAGTTTGGTGGTCGGACTAAATGTAATTTGTTGGGTTATTTGATGATGCAAACACTGACCGTATAAGATGGTCCAATGATGAACTGCTCTTTATTGGCTCAAAAGTTAGAATTGATGTCACAGCCTTTCAAAGAAGGGCAAAAGTGTGGGGTAAAAAGTCAAACATTAAGAGCAATAATTTGAGCCACTGACTGTATTTGAGAACCGACCCCTCTCTCAAAAGATGCCTCAATGAAAGTATGTAGACTCTGTGTGAACTTGATTGTGGTGAAATAATCAAAGCTCCTTTAATTACAACCTATAAGTATTACATTGTGTAATGTGCAACAATGATTACTGAAATGTTTTAATTACAGTCAATAAGCTATCAATTTTCTTTACTAGATCTGCAATGTGTGGCAATAATCATGTAATTATGTGTTCTAATAATAATGAAGGATTATTACATATTGATTACTGTTATCACAAATGAATTTTTTTCTGAAGAAAACCCATCATCAATAAGCATTTGATTTTGTAACTTGAAAAGAATCTATCTGATCAGAACCGGGTTACAAAAATTGTAAACTATAAAATAAATTAACTTAGGGGTAGGGGTAGGATTATATAAGATCGCTTCTTCCCACTCCTTTTCAAGCAATAAATCAAGCTCTACTTGACTTAAGTTGTTGATCATTATATTTAATCATGCAAATGTAACTTAAGTGTGTCTTTCTTTTTATTTATTATTTATTTATTTATTTATGTATGTATTTTTCGATAAGAGTCCACGAAGTTCAGATACACACACACACACACACACCTACACACACACACACACACACAAACTCGAGCAAGTGAGAAACGACAAACTTGTATGATTGTTATTGACTATACCAGGAGACCAGTTACATTTCCAAGTATCACCCCCCCCTTAAAAAAACAAACAAAAAAAAAACAAATATGAAATCACTGCCCTGTACTGTACTTTTCTTTGCCAAACCAGGAACCTTTGGCTCTATAACTAATCTGTTCATTTTGACAGGCTCCTTTTTCTTTTTTTTCGATTTCTCTTCATTGGCAGCTGTCTTGCAATTGTCAGGTAAGGACGACCTAAAACTATTGATTCTGGAAGAGTGAGTTTAGCTACAGCTTTTCTGACTGAGCAGAAGTGGCAACAAATGAGAATAAAACATAAGAATATTGATTATTAAAAAAAAAGACAAACCCAATGACTGATATTTGGCTGACATTTCATTTTAAAAATAGTATGCAAAACAGTATGGTCTTCAAATGTCCTGACACAGTAATCCTGTTACCAACAGTCTCTTCTCATAATAAGAATTATCATTGGAAGCAAAGTAGAGGATGTAAAAACACGGAGGGGGAATTCTTGGCTTTAACACTTACCAAACCCAAGACTGCCATGTGCGTGTGGCTATTAATCCTTACTTGGGAGTAATCCCAAAGTGTTTATGTACTGGAATAATCTTTCCGTCTTCTGCAAAGGGACCAAGGACACTGTGTTCACTTGCAGGTAAGCTTCATTCTGACAGCTCGGCTGTAGCTGTTAATCCTGTTTCCAGATGTTGAGTGGAGCTGCAGGGAAGGACGGATCATTGATTTGGGTTTTTGTTAATTGAAGGAAAGAACATGAGAAAACCCAATTAATGTCCTTAAAACTTATATCAGGTGAGGGGTGTCGTCTATAATGAAAAATATTTGAGTTTCTTTTGCAAATACAGTATATTTAAAAAGCCTTAGCCACATGCCTTAATCACTGGGGTTGACCCTTTTGGATTCTGTAAGTTTTTGGATTGTCTGGATCTGTAGAGGGTCATAGACAGGAATGGCTGTATCTTAAAGGCTCTGTCATGCAAAAGCAACATTTTTTTTAGACCGCTATGTATAATGATAATGTTCATTCCTCACTTTAAACACAATATGCACATCCATCTGTGCAAAAGTTCAAATGTTGTCTTATTCAGAACCAGAAGGATGGCTGTCAATCAGGCAGCAGAAGAAGGAATACCAACCTTGGACAATGGACTGAATATAGACCTTTTTATTTCACAGCATTACCATATAATTAAAATAATAAAATGACTGAATCAGTTATTGAAGATGGTTAAAGTGATTGATCTCTTATCATAAATGTAATTTACAATCATGATTTTTCTAATGAAAGATAATCTGCACATGTTTCCCGCAGTGTGCAGGATTTGGGAGGTAGAAATGAAAAACCCCTACAACCACTAGAGTCTCACCTACGTCACCCTTATCTACCGTTGCGTGTTGTGTGTAAGTATGTGTTTACTACATCCTGTAACCACAGCATGCCCATAGTAAAAAATTCGTATGAACATTTTCACTCTACAGGTTCACCAAGTGGCCTGTGACCATACTACTTTGAGCAGTTCACCTGCGTGTCCAGTACAGGTTTACCCTTATTTTTTTTTTTTGTCCACAGACAGCCCATATTCACCCGTAAGGCTAGTTGCGACTAACACTGAAGGATCTATGAATACATCTTTTACCTTTTTGGTAGTGCAGAGGTTGAGTGATCGGAAGACCGCAGCTTTTTTCGCCTGCTTTGTCTGCCCATGTGTCAAAGTTTCTGTACAGGAAGGTAGAAAAGTGCTGTACACTGTAAGTATAGACCATTTACCCTCCGCTGTGCCGACCAACTTCACATTCTCTTTCACAACATCCATAACTCTTCTTTTGGATTTTTATCTTGCCTTTCTTCCAAGCTCTAATGTCTGTGTCCTTGACCAATATTTCATTTTCTCCTCCAACTTCCGTGACCTTATTTTTTGAGCATCAAGCATAAACTGTCACCTCGAACTGTGTAGTTTTGACCCAATACATCCTCATCACCACCATAGACGACCTTAGGGTCTTCTGGCTTTTCTTCCTTTGTCTTGATAGAACATCGCTGGTCTCTTCACTGTCTTGAGAACCTATTGGTTCATTCTGGATGACGTCTTTTGTCACGCATGACTACCTGACAACCGTGCAACTATCCTTTAAACTATTTCAAACTACTAACTGTTCCTCCTTTTTCAGATTCTAAGCTTAAAGTCCTCCACCTTCTGCCTCTCCACTCCCTGTGACCTCCCCATTACATTTATCATCTTTCATTCCCTACATGTACTTGCTGAGGTCAACCTTCATTCCCCTTCCTTACATAGTAAACCTGCATCTCTTTAGAATTTTCCTCCATCTGCCCTGCTCTCCCTACAAATGACAATGTCATCTGCAAACATTGTAGCCCGTGGAGATTCTGTCTTACCTTGTGCGTCAGCTTGTCCTTCACTACAGCAAACAAGGAATTTAGTTTATCCTCGATGAAGTCCCTCTTCTACTTTTACTTACAGCAAAACATAAAGATGATATTTTGAGAATAGATATTACCCAACTTATTGTTGCCAACACTTTTTTTAAGCAGACCTGTAACTTTAACTGTCTGCTACATCCTAGACAGCTGCCATGAAATGTATCGCTTTTTTCCTGTGTTTGTCAAATAGAGTATCATGGCAACACAACAGTAGGACAGCAGAAATCATTGCTGTTGCTCTGATGGATTCAAACTGTGTTTAGGTGTGTGTGGGACACCTAGTATGGCTTTTAAAAGTAATGCATTTCAGCGGGAGGTCCTATGCCATCAGCACTTTTTTGTATTTCGTTTATCTTGCAAGACGTATGGCAGGCCAGAAGAATATCTCCAACACGAAACCAAACATAGTCTGATGGAAGTTTGTGAGCTGTCACAAAATATAAAAATCCTTTCCCTTAGCTTTTCTTTATGACGATCCGTCATGGCATTTCCAGTATTCACCAAATCAGAAAACAAAGTTAAAGGTCTGAAACTTCTTGAACCTAAAGACGGAGCTTGATGGATTGCTTCTATGAGCGTTTGTGCCAGAAATCAATGTTGATGTGAAGCAGGAAATGCTTGAATAAATATGCTTGGATGCTGACATGCCATCAAAAACTTTAAACTCATTTATCCATAAACGTTAATCATTTAATTCGCAAGTGGTGCCATATTTTCTGATACGAGCATCAGAAAAATCCACCTTTATGAAAAAAAAAAACCCCTCTAAAATCAAGAACAGGAGGTTTGGATGGGTTGAATTTATACAAACTAAACAAAAGTAAATTTTTGGATTTCCTTAGTTACTGAGGTTTTTTCATTGTCCACGCCCACATTCCCTATATCTTCATGTGGTATGTCACATCATTTTGTTCAGCTTGAACCAGGAATTTGTGTATTAAATTTTCACAATATTCCGGTAAAAGATGTGGGAGCAACAGTGAAACGCCACTTTATCAGCTTGCCACACTAATGTTTTTCAAAATGTACAAATTTAAAACCAACATTTTTTCCTCTAGTAGCTTCCCAGTGATGCTTGAGGAGTAAGAGGAGGAGTTTAAATTTATTGAATGTATAAAAGGTGATTTATTCATTTTAATTCAAGAGGGCGGCTTCTTCCTGAGGTCTAAGGTACAAAAAATAAAAAGTTGGTTGTGGTTCTAGACTTCCCCTGGTGGCATGAGTGTTAAAGTTCATGATCTATCAAACAAAAGTGCTCTTTATTGAGCCAAAAGTGACACTTTGCCACAACATAGCTGCCAAGCCATGTGGCCATCCCATAATCCTTTTAAAAATGTTCTATGGATATTCCCAACGTGTATATTTTGGTTTAGTTGGTGTATTTTAAAATATTTTTATTTAAAGTCCATACTAAATTTGGGCGCCATTCATTTGTTTTTGATGGTTTCTCCAGCTGTGATGTCATCATTCGGGGCAGGGGGTTGTTCACTACACTTTAGTCCTTTTTTTTTCACCGGGTACTGACTGCATGCAAATTTTAGTGAGTCTCTGAGGATGTGGTTTGGGCAATATTTTTGCTCACCTGTGAAGTAAGAAAGAAGAACTATGATAAAAAACATTGTCGTCTTTATTTATAAAGAACTTGAACACAATTAGAAATTGAAATAAAGTGTTGTACATTAAAGCTAAAGGTAATTAAAAAAAACTGTTAAACAAAGTTATTAAGTGAATACATAATAAAAGCTTGTAGGTAGAAAAAAAAAGGTCCTTGCAGTCTAGCACTGCTGCAAGACATAAATATAAAAAAAAGTATGACATTCCCTTTTATAAATGACTGTCAATAATGAACTGTGATGGAGTGAATTATTTGTCACACGCAACAAAAAAGAATGAAATTATATATATATTTTTAATACTATTACCAAACAAAAAACAATTATTCCATAGAAATAAGCAAAATAAGACAGGCTGATATGAATTCATGCTAAATGAGGTGATGAATGACATCATGTGTGTTATAGTCAGCAACTGAAACAAGAGCAGGAAGCAAAACTAAGGCGACTGCAAAAAGGATAATGATCTCACAAGATCCAGCAGTAAGCATAAAACCAGAGCTTTACAGAGGCAATCAATCTAAAAGAAACCAGAACTAAACACAAGAAGGGAAGCGATGCTGATGTGAAAAAGCTGACATTGGCATCCATAAACCACAGCATGCTTTTAATTTGTCACTTCTGGTATGGACGTCTTGAAGAAAAAAAAAATCTATAAATATCAAAGTTTTCTTCTTCAAATGGTCACAGGAGAACAGTCCAACCTTCACTCTGATTCTAAATTTGGTTCCATTCAGCTTTAAAGGATCTGATTATTGTACAGCTGCTAGAAGAATGAAAGTCCTAAACACCTGGATGTGTGAAATTTATTTCTGACCCATCCCCGGGGGGGCGGTGAACTGCAGTCACAGCCATGCTTGGTGATATATTCCCCACCAATCAATGTTGACTGTAAATAAAATTCTCTTTCTGAGATACTTTTTAGCAAAATAAGCCTTTTTTTTTCATATTTTTGCATCCTTTCCAGCTGGATTGTTAGCCTGGAACGACTCACTGGTGGTGGTTTTGTGCTTTTTGCGCGTACAGTACATCCTAGTGACTAGACGGTTTGTGTGATGAGCGTGCGCACACGTGCACGTGACACAGACAGAGACACCAGCCCTCTTGACTGTAGTGGCCCAAAGGCTCGCTGACCTATTTCTGCCTGTGAGTAGCTGTTTCATCATAAGCAGTCACCAGCCTCTGCACCTGCACTGTGACTCTGTGTGTGGAGGGAAAAAAAAAAAAAAAAGCTTGTGTATCTGAAGTCCTGCTGTACATCTCCTCAGCTGCTCAGCGATGTGCACGCACACTAATTCCCTCATCCCGTTCTTCCCTCTGCACCCTCCACCTTTTTCATCAAGCAGCACTTATTCCCACCACACAAAGCACACCCTCTTCTCAATCCCTCTCAGGTTGCTGCCTGCTGCGATGTCCAGTGCTGAGTGTAGCTGTATCTGCGTTCGCAGCAGGACGCTCTGGCTCTGGCGCTCACTCACACCAGCCCACGCACGCACGCATGCACACACACACACACACACATGCCTACGCAGGTCCTGGAACACTAAATGTGTTCACAGCAGGCCAAACCTGATTCAAACAGCCAGAGAGAATGCCTAATGATTGATGATGACACCCAGAATATATGTGCAACCGCAGCAGAATCCTACAAACAGGTTATCTGGAACCTTAGGTCCCCTGAGCTGCAGCTTTCACATGTCAGATGAACAATTTGGGATCATTAGCTCCCACTTAAATCCCATCTTGCATAACAACCCCAGTGCAGATTAAAGCAATAAATATAGTAATAACATTTAAAAAAAAAGAGCTTTTTTTTTTTTTTTTTTTTTTGCACCGTAGCTCTGATTCTGGCATTCTGCTGCTTCCTTTTCTTTTTTTTTCCCCTCCCATCCTGCTATCTTCTCCCTTGCTTGCTGCTACTTTGGGACAACTTTCTGCTGAACTGCTGAGGAAGCAGGCAGGTAAGCAGGCACATCAGCAACGGGGCAGAGGTGCTGTTAGTCTGATGAGCAGTAAAGCTGTCAACAACTAGAACAGCTCGGAGGGGAAGCATTTGCTCTGTTTACCGAGCTCAAGTGAATTCTGCTCGCCTCGCCTAAGATATTCCAGTGTTCCTCCCAACCCCGGAAACCTCGGGATCTGGGAGGATTTTGACTTTTGCAAATCGACCATGTGTCACGCATCCTCTGCTGTGTTCCAACTATGTGTCCTCAGCTGTTGAGGACTGTATTTGCTGTTGCAATATAGCACATCAAAGGTGTTGCTCCAGTACCAGAAGTGTGATTGGAGTCTTTCCCACTGACGTAAGCTGGAGAGGAGTATTCTCACAGAGAACAGTGATGTAATACACTGTGAAGATAGTCAGTCTCTGTCTTTTTCTTTTTTTTTTTTTTTTTTTTTTTTTGCTCATCATTCTCTCTGTCTCATTCTTTCTCACTTCCTTTTTCTCTGTGTTCTCATATCTGTTGTTTTTTTCTTTTTTTTTTCTCCTTTCCATTTTGGTCCTGGCAGGATGGTGCTGCTCCTGTGGGATATCTAAAATCAAACCCAACGGCTCCCTCACTTGGCCATGTTGGAGAACTGCATCTCCACCATGTCACCTGTCACTTCATGCGCCCCTTCTTCCTCCATCCACCCATAACTGCTGAGCATAATGCTCCTCCCTGCGTTTAAGTCGGAGGGCGTTCAATTCAACAGAAGCCAGCTGTTTCTTTTCTTTTTTTTTTGTGAAGGATTTGTTAGATGTTTTCTAGACGGAGGCAATTTCTTTTGTTACATTAACCGTCAGACCGTGTTAAACATTTATCAGACTCAAGTCCCCGCCAAGGAATTCCCACGCTGGTGCTTCTCCTCCTCCTCTCCTCCTCTTCCTTTCTTCCATCCTTGTTCTCAGTCATCATCAAAAAGGAACCAGCAACCCCTTCGGTGCCTCTGGGAGACCCCCACAAACCAACGCATCCCAGCAGCCTTTCTGTCCAACCAGCCCACAGTGATGAGAGAAAGATGTGAAAACACACTGAGGGTGGCCTTCTCGGCTTCCAACAACCACGAATAAAACATAAAAATACGTATGTACAACGTCCATATAAAGGGAAAAAAAAGAAGTAAATGCACCCCCTACCTCCACCCCTCCCAGAACTAAACCCACCCACAGGCAAGAGGGGTTTGAGAGAGGAAGCCCACAACATAAATATCCAATTACCAAACACATCAAACACACAGAGGATGAAATATTGATAACTTTGAGATATTTATGTAATCCACAATTGTGCCTTATATAAGTGCTCCATTTACAAGGAGACATTGAAATGTGCAAGTATTGTTTTTCCTTTTTTTATATAGCATATAAAAATAAAGTCTATATGGGCAGATGAGGACTTGGGCTCATGAATAGTTGAACAATGCTTGATGACGATGCTCTCAGATTTGGTTCCTGCAAACAGCCCCACAGCTCTGAGGATACGGTGAGTATACGTACACACCAGACATTTGACGAGCGTTATAAAAAAATTGATGCGTCAAGAACGCATTCAGCCCGTGGTGTTTAAACAGAAGAAACAAGGAGGGGCTACTTCTTCTTTTTCTTTATCTACCGTCTATGAGCTCATGTCCGCCACTTATAGTTAGAAGAGGTGTGGCGCAAAATGTCAAATTGGTGCAAATGCATAGACTTGTCATTAGAAGCCATCAATCAAACAGCACCCCAGTGTGAACGTAGCACTATGCGACACAAAGTCTTTCATTTATCGGAATAGAGCTGCGAAAGAGAGAGCCTGAGGCAAAGATGTGAGATTTGCACCACTACGACATTTTGCACCAAGCCATGCACTAGTATTAGGTAGCAACACTCCAGTGTGAACGCCGTATGCTAAAAGCACGTTCAAAAATCCAAGTTCATCACGCTCTTGAATGCGCCACACGTACCGGGTGTGTAGGTAGCTTAATTACAGCCGGGCACAAACCATGATTGTTAATTTCTCCTCCATCATCAGATTTTCAAACAGTTGGTATTTGCGGGAATTAAAAGTGATGCCATCCATGTGTCACTACCAAACCCAAGTCCCTGATTGGTCAAAGTTTGACTTGGTCAAACTTGCAACAAGTGTTTAATGGCCACATGTTTTGTACATAGACCGCGAAAACTACGAGTTAACGCCAGAGTTTTAAATGTGAAGCCTGCAAGGGGAATGTAACTTGAATTGCGACACTCAGACACCGAAACTAGTGAATACTGAAATAGAAAAGGGAGAAAAATGAAGGATGACTTCACCAGAGGAGATGCTATTCTGATACTGGATTTACATTATGCGGGGAAGTGACTGGGCTGTTTATTTTTTTATTTTTTTGGCAGTCCAAGCACGGCTGTCAATCGTTAAGCGTTGGAGCCGCCTGCAAGCATATGGAGCAGAAACGAAGGGTGGTGTCAGTGGTGGTGGTGAGATGGGGGGGGGGGGGGGGTAGTGTTTGAGCTTCTCACGTCGCTGGTTTGCTTTGAGCTGCAGATCATAGAGCAATTGAAAAGACACAAACACACACAAGGAAGCGGATTCCCTCTAATTAATTGTAAATTGTCACCACTTGAAGTGAGTGCGCTTACTGATATGAGCATTTTGTGGGTGTGTTTGTGTTTTCATGTCTGAGAGGGAAATGAGAGGTGGTGCTGGTGGTGGGGGGTGTTGGAAAAACAGAGAGGAAGAACTGCATAAATTGACTTCACTTTGGTGCCTTATCAACAAGCCACTCTTCATGGGTTTTTCCTTTGAAACTGCTGTTCCCCACCAAAGCTGAATAAATTATAACTCTAAACAGGAATAATAATAAGAGCATACATTATTTCTGTTGTTGGTTCTGGTTGTTGTTGTTGTTGTTGTTGTTTGTGTCAGCAGGAAGGCTCAGATCTTGACATATGAAAAGGAGAAAAAGAAAAAAAAAGGTAACTATCTTTGCATCTTTTATAAGTCTGGGTGATCGTTTTAATGGTGACCCAAAAAATGTCCCAGATCCGTGTGTGTAAGGGGGTGGGGGGTGGGGGGGGGGGGTTCCTTTTGAAATATTCTTGAAATACAGACAGAGACGCAGGGGGTGAGGGGTAGAGAAGGAGAAAACGGGGGAAGATGGAGAAGAGGAAACGACAAAATGAAGCCTCCTCTGTTTTATGAATGACTAATTCAAACAAGTCTGATGACACGCAACCAAACTTTTACTTTCTTCGTCCGTTTGAGCACCGCGTGAAATGGTTGTTAACGCACACTGATGATGACAGCTCGATCCCAGATCAGTCCTTTTTTTTTTTTTTTTTCATGATGCAGTACAAAGACGACATTTAGAATTTACAGTTTGGATCAGTGAAACAATCAAGCGCAGACAAGGTCGAGTTGTTTGCAGTGGCGACCGTAAAGGTGCGGCACTTATCCTTGATCCGAAACGCTCTGTGACCGGAGGTCAGATGATGGCTATTCCACGATCATCCCGACGCCTCCGGCCTGTGATGGAGTGCAGCAATTTGTCAGATGACCTGTTCCCTTTTCACATATGAGGGTCACTTAGAAATCCTGGATGTAGCCAATCTAATGTCTGAAAAACACAACGAGCAAAGGAATGATTATCATAGAGTTCCCTTTTTTTTTTTTTTTTTTTTTTTTCAAATAATGTAATGACAAAACCTTTTATTGGTTGTCATCTGAAAATAAGTAAATGTCATAGTATTATGAAGTTTGTTTGGCTCTTGTGATGTTGTTAACGTCATTTCAAAGATGAATAATTGCATCAGGGGGCTGTACAGTAGTGTAGCGGTTAGCAGCAAGAAGGCCCTGGTTTGAATCCCGGCTGGGACCTCTGTGTGTGGAGATTGCGTGTTCTCCCTCCGCATGCCTGGGTTTTCTCCGGGCATTATGTTTTATTTTTCCTACAGTCCAAAAACAACCTTCATAGGTTCATTGGTGTATCTACGTTGTCCCAATGTGTGTGTGTGCGTTGACCTGTTCAGGGTGTACCCCGTCTTCACTCAACAGGTTGGCTCCAGTAGCCCTATGACCCTGAAAGGTATCAAGCTGGTTCAGAAGATGGATAGATGGATGGATACTTGTATCATAACTCTAGATATTATTTAAGAGTTCTGTTTAACAAATCAAAACAGCGTGTACACAGAAGCTGGTGTTTTAGCCTGTATTGACCAAAACAAATCAAGGCTGGTTTGCTTAATTTCCATTGAAAACACAGCAGTTTTTGCAGAATTTTATCATAAAATCTGTAATACAACTAGTCTGCCTGCCTGCCTGCCTGGACGGACACCTCATCACATAGGTGGGCAAGGCAGGATCCAAAGCTGTTCACAAATGTATCAATGGACATTTAAAAAATGTTTCACGAATACCCATCCATTTCCTTTAAAAACAAAACCGTCAGTGTTTGTAAAATGTTTCACAAATACAATGAAAATATATATTAGGAGCGGAAATTGCATTTCCATGCTTGAGTGTAGTGCGGTAGAGCGCCTCCCTTACCTGCAGGTAGCATCCACCCACAAGCCGACACCCACCGCTCCTTGCATGTGAAGCTGTTTTCCACTTACAAGAGACACAAGCTGGGTGAGTTTGACATCATGGTTGTATGGGTCAAAGTTCATAGTGGTTGCTCACTTTGACCTCTTCTGCCCAATGGAAAGCTCATCTGAAATGCCAGCATCCACATGCGAAATACAGCCAGCAACTTCTACGGCCAATTACCCCCTTCACACAAAGACAAATCTGAGAGGTTACACACTTTTGTGTGAATGACACTCCAGTGATTCCTTTTTTTTTATCATAACTTCTGAAGAAATTTTTAAAGTGTGGATGAGTGTTTTCGAATAAAACATAACCACAAACTATTGAGTAATAAAAAAAAACTAGCACACATGCATGAACATTATCTTAACGATAATCCCCTTCTGCAGCCCCAGTCACAAGCCAGGAATGAGGTACTGCTGCCTGGTAGCACACGCACAACATGAAGCTCATGTGACTACATGAACCTTTTGGCCTTAATCTCCTGCAGTCACGAATGAAAAAGATCATAAAACTAAAAAAAAGCATTCAGCAGAGTCCACACAAAGACAGGCTATTCAGACATAAAATATGTACATTTTTGCTTTTTAGAAGCTTTGGATTCTGTCCTTTTCAGTGGTTTACTTCTGACTGAAAGAGCAGAGGCTCCAGATGTGCAAACACTTAGATTTCCTTCTGAATTGTCAAGTAATATCACACTAGAGCAAAGATCGCAGCATGGCACCTCGAGTGCATCCAACGCCACACAAAGACCATAGAGACTTAATTTGACATATTCTTTCACTTGCATTGACAGACAGAGCGTGTACATTATTTTTCCCCTCCCAGACAGTGTCCAGGCTTTTGAGAGGCCGTTTTTCAGCGGAGAAACCAGAAGGATAATAGTCTGGTAGGTCTCATCGGGGAGAAATGTGTTTTCCGTTGCATCACGCTGGTCTTTTGCCAGGAGAATCAATGGCGCCTGTGGTCAGAATCAGCTGATTTCTCTGAATAGCACAATGCAAGAAAATAGCTGTTGGAAAAGCTTAACTGGACAAGTCACATTTTGGCTAGTATTTGCGTTGTGATTAAATAATTTGGGGTATGGAGGATTCAAGGTAAGATGCCACAAAGACACCCAGGAGGAACTCAAGTTGAGAGGTGAGAGTAGCTTTATCAAAGGGAAACGTGTAATTCTATCAATTCTTTTTACTTTAAAAAGGTTTTAGCCTCTGCTAATCTTCTCTTGGACCTTGGCAGCAGAATAGAGCCATTTATGCTCAGAACAAAATCGCCCATTCATGCTTTTGCCTTAGATGGTGTAAGAAATGTGAATGACGGTAATTGTTTGCAGCAGAATAAAGCAACTGAATAGAAACAGTTAAAAAGGCTAACAGACAAATAAAAAACAGTTTTTTTAAAATATTAAATTGTTGTTATTTTGGCAGGTTTGCAGCTTTTCTTTCCCCGTCTTATTTTAAAATACAATAGTTTTGTTTGGAAAGGTCAACCCTAAACCTATAGAAACGTAAATATTTTTTTCCGCACTATAAAGTGCACCATTAATTTATGGTTTATTTTTAACCTACGTCATAAAGAAGGTGCACCAAGCTATAAGGCACATTAAGCAAGAAAACAAAAAGAGTATGAGATTAGTCAGTCAGTTAGACTTTATTAACTGCATTCACAGTAAGTCTACTTGTTTAGAACACGCTAAATGTCAGCCACGTTAAAAACGTAGCTGTGTTGGCCGCCTTAGCGAATTTACAACATCCGCAACTCCGAACCTTGTTTGCAGTGTGTAATTTAAAAAAACTGATACAGCTAAAACAAACATTAATGTGACTATGCTAACTACCAACCTTGTTAGTAACATGTAGAAAAACAACTCAGTCTGACACAGCTACACACTTATTGCATTAGCGTATTTACAATAACAAGCCTTGTTTGCAAAAGCACAACTAGAATGAATCGATATTTAAGCACACAGTTGTTTTTTTTTTGATGAAAAGAAAAAAAAGGCTTTTGAGTAAAGCTTGTGTAAATGTTGTCTGAAAGTGAAATCTTTGTATCATGATTTGATTTGTTAAAGGCTGATTTATTTGCAGCCTTATTGTGAGCACAGAAACTCAGATTTGAGTATGTTATCTATTTGACTGAATTCTCCTCTGAGCAGCTGCAAAAAGTCCAAACTACGGTGGTTTGGAGCTATATGAAGAGCTACGTAAACCTGAGTGTCATCTGCATAACTGCAAAACATGGGTCTGAGCTAGAAAGAGCATGTACAAATCGAACAGCAGAGGTCCCAGAATCAAGCCCTGAGGTACACCGCAGGAAATGGAGACTCTCTCGTATTTAAGATCACCAATAGAAATGGTGTGACTCCCTGACTCTCAGATAAGAACTGACCAATGTGGACTGTACCTGATAATCCCACCCACAAGAAGGAGTTCACAGTCCAATTGTATCAAAGACTGTAAGCATTAAAGCTGATATTTTTACTCAGAGTTGGTGGGAATATATTTCCACAGGCCTGCAGAGTCTAAAGTCTAACTAAAATTATGTCTAACAAGCTGTCTGTGTTCATAAAGTTGTTTGGCTGTGTCAAAACAGCTTTTTCAATCAATCTTTGCAATAAAAAGATGTTTGAAAGTTGGCCTGTAATTTTTTAAAGTTCCAGACAGATTTTCTTCAGAAAGAGTTTTGAGTGAACAAATGTGGTTGAGTGATTGTTAGAAAAAACAAACAAAACAACTATTTTATTCCAAATTTTATTTCATTAGACGGCTGAAAATGTTTTTTTTTTTCTTCTCTCAACTTGTCCTGTCTAACAGCTGAGCAAACAGATGAGAGCTGAAGGCCTCTTGTGTTGGACATATTTGATTTGAACAACAGGGGTTGTGAATCTTCTGACAAACCAGAGGTATCTCTGAATAAACCCCTTTTGTAATTGAGGCCAAACTTTATTCATTTTAATCATATTTGAAAATCTTTTGTGTTGGAAAAGGAATGGAGGGAAGTAGAAAGAGGGATGTTAGAGAGGGTGGGGGTAGAAGGATGATTATAGAAGAGGGGGGGTAAAATCATGAAGCACCATAAAGCAACAAGTTGCTGGATGTTTGTAATCATTATGGTCATGTTCAGATGTAATACAAATCTAGAAGGGCGGGGCCTGTCCACCCACACATTTAAATGTTACAAACATTCCTGATCCAAAAATGTTCACATGCCAACATGTGAACAATGCAAATAGTGTTCACACACGCATACCTATGCAAACAACACTTAACAGTGTGAAACATTTCATTAAGTCACGCAAACTATTTGTGCAAAGGTGACTTAACACCTGTGCTCGAGTGAGTGTTTATGTTCTTTTAAAGTGGAGGGGGGTGTGTGCATGTATGTGTTTGTGTTGGAGTGTATATTTTGAGGGGTAAAGGGTGTTTGTGCTAAGGGGGTGCAGTTAAAGGCTGAAAATATTTCTAAAGAATATGTTTGGGAAAGTGTCCTAATATTCTGGCACTGATTTCAGCAATTTAGACCAGATTATTCCTGCCGAGCTGCAGATCCGATAAGGTTATCTTTATTCCTTATATGATTATATTTTTTATTTGTATCTTTTCAGTTCTTTGTGTGTTTCTGTTGAAAAATAATATAATCTCATCACATTTGCTTTATGGTTAAAAAAAAAAAACTGCTAGCTAAGTAGGAGAATAATTTGTCTTTCACAAGACGCAAACAAAACATGAGATAGCAGTGTTGCTGTTGATGCCGTAGGGGGGATACCGTTTTTTTGGGGGGTGTCCAAATCTACAAATTTCAAATTTCCAAATATCTAACCAGTGTGCATCGGCGCTCACTAGATTTGAATATCTACTGTGTAGATTCTACACTCTCTGGCCAATTTATTAAGCACACCTGTCCAACTGCTCATTAACACACATTTCTAATCAGCCAATCACATGGCAGCAACTGAATGCATTTCGGCATGTAGACATGGTCAAGACGATTTGCTGCAGTTCAAACCGAGCATCAGAATAAGGAAGAAAGAGGATTCAAGAGACTTTGATGGTTGTTGGTGCCAGACAGGCTGGCCCCTGAGTATTTCAAAAACTGAGAAAATATCCAGTGAACGTCAGTTCCGTGGGTAGAAATGCCTCGTTGATACCAGAGGTGAGGAGATGCCAGAGGAGAATGTCCAGACAGGTTCCAGCTGGTGGAATGGTAAATAGCGTATCCTCATATAGTGCTTTTTTCTACCTTCCTCGAAGGCCTAAGGCGCTTTACATTCGCATTCACACACTGATGGTGGCTCCGTTGCCGAACACTGGTGCTAACTTTCCACCAGAGGCAAGGTGGGGTTCAGGGTCTTGCCCAAGGACACGTTGACACATGGGCGGGCAAGGCGGGACTCAAACCTGCAATCTTCCGATCATAGGTCGACCGCCCGAGAAAGGCAACAGTAACTCAAATATCCACTGTTATAGCTGTTACAACTGAGGTCTACAGAAGAGCATCTCTGAACGTTCAACACGTCCAACCTTGGGGCAGATGGGCTACAGCAGCAAAAAACTACACCGGGTACCACTCCTGTCAGCTAAGAACAGGAAACTGAAGCTACAATTCGCACAGACTCACCAAAACTGGACAATAGAAGTTTGGAAAAATGTTGTCTGATTTGAGTCTCCATTTCTGCTGCTAAATTCAGATGGTAGGGTCAGAATTTTGGCATCAACATCATGAAAGCATGGATCTATCCTGCCTTTTATCCATGGTTCAAGCTGCTGGTGGTGGTGTTATGGTATGGAATATTTTTTTGGCATTCTTTGGGCCCCTTAGTACAAATTAAACATTGTTAAAGTCCCTGGTTTTCTTCCACTCCCAGAGCTTTGCTGGTCTCTGAACAGTTAATGTTCAGCTGCTTCATTTGTCACATTTTTGTTCAACTTTTAGCAATCTTTTGTTGCATCTCTTTGTTTACCTTTACTGAAGCTATTATGTGATGTTTCTGTTTAATACTCAACTGTTGGCAAAGAAAGGAGAAATGGTTTGAAGGAAAATCAATCAAAACACTTAACTCTAAAAAAGCAAGTTCTTGATCAAAAAAATCCATTTTTTTGCAACCTTTTTACTTCATCTAACATTACTTTCTCTTTTTCCATGTCAAGTCCCACTGATAAAGTCACTCCTGCTTAAGTTCAACAGTTCGCCTATAATTGCTCCTCCAGAGTTCAGCGTGTGTGTGACATGCCGCTGATACTTCATCACTGTCCTTGCTAGTTTCTCAAAGGCATTTGACACTGATGTGCTACTTTATGTAGAGACACCTAGTGGAGAAAAGACGCTTTGGGCTGGCAACACTTAACACTCTTCTTCTTATCTTTGACGCTCCATCATTTCATTGTCATCTGTTAACACGGCTCTCCCTTTCGATGGGCTGGCTCAACGATTCTGCCATCGGTTTGGAGCACTCCGTTCATGTTTGTAGTGGAGTTCACACTTTTAGACGTCTCAGTTGTCTTTGCTTTTTTTTTTTTTGGAGTCAGTTTGGAAATTACAGACATTTTTGTTTCTTTTTTTTTCCTACCATCATGAGATATTGTAATTTGAAAGGATTCCTGGCGGTTTTGATATTACAGCACTCCACATCTGAAGGTAAAATGCTAAATTTCTCATTTCCTTCACAAAGTAGGTTGTATGGCTGAATTTTTGATGGGTAGAGAGAATTGTTCACTGAATTATTTGCTGTTTTCCAAGAAATATCTTGTGAAGAGCTAAGCATTTCAATTGAACTAAATAAAAATGATGAAAGGAAATTAAAATGAATGAATGTCTATTGTATGGAGAGATTGAAACATAAAACATGTACCATAAATTGATTCTGATGCCACACATGGGAAAAAATCCACCATTTACCCCTTAACTGGCTGACCAATCTTTTTTTTTCTTATGTGATCAGTATATTGCAAAATAATAATCAGACTAGTAATTCTTTTTGATTGAACACCAACATCCCTCCTACCGTCTCTTTAGATGTGTCTACCCCCACTCCTTCCATGGAGGTCACGCACCAAAACGTCCAGAGCTTACCACAAGCATCCAAGCTGCCTGCTGCAGAGACAGGGCCAGTCATATCCCCTCCTAGCTTAAAGGATGTGCAGCAGGCTGTGCAGAAAGCCTCGGAGCAGGTGGAGGGTCGTGGGGCAGAGGAAGTGCTGAAGGAGTTGTTGGAGAAAGTGGTGGAGGCGGCTTTCGGCCAAGCAGCAGAGGAGGCCGCGGACGTGGATGAAGCGGATGAAGAGGACGCACCGCAGGATCAGATGGGAAAGACGGAATCCAATGAAGAAACGGAAATATTGACAACAGAGGGGGAAAGTTTGGGGTTTGATGGGAAGACGGAGATGGAGAAAGTTGCTCGATTTGAAGACGTAGGTGAGAACGGAGAAGTTCTTGTTGAAGGAAAAGGTCCAACAGAATTAACGGAGAAGAACATTGAGTCTGTAGGGAGTAAAGTTGAACAAGAAGCTAGTTTGAACGCCACCAAGGAATTATCAGGAAATACATTTAATCAAGGAAATAAAAGTTTAGGGGAAGCTAAAGTACAAGTAAAGGACAACCAGGACCAAAGTGCTTTAATAGAAGAAAGAAAAGCAACTGAAAGAAAAATGCAAGATTCAAACAAAACCTCAGTTGTGTCGGTGGCAGTCGGTAAAGAACCAGAACAGAACAAAACCGTTGAAGATTCCGAAACCACTCTGGGTGTGAAGGAGGAGGAACCAGCAGAGTTCGATCGAGAGAAAAAAGAAACTCGAATAAAGAAAGTCAAAGGGGAGACGATTGAGCCATCTGCAAACAATTCTGAGACAAATGCAGAAGAGATGACGCAGAAGGATCCTCAAGGAGCTGATGGATATGGCTATTTGTTGGAGGAAAGTACAAAAACAGGTTCACGCTTTACGGGAGCAACAGGAGGGAAAAAAGGAACTGGAACCAAAGAAGAAACTGTCACATTGATGAACGAGGGCAATGACAAAAAAGTGGGTGAAGATGAACAAATGGTCGTGGAGGACTCTCATGGCAGTGAAAAAGAGAACCAAGGTGAGATATGTGTATCTAATAAATGCAGCTGCAAAGGTTGGAATTCAAACCCAAGAATCTGTTACACTTTAGTTCTCTGAAAGTCCCGGCCCTCAGTCAAAAAGAACTTTATTGCATTCCAATACCTTAGTCAGGCTGACTCGTATGGGTGTTTAGACATTTTAAGTTGTCCAGGCCCTCGAAAGGTCATAGAAAGGAGAGACCACGATTTAAGGGGAGTGCAGGTGTGTCTTGCAGTGTCTTTGGGACGTCATAAAAATTGAACATACTATTGTTGTGCGTGGGGTAAGAGTATTGTCAAGTATTTGTAAGAACAGCACTAACAGTCCTCTTGTGCAGGGTTCATGGGGTTGAAAACAATAAATCTGTAAGACGTACAGAATTCCAGCGGACTCCGGTCCCGGACCAGAAACCAGTCTCTGACCCATCTTTTGAAGTGGTCTTAGTTAGTTTCTAATCGGACTGAGCTTCGGTTCGCTCTGAGTTTCCTCAGTCTGAGTAGGCTCCGTGATTGGAGGAGAACAACTGGACCAAAATGGCCATCGTAATCAAGGAATTATGGGATGTAAAAAGTGTAGAAAAGAGGCAACTATAAGTTCCAAACAAACGTGGAGCAACAATGAGACACAGCAACTGATTGAAATGTGGGCGGATGAATGTAGTCTCATTAAAACTACTTTAAACGTGATACAGATAGCTTCTCACTCTTTTTCCCAACAATCTATATGTCATAGACACTTATCAGTGGGCCTTCTTGACAATCGCCTCCTAAGTGACCGCATTGCAACATGCCTCTACCATACTAAAGCAGCTAAAGTAAGTCTTGAACCTGAAGTGGATCCAGAAGTTAGAAATTGGTCAGCAAAACATAAGTGGACTATCCCAACAATAATTGCGAAGTGTGGGATTTCAATTGTTTTTTTTCTCGTTGCTTTTCCCTGCCCTCATAATTCTTGGCCAACGACTGAAGAGATGCTTTTTTCACGCGCTTTTCTTCACAAGCTTTAATTCAAATCAGAAATGTCCAGTAGACAGCAGTGTGAACACAGACCAGGATCATGACTCGATCAGGAACAATTGACATTTCTATTCTGGATACACCCAAAGGGTTCCCTAGAATCTCTCACCCACAAAAAAATGTGCATGAAAATGTTTGCTGGGCTCACCAAGCGGTTTCTGATCTTTAATTTTCATGCGGGCCATCTGAGTTCTCCGTTACAAGTTCTCCCCTTTTTCTTTTTGATTTTTTTTTTTTACCTTATTCACCCACAAGGGCAGCAGTGACTTAGGCTGTTTGGTGTAAACCTCACAAATGGCTTCATTAGCACTTTGAATTTCCCTCCACTTTCCATGAACCATGACCCCTTGACTTCATTTTCAAGTAAGTGACAAATATCAACCCTCTCCTCCAGAGATCCTGGAACTCTCCAGCCCCTGGCCTGTGGACGGAGCAGATGTTTTCATTGGACAGAGCCCCGACAACCACCCTCCCACCCTAAATCCATCACTTTATGGAGTGAAAGGAGGAGAGAGTGCCGGGTGCAATGAAAAATACCAGCAAGGCAACAAAATCATTATTCCCACTCATAACCTTTCGCCGCATGACCTTGACACGGCCCAACCTACGCTGGAGAACTCTGAGAATGATGTTCTGGCTGAGCACCCTCTGGCAGAGAATGAGCCATTTGGAAAGGCCGATGAGCTGAAGGTGGAAGGTGGAAAGTGGAATGAGGTGGAGGAAAAACCTAGAATCAGAGGTGAGAAATCATTAAGGAAAAGCAAATTAGAGTGTAGCTGTTCTTTTAGTCCGGTTTTGAAGCTGCAAAGGTACAAAAACAGTGGCTGTTAAGGTCTCTTTGATAGCTTCTCCACGAATTTGCAGAACTCCCATTTATTCTCTGTCCTGCCTTTCTGTCTTCTTTTTTTCCTCTAATGCATCTGTTCAGAGACAAATGAGCAAGGCCTGAGGGCATGGAAAATTGGAGCTACGTTTGCAGCCGTTTTTCTGATTGTGGAGACTGCTGTTATCATTATCTATATCCTCAAATGTCAAAAGAAAAAAGGGTAAGTGCACCAGCTCCTTCTGCGGTGGTGGGGATGTGGCAGTATTAGGATGTTACTCCACTAAACTGACACTTTACATGCAGATTTAAGGAGAAAAAAAAGCTTTTAGTTTGATGGTCAAGTAATAAAAAATAAAAATAAACATTTGCAAGGGAATGTATTATTTTTTTGCAAACTGAATGGCACAGTGACTCATTAGGTTGGGAATAAAAATACATAAAAAGCAGCAATTCTTTGAAAATGTAAGATAAATGTCAAAAGCAGCCTTTACATAGGCATTTCTATGACTTGAATTGTCAAGTAGCATCAGAATAACCAGGGGATTCAAGAAAGAGACCAACAAAAAGCTGATCTGTACACTAAACTATGCTTTATGCGCCATTTAGGACCAAAAGTATCCTAAAAAGAACCTCAGTTAAACTTTTGAGATGCTATTCTGCTTAATAGTGTTTATGAATACATGGTTTGATGAGATACTAAAATATATAAAACATGTCCACTCCTCTGTGTTATAAATACAATGTATATGTACAAGTTGAATCATTTTAATCAATTTTATACCTAAAATCTCTGTATTTTGCATATTATCTGTTCAATTAAAGCATTAGCTGTGAGTTGAGGCAATCCCAGCTAATCTGGGTTCATTGCATGCCTTTAGCTTACTCATCATATGCTAATAATGTGATGCTTTGTTAAAAATATTCTATACGTTGTTGACATTTTTACTTCATGTCCTAACGTTTCATTTTATAGGAAGTTTTTAAATTATTATGGGATGGCCACTGGACCTACGGCTTGGCGGGCATTTTGCGTCAACGTGTGAAATTTGCAGATTTTTGCACAACACGGGAAAATAAGGCTTGCTTGATCAATCTTCATGAAATTTCCCACACAGGTTAAGTCTGCAACCACTACTACACAATGAAAGATTCGTTGACCTTTGACCTCAGGAAGAGGCTGCCATCTTAAAAAAAAAAAAAAAACACTTCTAGAACGAGCTACAAACTGAAGTGTTACCTGGGTGAATTGGCGAAAGTAGCGTTTCCCTGATGAACGCACATTTTTCACCAGAAATTGTGAAAATGTGGTACATGCAACCATGACTTAAACTGAACAAAACAATGTGACAAACGATATGAAAATATTAGAAATGCGGGCGTGGTTAACAAAAAGCCTCTGTTGCCAAGAAAATCTCAGAAATTCTTCAAAAAATTATGCAGACCTGTTCGTCACACCCAGACGATTATTCTTCATTTCTGCTCCAAAGTTGTTTGGAATTTTAGCTGACGTAGTTGTATAAACAGCCACCTAGTGGTTACCTGGAGAACTAAACTATTTAGATTGTAGATAAAAATATATTTTAAAATTCTCCTTTCAGTTTTGATTTTGATCACACAACTAATTTTTTTTTAACTCCTGGAGGATTTTGACTTCGTTCCCTTAAGGCTGATCAGTCAAATAACTACTCCTTTGTTTTATTAAAAGTACCAGAAATACTTTCTCAGAGGCATTGATGTTAGAGGCATTAAAACTGTTTTGAAACGTCTATTGTTCTGGTATTCTTCAAATCTGCTTTGCTTGTTATGGCTAAACTTATATTACGGCGTATTATTTCCTGTTAGCTGCTAGTTGTTATCATATTTTAGGAACTAATGGCAAATACAAATCTTTTAAAATAGCTTTGGCAGTCATTTCAACAGTAACTTCCAGATGGTCAGCAAGGACAAATCTTTTTAGTCACTGCGTTTTCATTTTTTTTGTTTTTCTAACTTGTCCTGTCCAACAACACATCAGATGAGAGCTGAAAGGCGGGGTAAAACCATGAAGCAGCACAAAGCAACAAGTTGCTGGATGTTTATAATCGTTTTTCATTTTCCATGTCGTCCTCCGATAGTGGAAAGTTTTACCATTTCAATTTCAGCATGTCTGTTTTTATGTTTTTATACTTAAGGAGCACACACTGGCAGGGGCTGCAAAAATAAAAAAATAAAAGTAACTAAAACAGATCAGCAGGGCGGCCGCTTCGTTTGCAAGGATTCTGCTGAGCAATCTGCACCCAGGATGCTATCAAAGAAGATCAAAATAGAAATGTTTGACCATGAAGCACAGCGTCGGGTTTGGCAAAGAACTCAAGTGGAGGAGTTACTCACTTTATTTCATCCCAAGACTTTGGCAGACAGGGCCATCTGTCTGACAAGAAAAAGAGTCCAGATCACAACCTGGTAGAAATGCCGTGGCAGGGAGATATTTGTGCACCCACAGTTCTGAATGAAACTAAGAAATGTGACCATTTTTAGGTAAAAATGCAACATCTCATGTGATGGTACCACTGAAAGATGTTATGAATCATCTTCCAACAGGCACATGCACTCATAGGGCCTTAGGGGGGCTTCAGCGCCTGCCCTTTTTTACCTCATAAAAAAAGTTTTTTTTTTCTTTTTTTTGTATTAATACATTTCTGTTAGAGATACAAGCAAAAAAATGTGGCGACAAAATCCCCCCATTTCCAAGTTGCCACTTCTGTCTTTGTGGCTCTGCTCGGACTCAGAGCCACCAGAGAGACAGAGAGAGAGAGTTAGGGACAGAAACTGCTCCCACATGGAGAACTGAAGAGAGGACATGACAGTGAAGCAACTTGAATCTGAGAGTTGTGGTCTAACTAGCTGCCGTCCACTGAATTAACAAGTTTAGGTTAATGGTTAATATTTCAGGAAAACACTCTATATCAGTGAAGTATTCACTTTTACCAGGCATCTGTACATGGCACATAGGTTCACCTACAGAGCAGATCGTGCTGGGACAGGAAGTTGGGTGCTTACTTGATAAAACTCCTGAAAATTTTCAAAATAAATGAACAGTTATGGCGAGTTTATAGCTTCCTGACTACGGGTCTAAAACTAAATGTATCTGTTTAACGTAATATTTTCTGATTAGTATTGATTTGTTTAAACTCTGAATCATTCAGTTTCAAAATCTTTTGTAATAAAATCTTCTCAAGCACAACAAAAGTCTGTGTTTAGAGTGTCAGATGCGAAAAAAAAATATTTTTGCTGTGTACCCAACATAGAACCAGAGTCACATTTGGTACAACTGTCAGGAACTGAAGGTGTAGGAAACTGGGCTGGGTGGTAGAAACATAAACATTTAATAGATAAACCTAAACAGGACAAAAACTGTGGAGAAACAAAAAGTAGAAGACCTAACAATGTAGAACTGAAAACCAGACACTTCTACTCACTGAAGACAATGAACAAAAGTGAAGGCAGTTGTGGATGATTATTATGAAACAGGACTGACTTGAAACATAACCAAAAACATAAAAAAATGATAATTGTATCACTTTTACCAACAGCAGCTGAGTTCATCCATTTTATTTTAAAATTTTACTTCATTTCTGTATTGTTTAATGGACAAAAAAAGTGTTTTTACTGCCTTTTTCTAACTTGGAGCCCCTGCCCCTCTAAAATCCTGTCCACGTCCCTGTTTTACAACATTTAAGATTTAAAATGTTTTTTTCTTTTAGTTTATTTTTTGTTGCTGTTACTTTTACTTATTTTTGCTATAAAAAGTTCAGTGAAATTTCCTCTGAATTTATCTTGCACCAGCCTCAAATATACTCTTTGAACCTTTTAAATATGCAAAGAACTGACGAGTCGAGGTTTATGTTTATGCACGAAAACAATCAAATATGAACCAATGTGTTAAAATGTGCATAGTGCTTTGTTTAAAAGAGAACAGTCTGTGTTTTATTCGCTCTTCCAGGAACTGGCGTACTGTGATCTGTTGAATGATTGGGGCCATTGTTCCTGTGTTTGTGTGCAGCACCGCGGGCCTGCAGCGGGCATGTGAGGAGGCCTGTGCTGACCCTGAGGCGGCTACAGGAAGCCTCTGCAGTGACGACACTTTACCCGCAGAAAACGGAGAGCCGAAACAGTACGTTCGACTCCAAACTGGCTGTGGGAAGAAAATATGCACGAGTGTGGAGGCGACAGATGACAGTAAAGGATAAAAGATGGATGTATCCCAATTGGTTCCCAGGTGTGCCAGTAACCTCATGAATAGTTTAGGGCACATGTGTCAAACTCAACGCCCGTGGGCCTAATGTGGCCCGCCATGTCATTTTATGTGGCCCGCGAGAGTAAAAAAGTTTTGATTTCTTAAAATAAAAAGAATTGATGTGTATTTATTCATATCTAGGCGGAATTTGACTTGAAAGATGGGATTGGGCAACTACACATTAAGAATTAAACAATGTTCATTTAACCTAACCTGACAGAATCAAATTTAAAAGGATTTATGCTAGAGTAACAAGTAAACATATGTTTTCTATGCAAATGTAATTGTCACTTTAAAAAGTTATAATACATAAATGAGTTATCTAACATTAAGGAGTAGTTACATTTAATCATCATTACATTTAGTTACATGTGTAAGTTGTATCTGTCCCTTTGAGGACAACCACTATGCTGATGTGGCCCTTGGTGAAAATGAGTTTGACCCCCCTGGTTTAGGGTTTGAAATAGAATCATAAATTAGTCACTTAGTATAGAACTCAGTTAGATCTTGTCTCAACAATAAAAGAATGAATAATGTAATCAGCTTTTATTTTGTTGAATTTCGCTGATTTTTTTCCGCTTTCAAGCAGTTTTTTTTTTTTTCGGTAGGTTTCACAGTACTTGACTGTTCGGCGCTAGCAATCTAGAGATGTCTGACTTTATAACCCTCAGCTGACCAGACTACTGCGAGCTGACCTGAGACACGTAGTTCACAGAAGCTTCCATTCGTGCTAACCAGCTGATCACCTCCAGGCCGTCTGTAAGGCCTACGTGCAGCAGCGTTCTGCTCACTGTGTCACATGGAGGAGCGAGCTTGAGAATCCAAAGCGAGTGGAAGTGTGCACTTGTAGTGGTGGTTGTGAAGGTATCAGAACGGATGAGTCCATGTGCCTAAACCTAATTTTAGAAACTCTTTCCTGACTTTAGTTTGAGGTTGGTGCTCAGCTGAAGACATTACTTTGTAGAATTCCGTTTTCCCATTGACATTGAAGGTTTTTTTTCTACAAAATCTTTCTGTGAGGAAAGACAAAATTTACTGACCATGAGTGATTTATGAAAGCCACAAAGGGGCAAACATCCAAGGGGGTGAATACTTTTACAAGGCACTGTATATATAAAAAAAATAATCCCAAACTTGCATTTCTGAGTATTTTTTTATTCAAATCATTGTGAACCAGGAGCAGACAAAAAACTGCAGTTGGAAAAAGATCTTATTTGTGGCATAGAAAATACGCCACAAGCTTCATTCTGATGCGTCCACTTGTAGATGAGTAGATCCATGTACGTCTTTGTCATCCTCGTTCGAGCTGGCATGTGGCTCAAAAATCTACGGCTAGATAGCTCCAATAATGCTCGCCATTTTTGTTAGTTTAGGGGTTTTGAGAGGGCTGTAAACTAGCCGGAGAATGTGTAAACAGAAAGCTCTTAGTTATCGGTGACTTCTACCGCTCTGCAGTGACTATGTCCTAGAAAATGACCTTTTTTTAAATGATTATTATTATTTTTGGCTGGAAAGACCATCATTATAATTAAAAGAACACTGGGAGCACTATGAAAATAGATCAAAAGATGATTTGAGTGGGACTTTAAAGCAAAATTGACAAAATTGGCATAGTGGTGCCATGGTTAGTGCTTTTGCCTAACAGGGAGAATCCCAAGTTGAAACCCAACTTGGGATTTTTCTGCATGGATTTTGTTCTTCCCGTGCATGTGTGGGTTTCCAGGTTTCCTCCCACTGACCAAAAACATACCTCACTGATGACTCTAACTTGTCCCTAGGTCTGTCTGTGTATGGTTCTGTGATTGTGAGGCCCTGCAACAGGCTGACAACCTGTCCAGGGTGTACCCCGCCTTCGCCCAACAGTAGCCAGGTTAGGCTTAGACGACCCTGTGACCCCAAAAGGAATTTACGGCAGATTAAGAAAATGGATGGATAGATGACTCTAAGGAGAATGCAAATAATCATTTCCCCCACTTTAGTGTTAATTACATCTTTACTATATTAATAAGTATAATAATATGCAATGTTGCCTGTGGATTCCCCTATGGGCAAACATCAAAGCTATTATACTATTATTGTAGCTAATGGGTTCTTGAATGTTTTACTTTTAAACAAAGGCTTTTGATATAGGAAATGTAAAAAAAAAAAAAAAAAAAGGTTTAATGTTTCACAACCTGCCTGTGCATTATTGTTCAGCTGAAGTATAACTGCAGTTCTAACCTGGTCCTCACTAAAAGCTGAAATTCTTTCTGCCCTTTCTGAACATGATTCAACTCAGAACAGGATTTTTCCTGCAAAAAAGTGTCCGGAAATCCACATTTATGCCCAGATGGATCATTACGATCTTCTTCTATATTTACATTCTTTGCTGTTTTAAGTGGATATTTTATGTGCAAACTTTAGCATTTGACTTGATGGCAACATCAAATTGAGCAATTTCCCTTTTGCTCCCACCTGAGATAACCTTGTTTTCTCCTTGGATCTTGTAATTTGTTACAAATAGATATTTGATACGTGTTTTTTTTTTTTCTTTTTCTGAAGGCTTAACGTTTAGTTTTAATTTGAAAGCAACTTTTTAATCACTGCTACATGCCAAACTGTCTTGTGTGCCAGGAGAGCCGGCCTCCTCTCATCTGATGTGGCGTCAAATGCGACCACAAAAAGGGGGCAGCGAGAAGATGAGTGTCAGATGGCCATGTCAGACCTCCAGCCAAGCTTCGCGGGACCGGAACCAGACTCTTCACAGACCCTCCGGACCTCCATCTGAGTAGCCCCACTGTTTCTCTGCTCCTCTGGTGTCTAAACAAGCACCAGAGGAGCAAAAAGAAAAAAGAAAAATACACTTTTTGTTCCTGTTTCACCTGTTGAACTCTGACAAAAACCAACACAAGCCTTTTCTGCAGTAATAACAAGTGTATCACCTTTTTATTGTGTTTCTGTGTTTGTCAATGAATAAATGTATCTTGAATAAAAAGGGGGGACTTTTGGCTTATGTGGGTAATCACAGTGGGAAAAACGTAATTTTTCTTCCAATTGATAAATGTGTTATGAATTTGATAGTAGTAGTAAAAGTCTTAATGCTAAAAAAAACGTTTCACATCAAGGATGCCGGACAAAGCAGTGGAAAACAATGTAAAAATTAAAGCTTTGTGTAGTGTCGTATGGCCCATAGGAGCGACCCTCCCTCGCCCCCGCCACCTCCTATTCACCCGCCCTCACTGACTGGCGAGGAGCGGCTGCTACACGCCCTTCGTTCTCCCCCTCTTCACCTGCCACCCGGGTCAGAGCTGCACGTGTTGAATTCATGGGAAAAAAAATCAGCTTTTTTCAAAAGGGCGGATTTTCTGTTAGTTTTATCTCCATAGCAACCATAGTATATTTGGGTTGCCTAAGGGTGACAGACAATTTTATATAATTTTTAGAAGGATCAGCAAAAGTACATTTTTGGATTTCCTTGGCGACAGAAACTTTATTAACCACGTCCTGTTAACAATCTGACATCTTGTTTTGTTCAGCGTAAGCCAACGACTCATTTAACCCTTGTGCTATCCTAGGATTACATAAAATCCTCTTCACTTTTATCCACCTTTGTCTTGGTAGAGATAACACATCAATGTAAGGGTGGGGTCATAAGATAGCACAAGGTATAGATTTTCACAAAATTCTGGTGCAAGCAACAAAGGAATGCCACGTTTGAATGCCATTCAAAATCTACAACTTCTAATTACAGAATTTTTTCTCCAAGGAAAATATGCTTTGCTTCACAAAGAGTTAGATCCATCAAAATAATCAGGGATAGTTTAAATTTATAGCTGGCACTAAAGGTTTTTTTCTTTTTGAAAATTAAAGATGGCAATCTCTTTCTGAGGTCAAAGGTCAACAAAGTTCACAGTTGTGGTTGTAGGCTTAAACTGCTGGTGTGTGTGTAAAAATGTTTATAGATTGCTTAAACAAATGTTCCTTTTCTCAAATTTCACTCTTTACCACAAAACATCCGCCAAGGTGTCAGTCCTGTCGCAATCCCATAATTTTGTTCAAACTTCCTGTGGATTTCCCCAAAACATGTTTTGGTTTCATCAGTGAACTTTTAACTATTTTTTGAGCCCATAAGAGATTTTGGCCTCTTTTGTTTTTTTGACTTTATTTTCCCACTGTGATGTCATCACTTCCTGGATGTCATCACTTGAGACTTTGAGTAAGTGGCGGGGGTGAACTTTTACTAAAAACACGCAGTAAGAAGGACAAATTGCAAAAACAATCTGGTCCTCGCAGTCCAGGACTGCTGCGGGCCAGAACAAAGGGCAGAGAGTGTGTCTGAGCAGAGTTTATAGCTGGCTGGTATTTGATTAAGCCACAGGGTGGATTACCTAAAACTTCTTATAAAATGTTTACAACACGGGCTAATAAAAGAGAGAATAAAGAAAAAAACATTCTATTGTTTCAAGCTTTTCTTCCAAGACCAAAAAAAAAACATTCCAACAAATTAAGCCAAAGACTCTAATTTACTATCCCCTGCATCAGCATCTACCACTCCAGGAAAAGCAATGGATGATCTAAATGAAAATAATTACAATAAAACTAAACTCCATCTCTATTAAGCACATGGAGGCTACGCCTACAGTCTGACCTACATGTGAGTCTGTAGGTGTGTTCTGCCTGGGGCAAAGATGAGATGATGTTCTTTCACAGTGGCTAATGGGTCATGCCTATAATCCATCCAGTTTCTAAACTTGCTTCATTTGCGTCTGGGGTCACAGGGTCACTGGAGCCTTTCCAGTTACTGACGGATGAAGGCGAGTGACACCCTTCAACTATATCCCTTGTGCTATCCTATGACCCCACCCTTACACTGACGTGTTCTCCCTACCATGACAAAGGTGGATAAAGGTGGAAAGATTTCATGTTATCCATGGAAACCAGTGAAGATCACAAATCATTGAAGAAAAAAGGTTCAGCGCACAACAGTCTTGTGGGGTCTAGATGACCCAACTCCCAATGTTAAAGTGCCTAGAATAGCACAAGGGTTACATGTGAACTGGTCCGACTGAGTCATACACCATGGCTTACTCCCTACTCCAACAAAATATGGTCATTTCTGTTGCCATTTTTTCACTTTGAGAAAGCAGTGATTGGTCCAAGTTGGTGGGAGTTAACGCTTCTATGGCAACCACTCTTGCCAATCAGGAGTAAGCTTGTTGGGAAGCCACACCCCTACCACTTGAAAGGGGACTCAGGAGAATCTGTCAATCAAACGTTTGAAACATTAGATGTAGGGGTCAGCAGGCACCACACACTCTTATTGAGGCATCTAATTGGTCAGTTTATAACTTTTCATAAACGATCAACTATTGACTTTATCTGAGAAGCCTGTATATGAGTGACCCCTCCCTTCTTGCGTTTCAAATAGAAAGTTGACAGATTTTGTGTGGTCCACTTTCAAGTGGTAGGGGTGTCAACTTCCAACAAGCTCACCCCTGGTTGGTGAGAGCGGTTGCCAAAGAAATGATGACTCAGACGGATTCGGAACAACTTACTGACATTGTCTAGCTTCAACATGGTGCTGTCCATATTGCAAAAAAAAAAATGGCGACTGAATTGACGGAATTTCTATGGAATCAGAAATACGTCAGACTCACTCAGACCAGTTCTTATAAACAATCAATGCTATCAATATAACCTACTGGCAATTCATTTGTATCTATTTTTGAATCAATAGAGGACATCAAAGTGGCAATCAAAACAAATATAATAAAAAATACCTTCAGATTAAGAAATTAAGAAAAATGTATTTTCCCTCAAATCAAACTCTCCACAGTTTCCAGGCAAATGTCATGTTGCTAAACAGAAGGCAAATGCATTTCTTGTCAGATTGTTGAACTTTCACTTCTTCATCCAAGACATCCTGAGGACCAGATGACTCTATGACTCAGCATCTATTTCTCCCATCTTTACATGTAAATATGATCAAAAATGATGCTCTACAATATTTCATCACCTGTCGCCCTTCACACAATGAAACCATTGTAAAAAAAATACAGAAATAGAAAAAATTTGCATTTGCGTTGAATATACATGAATGTGTGTGAAAAAAGTCAGAAAAGTTGGGGTCGTTCACATGAAATTTTCACAGATGTATTGCGAATTAACAGTGGCCGTTCTACACATACTTACTCCCTGGGTGAGTGACCCCCCCCCCCCCCCACCCACACACACACACAGTTTCTCGACATCCTCTTGTTTACCCTATGTTTGTTTGCTCATTTTACACACACACACACAAAAAAGTATGAGTTTTATAAACTCATTACTGGTGTGTCAAGCTTAGTTGCACAAGGGGCCTAAATCCAAAACACGCTTTAGGTTGGGGGCCGAACAAAATAAACATTTATTGATCACACTAAAGCTAAACTTTTAAACCTTTAAAACATAATATTTTGAATAGAAAAAAGAATAAAAACAGGCATATTAATCCAGAATAAATCAAGTTAAACCTTAAATAACATAACATTTTGTTCCTTAAAAATATATTCTGCTGTTTTACTGCCAGCATTACCTGCTGTCTTTATGTCAAATACTGACACCAACTAAACAGGCAGACGTAAAAAAAAAATGTATGTGGAAAATAAAGACGCATAATAAAAATGTCTACAATAGTTAAAAAAAAGAATGACATTATTAGCATGAGCTGAGTAATCTAACGGCTCACCATGATCCAGGTGTTGCGCAATCGAGGGTGCGCTCCGTGCTCAGCCTGTGCCCACAACCCCTCTCCTTTTCCTTCGCACGCATTTGCTGCACCTTATCTAAGACGCTACTGCCAATGAACCACGTTTAGACCACGCAAAGAACACGTAAATCAACTTAAAGGCCCATATACGCGATATAAAAGTCACACATCGGTGGTACATCCATGTCTGTTAGACAGACATGAAACTGTTGTGGAAAGTTACAAATTTGCATATGCAACTAGCAAAAATTAACATTCAAATGTGAAAGATTTACTTAAAAAATGCTTATGAACCTAATAAAATACATGTAAAACTGCGAATTCACCCGTCGGATAAAAAAATCTTTGGACATCTGGAACCACTTTTTGTCTATAACAAAAAAAAACAATTTTATACGTGGAAAAATGCGCAAAATATGGCTCTTTGACACAGCCTTAAAGCATGAACGCTAGCTCCCAGGCTGTAAGTGAGTGATCATCCAGCCTGGCAGTCATTTGAGCTACGATCACAAGGCACATGAATGAAGGTTGGAGAGAGCATTCAAGTGCCCTCAAGTGTTGCCTAGCCCCCTAGGAAGGGGGGGGGGCAAAAGAAGTAATGTGCTTACACAAGCTCCACAAAGGTCTGGTCATGTGCTGGGCGGCTATTTAAGACGCAAGGAGAAAAAGGGCCGATTCTTGTGCGGGGGGGGACCACATTTTTCAAACAGTGGAGCAGCATGGACAATCGGAGGTAGGGCATCACCTGATAATTCCGTGTCATCTGCACAGACGTGATGCTGCAGGGATGCGTGTTATGAAGTGCATGCACCGGTGTGAGATGTTTCAGACTTGAAAACATTTCTACCATTTTTTCATTTGTTGGGGGGGTGTTCATGTCGCTATTTTGAAATTATTGCTTTGCCAAATTATTCCCTCCGATTGTTTTTTTTTTTTTTTTTTTTTTCATTTTAACGCTTCAAAGACGCAGAGTATTTAGCAGGAAAAGTGCTGAAGGAAATCTTTTCTTGTAATCTATTGCATTTCTGAGCTTGCAAGAGTTGAAAGCTAATGGTTTTGAGAATCATGAATAATGGCTTGCACTGCCTGAAGGACCATCTGAGAAGTTGTGCAATAGCTGTGAAACAAGTGGCTTTGACGAAAAGTGAGCTCGTTTTGTTAAAAAAGCAGCTTTTAGTGTTGTGATTTGTCACTCTCACCGAGTGGGGACAAAGTGCGTAAAACGACAAATAAATATGGATTCTTGTCTTATTTTCTCTCCAAACTGCAGCATGTGGAGAGAAGCTCTCCTGGTGGTGACCTTGTGTGCCGGTCTAGCTCTGGCGCAGTTCCCCCGGGAGTGCGTGACCCCCGAGGGTCTGCGCAGCGGCCAGTGCTGCCCGTCCCCGACGGGGCCGGCCGGGGATGAGTGCGGCTCCAGCACGGGGAGAGGGCAGTGCGTGGCCATCGCAGCTGACAACCGCCGCCACGGGCCCCAGTACCCGTACTCTGGACGGGACGACAGGGAGAGGTGGCCGTTGCGATTCTTCAACCGCACCTGCCAGTGCAATGGGAATTTCAGCGGCTACAACTGCGGGCAGTGCAAACACGGACTGACTGGAGCAAACTGCGACCAGAGAGTCTCTGTGGGTGAGAGAACGAAATTTAGGATGACTCGTGAGAAAGGCTGGGCATTGCTGCCTAAATACTGAATCCTTTCAATTTAACACTGGAGAACACACGGGTCAATCTGGCTGCCACTGTTAATTCTAACTTCATGAATTCATATTTCTTCTTTTTTTTGTTGGTCAAAATGCCAAAAAAGCTGCTCTTGAGTTTTCCAGGGTTAATTCCCATCTTTAATCTTTTATTTGATATATTATTTACCTGTATTTTATAAAAAAAAACTCATTTGTTCATCCAATTCAAAAAACTATTTTTTGTCATAAAAACAGTTTTCCAGTTTTTACAAATTTAGTTTAATTTAGTTTGATGCATATTTTCATCAACTGGCGTCAAGGCGTTACTACATTTATTTTCTAATCTAACCAGCCAAGCATCTTCACATTTTATTTATTTATTTTTTCCATTCATCGAAAATGTTTCCATCTACTAATCTCTTGGTCTTTCCCTTCTGCCCCCTCTTCACTGAAGTAAGGAGGAATATCATGCAGATGACTGCGGCTGAGAAGCAGGCATTTGTGGATGCCTTGAACCAGGCCAAGAGCACGGTGCACCCCGACCTGGTGATCTGCACGAGGAGGTACGGAAGCTCAACAAGCTGATCACGGGAGCCTTTCTAATTCATGCAGTGACCCACTTTTAACAGGAGTTTGTATTTTCAGCCAGACAGTCTTGCATAAACACCTTCGAGCAGACAGAGGTTTTGCCAAAAGACTTGTACGCTCAGTCTAGCCAGGTCTGGAAACAGAAAACTATGCAGCTAAACCCATTTTTTATTGATTTCCTTAATACAATTTTTGCAACAAGGAACACAAGGGCTGGTATTATTTAGAGTAAAACTTGGCTAGTGTGTGTGTTAATAACAATCTTCTAAATCAGCTGAGGTTTGCAAATGAATTCAGTTTAAATACCTGCAGGTATCAGAACCTATTGATATAAAAATTAACATTTGACAGAATGACCCAGTTTTATTTATAAATTAAATGCAGGTCTATTCAGTGTTAAAATAATTAGATTTTCTTTAAAGACACACTCCAATCATCTTCAGAGCTGTTGTAAAAGCCTTTCCCATTGGTCTTTTAATTATAATTGCCATATTCTTCACGCATTTTAGGGCACACCAGATTATAAGGCACACTGTCAAAAGTCAGTCAAACTTTATAAACTGTATTCACAGTCATTCATGTTTATAACATGCTAAGCATTTGCCACCTTAGAAGTGTTAGTATATTTACAATATCTGAAACTCCCAACCTTGTTTGCACCATATAAAAAAAACTGATTAATAACGCTAAAACAAGCGTTACTAGGACTATGCTAACTCCCAACCTTGTAAGAAACAAGAAAAAGAAAAAGAGGCTGTGTCCCAATTCCCACACTAACCCTTAACAACTAAAACCTATATAGTGTGGTACTATGTAGTGCCCTGGATTTTAAAAGCACCATGCTCACCATTTTTTTATTTTTTTTTTAAATGGCGAATATGACATCATCAATTTCACGAAGTTAAATCTAATTGATATGAGCGTTTTGTTATGATCATTTATGAGTCCACTGTCTTCTGAATATGAAAACGTTGATGGTTTATTAAAAAAATATATTTAAATGCATTTTATTCACCAATCTAGTGAACATCGATGCACACTCTGGGAAATTTCTAGGGCACTCGATTTTTGGATTTGTCATCAGAGTTAACTAGAGTTTTTAAGTACGCCTTACAGAGCGGAAAATGCGGTTTTAGCCTAAATAAAGAAAATCTGGTGTTGTTTTCTATGACATATGAGGCAGTAGTCTAAAAGAAATTTACTTCTGAGTTGTGGACTGTGGACTGTGGGTGTGGAGGGAGCAACCCCGCCCACCTTCCCATCCATAACAGGGAGCTTGCGGTCAGCCCAGAGTATTTCTACATCACAAAACAGCTCTTTTTCCAACTGCATTTTTTTTTCCGTCTGCTCCTGTTTCACAATGATTTGAATACAGAAATACTCAGAAAAACTAAAATAAAATGAGCTTAATTTTCTTTATAAATGCCCAAAATCCATATTTTCATAGCAGTGTGTCTTTAAATAAAAAAAATCTATTTAGAGAGGAAAAGAACTTCATGAAGCAAATCTTTTATTTTTAGGTATCAGGAGGTGTTGGGCCCCGATGGCAACAGCCCGCAGTTTGAGAACATCACCATTTATAACTATTTTGTTTGGAGCCACTACTATTCTGTCAGTAAAACCTACCTGGGGCCGGGCCAGGTCAGCTTCGGCGGTGTCGATTTCTCCCACGAGGGCCCGGGTTTTGTCACCTGGCACCGTTTTCATCTGCTGCAACTGGAGAGAGACATGCAGGTGAGGAACATGAAAAAGGGAAAGAAAGCAGAGTCAGAGCAGGAAGAAAAGAACAACATAAGATAATGAGGCGGAAGAGAGGAGGATTTCCTTTTTTAACATGGAGTGGGAAGCTCTCCAGCACAAGAAAGGGGGAGTATGGAGAGAGAATAGAACAGACACAAATAAATATAGTGACCCTGTGGAGGAGGAGGAGGAAGGAGGAAGATTTTGGAAGAAGAGGTAAAAATGATCTTAGAAAAAGGAAAACAGTTCTTCCTTCCTTTAAAAAAAAAAATTTTTTTTCATTCTGTCTAGAACATGCTGGGAGACCCTTCCTTTGCCCTGCCATACTGGAACTTTGCCATCGGAGGCAGCGAATGCGACATCTGCACGGACGACCTGATGGGAGCCAGGAGCGCCTTCGACATGAACTCCATCAGCCCCAACTCCGTGTTCTCTCAGTGGAGGGTCATCTGCGAGAGCGTGGAGGACTACGACACCTTGGGCACCATCTGCAACAGTAAAGACAGATGCACCGACACCGCAGAGCAGAACTGCAGCTACACCTCAGCTGCACCACACAAAAAAAAGAGGGCAAAGAGCTCATAAAGGGAGCATGTAGAACATAAAGCAGCTATAAATAATAACACACAGCTGTTGTGCTAAACCCAGCATTGCTCTTTATTAGTACAGTTTGTTCATAACTACGCTTGATGTCAGACTTTGCCTTCTGGCTCCCTGTTTTTTTAGAGTACAAGTAGAATTTTTTTTTTTTTTTTTTTTTTTGTTTGCAGTTTAGCCAGGAATGCAACTTATACTCAGGTGCAACAACCACTAGAGGGCACTGTAGGTGTGTACAGGTATTTGCTACTAACAAGAACGAGGAAGAAAAAGCGTTCACACGTAAAAGAATGCGCTGAACTCGAATTCTTGCTGGCTTTTAGCCTACGATGTTCACACTGGTCTGCCGATACTAGCACATGTACCAACAGTTGGAAGAGGCTTAGTGCGAAATATTCAAAACCTGTGCAAATCTCGCAAATCCTGTCAGAGGCTTTTTCATTAACTGCTCTTTTTCTGATATATGAAAGAATTGGTGTTATATAAATCCAGCCCAGCATAAACTGCAATTATAAATTTCTCCCCCATTATCAATTTTTACACCGTCGGCACTTCCATGAAAATAAACGGAACACCACCTACACGCCATTACCAAACTGAGTCCCTGATTGGTCAAAGTATAACCTGGTTTATCTTTTAACATTTGTTGAATGGTCAAGCGTTTTGTACATAGAGTTTAAAAACGGACTTCAAAATGTGCATAACGACGCATGAATGCAAGAGTTTTGAACACAGAAACCCTAAATGTGTGCTTACGTAGAGTTTTCATTGAAAGTGGTTGTTTAAACGCCTGTTGCCAAGGGCAACGTAAAGGTATCTTGACGCTGGACTTGGAAGAATTGTTCCAAAGTGACACACAGGTTGAAGATGCAGTGATGTAGAGTTTAGTTGATTTCTTAACATGTACTTTAAGCTATTTTAATCTTTATATTTGTCTAAATGCTGCGCTGATATACTAGATTCGTACGGTATGTGTTACGGTAGAGAAGCCTGCAAACATTTGGTCTATTATTGTCATCTATGCCTGTTCTTGAATCTGTATTTTGATACATACGTTTTTCCAAAAAGTGTGACTTATAAGTCAGAAAAATACAGGACTAGGGTTGAACGAGGGAACCCTTTTGCCCCTAAAAGTTAATGCTGCCCCGGCTACGCATGACCATCAGCTTTGAGGGGATCAGTGCTCATTCCACACACTGGCACCAGATTAGTCCTCTACCTGTTTCTCATGTGCTGAAAGAAAAGTTCACGTTTCTTTTGATCTTTAGCTTTGGATTAAGGATGTCAGGTGATATTCCAACCCCCCCCCCCCCCCCCCCCCCCGCTCCGATTGTATATATGAGGGACATGGTGAGGGAAAAAGGTGGTAGGAAGAACGCAAAAGTGCCAAAAATCGGAGTGATCTGTCTCCCTCTATGGAGAGTCCTGACAGGTCTGGTATTACTTGGGGGAGCCCGCAACAACACCTAAAATGGGTTAATGGGGGGTGGGGTGGGGGTCCTGATTTGTGCATCTGCCTGCTGAAGACAGAAATCTTGCGGTATCCTGGTTTCCTTTGATCTGAGGGAATAATCTTCAAACACGCAGACAACTCTGGTATGTAGCCCCCCCCCTTGTGTGTAGGAGAGGCGGCAAAAGAAAAGGGAGGAAAAAACAAAAGAGGAGAAAAGAACTAGATCACACAATGCTGGAGAAAAGAGAACTTCAATCACAGAGCGCCATACTGTTGGCTTTTGCTGAAAAATTAAACAATTTAACTGATATCTTGTCATGTTTGAGAATGATCAAACTAGTCTAGAAAGTATCTACCGTAAATGATATTCAACATCTTTTGATTCCTTTTTCTTTGGGGAGCTCAGATCTTTGTCGTTTGTAATCTGAGACACAAACTAGTTTTTTAAAGCCACTATGTAGGCATTGCACATATTGCATGGTCATGCATGGAAAAAGTGAGAAAAGTGGTGGTCTTTAAGGGGAAATGTTTACAAATGTATCACAAATAACCCATGTTAAAACAATCAAAGAAGTACAAATAAACCCCGTAAAGAACACGTAAATCAACGTAGACCATGAGCTGTGTGTAATTATTGCACTGTTTTATATGTAATTCAATAATGATTTGTGCGACAATTACGTGAATTGAACGTGATATGTGCGATGTATATGAGACGTTAAACATATACATTAGTGTACATGTCTGTTAGACATCCGTGGAACGGTCGTAGAGAGCCAAAGTTGCCTATGCATCTCGCAAAAATGACGCACATTCGCATAAAATGTGCTTGATAATTGCATATAAATTATGTTAAGGGCTCAAAAATTGCGTAATTATCAACCGACAAAATTTTTTTTGAACATCTCAAGATCATATTCACATTAAGACATCTGCGCACATCAACGAAGGCAAGAAACACTCACGAATGACGTAGATCACGCATGTATCCTGAAAGACCAAAATGTAAAATGTGAAAAATGCACAAAGTGTACCTAGTAGCTGCGTGACACAGCCTTTATATGAGTTGAAGAAGTTTATTGTGGCCTTCATCTCTTGTATTTTTTTTTTTTTTTTCCGCCATCAAGGTTCAGAGAGTAGCCCCATCAGGAGAAACCCGGCGGGCAACGTGGCGCGCCCCATGGTTCAGAGACTGCCGGAGCCCCAGGACGTCCTGGAATGTCTGGAGCTAAACACCTTCGACACTCCTCCTTATTACTCCACCTCGTCAGAGAGCTTCAGGAACACCATTGAAGGTCTGCTCCTGCTTTGAAGTACCAGTCAGAGCAGAGAAACTAAAGCTGGTGAAACTCAGTGTGTATATATATATAGATGCGAATTAAAGCCAGGAATAAACTCAACCCTCCTCCCACGTGTGCATCTGAACCGCTCCAGCGTTCCCATTCTGAAGTTGCAAAAACTTCACATGAAAGTGGTTTTGTTCTTTTTCCAGGGTACAGCGCCCCCCAGGGGATGTACGACCCTGTCATCCGCAGCCTCCACAACCTGGCCCATCTCTTCCTCAATGGGACGGGAGGTCAGACTCACCTGTCTCCCAATGACCCCATCTTTGTGTTGCTGCACACCTTCACCGATGCGGTCTTCGATGAGTGGCTTCGCCGACACCAACCAGGTGCGCCTTGGGCACACGTGCAAACACAGCAACTTTGCAGCAGGCGACAGAGTTTTCTTTCTGGTCACAGGTGAGGTGGTGTACCCCGAGGAGAATGCTCCTATTGGACACAACCGCAGGTTCAACATGGTTCCTTTTTGGCCTCCGATCACAAATGCGGAAATGTTTGTCAGCGCCCCTGAGAGTCTGGGATACTCATACGAAGTCCAGTGGCCTGGTGAGTGACGGCAAAGCCTCCAGAAAACCAAATACTCATCACTGACGCCTTCCTTCTCGTCCTCCTTGCGGCAGCCCGTCCCCTAACTCTGTCTGAAATAATAACTGTGGCTGTGGTGGCGGCGGTGGTGGCGGTGGCGGCGTTGGGGGGCCTCATCGCCTGCGCGGTCCGAGCTCGCTCCCACCACTCGACAGAGGCCCTGCAGCCGCTGCTGGGGGAAACCTTCCGGAGCTACTCAGAGGATGACAGGAGGTTGGATAAGTCGCAGTCTGTCGTCTGATCCCCCACGCTTCCCTGGAAGGGGTCTTGAGATTTTTGTTTTCTAATTCATCGGTTTCTTCTAATAAAGTTTAACTGGTTTCAAAACCTCAACTGGGATCTGTCTTTTCTGCCAAAAAGGCTGCAGTTCGGAGGGGTCAAAGGGCAGCCGGGAGATCATGAAATAAACAGACAGCTCCATGCTCAGGCAGCTGTGATTTACCATGTCTGCTACTCAGCCACTTGAGTGTCAAAACCATCATTTTAGAAAGGACAGAAGGAAGGACGGAGATTGTTTTCCTCATAAAGGGTCTCATCGTTAGCTGCAGAGCCGGAGACTATCGTTCTGTCCAGAACATCCAACTGTCTGAGAGATAAACCCTATAATGTCACATTCTCATGTTCTCGTTCCTTGCATTCTCTTTGTAAACAACAGGCTTTGGGCTGGAGAAGGAGGCGGCAGTCTGGTCTTAAGACGGGCCTTTTGCTGCAGGTGCAAATTTGTTTGTCTTTAAGCCTGAGGCCATCTGGCAAATCGCACCACTTAATGTTAATCTACCATCCAAGCACTGATGAAGCCGGATTTTCAATGATGTATTAGCAGCGCACACACACTGCCCCCAAGTGGATGCATGAAGTCCTTCAAGTGGAATTTATTTATTTTATTTTTTTTTTTTTTTTGGCACACCACAGTTTTACACAGTTGCAACACGATTTCATAGAATGTCAGTAGATGATACTATTGCCTCATAGTTTGGGGCTTTGGTAGTTTGGTGCACCAAAACTAGTAAAAATTTTCCATCGCAGACTTTAAAATGCACAAAAAAAGAATACTATTGAAGTTTTTTTTTCTTTATAAATTACATATTATATATATATGTATAGAAAGTGTACTACAGGTCATGTCACTGTGGTGTAGAAGGTATACTAACTTTATACCTAAACAGATTAAATCTGAACATTTTAAGATTACAACAAAGGCTATAGATAGTATATAAAGTTAAATTCAAGTATATTGTCTTTTAGCATAGACTAATTATCCCTGTAATTCACTTAAATTCACTACCTTTTTGCTAAGGGCTGTTTTGCTTTCTGTCCTAAAAGGTCCACATTTATTTTATTGTAATTTCTACTAGGTTTTTTTATTCTTAATTTTTCGACAATTGTCTTATTATTAAATTCAATGTTTTTAATTTTTCATCAATTATTTTATTTGTTTATAGTATTTTTATGTTTTTATATTTTTTTTATTTCTAATAAATTTTATGTATTTTTATTTTAACGATTAAGTCAAATTTTGTTCACACTTTGGAACTATGTCAGGTCAGTATATCATGACCATAATAATACTTTATAATAACTTAAATATTTTTTTTAGGATTCACAAGCTGTTGCACAACCCCTCTCTATTTAACTTCGATATTTGGGTATAGATTGATTTACAAATTATTTAGAAAAGATTTTGATTTTAAGAAAGAATGAAAAAGTTAAAAAAAAAAAAAATTAATTGTCCACATTACTAGAAAGAAGTCTGGAAGTTGTGCTATATTTCCAGGTTTGCACACCAAACAGATTAAACCAAATGTAAAGATTAGGCTGAATTTAATTTTCTAAAGATTATCTTTGCGCTGAGAGTGTCCTTCTAAACCCTCAAGTTGAGCAGGACAGATTAGAGGCTGAAAGAGAGGAAAGCCCTCAGTCTGCATTAGGAGTGATCATCATTTTTGGTGCTACCGATCAGTTTGAAAACTTGTGCTGTAGCTTCACGACCCCACGTAATTATTTCTAGCTCAGGGCTCTCAGCAAATTGAGTGACAAGAGGCATGCACGCATCTCGGTGCCAAAATTTACATCAGTGCGGCTTATTTGCAAGTGACAACTTTAGACTCCGAGTCCCAGAGTGACATGAAGATGGTGGCACCGGCGGTTCAAGCTGTAATGAAGTGCGAGCCTTCAGGATGTCTAGCCTTTGCAGTGTTTCTTCCTGTTGGGTTATTTTAAGAGGAGTGGGATTTTTTTTTTTAAGACTCAGCACTGGACTGAATAACTTAACACTGGCATTTTTGCAGCACAGGATGATATCTTGACAAAGAGCCTCAAGGGATTGGATGGAAAAAAAAAAAGCTTTTTTTTTTTTTGGAATCCATTATCAGGTTTTTTTTTTTTTTTTTTGGCACCACCAGGCTACAGTGTAAAGGTTGCAGTCCTGTGGATTTGAGAATATGAATAGAGTTGACAGTCACAACAATCATTTGGCTACTGCCAACCTCAGGGGACGGAGGATCATTAGTGGCTTTCAAGTGCGCTCATCTCAACAGTCCTTTCTTCTAGGATGAAGCACAAAATACGCTGCATCTTTTTGCACCTACGTTTTTATGGTGAACTGGACGTTTAAAAACCAGAGCCTCCTCCTGGTGGAAAATCTGGCAAGACATCAACTAGTTTCCTTTTTCTTTAACTGAACTGTTTGAAAAATCCACCAAACAAAAGTGTCTACAAAACATTCAGGTTGTTAAATAAATCACTCGCAGAAGGATTCCGTCATAGAATAGAAATCCTGAAGTGCACAAAGGCATGGTGCCGTTTTCTCCGTTTTAGAAGCTTCCTGGTGCAAGCAGGCGAGCAACTGTTCATCTGGAGCAGGATTAACCAGACCGCCATGGCGGGGTTTCAATAAAGCTTGCAATGTGAACAGATGGTTTTGACTAATGCAGACGCTCCAGCGAAGATCTCCCAAGATGGCCTCCTATTCTCTACATGAGACATTTGTGGGCAAGTGTGTTGTTTGTCAAGTTGTCACCTATTTCACAAGTGATTTCAGGCAGAGAATGATGCCTTTATTGGGAACCAGTGAAATGCTTTTTTCTTTACCCTGTTTGTATTTGTTTGGTTCAGGTCTTTGACTTGACGTTGCAGTTATTAATTCCTAGCTGCCTGAAAAAAGCTGTTATCTCCATAATCCCTCTTGCTCTTTCTACTTCTGTCCTAATTTGCATTTCTAAAATATTGAGACATTTGTCGCATGGCACAAACTTGACTAAACCTGAGTGACTTGGAATATGGATTTATGTTTGAAAAAAGACAGAAAACCATAGAACATGCTTTAATATCTGCAAGAATAAAAAGGTTTAGAAAGCAAATTTCTGTTCCAAATGATTTCAAACTAGCAGCCAAATTTGCAATAACCCTTGTGCTATCCTAGGCACTTAACATTGGGAGTTGGGTCATCTAGACCCACTAGACAGTGCGCTGAACCTTTTTTCTTCAATGATTTCTGATCTTCACTGGTTTCCATTGATTACATGAAATCCTCTTCACCTTTATCCACCTTTGTCAATGTAAGGGTGGGGTCATTTTGACCCCACAAGTTAGCACAAGGGTTAATGAGAAGCAAATGTGCGGCCCTCTATGGAATGCTAACACCTCTAAACATTAGCAACAGAGGCTAATATTTACAGAATAAAATGACAAATTCAGATGCCTGAAGTTAGCTAAGACCAATGCTTTTTTTCATTTAGCTTTAAATTCTGTTTTTACAAGGGATTTGTGTTTTGATGACTCTGCATATGAAGTTATTCTTTCCAAAAGCATTTTGCAGTGTCCACACCTGGTTTTAGTTATCATCACCACAGCTGCTCCTAGTTTGATATTATCTCCATCTACTGTTTCACGACTGTTATGTTGTAATTTGTTTGTTTGTTAGCGAAAAAGTTAGCTGTAGTTGTTCTGAAACCTTTTTTTTTGCACCACTTTTAACTAAATCTAGACTATTGTTTAAAGAAAAATGTCCTTTTTTTGTCTTAATCTTATCAAGAATGGTTTTCAGCAGCAAAATAATCTTGGTTTTAGAGACTCGATTTGTTTCTTTCATGACAACATTTTTTTCCTTGTTTTTTTTTTTTTTTAAAGAAAATCTACACATGTAGCCACAAGTCTGGCCCAAGGCTGGGTCTCCCTGTCCCCGCCCCTAACCTGAAATGGTTAGGGTTAGGGGTTAGGGTTAGATACAGGATTGTGTCAGGACGGGCATCCGGCATGAAAATCTTTGCCAAATCTGTGTGAATCAGTGGAAGCTGATTCGCTGTGGCGACCCCTGAAGGGATATGCTTGAAATTTGTGTACTCAAGTTTACATGTTTCTACCATGTACCTGCAAAGCCATATAGATATATTTTTAATATTCTTAAACTGGAAGCAACCTTTAGAAGTAAAAAGGAAAAAAAAAATGTGTTAAATTACCCAGACCTAAAATAGAAATCATCCGCACTAAAAAAGAAAAAAAAACCTGGTTTTACTTCATTTAAATAAGAAAACACAAAATGTAAACAAATGAACATTTATTATATTATTGATGTTACATGTCTTTAAATAAGATAAATTACAACAAGAAATTGTAATGATGATAATACAAAAAGGATATTAGAAGGCTTAAAAATAAAGATAAATTTAACAATTCTACTTGAAGTGCTAAAAAAAATAAGACAATCATACCATAAAAATGCAAGATGGACTGAGTAAAAGCTTAAAGCAGAATTCAAGAAATGTGTGTCAGACTCCATCTGCTCAACATAAGGTAGTAATCATTCACAATTATCATCAAAACACATGAGACCGGTGTCATTCATAAACACAAACACATCTTTACCATTTGGAATGTAAAGAAAAACAAAATCCTGAAACCTTTTTGCCATATAAAAGATTGGCAGAAGCACTTGGCATGTCCGGGTCAAAAACAGGAAGAGAGTGGACAGATCCGGAACCGCACATTTCAGTTATTATCCTAAATACTTGTATTTAAGTCAGAGCTAATAGAGATTGCAGATTGAATGTGGATGCACACATTCTGTAAGTATTCGTATAAGAAGAAAACATCCTGACATGGGTTGGAAAATCAAACCTGACTTTGTTTTAATATGTTGACTCTGCAGCTGGAGGTAGTTTCCCTCTGACGTTTTGAATTCAGACAGTCCTCTTTTCTGTCCGCTAGATCCTGAAAGCAGCTCGCGTTTCAGGAGAGTAGAGTGAGGACGACGGTTCCTTTGGTCTTCTTTAGGATGTCTACCGCCTCAGCGTGAGTGACTCCCTCCAGGCAGTGTCCGTTCACGGCGATGATCTGATCGCCGCGTTTAAGCCGGCCGTCCTCCACAGCCGCCCCCTGCAGAAAGAGAGAGAGAGAGGCAGGAGTTGCCTAAATGTACAGGACACCCATATTGCTGTAGGAGGCTGGGTAGCTGCTTCCTCACCTTGTTGAAGATAGTTTTGACGTAGATGGGCAGGTCTCCATGAGGACTGCCGAAGCCCCCGACAATGCTAAACCCCAGGCCTGATGGGCCTCTCTCCAGAGTGATGGTCTTATACCTGCGAGGACTAAGAGGAGGAGAATTGAACACATTAAGGTGCCGCAGCAACAATTTCAGCTGAGATCTAGAACACTCTATTAGTTTAAAGACCCACTCTGATGAAAACTGCGTTTTTAACATGTACTTGTGGCATTTTTCTCATGATGGAGGACATGTATACAGAAAATTAATGTCTGCAGAGATAACATGGAAGAGAACTAGAAACTGTTTTGAACCCAGAAGGACAGCTGTTATTCAGCAGAAGAAGAAATGCCAACCTTGGACAATCGACAGATTATGGACCCTTTTTATTTTTCCCTTACAGCATTACTTTATTAAATATATAAAAAAAAAAAAAGAGAAACGTATAAAAAAAGTAAAACAAATGATTAATCACTAATTTAAAATGGATAAATTGATCGATGTTTAATGATGTTACTTCACTTGCTCCAAAAATGAATAAATTGATTCAAAAATCTTTCCTAATGTAACATAATTTTGCACATGTTTTTAACTTTTGATACTTGATCAAATTTTGCTATGAAAATTCCTGAAACAGTGTTGTCTATTTTACTGATATAGTATTAAGCTCTAATCGTATGAATGACTTTTATGAGTAACATATATTTTAGATGACTGATCTGCATTTGCTATGTTGATTTCTAAAATAGTTATCTTTTTTAACATAATAATTAAGTAATTCATCTTTGTCATGTGCTTTATCGATACCTTATGATTTTTAATTCTGTCTGATAAAAGCTAGGAACCGGATATTGATAAATCATGTAATAAAATGGTTATAGTATAACGGGGTGGAATTATATAAGTTCGCTTCCTTCCACTCCCTTTCAAACAATATTTATTAATATGTCTAATTATCCTAAGTTTGATTAGTTACTGTATGAATGTACAACTGAAGATTACATTGCTTTTGTGTATTATTTCTACTTGATTGCTTGAAATAAACCATTTCAAATCAAAAATAAAAAAAAATTGAACTCAAAAATTGCATTTCGGGCTCAGGAGCTGGCTGGATGGCACTAATATTGCTCGCCATTTCTGTGTTGTTAGGTTGGGGTTGTGAGAGGGCTGTAAGCCAGTGAGCGAGAGTATAAACAGATGGATGATGGAAAGTGGGGGCGGGAATGTTCCATGCCAACAAAATCCACCCACAATTCTGATGCAAATTATTAATAAACTACTGCCGCTCTGCAGAAACCGTGTCCAAGAAAGCGTCCGAGTTTAAAAAACGGCATGATGATAATTAAAAGACCATTGGGACGGTTTTAAAATATGTCAAAAGATGATCAGACTGGGACTTTAAAACCGACTGCTTACATTTGCATATTCATGTTGAAAGTGTCAAACACATTGGATGGGCTACATGTAGGCCTACTATTTTTATGATTAATATTTTCATTCCACCAGGCTTAGTTTAAGCCAACTACAAGGTTTGAATTCATCATTATTTGCTTAATAAAGGAAAATCAACGTTTTGATTTTTTAAAAGTGTATTATAATGTTCATTCCTCTCAAAAAACAAAAACAAAAAAAAACACCCCAAAGCGTTTTTTTGATCTGTTCATGCATTTCTGAGAATTCCTCTAAAATCCTGCGCTCTGAACAACAGCCCCTCCCAAAATGGGCAACATCCCTTTGTGTGTCAAATGTAATATATTATTACATAAATGGATATCGTTTACTATAAAAGGCTGAAGAAAAGTATGATATTTATTGGGCCTTTAACAAAGTAAAAACAATTTTTTTTGAAATTTTTGTTTCTTGTTTTGCTATGACACAAATTAAATATAAAAACAGAACAAAACACTGACCCATAAATCAAGGTGAAGTACAGTTGCATCCATGCATAAAGAACACCAGAAGAGAGGCAAGTCATTTAATATTTGTACCAGAGGTTGTTGTGAAACCAAGTCAAGCTGCCAGGTTGACTTGATGATGTGGCGTGCACCGCGCTATGGTCCTGTCTGCTGCCGCCACCAGAGCCTGCAGTCACCTGCACAAACACACACACACACACACTGGGTTGTAGAACCAGATATCACATTTAGACCACCTGAAGTTCCACTCTGATCATCTTTTGATCTGTTTTAAAAGCATTCCTAATGGTCGTTTAACTATGATTTTTGCTGTTTTTAGCCCAAATCTAGAAACCTGTGAGCGGCAGTACTTCATTAGAAATTTGGCCTCAGAGATGTGGGCGGGGCCACTAGTGCAGAACAATCGCCCATTCTTCTTCCTTTTGCAGAGCAGGAAGTTTGTGGAGCGTATTTTCTGCATCACTAATTTCCATCTGTTCCTGATTCACAACAATTTGAATAATGAAATACTTAGAATTGCAACTTTCATTTAAATTTTGTCCTCCACCATCAGAGGAAAGCCACAACACCAAAAAAACACAATTTTAAGATATTTATATTAGGCCTAGGAAGGCTTTCAATTGGTTGAATAAATCTCCACAGTCAGTCTGAAGGCACATGAAGAAACAGACCAGACAGGAGAAACCCTTTGTGCGTTTGTGGCACTTTTAATGAAAAGCTATGATGTCAAATCTTTTAAAGTGACACAAAAAGAGGATTTTGTGACTTTAAATCTCCCCGTCTTTCCTTCCAAAGCATGATTAAGACTTTTGTTCCTTTATACCTTTTCCATAAATGTTTTTTTTTTTCATGATCTGAGTTAAAAACCCAGCAGTGAGATTGTGTCATTGTGATCTCGCGCAGTTCTTATTTTGTGAGTAAGACAAATACAAAACCTTTTGATGTTCTTTGTTAACACTTCCCACGAACAAATGACGCACGGTTCTTCACCGATTCTTCACCGTCTCGTCATGCGGCACAAATTTCACAGATTTCACGCCACTTCCTGTCCCCATTACAGAATTATGTCGAAGGTTTTTGTTAATGGAAATGCTAGGAGGGGGGTGGAAACTGAAGCGGGCTTCCTTTTACAGACAGCGACACAGATTCTGCTGACTCTGCACTGAGCGTCGGAGCCTCATGGCGGTTGGACCGCCGAGCGCCTCGTTGTGACACTACCTGCAGGGTGACGCTTCCGGCGGCGTTCTTCAGCAGCGCCCCGGCTTCGTCGTGAGTCATTCCCTCGGTGGACACGTCGTTGATGCTGAGGATCTGGTCTCCTGTCTGAATGACAAATGCACACCTTTCATTTTTACGTTAGTCAAAAAAAGTGGGTCAAAGGTCCTGACCCACTTTTTTTGACTGTTCAGATATATTACAATTGATGTTATTATTTTATAATATGATCTCCTCTCCCTCTCTCTCTCTCTCTCTCTCTCTCACAAATAAAAAGGTGAATCAAGCAAAACATAAGTAGTCAAACTTTATTCAGCTCATACACAGTTTGTATCAGTCCATTAGGCTCCTGCCCACAATACCCATAATCCTCCAACAATCCATTAAGCGGTGCAGCTTCATAACTTACTACAGTTGTAATAACACATTTTGACAGTTTTTTTGGTACTAAATACAAAATATCAGCAGCACAACCAGAATTTATACTTAAAGTGCACCGGATTATAAGAAGAACAGTTTAATTTTGAAAATAATTCAAGGATTTTAAGTTATGGTTTAAAAAACAGGCAAAGACCACCTAGTTAGCTTTGATTTAATTTGAGTTGGTTACTTTCATGAATTTCTGGCTGAGATGCTCCACAAACGGTAGAATAAACTGTCCATGACAGTATGTCAGTTTCTTTTTGTTTTTTGTTGGCTGTATCTCCTGGAGGGCTCCGCCCCTTCACCTGTGCTGTACCTGAGAGTGGCGCACAGCTACGTACACTTTAGTTCATTTGTTGTATTCTATTTAAGCTCCTGTGTTTCTATGCTGAGTGTCACAGTGCTTTTCTGTGTGCTACTTTTGGGCTTCTTGTCTGTGCTAAGGGCCTAAGTTTGTTATTATGCTTCTGGCATTTTATTCCCACTCAAAGTGGTGCCTTTTGTTTATTACATTATTATCTTCACTCCACTTCACCTCTTCGTTCCTGCATTTGCATCGTCCTGATACCCAGTGGATAGTTGTTGTTGATTTTCTAATCATTGGTAACTACCTACTTCATTGATTTGACTACTCCTGCAGCAGGATTATCCTGTGTGCTTTTGTTTGTATATTTTTGATATTTCATCAATATCTAATAGTAACGTATTTACTATATTAGCCATATTTTTCTCTAGGATGAAGTAAGACATTGTCATCAGTGAGAAACCAACCCAAATAGCCCTTTCAGTGTTGAAGGTTGCAGACCCCTGCTTTAGGCAGTGCCTTCCCAGCATGCAATAAATAATGCAAATATATACAAAGGTAGTTCTCACCTGTAGTTTCTCTGTTTTGGCAGCCAGTCCATTAGTATCCATGGTAGCAATGAAAAGAGGTACGTTGCCATGGGGACTGCCCACTCCTCCGGCTATACTGATGCCCAGCGAGTCACAGGGACCCTGTGGTAATACCACACAAACATTAAAGACCTTTGCTGGTCAATATCTGAGAGCAGATTAATAACCGAGGAAGTCTGAGGATGCAGAAAAAAGGAATCTCGTTTTAGGCTTCAAAGGAAAAAAAATGACTATATTATAAGAGGTGATGTCTAAGCAACAAAAATAAAATAAAAACACATCAAATTGGTTTTTGATACACGACAGACTTACCTTTTGCACGGTTACTTTCCTGACCTCGGGGTCTTGAGATGCTGCAAGAAAAATCCGATTTGTGAGGGATTTGAATTTGACAAAAATTTTGAACTTGCTTAACTGTGCAACAGATTGGAGCTCACAGCTGCACTTGGCTTTGCTGTGTGCTCCTCTGGAGGACGTATCGCTTCCGCTTGTGGGTGTCAGGGTAGAGCAATCCGAGTCTTCATGCTGGATGAAGCAGAATTTAGCGTAATCCTAAAATCACACAGTTCAAGTGTTAAAATGAGCTATGAGAGCAGAACTTTATCTGAAGACGAAGCTGCTATCTTCCTTATCCTTGTTTCAGCTTCCTCTGTAAATGTTGGCATCATCTTTAACGCTCACCTGACTCTGCCGTGAGTACTGCACCCTCGCTTTGAAACGAGCCACTTCCAGGAGGACGGCGCCGCTGCAGCTCTAAAGGGGAAACATCAGGGTTCATGCCAAACCCAGCCTTCATCACACACTGGACCTTTGCGCTAACCGTGAAGCAATCCGAACCTGGAGAAGCTTTTGTGCGTGATCCTGCGACGCAGCACGGACATCCACCCCATTGATTGACAGAATCTGGTCACCGGGCAACAACCTGCCGTCTGAATCCGCCGCACCTCCTCTGATGACGTCTGACACAAAGATGCCCGTGTCGTTGCTGCGGGGCAGAGGTCAAACTCTAAACATGTGTGTCTTCCGACTAGACTGTAGAGGATTCGAAAACACACCTCGAGAAATTTCCTAAGAGTAGTTTTTCATTTCCAAGGTTATTCATTCATTTGTTTCTAAGTCTATGCAAATACTTGCTACAATAAAACTGGAACAAAAGCAAAAGTAAAAAAAAATTGAAACGATGCGCCTCGGGCACCAAAGAGCCTTCTGTAGGTCAAAATCTAGATGGAGATCGTCATGTGATAACAGCCTGAGGGGAAAAAAGGCAGATTTAGCAACCAATATTCACCTTTAAAGAATCTAGAGGAGACAGGAGCTGTATTATCACTATATTAGCTTTTAGAAATACTCTTTTTTTTTTTTTTTATGTCCGTGACCTCTTTTGCTTAAGCTGAGAGATTCAATCCAGTAAAATCTTCTAACCAATCATGATTTAGACAGTTTTTTTCTTGAAAAGTTATTCACAGTTGTGGAAACATGGAATCGCAGTTGGATAGATTTATTTTTTTCCCTAAAAGATTCTAATTATGAACAGCAGCATGACAGCACCTCTTCCCCACGGTGGTGAACCCCAGTCCTTCTCCGGGACGGGGACTGAGCTGCAGACTGAAGACGTCCCACAGGTCTTCCTCCCTGTAGGCCTCCTGGTGCCTGAAGATGCACAGCCGGACTTGCTGGGTGGTGAGCCGCAGCACTGCGATGGCTTCGTCGTGCGTGGCCTGCCGCAGGTCGATGCTATTTACCTGTGATGATGGGCAATTTCAATTTTATTGTCTTTTTATCGCAGAAAATTTGAAAAATAATACAATGTTAAGATATTTTTCCTAGAAAACACCTGACATACTAGAAAGTAAAATATTAAAGCTGCCAGTGGCGAGTGGACTGGCTGCCTCACTCTCCCTCTTTGTCCCTGCCAGTCTGGTCAGAGCTGCATATGACAAATTCATGAAAAAAAAAAGTTTTTCAAAATGGCAGCTTTTCTGTTGGTTTTATCTCCATAGCAACCATTGCATTTTATGGTCGCCTAGGGGAGATGATCAGGTTTATACAAGTTTTAGCAGAATCAATGATCATAATTTCCTTAGCAACTGAGGTTTTTTGTTATCCACACCCACACTTCAAATATGTTTATATCATATGTTTTTGATTTGAAATGCTTTGAAAGTGAAATTTGAAACTGTTTTGTCCAGCTTTAGTCAGATATTCATGTAAAATATCTTCACAATATTCTGGTTTAAAAAATGTGAGCAATAAAGGAACGTCAAGCTCACCACAGTAATGCCACTCCAAATCTGCAAACTTTATTTCCAACATTGTTTTTTTCAGGAGCTACGATATGATCGATTGAGTTTAAATTTGTAGAAGGTACTAAAGGTGATCTTTGTTTTTGTTTTGGCCTTTTCTCGAGATCAAAGGTCAACAAAACTTTGGTTGTGGTTGTAGACCTGCCACCATGTGTGTGAAATGTTGTGAAGGTCGCTTAAATAAAGTTTTCTTTTACCGTATTGTGCAAAAAAATCGAAAATCGCCAAATTTCACACTTTGTCACAATATGGCCGCCAAGCTGTAGGTTCTGTGGCCATCCCATAATAATTTCAAAACTTCTTTGGATATCCCTGACATTTGTGTCTGAAATTCAATGAGAGATTTTAAAATATATCTTGAGCCCCATTAGAGATGTTTTATTCTTAGTTTTACTTTATGTTTTTGCCCACTGTGATGTCATCACTTTTATGGGCGGGGTTTCGATCACTACGCCCAAACTTGATTTTCAGCGGCATACCAGTGGCGTGCAAACTGGTGAGTCTTTGAAGATGTGGCGTGGGTGAAATTTTTGCTCAAACTCGCATTACGGATGAAGAAATGTGAAAATACTGGGGCTGATGTGTGGCATAACCAAACTTTTTAGGTAAAAATGTTACAGGAACAAAAGATTATCATCATGAATAAACAAAAATTTTGATGTATTAAATATTTTCCCCAAAAAAAAGGTTAAAGAAAGAATTACAATTACTATAATACTATAATAATATCTGTGCATGTGTTTACTTTGTGCACACACGTGTGTGTTTATGCATGTGAGATGTCTTTCAGACCTCTAAAATCTGGTCTCCAGCCTGCAGTCTTCCATCTCTCTGTGCTGCGCCTCCATCATTCACTTCATGGATGATTACTGCCCCCTAGTGGTTCAAAGTGATAAAACAATGACTTTCACAGATGATACACCAACAAAAAAAAACTATAACAAACACTGTATCATTCAAAGCGGTTTATTAAAATGTTTTTCTTATTAATTTTTTAATTTAGATGATCATAAGTGTCTATAAAGTGGTCAAATGTAAACAGAACTTTTCGGAAGGCTCCTCTCACCAGCAGAGTGTCACATCCTCCTACGATGCTCAGCCCCAGGCCCACATTTCCTTTATGGATCTCTATGGTCATCTCCCTTCCAGCGACCACCGGGCAGCTCACAGGATCACAACTTGAGGGCGATGAGCAGGTGAGCAAATTCGAGTGCTCTGATGGAGGCGTTGGTGGAGTGCTTAGAGATAACCGGGATGGGGAGGAGGGCAGGGGGATGCAGGAGGGATGGGGAAGGGGTGAAGAGGGAGAGAAAAGGGGAGAAGAAAGGGGGCTCTTGGAGCGAATGATGGAGAGCTTTACAGTGACCTGCTGTTTGGAGATCAAACCGGACACCTGCATGCAAAACGAACAGCCGAGTCAGGAGAAAAAGCCCTTAAAAGGCATATTTTCGGTGTGTGTGTGAGTTTGTTTGAACCTTTTCCACCGGTAGTCCAGCCACGGGTTCATCTCCCACTTCTAGGATTCGGTCTCCAACTTTTATCCTTCCGTCCTACGAGCAGGAAATTGGGTTGAAGCGCGCGGGCGAGCCAAACGTTTGAACGCCAAAATGCAGAAGACAGATGGACGGAGAGAAGGCTTGAAAATCAAACACACCCTCTGGATAAATGTCTGCATACATGCTGCCTGAGGCCAGACATGAAAGCGCATTCGAATGACAAGTCTTTTAAAACTGGCATCCGGCGTTTGCAGAGTTCACAACAACGAGCGCTTGGTGCATTATTAGTAGAACCTTTCATCCTGAAAGATGAACTGCAGCCAAACTCCCAAAGATTAAAGACCCGCTAAAATAAATGTGGTGTTTTTAGCTGTAAGCTAGCCGCAGAGCGTGGAAGTAGAGACCTCTGTTATTGGTGATGGGAAGGGGGGCGGGGTTGCTCTGTTTATTTGTTGTAGGTGTTTTTTGAAGTATTTCCAGTGGTCCTTTATTTAAGATTATGTTGTTTATAGTCAGAATTTAAAAAAAATCATTTTCTAGGATAGTTTCTGCAGAGTTGTAGAAGTTTATTAGAAATTTGCATCTAAATTGTGGGATTTTGATACAAAGCAACCCCGCCCCTCTTCCCCTCTCCAATATTGAGAGCTCCCACAACCATTGGAATAAAGAAACACTCAGAAATGCAAATTTAGGTTTAAACTTAAATATATATATATATGTGTGTGTGTGTATATTCCATCATCAGAAAAAGGCCACAGGAACATGTTTTCCTCAGAGTGGCTCTTTTCAGGGATAAATAGAAAACTGGAAAAAGTTCCTCTTTTATGGAAGTAAACTCTAGAAGCAGATGATTTCAGATCCGAGCTGTGGCCACTTGACAGGTTTATCTTCTCTGTTGTGGTTCTCCTCCAAGCCCCCCCCCCCCCCCCCCCCCCCCCCCCCTCTTGCCTGAGCACATTTGCTAGGATTATCTGGGAGGAAAACCTTACTTGGGGGCGGTTGGAGCATTTTGTTCCAACCTTCTTTCCAGTTTGATCATATCCTTTTGAAATGGGAAACGCTCCAGATAAGGAACATATTTGACCACTGTGTGTTAAATGCTAATTTTGAAGCAGCTTTCTGATCATTTCCAGTCTTTGAGCTCATATTTTTCTTCTGTCAATCAGCCAATTTGTAACAGCTTGTTAGAATTTGCAAATTCCCTTGTACTGAATTTGGATGTTTAGATCCATGAGACTAAATGAAAACAACTTTCTTTTTTTTTTTAATTTAAAAATGTGTTCTTGTTGGATCTTTTTTTTTTTTTAAATTACTAGTGCGTTCATGGATCATGTAGAAAATATTATTTTCGCACCTTACTAGCAGTACCGTCCTGGATCAGGGAGCCGACGACCACTCCTTCCCAGGATGGGCCCTCCACAAGGCGAATACCTAAACCAGCATGGTCCTAAAAAGTGACAAGTCAGCAAATCACAAAACTTATATTGAGCAAATTATGAGAAAAACTTAATTTCATTTTTTTTTTCATTGTCCTGTGCAAAAACCTCTCCCGCACCTGAGTGAGGACGATGCGTTTGAGGTCACTGTACGATTCTTCCTCATCAGCCACCTCTGGGTGGGAGTCGATTACGTCTTCCCCCTCGGTTTTGTTCTCGTTTACAGCTTTACCTGGTTTATTTCTGGAAAGAAAAAAAAGAACCCAGATGCGTCGTATGCCGCTGGCCTTTTTCAGCAGCTCTGTGAGTCACGTTACCTGATGAGAACGATCTTGACTTTAGAAGGAGCGTTACTGATGATGGTGGAGGCGTTTTGGTAACTCCGGCCGTACAAAATCTTACCATTGATCTAAAAAAAACAAAACGAAAAAAGAACCAGTTTCTTTTTTAAATGAACAAAACGCCATCTATTTTTAAGCACCGTTTCTTGTATTTGTCTACAGATGATAATTATTGGGACTTTGTCTTTTAATGTCTCCCCTCATTTCACATTTCTTCTTCCTAAATCCTCAATTCATAACCTTAATAAAACGATTCTTTAAAAATTCGTAATATTATGCTTCATATGTATAAGTTCAAACCTATTTTCCTTTTTTTCAATGATCAAATGTTGTCTCCTTATATGGTTTTTTAAGGATCTACAAGCCTCAGTCAGCCAAGCCTTTAATTAATTTATTGATAATTCCTCTCACCTCCAGGAGCTCATCCCCAACCTGTATCCGCCCGTCCAGACCGGTGGGCCCCTGGGGGTCAACGCTGGCCACGTATACGCTTAAGCGGGCCCTGGAGCCGTCTTTGCTCCCCGCCAAAGTGATTCCCAGACCGGGAACTGCAGGGTCCTTCTCCAGCTCGATCATGTGGAGCTTTCCGGACAGACTGCCGTAGCGCTGAAGCATCTTTTCTGGGAAAAATGAGAGGAAACAAAGGGAAAAAGTTACTGGTGGGGGGGTGTGGGGGTGGGGGTGTATTAGCTGCTGCACTTTGAGGATGGCTTCACCAAAGTGCACACATGCTATGATTTACTGGATCTGAGTCATGTGCTTCTGCACAAAGACTTTTAGCTGGAAATCCTTCTAAATCTACAACTGTGAAAACCGCGCCATCCCAGCATGCATTTCTGCATCCATTTTTAAATAAATGGCATACAAAAACAGTGGACTGAATACTTCAATGCCAACAGACGAAAGAAAAGTAAAAAACAAAAAGTGTAAATAAAGGAATATGCGTAAGAAAACATCCAGTTTATTCATTTATCCAATCAAACTGCAGATTTCAACAGACATTATGAATATAAATCTGTCATTTACAAATGAGACACGAGGGCCTTTAGATGCATTTACTTCACCTTTGACTAGTGAGGCTATTCATAAGCCCCTTTGAAGATTGATGTCTCAAAGAATTGTGGGACAATTTTCCTTTCATTTTTCTTTTTTCGGTTAAGGAAAATAACCCCCCAAACATGAAAAAAAAAAAAAAAAAATATGACATTTATTTCAAAAAAGGACTGGCTGTTATACTTAATGGTTGTTTTTCTGCTCATTTTATTGAATTTTTTTCTGTTTTTCTTATGCTGTTGTGTTTTTTTCCCTTAAGCTGCTCAATTTTGATTTTTTTTAGCTTTCTTTTTTCTTGCCAAGCACTTTGTTACTCTAAAAAAAGTGCTACATCAATAAAGTTTGACTTCATTTTATAACTGCTGTCACTTAGTTCATGTTACTTCCTATTCACAAAAATGAAAAGGTTTTTTAAAAATATGTCAAAAATGCAGTTCCACATTTCTGAAGCCCAAGGAGCACTCAAGGCTCTGAGTGAATGTAACGGGTCATTATTGATGTCTGTGTGACATCTTTATGAGGCACACTTACTCCTGCAGGCGTCGTCCCCGTCTTCAGCCGCCGCCGCCGCCATCGAAGCCGCTGTGGCATTTACGGGAATCCTTCCATCCATTCTGTCGGATGTCGGCGAGGGCGCCTTGGGAGAAGTGTTTTTGCATTATTGAAAAGGTAGAGTTCGGGATGCCTCAGGGGCTCTTCAGGCGCGGGCCGACCGACCCCTGAGGGTATTTTTTTTTTTTTTTTTTCATTGTACTTGATGAAGCAGACGAACGCAAAGGAATTAATGAAGACAGTTTTAATGTCAGCTAAAAATAACATGAAAGTTTGACCAGAATCATGCATTACTTTGGTGCAAGAAAAAATGAACTTCAAAAGAATGCACTTTTTTTTTTTTTTTTTAGTTTTGTTTGGATTTATGCATCAGGAGGAGAAAACAGAGGTTGCAGCAAACAAGGTGGTGCTGGGGAGGACTTTGAACTGCAGGGCTTCTGTTTACTACTTTGTTAATTACACTTTTTTTTTTTTTGCAAGTGAGTTTAATGCAAATGCAAGCACACAAACACACATGCACACACACACACCAACCTTAAAGGGAGTGGGAGTGAAGGGGTTTCTATGGGAAACACTGAGGAACAAACTGCTGAGTGTTTCTTCTTCCTGGGATCACACAGGAACAAAACTCATAATAAAACCAAAAATTGTATATATATATATATGTATATATATATATATATATTAAAAAATATATTAAAATGTTTCAGCTAAATTGAACTTGAAGGAACTTGAACTTGCAAATCAACACTACTGCAGTTCCAGCGTTTTGCCTCTGAGAGGCGCTGTTTACATTCTGTTTTGCTGCTTTTAGACCTCTTTGCTCAGGAAGCAGAAGAATAGAGGCTGGATCAAATGTTGTTGCTTGAAACAAATAAATAAAAAAGAAGGAAAGCCACTGTCGTGCATTACCTTACTGCCGTGTGAGTTTGACTGAGGGGTCGGAGTTCGACATAAGGGCGCAGGAGACTGTAGACCGAACACAAAAACAGGGAATTTGGTGTACTTTTTCATGTTGCATTTAGCTGTTCACAATGCTGCATATGTGATTTATGTTTAATGTATTTAAAATCAAACTGATGGTTCAAAAACGTAGTCTAAAAATGTTAGGGATTCGAAGATTGAAGTTTTCATTTTTTAAATTTATGCTAACATATGTAGTAGCACAAATTATAACCATGTGTGAAAATGTCCTTTATAAATAAAGATTGATTTGATTTTTTTTATCATTTTGCAATGTTTAAACTTAAGATTTTTACATTTCCTTTTGTTTGTGCTTTTATATTAAATCATTGACTGTATACGAGAACTGGACTGAGTGACTCCTCCCCCTCATGTGCCAAACAGGAAGTACCTGTTGGCTGCTAGAAGCCAACATTGCATAGACTTTTATAGAGAAATAAACAGTTACTCTGTGTACCTTTTTTATATGTTCTTGCTAATCCAATTTTTTTTTCTCCATATTTTTTTTCTTAATGTTATTTAAGTCATAAATTGGCCAATCAGACGCCTGGATAAAAATAAGTTGTCAAACGTTTAAAAAATCTGATTGACTGATTTTGTGTAGCCTGGTCTTAAGAGAAAGGGGTGTGAACTTCCAATAAGCTCACTCCTGATTGGAGAGTGTGGTTGCCATAGAAACTCAGACCAATCACTTCCTACTGACGATGTCTGGCTCCAACATGGAAACATCCCTATTGCAAATAAAATGGTGACATGTATCAACTTTCTTTGGAGCCAAAATGTAACCATTTTCTACAGGTGGCATCACACTCACTCGGTCCAGTTCTCATATACAGTCAATGATCTGAGGGATTTATGCATAAAAATAGATTCAAGTGAAGAATTACAATGCCTAAACCCACTTTTCACACATTATTTTTAATAAAGTACTATAGAGCTTATTTACCTGACACCCATCCAGTCCAGACCGGACCAGGAGAACCACTGAGTCTCCTGCCCTGCGGATGGCCTCCACCGCCTCCTCATGGCTGGCGTCTCGTAGGTCCACTCCACTAACCTTCAGAAAACCCGACACAAACACCAACCCTTTAACCCACATGTGTCAAACTCAAGGCCCGGGGGCCCACATGTGTCAAACTCAAGGCCCGGGGGCCAAATGTGGCCCTCCATGTCATCGAGAGCATAAAAGTTTTTAATCTCTGAAAATAAAAATAAAAATGTGTGTGTATTTATTCATAACTAGGGGAATCTGACTTAAAATATGGGATTGGTCAACCATACATTAGGACTAAAACACTGTCCTTATAACCTAGCCTGACAGAATCAAATTGAAAAGGATTTATGCTAGAGTATGAAGCAAACGTGTTTTCTATGCAACTGGAATTGTCACTTCATAATAACTAAATAATGAGTTATTTAACATTAAGGAGTAGTTATGTTTATTTTTCATTATTTGGTTATATGTATTAGTTATATCTGGCCCTTTGGGGACAACCACTATGCTGATGTGGCCCTCAGTGAAAATGAGTTTGACACCCCTGCTTTAACCAAACGGTAGAGCACATTTAGAAACATGCATTCTGAAAAACGTTGATTGTGTGCATTACAAGGCAATAGATCAGTTTTATTGATTTAGTCTTGGTCGGGAGAGTAAAGGGTTAAAGTGTACAAAAAGTGCCCACTTTTCAAATGAAAGCAAAAAAAGCATGAGAAAACTGGTTTTATTCCAACGGCCTTAAAATAGCAACGCAGCTAAAATGCAAAACAGTCTTAATTCAAACAGACAGCGACTACGAAATGATGTGACAACATTTGTGAAAGAGAACCACTTAAAAAAAATAAAAAATAAGTTTCTTTTCTTTTCACAGCTCAGCAGCGCGGCCTTCATCTGCCATGTGCTGGTGGGGCTGAGCTCGCCACGACCTCTGTTTACTTGTTTCTTTGGCTGATGGGAGAGAAATCTGACATGGTCTTGTGCTGTTATTGCTCCCTCGCCTCAAGGTTCAACATGTCGTACATTGTCATGGCATTCTGCTTACCGCAGATGCAGAAAAAAAGAGCTGTATTTGAATTCCAGCTGTCTTCTCTGTCAGCTCTAGCCCCCTCTTTCTCCTCTGATTTCAACTGTCGTCTAAAGCAGAGATCGGCTGATTTTTGTTGGTTTTTTGTTTTATTTTTCTCTCGCCGACCATCACACTAGGAGGTCAGGCTTTGTCCCCACTCTAAAACATGATGGAAACCGCTTTGAAAATGCATCAAAGAACCTTAACTATTATTACACTGCAAACTATTTGATCCCTGCAAAGATTTCAAAGTGCGTTTTTAGACGTTCAAGATGGTTTATCAGGTTTGAAGTTACTTATCTTTGCTCTACACCTCTCCAAGCTTTTCTCAAAATCGACACAGTCGAAGTATTTTTTTGTCTCAATAAGCGCTTCGATCTAAAAATAAGGAAAATCTCATTCAAATGAGTCAAAATGCTTTTGCTCCAAACTCTGGACAGAAGGAAAACTTGATTTAAGACAAAAAAAAACTCTTTTTTTTAATGGTTCAATTTTAAGGATGTAATTTTAAAGTTCTTCATTTGAAAACAGAAATTTAGATTAATGTTCTAAGAAGAAGAACTAGTTTTAGATTTTTTGAGGATTTATTATGATGGACCAACTTGTACTAAGATCATATTCTTATTTTGTTCAGATTTTTGTTCTATAATGAGTCATTTCCACTTATTACACTAGTTTCTTTTGTCACTTTAATCAAAATGAACTACAACCACATACATTTAGGCACTACAATACATAAAAACTCAGAAAATACAAACCGTTAGCTTAAAATAATAAAAAAAAATATATAATATTGGGTTGTAGGACATTTAATTTGACCGCCATGTATTCACACTGGACAAACAGGGAGGGGCTTCTTCTTCTTCCTCTTCTATTTCTACTGTTTACTAGCTCATATCTGCCACCTACAGTTGGAATAGGCTTGGTGTGAAATGTCAAAGCGGTGCAAATCTCGTGAATCTTGCTTAAAGCTCTTTTCTGATATTTTAAATACTTGGTGTCATAGAAGTCTGTCCAGATACAAACCGCAACTATTAATGTCTCCTTCCAAAGCGAAGTCCCTGATTGGTCAAAGTTTAGCCCGGTTTAAATTTCCATGTGGTTTCAATGGCTGCGCGTTTTGTCCGTAGAGCCTGAAGATGATCACAGAAACTTGTGCTGCTGCGCAGGAATGCGAGCATTTGGAACCTGGAAACCCAAAATGCGCGTTTACCTAGACTTTTCATTGAAAGTGGTCATTTGAACGCGTGTTGGCGAGTGCAGTGTGATAGTAGCTTAACAGGTTTTTTTCCGCTTATTGATATTTGAATATTTGTGTGGAACCCCTTCTTTGTAGATTTTGGTATCTTATCATAGGATTTTGCAGTAAATTAAGTAAAAAGTTCTTTCAGCAGTGACAGAAAACCCCAGAAGGGGTTAAAAAAAGCAGATGCATGGACATATGATTGTACCGCGTTTTAGTGAATTTCTTTTCTTAAGATTCATACTTTTAATCTATTTTTTCTATCTTTTCTTGCAGTGTGAAAAAGTGTCAAGTCAGCAAGAAAAAAAAAAAAAAAGAAAAAAAAAATTAAATAGAGCGACAACTCATCTTCTCATAAAACGCCACAATCTGTGTTAAGATGAAATTTGAACCTTTTCCTCGCTGGTTGACATTACAATTACCTAATAGTTCATATACATAAAAATCACCAAATTGCTGCAGCTCGGCTGAAGCACAGATTTATGACATGCTTGTGCAGCAAACTCCCATGATCCCATCTTTTTTTTTTTTCATGCACACATTTCCTCCTCTGATGCTGCAAAGCCCCCAAAACCCACATGTGCACACACACACACACACACACACACACATCTGCACCTCCAGTATCCTGTCTCCAGCCCTGAGGGTGCCATTATGTGCTGCTGGGCTGTCAGGGCTGATGTGCTTGATGAAGACACCCCTCATCATCTCGCCGCTGCTCAGTCTGCGGCCCATGCCTCTGCCTCCCATTATGCTGATGCCCAGGGACTGGCCCGCCGCTCGAGTCAGCCTCACGCTGAAACACAGAGGAGAGCCGCGTTGACTCTGGCCACATCAGATGGTCCTCCAAGTGCAGAGCCGAACGCGCACTTCCCACTTAAACGCAGGAATTCTGCGAGTTCATCTGCTGCTGTTCACTGTTGCCCAGGTCCTCTGACATTCGCTTGTTTTGTTTTGTTTTTTCGCACCACGGATTAAGTTTCGGAGATTAACTCGAAACAATGGAATATTATACCTGCGTGGAAGTCACACAAAAGCTGCGTTCATGCATTTTGTGAGGCGCTCCATTGGGATGCAGTAAATCCAATACATGTGCAATAAAAAAAGAAAAGCTGGGAGGTGTTAAAAACATGAGGATGGGAAGACTGGGGGAGCACTTTACCCAAGCCAGGAACACAATTTAAGCTTTGTGAAGCCTTCACTGCTACAGAGAGGTTGAAGGACGAGTTGAAAGCTGTAACGGCAATCACCGACTCGCTAACCTTCGAGGTTGATCCCAGGACGCTGAATCATGAGTGCTGAGTTTTTCTCCAGGCTTCTCTTTACCATCCCTCCTTATCTGCACTCGTCCGGCTTTCATCTCTTCCTCTTTCTCCCGCAGAGTTTCTCCATCCTCTTCTTTTTTCGGAAGGAGCTGGGACCTGGGAATCAGCCAACTACAAGAAAAAAGGAAAATGGGGCAAAAATATTGTATGGGATCATTTTTGATGAGTCATGGAATCCATCTCAGAAATGTACTTTGTCTACTTTATTGCAGTTGGAGGGATTTGTGCCTTTTTTTAGCCGTTCAAATGCCAGTTTCCCGCTCCAAAACTACGATTCTTTTTGAGATAATCCTAAAATTCCAAATGCATCTGCATTAAAGTCACCCCATGATCATCTTTTTATTCTATTGTACAACCGTTCCCAATGTGCAGTTTTAAGCCAAAGTAAAAAAAGCTTCTGATGTTTTTTTTTTTTAGGACATAAGTTTCTCCAGAACGGCAGAAGTTCATTAGAAATTTGCCTCTGCGTTGTGAAACCCCGCCCCCCCTTCCCCTTCTTGTTACTGTTCTCTATTATCACTCTCTCCCACTGGGTTACAGGTCCTCAAACCTCCAACATAACATTAGTGGTGCAACAAAAACAGTGATAAACATTGGAGCTATCCAGCCGTACAGTTTTGAGCCGAATGCCAGCTGGAACGTGGAAAACAAGGACGTACATGGACCTATTTGTCTGCAAGTGAATGCATCAGAATGGAGGCCTTGTGGCCCGCCACTTGTCTTTTCTATAGAACTATCTTTTTTTTTTTTTATTTTGCTCCTGATTCACAACAATTTGAATTAAGGAATTACACAGATATGCAATTTTAGGCTTATTTTCTAAATGTATGTCCTCCGTCTTGAGAAAAATGGCAGAAGAACATGTTAAAAAGCAAAAACAAATTGGAGTGTCTTGTACATGGACGTCTTCTGGTTGTGTTACTGAGCCAGGAACAAAATGTCATTGTGTTTTTATAGGACATGTAAACGACGTTGGGAGTTAGCGTAGTCGCAGTAATGTTTCTTTTAGAGGTCTACGTCTATTTTTTCACAGTTTGCGATCAAAGTTGGGATTTACAGGTATGATAAACACGTCAACGTGTAGCAAACACGTTCTAGAATTACTGTGAACGCAGTTAATAAAGTCTTATCTTTGACTCTCTCGTCTCACTGAATGCGCCTTATAGGTCGATGCGCCATATTAACAGCGGGCCTCATAATCCGGTGTGCCCTCTAGATTTTGTTGGCTCCCTTTTTTTTTTTAGATTGCTTGCTTTTTTTTCTCCCCCTCTCTTCTTTTTCTTTTCTCCCTCTCTTTTTTCCTCACACTTTTCCCGTCTCTCTACCCTCTGTAAAAAAATAAAAACTATATATATATATATATATATATACACAAGCTAAACTGTAATACATAGATTCAATTCAATTTTATTTGTATAGCCCAAAATCACAACAGCAGTCGTCTCGATGGGCTTTGAAGTAAAATATGAACTCAAAAGGATCATGAATACAAAGAGTTCAATAGGAAAATACTAAAATGAACTAACAAACTGACTAAGCTATACTGGCATCCCTGCCCTTAGACCCCCCTTCGGGGTAAGGAAAAACGGATTCCGGAAAAAACGAAGAAACCTCAGGGGTGTCCTCATGAAGGAGGGATCCACCCCCAGGACGGACAGGCAATTACCAGAACTCTTAGAGAAGAATTAACTTATCTAACTCTACAACTACATATTTAAAGTCCAGCAGACGAGCTTCATCCAGCCGTGGTTGGGGGGGACAGTCAGGGGCGCGAGTCGTTTGTAAAAAAATAAATAAAAATAAAAATAAATAAAAAAAAATACAAAGAAAGGGGTTAATGCAAATATACACCTTGGCTATCAGAAGATGCATAACCCCCTACTGTAGTTGTTAAATAAAGTTTGAAGTTTTGTTTTGATTAGTTCATATTTTTCAAGTTACAATCCTCCACAGTCGACAGGAACTTCCAGTCAGGACTTAAAGGATTCGGATTAAGGTGCAAAACGCTTTGAAAACACACACGTCGTGTCAGTGCGGGGTTTGTTTATGTGCGCACACATTCAAGAAGCACCTCTGTTTATGGCCCCCACACGGTGTGAGCGTGGAAATAAGAGGGGGAGAAGGACACTTTTTTTTTTTTTTTTTCATGAATATGTTTAACGGTGCGGGGCTGTAATAAGCCCGAGGACGTGAATGATAGCGGTGCTATCTTCACAGCGGGATCCTATAGCCGGCGAACGCTCAGAAGAGGGCAGAACAAATGCTTCCAACCGTGGGGAGGGGGGGGGGGGGGCTGAAAGAGGACGGTCAGGAGAGAGGGATGAGAGCAAGGGGGGGGGGGGGGGGGGAAGGAAAAAGAGGAGAAAAGGAAGCAAGAACGATGGCCGAGGATGAGATGAAAGATGGATGTGGGCACACGTCCAGATAAAAAAAAATGGCTTGATTGAAAGATAGGAGAGAAGACAAAGTTGCAAGAGAAATGGGACTGGGGAGGAGGGCGGGGGGGGGGGGGGGGGGTTAGGCATGAAGACAGAGTGAAAAGCAGGGACAGACTGAAGCGAAACAATTCATTTTCCCTGACAGTCGGCGCCCGGATCCGTAAGTGAACAGCTAAATATAACTGGGAGATTCAACACTGAGACAAGCTTTTGACTTAACTGCTGAGAAGAAGGAAGCTGTGGGCTGGAAGAAGCTCAGACTAAGTCGGCGGCGCACTGAAACCCAGCGTTTCCCCTATTTACAGTCAATTAAAGGGACCAGTGGAGGAAATAAGTATTTGCTCCCTTGCTGATATGTACGCTTGCCCGCTTAAAAATAAATAGACAGCCTGTCATTCTAATAGTAGATTCATTTGAACTGTGGGAAACAAAAAGTCAAGAAATGTATATTAATTTATTTGCATTTCATTTAGGGAAATAAGTATTTGCACCCTCTTGCCAGAAAGACTTAGTACTTTGTGGCTAAACACTCATTAGCAGCACAGAGGTCAGAAGTTTCTTGTAGTTGATGAGCAGGTTTCTGCACATAATTTTTGGTTTATTCTTCTTTACAAATGACTCTAAATCATTAAGATTTGGTGGTTGTCGCTTAGCAACGCTGAGCTTCAGCTCTCTCCATAGGTTGTTTTTATACGTTTAGGGTCTACAGACAGGCGGGGCCTCTCCATGACCTTCATGTGCTTCTTCTTCAGCCATTCTTTGGACGCCTTGGCTGCATGTTTTGAGTCATTATGCCATTTTAAGCCTCGTGGTGGAGGGAAGGAGGTTCTCGCTCAGGATTTGACAGTGGCTCCATCCAACCATAATGCTTCCACTTCCATGCTTGACAGTGGGGATAGTGTCCGTGGGGTCATTGGCAGCATTGCTCTTCCTCCAAACACAACTGGTTGAGTTGACGCCAAAGAGCTCAGTGTTGGTCTCACAGCACCTTCTCCAGATCACTCTCTAAATCATGAAGGTGTTCTTTGTCAGACTTCAGGCGGGTCTGTTCATGTGCTTTTTTAAGCAGGGCTACTTTACCAGCTCTGCAGGACATTGAACCACTGAGACGTAAAGTCTTACCAATGGTTTTGTTGTGGTTCCAGCTGCTTTGAGATCATCAACTAGCTGCTGCTGTGTTGTTTTTATTGTTGGAACCCCGGACCTACAGGTGGATTGATGGTCATGTTTTTGAATAGAATAGTCGTCCCCATTGGTTTCTAATGGTTTTGTAGTCCACCCAGTCTTGTTGAGGTCTACAATCTTCTCCCTTAAATCCACTGGAAGTTCATTCCCATGTTGGAGGGTTTGGCGTCTGAGCGACGGATTCTGTCTACAGGTGTCTTTTTTAGTTACAACATGTGTCTTCAATTCAGGTGATAGGCTTGATTAGGAGAGTCAAACCAGAACTTATAATGGTTACCGGGCGGTCAAATACTATTTCCCTCATTAAGAACATAAACTCCTAATCTGTAATCTGACTTACTATGTGATTCAAATATGAACTTTCTGAAAAATTCTGTTCTAAGTAGCTATCAAGTATTGATAAATCCCCCCCAAAATACACAGACAGATTTCTTTTGCACTCCAGAGCCCCAATCTGTAGGATTAGGAGACCATTTAGAGTTACCTTGAGTCTGAGGCCGGAGTAATTTTGGGGACAACGACGGGGTCTTTGATGGGCCCCCTGAAGGAGGCGGAGCTCCTGACGACGGCTGCTGCATCTGGAGTCACGGTTTTGAGCTTCACCGAGGCGGACGGCCTCAGCGACAGTGACGATGGGGGGGTGGAGGACCTGACTGAAGCAGCTGCAGGCTCGGGAGGGGCGGACGGCAGAGTGGGAGAGGACGAGGCGCTGTCTGTCGGGACGGATGCCAGCGGGGGCAGACACAGGCGGGCTCGGTGTTCATCCACCTGACGGGCTGGGACGTACGTTATGCTGAAAGAGGGAGTGGGATGAAGCATTTTCAAGGAAAATGCATTTATATAACAGTTCAGTGACAATTCAAGAGTGCATTAGAGTGCAAAACAACATGCTATTGAGCTGTGTTTGAACACACCTTCAGAGCAAGAGAAAAATGCAAAAAGACGTCAATGAAAGATTTAAAAATCACAAAAAACCTGACACAAAAGTGTTGCAGATTTAACTGGATGTTTGCTTCAGATTTTTTGAGAAGTAACTAAACACTGTTTTAAATATAAGAAATACATTTTACAGATGAATTTGAGACATTTAGATAATTTAGACCCAGGTTTTTTGTTTGGTTTTTTTTTAGCTCTTGAATCCAACAGATGTAATTTGACGTTTTGGAGGCTCAATGTGTTAAAAAAAAAGTGAAGGGATTTTTTTTTTCTTTTTTTTTCTGGAGAATTTGTAAATATTGTATTTTTATGGCCATGATAAAATGCTTTTGAGATTAAATTAACCTCCATGATGGATTTTTTTTGTGAATTTAAGGTAATTTAGTAAACATTCTACGTCAGCTACATTTGCATCCGTAAGGATTTTATTTTGACGGGTTTTAGTTCAGTCTGAGGGTGCAGTTTGTAACATATTTACTTCCCAAAAACGTTATTTAGCTCATTGTTTATTCAACGTTGGTACATGACTGAGGTACTAAACTAAATAAATAAATAAAAAACAGTGAAAGCCACTAAGATCCACTCCACAGCTGGGAAAAATACATTTTATTTGTGTTTTTGTGGACATGCAGCTTATAAAATGCAGCTTTTATTTTTTCATAATAATTAAAAAAAAGGTTTGTATGTATCTGGATATAACAATTTTAACTTTTGACTGTGGCACATACAGGTTCCTTTCAAAATAAAATGCATCCTATCTCAAATAAGATCCTCCTGCTGCAGCAGACTTACTTGCACTTAAAATGATTATGCAATCGGATTAAAGCATTTTCCATCATTTGCTCAGTTATATGACATGTTAAAGATCTAAACATAAAGGGAAAACTCTTTATTTATTCAAGTTGTTAGGACATTTCCACAAGACCAGAGAGCCACAATGAATCTGGAACCTCAGGTTGCAGACCCCTGGCATAGAGAAATTACAATTCTTTATTAGACACTTAAATAAAAACACCTTTTCTTCATTTTAAAGACCATCTATGCAATTTGGTACCACATTTTCTGCAGGTGATTTGTCTGAAAATTCTTCAGGAAGACCTTATAACTCCTTATAACCGTATAGCTTAAATTAACACGTTTTTTTCTTCTTTTTCTTAAACTTCTATTTTATTACCTATATTTGAAATAATAAATCATGTTTTTGCACAATGTGAAAGTAGGAATATTTTTCCCTTAACTTTTCCGAACCACTTCTGTCACAAAACATTTCTTAAACGTGGGATCAATAAAGATTTATTCGTTTATTAAAAAGATAAAAGAAAATATCTATATATTTTTTAATTTACAAGGTAAATCTTCTATTTTAGGGTATCTATGAAGTTTTACCTAAAAGAAAAAAAAAAATCTTTTTTTATTTTTTTATTTATTTGAGGGAAAAAAAATTCTAATAAAAAAAAATAAAATAAAAATGCTGTCTTGCATTTTGCTCCCAGAGAAAACTGATCCGATTATCCACGAACAGCATCGTTGTGAACCTTTTTAGTCAGCATCCTGTAACCACTTTGTGGACAAGCAGCTGCATTTATAATGCACTGACTGCACTATAACTGACTGAAGGTGGAACCTGATCACGCTGGATAAACACATTTTGATCTCAGGGGTAAACACTACACGAGCTGTAAATGTGAGATAAGATCAGCAAAGACACATGCTAAGCTCCAAGTGCCAACAAAAACATCTGCCTGAGAAATTCCTCAACATCAGACGGATCTGCTTGAGTCCCACCTTCTGTGGGCGCATCGCAATTTAGCAGACATTTTTATGCTATGAATATCTAAACTCAATAAATTAAAAAAAATCTTAAGGATTATGTGCTAAACTCTTACAACGTGTCAGAATATTTAACGTCAGAGCATAAAAAGGGAACCTTTTCTAGCAGCATTTGACACATTTTCTTAGTATTAAAGAACCACATATGAAACAGTTTAACTAAGATGTCTGTGCAGGGAGGAAAAGAAATGCTACATGGTAGTTTTTTACCTCTGCAGAGGGAGAAAATAAAAACAAAACAAGAAAATTGATTTTCTGACTGCAGAATGCAGAACCAAAACTCTAGGAAAAGAATTAGTTACTCAAAATAGATTTAGGTGGCCAATATTTGCCAGTTCAGAATCAATTTGGGTGGGATGTGAACTTTTTTGGATGGAGCCAATGAAAAATATGTTGCCTTGTTTAGACTATTGACTGTGTATGAGAACTGACAAAGTTCCCCTGTCGCCTTCCAAACAGGAAGTACCTCTCTGATCCAGGACGCCAAAATCCCATAGATTTCCATAGATAAAATAATTCTATTTGTCAGAATAACCGTTCTAGCTCGAATGTATTTTTCTTTTACTTTTTGTCTTTAGCGCAAATTATTCAAGTTATAAACTGGCCAAACAGATGCCTCAGTAAAGATTTGTGGTCTCACGTCAAACGTTTGAAATGTATGACACTACCCAGGGATAGGGGTGTGGCCTTCAACAAGCTCACTACTGATTATTGGCAAGAGTGGCTGTCATAGAAACACTGAATCAGAGCGACTTGGACATTAACCCTTGTGCTATCTTAGATGACCCCACCCTTACCTTGACGTGTTCTCCCTACCATGACAAAGGTGGATAAATGTGGAGAGGATTTCATGTAATCCATGGACACCAGTGAAGATCACAAATCATTGAAGAAAAAAGGTTCAAAGCACTGTCTAGTGGGTCTAGATGACCCCACTCCCAATATTAAAGTGCCTAGGATAGCACAAAGGTTAATCACTGCGTACTAATGAAGTTTGGCTCCAACATGGCGGAGTCCATATTACAAAAAAACCCAAAAACTGCTACTGAATTGACTTCATTTGGTTGTAGTCAGAAATAAGGCTTTTTCTAGTGGTGATTTCACTTGGTCCAGTTCTCCTATACCAGTGTTTTTCAACCTTTTCTGAGCCACGACACACTTTAACCTTGACAAAAATCCTGCGGCACACCAACATCCAAAATGTAAAAAAAAGGAGAAAAATCATAGTCTGTATTGATCTACAGCCCCTCCACAATCTCACATGCATTTTTGTGATAATTGTGGCAGACAAAGCTGAAAGCTGCAGCTGTTTTTTCTAAAAGATGTAATAAAAGTCAAGTTAGAAGATTTAAAAACTCTTTGATACGCCGCTAAAGACGAGCTTTAGCTTGTATTTTTGTTAGAACTGAGCGACTTTACGAGCTAAATCAGAACAAGGAAGTGAAGATTTTAACCACTTCTGATTGGTCAGACTGATGACATGGGATTAAGCCTCCAAGAATGATTGGCGGAGATAGTTAAAGGGGCGGGACTTTTTAGAAAACAGCTTTAGTTGCAGCTAAACTGCGGTACCGTCATTTTTATCAAAATGTCTTTAATAGAATCAAAAAAACACAAAGAAAAACGTATTTTATAATCTTTTATATTCTTCACAACTCAGTGTTTTATCAGGGCATGTCTGGCTGAACAAAGAGCTGATATTCTGGAGATGGGAAATGTTTTAGATCAGTTAATGAGGGCAATTTCCCATGGCACACCTGACCATCTCCCACGGTACACTAGTGTGCCACGGCACACTGGTTGAAAAACACTGTCCTATACAGTCAGTGGTTTAGAAGGATTTCCCTGTGCATTATGGGACAAGTCAAAAGTGCTAAGTACTTTCTTTGATTTGTATTACTTTTTCGAAATTCCAAACTAAATTAAGTATGCACTTAGTAATGCAATCCTGTCTTTAATTTTTGGAACATCATGCTTTAAAATAACAATACAGGCATCACTATGTGGAGACTTACAGAAAAAAAGTGAGCACTGTTAAATGCACGAGTTTGGTGTTTAGCTCAAACCTGCAATGAAACCAATTAAAAAGAGAAGTCATTTAAAGCTTCTGTTTACATTTTTTTTTTTGACAACTGTATGCCGACAGGCTGTTTTATTTTGTGAAAGGAGCTCATTCTTTGCATTACATTTGGGCTGGCAGGGACAATATGGAGGATTCTTGCACTATTAGGCTGTGACCAAACAATGTGGACAGCCTGCTTTCTCTCAAAAGAGGTGGTTTGATCGTGACAAACCTTCAAACGTCTCTTGTGTCTGTAACTCAGCTGCCTCCACTTGCTCTTAGATTGTCTGAAGTGCTGTCAGAAGGCAGAGAAAGAGCTTATATATGTGTGTGTGTGTGGGTGCGGGGGGGTTCGTTTGTGCGTTCAGAGCATCCATGAGAAGCTCTTTAAAACACTCTTTTATTCAGAATCACACTGCTCAAGGTGAGATGAGTGATGAATAATTCAGAGATATTTCCCGTAGCAGGAAAAAGGTGTTTTTGGAGGTTAGACAATTGAAAGGCTGTGTGTGTGGGTGTTTGTGTGTTCATTGTGTGCTTTTAGAAAACAAAAAAAAAAAAGGAATAAGAAGTGAGTGGGTGTTTAGCGGGGCAAAGGTGGAGCTCAGGTGGAACTCGTCCCCAGTCGGCCCAAACAAGCCTTCTGCATGTGAAGCCACCACCACTGCTGATGTCAGAATATGTCACAATGTCCCCAATTAGTCATTAAAATCACATCATCTCATCTGTGAGCGACGGCATCACTCAGATCTGACTGCATCGCTCCAAACGTATAGCAAACGGGATCATTTAGGAGGGATGACAAAGCCTGTTATTTTTTTTATTTTTTATTTTTGACAAGCAGAATTTAGTCACTCTGCTCGATTGTTTGATGCTTTCAGCCACAGATCTTTCTGTGTTGTAAATAGAAGCACAGATGAATGCAAAATAAGTACATGTTCTGAATGAATGTCTGAAATACACTCAATGGCCACTTTATTAGGCACACCTGTCCAACTGCTTGTTAACTCACTTTTCTAATCAGCCAATCACATGGCAGCAACTGAATGCATTTAGGCATGCAGACATGGTCAAGATGATCCGCTGCTGTTCAAACCGAGCATCAGAATGAGGGAAAAAAAAGGGGACTGAAGTGACTTTGATGATTGTTGGTGCCAGGTGGGCTGGTCTGAGTATTTCAGAAACTGGTGATCCACTGGGATCTTCACCCACAACCATATCTAGGTGTACAGAGAGTGCTCTGAAAAGTGAAGATATCCGGTGAGTGACAGTTCAGTAGACAAAAACGCCTTGTTGATGCCAGAAGCCGGAGGAGAATGTCCAGACTGGTTCCAGCTGATAGAAAGGCAATAGTAACTCAAACAACCACTGGTCACAACCGAGATCTGCAGAAAAGCATCTCTGAACGCACAACACAGTCAACCTTAAGGCAGATGGACTACAGCAGCAGAAGATCATACCAGGTACCGCTCCTGTCAGCTAAGAACAGGAAACTGAGGCTACAATTCACACAGGATTACCAAGATTGAACAAAAGAGGACTGGTAAAACGTTGTCTGGTTTGAAGAATCTCCATGTCTGCTGCCTCATTCAGGTGATAGGGTCAGAATTTGGCATAAACAACATGAAAGCATGGATCCACCCTGCCTTTTATCAAAAGTTCAGGCTGCTGCTGCTGGTGGTGGTGTAATGGTGTGGGGGATATTTTCTTGGGACACTTTGTGCCCCTGTGTACCAATTGAGAATGGCTAGAATGCCGCAGCCTACCTGGGTATTGTATTTTGACCATGTCCATCGCTTTCTAACCACAGTGTACACATCTTCTGATGGCTGGAATCATCTCAGAATGATTTGAACATGACAATGAGTTCACTGGACTTAAATGGCCTCCATAGTCACAAAATCTAAACCCAATAGATGCTGTCCAGTCAATATGAACCAAACTGTCCAAGAAATGTTTCTAGTACCTTCTTAAATATGTCACCAAGGATTAAAGCAGTTGAGAAGGCAAAAGGCGTTCCAGCCCAATACCAACAAGGTGTACTTAATAAAGTGGCCTGTAAGTGTATGTCTCAGTTATGGGAATCTCGTTCTACTTTTTTAAATCCCTGGAATTTCAGCAGTTGTTTTCATTGGAAGTGGCTGCTTGGGTTACTAAGGGAAGTGTGAGCTTTAGGTTGGGGGTGTGAGGAGCTGTAAGCTAGAGGAAGAGTGCAGCTCTCCACAATGGGGAGGACCTCTCTGCGCCAATGGTCCTGCCCATAACTCAGAGATGGATCTACGGCTGCCCAGCAGGAACTACGTCATAGAAAACTACAGGTTTTCTGATTTTGCCTAAAAACTGCATAATCATAAAAAATAACATTAAAAAAGACTACAATAGATCTAAACACAATTTGAGTGGGACTTTAAATATTCTTTTCTCACTTCCCTCACAAATGAGGAGGTTTAGTGCAGATGTGAACACCGAAGGTCACATTCCTGCGTGTTTTCCAACATATCCTGCTCTGGCATTTTATGATTGGCTGGACACACCTGATCCAGGTAATCAGCCATGAGTAGGGTAAGAATATGAGGAAAACATGCAGATGCACCGGCATTGAGGCCTGTAATTGCCTGCTGATTTAGTGTCTTGTGAGGCCAGCAGTACTGTGAATAATCCTACGAATTATAAGTGTAGCTGGATTTTCTTTTTTTTTTTTTTTTTTGGGTCAAAATTTGATTTTTCTGTCATTTGCACCACTTTCTTTTCCAAAACCCAAATCATAGATTTGTGCCTTCAAACTGTCCTGCAGACCAACCCATCACTCCTTTTGATCTTAAAATCACCTGCTTTTTTTTTTTTTTTTTTACCTTATTTGGGCCAGAAATGTGGAACGTCTAGTTTGGCGTGTCGTTCAGCGTGGACCCCATGACATGTGATGCAATGTACAGTGGGAGAAATTACCATGTTGGGCTATTTTAGCTGTAGCAGTTAGTTTGTTTCTTTTCTATTTCACTTTTTGTTCTGTTTTTTTGTGAATTAGACCTGTTAAGTATAGATTTAAAATGTTTATAAATTAAGCCAAAAGTCAATGAAGTACAAGTTTTTTTTCATAAATAAACTTCATTTTCCAAAGTATTATATAAATATTTCTGTAAAAAAAAATCCCTTCAGTAAGTGTGTACCATATGCTTTTATTCTGGTAAGTTAGACCAAGAACCACCAAGTCCTTCTGCACTTTATATTGCGTTAACAATAAATCAAATGTTGAGCACAAATACTGCTTTACCTTTTGTGGTTTTTTTTTATGTTTTTACAGATTATCCAAAGAGGTTTGTTTTGTAACCAAACCAAGACGTGCAAACCTCCTTTCCAGACCGTACTGCACTAAGCACTCTGACATTCAACCTTTTTCCCTGGGGGGGATGAACCTAGGGGGTAATAGCCTGTGAAGATCTAAGGAGATGCAGGATTAAAAGAAAAAAGCTCGACTCTCGAGGCTGCTTTATCACGCATGGGTGTAATGCTGTCTCATAGACCCAAATTTGGAGTTCCTGCAGTCTGTCTCCGACACTTCACTCTATTTAAACTTAAAGTAGCAACTAACTTTTCAGGGCTTCGAACTTGTAGTTTTCCTTTTTAATCATCTTAAAGAAGATTGTTTCTTCTGTTGCTGTAGGATTTTGCTGTGACACGAGTTTATAACCTGCAGGGGGCGTGGCCTGTGGAGTATCTCATGCTCTCTGTAATGCATTTCAGAGTGTAAATCACTGCAAATTGCAAACTGAATCTAGATAAAGTAAAATGAACGTTGTTTCAAGAATACTAACTTATTTTCTGTTTTGCAAAAAAAAATCATCTTATCAATAAAGTTTTGTCAATAGCAATTTAATCGTAGTTTGAGAAAACATCATTGTGACAAAAATCTTTCCTCTTAAAATACGAAATTTTGGTTTAGACTATTTTTCTACTCCACTTCAACTTTTTTTTGGTTGTTAATCAAAGAAAATGTTTTAAACTGAAGGAATGTTGCTTTTTAATTTGTCATGGCGAACCAGGCAAGTCGACTTTTCACTTTTTGTCATGCATCAGATTTTTATTTTCAATCTAAAAAAAAACAGTATTGCTGCGGCGGGGGTCTTGCTGTGGGGATGGCTGGTCACTCTCCCTCCTTCTTTTCACATTCCACCATCCATTTTAGAAGAACATAAACACTCACCTGAGCACAGGTGTTAGCTCACCTTCGCACTAATAGTTTGCGTGATTGATTGAATGAAATATTTCACACTAGTTGGTTTGAAGGCATAAGTATGCATGTGTAAACACTATCTGTATTGTGTACATGTTGTCCCCTGGACAATTTTGCAGCTAGCAGGTGTGTTTATAACATTTGAGTGTGGACAGGCCCCGCCCTTTAAGATTTGTGTTATATCTGAACCTTACCGTAATGATACATACCCAGTAGCTTGTTGCTTTATGCTGCTTCATGGTTTTACATCCCCCCCCCACCTATGATCACCCTCCTATCCACCCCTTTCTAACATCCCTCTCTCTTCTTCCCTTCTTTCCTTTAAAAAAAAACTCTTTTTTTTTTTTTGCCTCATATTCTCTAAGTATTGTTGATGACAAATTAACCCCCTGACATAGCAGCCACGTCCCAAAATACAACATGTAAGCCCCACAGCACCTTTAATTGGGCCTTTTTTTATGTATATTCAAATCATACTTATATATATATCTATATATATATAGATATATATAATTTAAATAAGGGTGATTAAACATTTCGGATTTGGAATATCCCTATTGGACAGTAAACAGTTGCCTGTTTTCATTCCTTCATAATAAAGGAAAATTGCAGCCACAAATCTTATTTGGCATATTTTACTGCATCAGATTTCTTTCAATTGATTTCCACTAGTCCATGATTTTAAAGAAAAGAAAAAAATGGAAAAAAAAAAAAGCTGTAAAAATGTTTGACTTTTGCTAAAGTTGTGTCATTCATGAAATGATGTATTTTTAATTCATTTGTTGACAATGGTTGTCTTCTCACCTCATCTCGGGCCCCATGACAGAGTGTCTGCGAAGCATGGCCCTGGCCTGAGCGCTGGTGAGGTTGGTCGTCGGTTCTCTGTTGATAGCCAAGATGACGTCCCCCACCCCCAGCCTACCATCATGGCAAACCGAGCCCCCCTGGACCACACTGCGCACCAGCATGCCTGAGCCGTCCTTGATAGCACTCACCGACATGCCTGCCAATTTGCGTACACATAGACACACGCACACAGAAGCACACACAAGCACAGGTGAGTGGAGGGTTGGCTAAGACTGCGGTGATTGCACGCCAAACACACAGACGCTCACCCAAACAAACACCTCGCGGTGGCAATAATCAACATAATCAAGTCAGACACAGGCAGATTAGCGCCCAAGCAGGACCACACACACACCGAACATTTGCACAGCACCATCCTAGTCACACAAAGTGCTAACACACACATGTGCACACAAGCGGGGGGGGGGGGGCTCGGGGCAGAGGGAACCGCAGGGTTAACACTTTGCCGGCTACACAAACACCTGACTTCCACAATTTGGACACTGCAAGGATTACAGAGATGCATTCATGCAAGTCTGTAAATCCAGGCACACATCGCAGGAGGAAATAAGGTGCTTGGTGTACCACATCATCATCTACAAATGAGACACATCCACAACACTATGGTCGTACATAATTTGAAACTGGATAAAAATAAATGACTGTGCTTATTTTGAATAAATAAACTGTTTTTATTGTTTTTTTTTATTACATTCAAATTACAATACAATCATAGTGCTTGGAGTACAATCAATCAGCTGAAGACAAGACAGGACAAACAGAAGACACACATTTCAAAGACAGAAGAATCTAAAGCCCAATGTTTCACAATCAAAAAGCCTGAAACTATTTCAAATACTGTACGTTACAAATACTTCCACAAGTTGTATTAATTAGTAAATTCCCTTTTATATGTATGTTTATACCTAAAAACACTTCCTTGTAAAACAGTTTTAAACCAGACATTTAAAACTTTTTTTTGGAACGTAAAACAAATCAGCCAAATGTCTTATACTTTGATAAGCAAGATGATAAAAAAGAATTAAAAATACACAGTTTTTGTAAAAAAAAAAAAAGAGCTGCCTTAACAGCCATCCTGCTAAAGTTCAAACAGGGTTCCTACAGGCATTTACTAGTTATTTGTAATTAGTTGCATTGAAAGTCCAAAGACCCTTTCAATGAAACAGAATGTCATGCCTACTTCAAAGCCATGCAGAAAAAAAAAGAGGAGCCGCAAGCTCCAACCATTTTTCCCAATGGTGCTACCCAAAGACTGTATATGAGAAATAAGGGGGGAATGGTCCCTCCCATTCAATAACCATTCTTGCTAATTCAAATTTTTTTTTTTTTTTGTCACAATAACTTTTTTTCTGTACTCATATATGTTATAAGCTAACCAACCAGATACCCCAATAAAAGCATGTGGTACCTTCTGGCCCCTATGTCAAAATTTTTTGACAGATTTTGAACCAATCACTGCTTACTGACTCCAACATGGTGGCGTCTGAATGCGATAAAACGGTATCGGTACTGAAGTATCGGTATTGTATCGGGACTGAAGTACGGCATTTATTATAGGTGACTTCACACTCTGTCGGTCCAGGTCTCATATACAGTCAATGGTACCTACTAAGTAGAGAATGGACTTTCTCCAACCAGGTCTCAATAAATGTGCCCTTCTCCATTGCATGTTGTGTTATGTGGATTTAGAAAAAGTCTTCAAACTTGTCCTTAAAGTGTATGAGGTACTCTGAAAGTCTGGGGTACCTGTACTGAAGGAACTTCTAGTGTCTCTGTAACAACAGAGAACAAGCCTGATTAGTAAGTGGAACCTACTTCAATGGGTTCCCTTCACCATAGGTTCTTTTGATAGGTTCTAAAGGGAGTCTAGCTTGAAGACCGCAAAATTTCATCTCGGTTTTTTGCAGATGATGTTGTCTTCTGGTTTCGTCAAACCAGAACTTTCAATGCGCAGATGGAATAGGCTTGAATGAGATTTGGCACCTCCATGTTAGAGGCCATAGCTCTCTACTGGAAAAAGTGGTTTGACCTTTCTAGGTGGGTAGGGAGCTCCTGCGCCAAATAGAGAAGTATTTTGGGGTTTTGTTGATGAGAGACGGACAGATGGAACATGAGATTGACAGATATAGAGGTGCAGCACTTGCAGTAATACATTAGCCGTAGCGATCCATAGCTGTGAAGAAGGAACTAAGCCAAAATGCAAGGCTCTAAGTTTACAGGTCGGTCTATGTACCTACTCTCATCTACTGTCATGACCTAAAGGATTAGGATTAGATCCCAGATTCAAGAGGCTGAATAATGTTTCTCTGTAGGGACCTGGGATCTCATATAAACTATGTTCAGACCATGAACATAGCTTGTGTGCAACATGTATTTAAGCAAGCTTATACCATGGTCCGGGTGAATACTCGATTCTGATTGGCTGTTGGGTGTGCATTAAAAAGTAATAACCCCACGCCCCAAAAAGAAGTTCCAGTCACCCATCTTAGATCTTCTGTACCATTGCGCCGGCTTCTTTAAAACAACCTTTACCTGGACAAAAACAAGCGGTAAGAGGTGAACTTTCTCTCTGAACTGGTGGTTTATTTAACCCAATATATCAATATATATATGTATCGCTTTATATCGCAGAATCTTGACTGCAGCGGTGGAGCGGCACCTTGTCATGTCACCATGACAAGGCACCACACAACGTAAGAATAGTCCGCTTTATGTGAAAAAAGCGATCCAAATAAAAAAAAAAAATACAAGAATTAAAGACTAAAAACTGGTTAATGTTTATTTCTTTTGTAAGTGACAATGGTATAAGCGGGTTAATGACCTTCGAAGTGTGCATTTTCAGCATTGACGCACTTGTGCCCTTTTAGGTCAGACGGTTCAGGCTTTCACAGTGTGTTTTAAAAAAATGATAATGCATTCTTCGTCGGCCATTAACCCTTACACGTCTAATGAGAAGACTGAGCTTTTGTGTTTTAAAACTTTCGTGCTCATGCGTCGCTTCGCAGGTTCCTATGACTCTTTTTGGCTTCTATGTACAAAACACACGTTGGCAGTTAAACCAGGTTGGACTTTGACCAATCAGAGACTCAGATTTGGTAGTGACGTATGGATGACATACCGTATTTGAAAATTGTTAATGGAGGGGGACATTAATAATTGGAGTTTGTACCCAGACAGATTTATATGAAGCCAAGTCTGTAAAATCTAAATCTAAAGCTGTGAAAGAAAAAGCCTGAAGCAAGATTCATAAGATTTGCAACGCATCAACATTTTGCACCAAGCCTCTTCCACCTGTTTATTGGCATATATGCACTAGGAAACAGGATAAAAACAACAACGAAGAAGAAGCTTATGTCTGCTTGTCCAATTTAAACACCATGGGCTACATGCATTCAAGAGTGTGTACATATCTTTTGAGATAAAGTGTCGACCTTGGACTAGAATGGAGGATTTGTGAGGTTGTCTGGGAAGATTCTCAGTAATTAGATTTTCTTTTTCAATTGTTTAAAACCAATTGTGTACCTTGTTGAGCTGATGTTGCTTTTAGATATTTTTTTACAGTTAAACACAAGGGCAAGATTCTTACAACAAAATGTACTTTTTATACAACATGTTAATGCTGGTAATTGTAGTTTTCTTTGCAAACTCTGGAGGAACCCTGTTTGATGTCATGATCTACAAAACTTTCCAAAACAAAACAATAATAAAATTACGACAGATAAAACAGAGAGAGCTCTTCTGCAAATCAAAATTTTCCCAATTTTTGACGCGACTCAAGTGTTTTCTCTTTAAAGACAAGGGGATGAAGGTCAAGGTTTAGGAGGACATTTCGCTTAAAATATATATGCTCAGAAGATATACAATAAAATTATGCAAAGGCCTTTAACTAGATTTAGTCGGCTCTAGAGGCTCTGGGATCAATAACGGTGACTTCTGCACAAATATGACCTTCAAGAAGAAGAAAAGCTGTCTTTGGAATATTAGGCTGCAGTGAGTAAAACTGTGTCTTGGGAAAAAGGGTCCAGGCTATTTTTTGGTTAAAATTCACCGAGATGTTTTGCTGGAATTTAGTAGCTCATGGAGCTTATTTGCTCCACAGCAAATGGAAAATTACAGAGAAAAAAGTTCATATTTCAATTTCCTGAAATCACGATTTAATAAATATCTCTGGAAGACAAAAATATTCAAAGCAGATGTAAACCCCATAGATGCAGTACCGCATTTCTGCACTGTAAAGCGCACTTAAAAATCGGAATTTTATTATTATTTTTAGACGATAGTGCGCCTTATAATCCGTAACATCTTCAATATGGACTATTTCTGGTATCTAACGTTGAAGCAATTCTGAGACGCTCTATCAAATTGTTTGTCTGTTTTTTAAATGAATTGCAAAAAGGGTTGAGTGTGATGGTAAATATGCTAATGTGTAGCAATGTCGGATAGTGGATTTTTTTTACATTTTTGGAGATAGCATACTCAGTAAAGTTTATTTTAGTGATTTCAGTACAAGTAACAAGTTTGGGATTCTGAACACACTATCAAGGTAAATGCTTCTAGTGTGGCTAATAAAGGCTGACTGACTGACGGCTCATCTCTGACTCTTTTGTCTTGCTTGATGCACCTGAAGCCTTGGCCATGTGCGTTCAAGCGACTACTTTAATAAAAAAAGTCTATGTAAAGATGCATAAATGTGCTTTTCTGGCTTCTACATTCAAAGCTCTCGCATTCACATGTAGCTACGCACATTTTTAAGACCTTTTTTTGGTCTGCAAAACTTGAGGCCAATAAGCACACATTGACAGTTAAACCAGGTCGAGATTTGACCAATCAGGAACCCAGTTTGGTAGTGACATATGGAAGGCGTCCCTTATCATTTACGGAAGTGCCAACCGCTTGAAAATTGATCATAGTGGACAAATTGGTAAGTGCGGTTTGTGCCCCACCAGAATTAAATGACACCAAGGCTGAATCCAAGTTGCTTTCCTACCCCTCTGGCTCCTCTCAATTGCTCCAATTATAGGGGCATTTGAAGTTATGGTGATGTCTGAAAGTGTTTTTTTAAGGAGGGACTTAGGGCAGGCTATCCTTCCGCAGTAGGATGATCTGTATGGTGTCATGGAAGAGAAATGCATTTTTTTCACGCGGGTGGCTCTGAGGCACAGTAGTGTTATACTCAAAAGTAAGTAATATGGTTTTGTTTTGCATGAATTATAAAGTTCTAAAAACAATGTTGTTGTGTGTTTTCCGAGCGCTGGCAGCTACGTGCTAACGTAGATGACCTATTGTCGACGTCATCATTCAAATTTGAAGACATCTCTCTCTACTTGGAGGGATTAATGTGGAGATAGGGAGACGCCTTAAGGGTAGGGATGCGGATGTGGCCTAAGTCTTTCATATATCAGAATAAAGCTGACAGAGGAAGCCTGGAGCAAGATTTGCAGGTTTTGCACCGCTTCGACATATCGTACCAAGTCTCTTTCAACTATAGTTGGACATGAGCTTGTATTGGGACCAAACGTGTAGTGTGAACACCGTATGCCAAACATGCATCACGTCCCTGTTGTGAATGTGTCATAATAGTTCAGTGGGCCTTACGTATGACATAGGTTTATAAATAGACCATTTATTGATTGTGCGCCTTATAATCTGGTACGCCCTCTAGTGTGGAAAACAAAATAAAGTAGTTTTGGACCTTGATTGTTTTCTGAAGCCCATTATTTAAATAAAACCAAACTCTACAACACGCCCCCACCTACACACTGTGGTGCAGTGCCTGGGATTGACTGAGTTTTTCCATAATACAAATCAGGCTCTTTGCGTATGCTTTGCATATCACTTGCAGAACAAGCTACAGGGATGGCTGTTCACTCAGTTTTTGTCTGTCGTATTTGAAAAACCTGACATTTGCCCCTTTATGAAACTCTTAAGTATAAAAAAAATATTTAACCTGTACGGACATGACATGTCTAGTTTAATTTGGGGTATTGATTTGACTTCTGTGTAACCTCCACTTTACCTTTACCAAACTCTCCTCTTATTCAAAATGAAAGGCATACACACACACACACACACACACACACAATTATCTCTTTTCTTCTTTCAAATGTTCAGTCACCATTCCTCTTCAGGGCAGTCGTCATCACCACCTCCAATTAGAGTCATTAATGCCATGCCTGTGACGTACACACACCAAGACACCATCACCATGAGAAAGACGGAGAACATACCAAGGCTACGGTTGCCCCGGACAACAGTGATTGTCCTCTCATAGCTTGTGCGGGAGGGGAGAGGTGGGGCTTGCTGATTGTTGTCCTCTTCCATGATGCCAAAGCGATGATGAAGTCGGCTTTCCTAAGAAAGACAATAAAAAATGAGTATGAATTTATAAAATCTAATATAGAATGCAAAGATCAAATTGGAACACATTTAGAAGAGAATTTTTTTAGACTACATTGATTTTCAATTTGACATCAGCAAAAGTCTAAATGTTCAAGGGAAATGTCAATTTAAATGTTTTGATCTACTTTTGTACAGCCCCACTCTGAGTGAGGTCAGAGATAGAGTTGATCGAAGAAAAATAGAGCGCAGTTTACAGGTTCTTCAAAATATTGGACAACTGTCATGATTAAACGTGGTGCAGAAAGGAGGTGAAGAAACTTATCAAGATCTGGTTATATTGGAAAGATTTACACCGAGCTGTATTATAATAAAGCTCAAGTTTGTGTAGCACCTTTTGTAGACTCTTTACATCAGTGAATGAAAGTTTACCATCATTGGTTCAATCCAATTTGGTGTTAAACCCACCGTCCACATGTTCTCTTCACTTGTGGTCAAAGCCTTAGTCACCTCCACTCATAATGTGGTATACATGTCTGGCCCGTTGAGGTTTGTATAATCACCTCAAAGACGTCATGAAAATGAAACGTACAATTATCATGTGTGTGTGGTAAGTGTATCCTGAAGTAAGGCTAACGTAAGTTGCATGCACCGCTGTAGTGCTGCGTCCTGACGGCGCACCCGCAGGAACTACGCTCTAACCGACGAAGCCGCTCAGATGAGAAATTTTTTCCGGTTTAGTTGTTTAGAGCTTTCATTTTATGCTTTAATCGTCTAATTGTCTAATAACCAGTAAGGAGCCCACAGTTATCACATGAACAGTCTGCAGTACCGTATTTGTGAGGGTTAAGAAAAATGTGCTGCGGTTCACCTGTTATTTCCTAACTAATCCTACTGAAGTATTTGCTATGTCCAGTCACCTGCAGCATGCCCGTAGAATATTTTTGCTCTGCAGGCTCACCGAGTGGGCTACCACCTTGATATTTTGTGGGGGGACACCTGCATGCCCCGTACAGGTTTGCCCATTGTTTGTCCACAGACACCCTGTATCTACCTGTAAGGGCTGTTGTGACAAAGGTTTAGTGTTTATTTAGAAAAGGCTCAAAGGAGGTGATATCCCAATTTAACAAGAGTTGCTGTTACAAATAGTGTTTTTCTTGATTTTTATTTTCATATTTTACTTTGAGAATTTACTTTCAGAATTCATCCTTTTGGTTTTGTATTTTTTAAATGGTTTCTGACTTTGTGTCTGCAGTGCTTGAGTTCAATCAGATTGTTGTCTTCCTGCTGCTCATTTCAGCCCTCTGTGGCTGTCAAATCTTCACACCTGGTTTGAGTTGCAGTTACCAGAGCCTTAGCTTGTTATTTCATCATCCTTCAACGCGTTTGTGTCAGCCTGGTTTTGTTTAATCCCTTTTACATCCTGGTCGTTTTTCCTGCCCTGTTTCATGTTGTTCTTCACAAAAGTTATTTTCCTTTGACTTGATTCTTGTTTTGTCTCAGTTACGTCATCGTTTTTGTTTTTTTTTTATCTTCCCATCTTTTATTTTTTTTAATGGCTGTGGATGATTTATCTCATCTCCTCCACCTTAACTGCACGACGGCAGTAACTAAAGAAAGGCTAAGAAGTTTCATAATTTTACTCCTATATGTGTACCTTAAGTCCGTCACTCACTGAATGAATTACTTAAGATAGGCATGTCCAAAGTCCGGTCTCTGGACCAAATGCGGCCTGCATTAACATTTCCACCGACCCGTGCAGTCCCCAGCGCTCTCCAAACACGGTGTGAATAGTTTGTTGATTGTTATTTCCCAAATTAGATCATAAGCCATTTTAAACATGTGGCAAAACCCTGGTGCGACCAGTTTGGGACACTTTCTAGCTCATTTCTAAAACGTCAACAGTAAATTAAAGAAAGTTGACAGGGAGGAAAGCTGCTTTCATGAATGGTTGGTTTCAAGACATGCTAACTAAGCTAAGCTAACAGGTTTTTGAATAGGAAATTCACTGTCAATTTGGTAAAAAATATTTAGCCTATGTCGTTTTTAAGACATTATTTCTGCACATTGGAAACTTGCCTCTGGGTTGAGGGTGCGACTGTTGGTGCGAAAGTTAGCTCTTTTAATTTCCCATCAGCCCTATGTTTACACTCTCTCACGCTAGTTTATAGCAACTCACAAGCCCACGCTAAAGTTAGCATGACATAAAAACTGCAGAGCAATATTGGAGCAATCCAGCCGTACAGTTTTGAGTCAGATAGCAGCTCAGATGAGGAAAATTAAGGCATTACTGGTTCTATTTGTCTGCAAGGGGATACTTGTAGCAAAGAAGGGAGCCTTTGGCACCCATGGCAGTCGTTGCATCACAAACCTAAGCTTTTTCAAACTGCAGGTTTTCATCTGCTCCTGCAAAAAGAAATACTCAGAAAACGCAGTTTTAATCTTAAATTATTTTATATGTGTCCTCCTTTAGGAGAGAAATGTTACAAGAACATGTTAAAAACACCAAATTTTCAGTTTCAATCTTTTTGTAAAGAGGGCCAGATAGTGCGGGCCAAAACAAGCATCTCAAACCTAGTGAGCAAATCTAACTTTAGCTTAGTCCATTAAATAATTTCTAAACTTTTTTAATTTTTTTTTTTTTTGTCAAAAGACAACATGGTGGTAAGCATTTAGTTCTATACTAAAAAAAAAAAAAAAAAAAGAGGATGATTGCATAAATGTTCAAAAGTGAGAATAAGTATCAGCTTTGATTCCTCCTTTTGCTACCCTAAAAAAGGTTCTTTGCTCCTTCCACCGCCCCCCGGTCATTCACCCCCAGCTGTGGCTCCATCAAAGACAGATCTCCCTAACGGCTGGGAAGCTCCACGAAGGTGAAGACCTTAATTCGCAAATGTAAAACACTGCAAAACGTTGACTGCTTTTATCCCCTCCGGCACTTAACTAAAGTGTCAGAAGGAGATCTTTGAATTTTCACAGGAAGTACGAGCAACTGCCAGGTTTTGAAGCTCTCCGCTGCAACAAGCCGTTCTTTGATGAGAAAACTAGCGAGAGACATTGAGTCAGAACTGCATGTTCTTCTGTCAGATCACCTGTCAAACGCAGGCGGTGAGCAGCTCTCACCGGCTGGAAGTTGTTGGCAATTAAGCAAAAGCGAGTGGAGCAGGTTGCCTCAATAGGACTTTAATCGAGACCACAATGCAAGTCTTTGACACCGAGCACTTTCTCTATACCTGACACTCTGACACTGATACAGCCGAGCTCCTCGCCATGGAACATGAATGAAGAAACAGACTCTGGGATCTCATTTGGAGCAGGCAAAATGGCGCAATTTTGTGTGCTCATGAGGAGTGTTTTCTTTGTGGTTTACCCTTACTGCAATTGGCCTTCAAGGGTAGGATTCTTGTCGCTTTAAAAACATTAAGAACTTTTATATTTACAGTCTGCAAAAACTTTCAACTGTGTTTTATATTTTATTTTTTCATCCTTTACAGTCTTTAACACCACTTCTTATGCTACATTCACATATAGCCTGTCATGAACGTCCTTAACGGGCATTTTTTGAATGCACTTTTAGCATATAGACTTTTGCTACCCAATACTAGCACATGTACCTACAGTTGGAAGAGGATTGATGTGAAATGTTGAAGCGGTACAAATTTCGTGATTCTGGCTTCAGGCTTTTTTTTTTTTTTTTTTTTTTCCAAAGGTCTATTCTGATTTATAAAAGACTCGGTGGCCTATAAATTCTTTCTGGGCACAAACTGCAATTATTAATCTCTCCTCTGTGATCAATTTTCAAACGCTTGGCACTTAATTAAAAGGGACGTCATCACCAAAGCGGAGTCCCTGATTGGTCAAAGTTCAACCTTGTTCAACTGTCAACGCGTGTTCAATGGCCGTGTGGTTTGTACGTAGAGCCTGAAAATAATCGTAGACACTACATATGAATGTGAGAGTTTTGAACTCCATATATCAAAGAGTTGGTGTCATATAATTCCAGCCAGGAACAAACCCTTATTATTATAGTAATTTCCAATTAATTTTCAGCCGAGGTCTGGAACTCCATCCATGGACATACATCGCTACCAAATCTGAGTTGCTAAATGTTTTTATTTTCAATGGTAAATTTTCAAAATGCGCATTTTGAACCCAATAAACTACTCCTTAAAGAACCCAAAAAATCGTGCATAGCAATGCGGCAACACGAGAGTTTTGAACGCGAAAGCCAAAAACGCGCCTAGACGCACATTTACATGGACTTTTCATTTGAAGTGTTGCTTGAACCCGCTCGGCCGGTGTGATCATAGCTTTAGAGTAAAATATAAAAAAAATTATGTTTATATTTTTAAACAAAAAAAAACTCCCACATTTCTACAATCAAAATGCTGGTGGTAATTTTCTCGTGACATACCGTGTAACACAGCTGGTTAAAGCCGGTGTCTTCTTGGTTCCAGGATGTGGTGTTGGTGTTATCCTCAGCTGCTTCAGCTAGCAGGCTGACCTGAGTGTGGCTGTCGGTGTCATCACACGAAGCCCGCGCGCTTCTCTCTGAAATGGGGGTCAAGCCGCCGCACAGTTCCAGCTGAGGATATAGTATTCCAACTTTGAGTCAAGGAGCATCATTCAAGCACACCAGTAATAGTAATAATACCCATTTAAAACCATGAACATAGATTTAAAACTAACAAAAAATATATATATATATATATCTGTATTATTCAAACATGAAGCAATAAAGCTGCAGAAGGTGACTGCAACTGAGACGCTCTACTCCCCCAGCCTTCTCTTGCCGTCTGTAGTGTGGTCGAGGATTGTGTTCGTCTCTCAGCTGCATTAAAAATTCAGAGGGCCTGTAACTGGATTCTGTGCTTCTTGTTACTAAGCCACTGTCCAAAACAAAAAAGGAAAAGAAATGCAATACATCTGAAAACATAACTCTAATTCACCCATGCACTGGACATCTTTGAAATAACAAACATAAATGGATATTATCTACAGAAATTTTACTATGGCATGTTAGCTGGAGATGAAACCTAAACACTAGTTTGGCTCAAACGTAGTTTAGTCACTTTTTTAATGCATAGAATAATTCATTGTAACAATATTTCACTAGATAAAGGGATTTATATTTTGTGCGTCCTGCTGCCATGACACCAAGCAGCTTGACTAGACGTTCCTTCAGCCAGCCATGTCCAGATAAAAATCAGGAATGCCCCAAGTCATGAGAGGAGTGTTAGGATTCTGTAGGTTTAAAAAAAGCTGCACCTCTGGCCAGCTTACAGCAGGGCTAACGTCACCAGTTTGACACCAGTCACCATTTTTAGTAAACATTTTCAATCAACATTGCCAGTTTCTCTGTGCTTGTACAACTTTGTAATTACTGCTTGTGAGACCTTGGCTGTATATTATATTATACATTATAATATGATATGATATGATATGATATGGGGCGTTTGTCATTAAAACTCCAAAATCCAGGAAAATTACTAGAAGTCTGCAAAAAACTAGACTGAATTGATGCTGACTGTTTTGGAGAATATGGAGCACAATGCATTTGTAAATACTGTATGTACTTTTGTTTTCATTAAATCATCCAAGTTCTCATCCCCCATAAAAAGAGGATGCATAAAAAGTCTTCGTAAATCGTTCATATTTATTCGTTCTTGTTTTGCAAATGGGTGACGTTATCTTTGCCGTGTTTAAAAAAAAAGTAGGTAGCATGTGTCCGAATCACGTGCACTAAGATAATCCTAAATTATATCGCGTTTTAGTGGTAGTGCTGAAGGAATTCGGACATAGCCGATAATTTCAAAATCCAAAGTTTGGGAAATTCCCCAGAAGTCTCTGTGGAAAAAACCAGAGTGCATCGAAGCTGATTAGATGGGCGAGTCTAAAAACAATACATTTGGATCATTTGTGATTTGAAAACTTTTTTTAAATTTCATTTTTTGAAATGTAATTTTGATCAATCCTGCACATTTGTTATTATTATCAGAACACAATGGATTCATAAAGTAATTTGTATGTAATTATTCATATTTAGCCAACCAGATGTACACTTTGGCAAAAGGGGGATGTCATTTTAAGTGTTTAAAAGAAAAAAGAAAAGTAGTGCACATAAGTCTGAATCGCTTTAATTTAGTCCTGCACTAATAGTCTTTTAGGGGTTAAGGAGGGGCAACCGCGGCACACTGGTTGAAAAACACTGTGTTAGAGTAGTTGATGAGTTATTAAATATCGAAGTTTTCAGCTTGATTTGACTTTTTTAAAGTAACATTTGGCTCACTAAATGTTTAGATCACTATGGTGGTGTTGATTATTGTATCACAGGGCTTGTCTGCTTCACGCTGTGAAGATGGATGGCTTTCTATTGGATTCATTTGTTGCATTCTGCTTTCATTTCTTTTTTCTTTTTTTTTTATTCCACCAGGGTTCTGTTCTAATCATCCACAGCTGTTTCTCATTCAGGTAATTAGTCCTTCAGTCTATTTCAATCCACGGTTTTCCATTTGTCAGCAACAGGTCATCTGCTTTGACGTACCACAGTTTAGTTGTGCTTCAATTAGTTTAATTGTTCTATTATTTGAAAGTATTTTAGTAGACGAATAAATAATTATTTCTGCAATACTGGAGTTCTACGTTATGATGCTGACCAATAAGAACTTTATATTTGTTATTTGGACTGAAATTGTATTCATAACTTTAAAGTCCCACTCTGATCATCTTTCGGTTCATTTCCAAAGTGTCTCCAGTATTTTATTTTGTTTTTAGCTAAAAACATTTAAACATGTGTTGTTTTCTAGGACAGTTTCTGCAAAATAGCAGGAGCTCATTAGAAAATTTAGACTTTTATTTTTTTATTTTTCTATTTTTTTTTTAGGGGTGGACAGAGCAAAATGCAGGGTGGATGTGGGATATCATGTCAATTATGCATAATGACAAATGTTCACACACCCTGTGTGGAAAAAGTTTGCGCTAATGCTCAGAAGAGTTCCTGATCTGTAATGCTCCTAGAAAACAGACACTATAAATAAATAAACAGTCCACTAAAATCCTAAATTAAAAGTCAAAATAAACGTTAATCATTTAAGTTGTGTCTCGGCCACTAAAAGATGTGGTTTGAGTTTAGAACAAATCTGCATTTATATATATATATATAGGACAAAAGGGTTGGTCAGAAGCAAACGTGTTGTCTGGGATGCGGGGGAAATTGGTTGGGTTTGCGCTGCAGCGAGCTCGCACTCCCGCCGATTTTCACTTTTAAAAATCAAAAGAATGCTGGACTGTTGACAGCACATAAAAATTGAAAAAGAAAAATTTTAGAAATGTTTTCAGGTGTTGTGGCTAGCATTTTTTACATGGGTTCGTGCCTGTATTTGTGGGCGGGTGTGTTGGGCCAACCCCGCCCCCCCTTCCCCTCCCCGTTGCTGAGAGCTGGAAGCTCGAGGCCCCCCAGTGTGTTTTCCACATCACAACTAAGGTCTTCTCCCAGCAAAATTCTGTTTGTCTGCTCCTGATTTACAACGATTTGAGTAAAAAAATACTAAGAAATGAAATCGTAAGGTTAATTTTCTTAATATATGTCCTCCATCATTAGAAAAATACCGCGAGAACCTTTTAAAAAAATGCCATTAGATCTTTATAAAAATAAGAACCAAATGATGACAACAACATATAAAAAAAGTCAACTATAATGGATGGATTGTATAAAGCTGCCTCTTCCCACTCTGTTTCAAGCAATTTATCAAACGATTTGACAATTATTAATTGATTTAATGTGATTCATATGTGTGTACATAAGTGCTAATTTGTCTACTCCTGATTTGGAGCCAATATAGTGCCAAGGAGATAGAAGCATATTTTTTTGATCATTTTCTAAATAGGTTAATGAATTAATATCTCAATTAAATTTGATATATCTGTTACTTTTATTGTCTTTTCCCCTTGTTTTTGTTTTAAATCAATCAATGAATCAATCAGTGTCTGTTTCCTTTACATTACAACTCCTGGTACAGGTATCAAAAGGAGGAACTTCACAGGGTTCTGAATTAAACATTTCTTTTTATATACATTCTTTTAAAAGTGCGTTTGTATTCAGCAAATTTGGAAAGGAGAGGCGGTCCGCTGCCTCACCCATTATATCATCAGACACACTAAACCACATGTGTCAAACTCAAGGCCCGCGGCCCAAATGTGGTCCGCCATGTCATTTTAAGTTTTTAATTTCTTAAAATAAAAAATAAAAATTGGTTTGTATTTATTCATATCTTGGGGGAATTGAACTTGAAATATCGGATTGGGCAACTATACATTAAGACTTAAACACTGTCCATATAACCTAACCTGACAGAATCAAATTTAAAAGGATTTATGCTAGAGGAACAAGCAAACATATGTTTTTTTATGCAAATGTAATTGTCACTTTAAAAAGTTATAATAAAAAAATACATAAGTGAGTAATTTAACATGAAGGAGTGAAATCAGGAATTTTCATGAACATAGAGTGAAAATGAGTTTGACACCCCGGCACTAAACCATCCTTTTTGTAATTACACACGATAATCCAATTCCACTATTCCATGCCGTCACAACACTTAAAGCAAAGCTATAATTGGTCATTTGGGATTAAAGCTGAAGCTGCATTAATCTTTCATTCTGTAAAGTCATGTTATGTAATCCACCTATGTTCTTTGGATGAACTTGGACTGGAGATGAAATGCTGTACAAAGACTTACACTAAGCAAAACTCCTCCTAAAAAAACGGATCTTGCTTAAGAATTCAGGCTTTCTGATTCAACATTTTTCATTTGCTGTTGAGCAAAACATGGCCACAAATGAGGCGTTCTATGGCAACCTGTTTTTTTACTGTAAAATATCAAGTGACTAAAGCCATGCTCAAATGACTTCTGTGTCTAGAAGCTTTGCTATGCACTACAGATACCAAAGATAAAGCCCTTAATCTTTGTGGCATCTTAAAAGGACACACAGTTATTTTTCAGTCTTACATACCGGCAGAGGTTTGGCAACACCGATGCGAACTGGACCGTAGTCGGTAGACTTCAGGACGTGAACGGCGTAATCCAGGCTGGAGCCTTCGAGGTCAGTCTCATTGACGAACATCAGGCGGTCACCAGGAAGGAGACGACCGTCTCGATCTGCGACACCTCCAGGCACCAAAGACCGAATAATCAGGACGGTTTTGGTTGCATCTTCTGGATCCTAGAGTCAAGCATAACATATATATTTTGTCTTTTTGAATACCATATTTTTCGCAGTAAAAGTTGCATTTATTTTTTGCATAGTTTGGCCAGGGGTGTGACTTCTATGTGGTTTTAAAAATAGAAACATTGACTTCTATATTTGCTATTTTCCCACTAACAGCCGGTTGGCCTTTAGGTGTGTGTCTCAGTATTTGCTAATGACAGCAATGCAGCAGAAAAAGAAGAAGCAGCATAAAGCAGAATCTGATCGTTCTCCTCCTGAATGTTATGATATTTTTCTTATTTGCATTGAAAAAAAACCTGAATGATCTTATGTACCTAGACATGGAGATGTGATTACCAATACATTTGTAACTCCCTTTAAAATGCAAAATCCTGATTTCTCAACATCATCCATGTTTATAAAGTTTATAAACTGCATTTTTGGACAAGCATTGAGCATCAAATTAGACGCATCGAAAAAGAGGCAACGGACGCATCTATCACGTTCGATGTGAACGAAGGATTACACCAGGCAGGCTAAGTTCAGAAACGTCCCACTTTTGAGAGAAAGTTGCAGTTTTCTCCAAAAAGTGCAACTTATACTCCAAAGTGACTTGTATATGTTCATTTCTTCTTTATCGGACATTTACTCCTGCGACTTGTACGCTGTTGCGACTTATACTCCGGAAAATGCAGTAATGTAGCACCAAAAAAAGGTAGATAAATAAAAAATGTCTCAAAGAAGAAGAACCACCTTCAAATCAGAAGCTCTTATTTTGATAAATGTAAATGGGAGAAGTATAGGTCACGTCTCTTCTTGTGAAAAACAGAATTCCTCATCTAGATTTTTCAGAGAAACCATGGTTGAGTCCGGATTCCTTCACCATTAGTGCTGTCCGAATCTGCAATTCCAAAATCGAGTGCCCTAGAAGTCTCCGAAAAACCAGTGAGCTTCGATGCTCACTAGATTGGTGAAGATAGACCACAATGTATTGCATCATAACAAAATGTACCTAAAAAAATGTATTTAAATGTAGTTTTTTTTTTTTTAATAAACCATAAACATTTTCATCTTCAGAACACAATGGATTCATAAATTACCGTCGCAAAACGCTCATATCAATTAGATAACTTCATGAAATCCATGACGTCATATCCGCCGTTTAACCCTTGTGCTGTCTTGGATGACCCCGCCCTTACTTTGACGTGTTCTCCCTACCATGACAAAGGTGAATAAAGGTGGACAAATTTCGTGTAATCCACTGAACCAGTGAAGATCACAAATCATTGGAAAAAAAAAAGTTCAGAGCACTGTCTAGTGGGTCTAGATGACCCAACTTCCAACGGTAAAGTGCCTAGGATAGCACAAGGGTTAAACAAAATAAAAAGAAGTAGTGAGCATGGTGTCCGAATTGCTTTAAATATTCAGGGCTCTACACAGTCCCACACTATGTCGTTTCTTAGTAGTTATGCGTTAGGGAGGGAATTCGGACCCAGCCCGTTAGAATTTCTGCTCTGACCTGGTAGTCCAGGATGCTGAAGCCCAGGCCCAACTCTCCTTTTTCCAGTTCCACAACTTGAGCCTCTTTTTCCCACATGGCAAGAGGCGGCGACATCGGGGGCACGCCCCGCTTAGTAATGTCCTCTGCGGTCGGACAAGGGATAACACAGCCCTGGTCCAACTGGGACGTCCAGAAACAGACAGGACAAGGACAAAAGAACCGTAGCCTTTTTTAAGTGTCATCTTTATGCATAATTTGCTTAAACTCCTAAATGGGGAGCAGTTTAATACATTTTAATGATTCCATCTACCCCGTGTGCCCTCACCTTGTCATTGAACTCGGCCAGCAGCTCTTTGAGACTGAGCTGAACATCATTGTCGTCGTCTTCTTCGCTCTCCGGAATTGATGGGGGAACAACGCGGGAGCACACGAGGAGTACAGACCTCGGCAATTCCTTCAAAATGTTGACCACCTCCTTATGGGTCTCCCCAACCAGAGGGATCCCATTCACCTGCCGAGAACATGCCAAATAAGCAGAATGTACCGTCTTTGTCAAATAAATCATTCATCAGAATTTCAGGTGTTTTATTTATGACTTTTTTTTTTTCTTGGACAAGAAGCTCCCAAAAATACTTTTTACAAACAAAGGAAAAATAGCTTGTGTCTGGAAAACACACTAAAGAAGTCAATGGTAAGAGATCAGAAAGGCTGAATTTGATTACGTTTGAAATTTTCTGCAATAAAATTACTACAATATACATGGATGTGTTTGATAAATATCTGTACAGATTATGGGATGAACCTTTGACTTTCAGAATAATTAATGTTTAAAAACCAAAGTAGATGAAGTCAGCTTGCTGCAAGTAAATACCAGCACCTTGTTCTATGAGGAGAATCCTGACTGATCCAGAAAGAAATACAATTTCTAATCACATCACAGTAAATGTCCCGTCACAGCAGGGAAGCACGGTAGTGGAGCTATCATGATTTGAACCTGATTTCACCCTCACAGCCAATAAAGACCCACTCCAATTATCTCTTGATATATTGTAAAAGCGTTCCCAGCTGTCTTTTAATTATAATTATGCCGTTTTTAGCCAAAATTAGATTTTTTTAGGACATCATTTTTGCAGAGCGGCAGGAGTTTCACAGAAATTTGCCACTGAGTTGTGGGCGGGACCCGTAGTAGGAAGTAACCCCATCCCATCTTCCCCATAACTAAGAGCTCTCTGTTTTGACGCTCTCCCGCTAGCTTACGGCCCCCCTCACACCCCCAATTTATTATTACTGTTGCAACAAAAATGGCGAGCAATATTGTTGGCAACTAGCCGTACAGTTTTGAGCCAGATGCCGGCTCGGACGAGGAAAATGAAGATGTACTTGAATTTGGTCTTCTACAAGCAGATGCATCGGAATAGAGCGGAGAAGGGAGCTTGTGGCCCGCCCAGCATATTTTTACGTCACAAATATGCTCTTTAGCCAGCTGCATTTTTTTTGTTGCTTCTGATTTACAACGATTTGAATAACGAAATAGTCAGAAATGGAAAAAAACCCACTAAAAATAAAATTTTCAGTGGAGCACGTCTTTAAGAACTTCCTACTCTTAAGATGTGTTGATAAGAGTATGTAAATATTCTATTAAAAAATGTTACCAAATAGACTTGATGACAGTACATTAAAATACTGCAGCAAACATTTAAGCTAAAGCAGTTTTTTAAACAGAATGACAACTTTGACAGGCTGATGCTATCTAATATCAAAGGCTGGGCTGTGACACAAATTATAACTTTTTTTTTTTCTTCCAAAGATAAGAAGAACATGAGCCAAGTTGAAGCGAGTTCCGTACAGCGCGTTAAGTTACAGTAATTACTGTAACTGAAGGGTTTGTCAGACTGTTCTCCACCATGAAGAACAAACGTGGCTGCCATGAGCTGATACTTGTCAGCATTCACACTCATTTCCTCCAAATCCAGCTCAATTAAAAAAAAAACATTCAGAGTATTTCATGACATCTGCTGTCTAACACCACTTTGATAATAACTGGAAAGAGAAATATTATTAGATATACAGTAATCGCTCAGGGGAGCCGACACAGATGTTTTTTACCTCCAGTATCCGATCCCCGATGAGGATCTTGCCACTTTGGCCGACGGGTCCTTCAGGTAAGATGGAACATAGATAGTGATGTCCCGCTCGAGCTTCCAGACTGATGCCCAGACCGCTGGTTTCACTGAAACGCTGAAGCTGGCAAACCTGCAAAAGGTCAGGAGGCCAGTTTGGAGATGCCAGCTAACCAACACTTTGAATTTTGCATATAGAATAGAATAGAATAGAATAAAATAGAATGCTGTATTGTCGTCATGCAAGGAGCACAATAAAATTAAATAGTTTGTGAACACTTCAAATAAATGCAGTTATAGTTCTTATGTAGGTTCACTGCTTTTACTAGTGCTGTCATGTGACTACTTTTTTCGTGTAAGTAATTAACTATTACCTGTAAATAATTCATTGAACCTAAGAACTGCAGTAAAAACCCTGATTTTGAGGTGTTTTCATTAAAAATTGGTCTAATTGTGGCATGATTAAAGATCTGAATACAACAAAGTTTTTTTATTGTGACAAAATTCCAAACTTTAATTCTCCTTTTTTTTAATTTTAATTAAAAAAAATTCATCAGGTCCAGAGTGCTCTAATTATTATTATATTTAATAGCTGTGGTGTTATGGATTAATACTGTTAGAAACCACAATGACACACATTAATGACATCACAGCATCACCAGGCGTGCGCTGCATACAAGAACACACGTCTGCATTCCCTCCCTTCGTACTTTATTGTGTATAATATAGTGCGTTTACTATTTTGTAGTGCTGTCTGACTCTATAATTCCAAAATCGAGTGCTTAGAAAATTCCCAGAAGTCTCTGTTAAAAATGCTCAGTAAATTGGAAAATATAGAACACAATCCATTGTGTTTGAACTGTTTTTGCCCCAAAAAAATGCATTTAAATGTATTTTTTAAATAAACCATTAACGATTTCATCATCACAACACGGTGGATTCACCATGTCACCATGAAACGCTCATATTGATTAGATTTTCACTTTGTGAAATTGGTGACGTCATATTTGCCGTTGAAAACAATAACAAGCATGGTGTCTGATTTGCTTTTAGAACCCAGGGTACTAGATAGTTCCACACTATATCGCTTTTTAGAAGTTAGGCTAGTAAGGTGGGAATTCAGACACAGCCAGAGAGTGATTTAAGATTTGTTTTTGGCTGATTTCAAATAAAACCATGCTAAAAAAATAAAAAGAACAAGACAATGGTTGTGGATTAAAAATTAGATGAAAACAAACAAACAAAAGTGTAACGCACTCATTTGTTTGTAATTAAATAATTGCAATCAACATGCTAATTTCATACCCCTGCGTTTTTTTTTTGTTTGTTTTTTTTTTTGTCTTACTAATTCAAAAAAGGTCAACTGAAAAACCAAAACACGTACAGTCACTTCGTATCGTGGTCCGACTGCACTCTGCCACCTCTTCCGCAGGTTTTCCTCGTCCTCTGGGCTCAGTTTTACACCTTTTTAAATAGTCAGACAACATCTTGATGTTAGTTTGGAGTAAATACGTGAATCCACCCACTCAAAGGCACAAATATATTCACATTGTTTTAAGCTCCGCTCAGTACAAAAAGGACCCTATATAAAAAAAAAAAATCACCTTAGTTCCATTATAGGGAGAAGACAGCATCATTGTCTAGGTGAAAAAGCAGTGTCAGCGCACTACCACTAAGATAGACATATATAGAGAGGCTAACACCCACACTACAGGCATGCATATTTGCATGCAGTGCCTTATATTTTCATGGAAAAGTAATTTTTTTTTTTCCTCCCGTTATTTTTATATTAAAACCTTGCAGCAATCAGGGTTTATTTGCTCTCTAATCAGGCCCCGCAATTCTTGTCTAAATAAAGTCGCCAATGAAAGACAAGCCATCCAGAAATGAGCTGAATGAGTTGGATAAACAAATGATTGCATCAAATCTATTAATAGAGCCCCCATCAAAGAGGCGTGCAGCAGTGGCACGTTGTTGTTTTGTGATCCCAATCAGCACACATCACAGCCCGTCTCCTGATCCAGTTCTGCACCGCTGTGCGGCACGAAAAAAGAAGAACCAACCATCTTTGAAATCAGGTGGAGGTCGTCGGCTGGCGCACGCCGCTTGCCGGGAGATTTCACGCAGAGAGCAGATTCCTTGGAGACAGAGGACAGAAGACTTTTGAGAAACCCTGACAGATGTGCACACATTCAAAATCCTAAAATAAAAATATAACTTGTTTCCACCAAGAATATAGGAGAGGCAGCATGCTAGAGGTAAAAAAAAAAAGAACAAAAAAAAACAACCATTACTTGGGCTTTAAAAAAAAAATTGGTTTAAGTGACAGTCTGGTTTAGGTGACAGTCTGACACCAGAAAGTTTCATCTGTCAAATTACACCCCAACAGTGGGAGATTCATATGGTTCTGTTAGTGCTGGCCATTTGCTTTTTCCAATTTTAAAACAGTTCCCTCATGACACGGCTATGCCTGCTTTTTCTGAGTGCAGAGCACCTGTCTCCTGGATTTGGCCGAGGCCGGCCTTGAAGGCGCCGCCTTCGTGGAAGCTGTGGGAGTGACGGAGGGGCTGCTGCTGCAGAGGAGGATCCTGGAGAAAGCTGTGACTCAGACGCTCGGCTTTCCTCAGCAATCTGAGCCGGACCAGAGGTCCCGTCCTCCGGAGCACCTCCATGGCCCGCTGTTCACTGCAGCCCTGTAAGCTCACGCCGTCTACCTGAAGGGGAGTAGAGTTTCAAAAAAATGTGAAAAAATGGCAAAAGAACTCATCCAAACTGATCACAGATCAGGCTTGAGGATTTTCTAAAACTCTGTTGTGAGACGGAGGTGCACTGGAATGAATATATGCATCAGCTATTGGCGGCTCGACTCTTGGGGAAAGAAGGAGGAGTCTAAACCCTTAGTGGGTTGTCCAGGCCCGTGGATGATAGTAGAAAGGAGCGGACGCATCTTAAGGAGACGTGGGTGTTTCATCGCACTTCCCTTGATGCTCGAACATTAAGAGAAGTCATAAAAATGGATGATTGTCGCAAAGTGGCAAGTCTATAGTGAAGTAATCATCACAATAATGGAAGATGTATGGGTGATGCTGTCGTACTGGGCCCTTCCGCTACTGGATACCTGGAGGATAGGACGCCCATATAAACTACGCTCTGATTATCCTTTTTTTAATCTATGCATTTTATCATTTCTGTAATGAGTTTGATTAATCCTTTATTGCTTTGACTACAACGCTTGAAATAAATCATTTAAATGAAATTAAATTATTTCCTCATTTCTAAAGCTACGTTCATGCTAGGAATGTGACGTCCATTCAAGAACCTGTGTCTAGCGTATGGTCTTCACAATGTTGTTTCCCGATACTAGCGCAGTTGGAAGAGGCGTTGAATCTTGTGAATCTTGTTCCAGCCTTTTCCTTTCTCAGTTCTATTCCGATATACCAAATACTTGGGGATATATAATTCTGGCCAGCCATAAAACGCAATTTCTCTTCCACAATCAGTTTTCAAACGGACGCCAGTCGAGCGTCTCTACCAAATCCAAGTCCCTGATTGGTCATAGTTAAACCTGTGTCCAACATGTGTTCAGTGGTCACGCGTTTTGTAAGTAGAGCTCGAACTCAGAAACTCGCGTAGCTAGCTTGAAACCCTTCACGCTCGCTAACACAGACTTTTCATTGGAAGTGGTCGCTCGAACGCACTTTGTCGAGGGCAAACAGTCAGGCTGCACATTAGGAGCGCACACTTATCACGTGAACAGCACTAACGGGCTCCTTATCCAATGCGGAGGATTTGGGGAGGGTGGAAAAAAATGAAAAATCTTTGACACACCTGCTCTCCACCTTCTTCACCCCTACTTAACCTTGTAGGTTTAGTACGACCTGTGGCTTACAGCACGCCCGTAGAATAAAGATGGGCTCCCTACGGCCTCACCAAGCAGTCAACTGCCTTCTTATTTCATGACAGCAGCGTGCCCCCATACAGGTTTCCCCCTTTTTTCACCCACAGACAGCCCCGAGGGTAGTTGTGACCAAGGCTTAAACCCTTCTTACCCACCTCTTTCAGCCCATGTATATAAAGGGATCCCATGTTGGTCAAAAAATATAACCTTTTCTTTGTTTTTAGGGATTTACATGGTTCTCTCTGAGTTGGAAATGCCCATGGTGGCTCACTAGGGTGGCAAAAAGCACCAGCTTCTCTTGTCAGAGAGGAGTATTAGCTCTATTCCAAGTCCCTCCAAGGAAGGCAACAAGGCTTCAAACTTCAACTCAAGGGGAGCCACCTAATGCCTTGTAAAGTTAATTCATTTCTTCAGCTCACATCTTTGTTTGTTTGTCATTTGAACACACAGCTCATGGGCATCACTCAAGGTAGGCAGATGGACCAGCAGATGAGTCGAGAGCCTCGACTTTTGACTCATTTTGCTTTTAATCACAAGAAAAACCAGTGCAAAGACAGCACTGCAAACACACATCGGATCGCATCTTTCTCCTCTTTACCGCCGCTTTTGAAGAAAACGCCCAAATACACCTTCACTAAAGTGACTCACTTCATAGCCCGTGATGGATCCAACCTCTATCTGGCTGACAACCGTGTCCTCAGGCTTGAATTGGTTGATGAATGAATAAATAAGACGAAAACCTCTGCCTTCAAGAGAACTTACAGACAGGATGATGTCTCCGATGTGCATCCGTCCATCCTGATCAACTGTGCTGCCTTTCACAATGCTCTTCACCATCACACCAGCACTATAGACTGTAAAAAAAAAAAGAAAAGAAGAAATCAAACATTGGTCGTACAAAGTAAAGTGAAACTATTTATGATCGGTGTTTGAAATAGTTCCGGTGCACACCTGAATTTAGGTCTCCTACATAGCTGGAAACGGTGAATCCCAAGCCTCGGCTGTTTTTAGTGAACTGCAGACTGAACTCATAGTCATCGTTCAAGTCAATGATCTGGAAAAAAAGGACAGGAAGAACATATATTTGGGCTCGAAGGATTATCTGTTGCTCATTTTAATATGCTCTAACATCTAAGTGCGTTGAGTGCAGAACACACATGCACCTTGTCATCCGAGCTGTCCTGGCTGAGGACGGGAGATGAAAGGTGATTATCCTTGGTAACGTTCCTGGCAATGAGCAGCTTCACCTTGCTTCCAGCATTTCGCAGCACCTGAGCCAGGTGGTCATTTAGGAACAGATGAAAAGTGATGGAGTGTGAGCGTGAATACATAACAGACATAAAAACATGTGACGGGGGCAACTTTTCTATGTGAAAGTTACTGTTACCACATGCAGTGGGGCAGATTGGGAGGTTACAGGTACGTTGCAAGGTTAACTGTAGCAGTAGAGACTTGGACTTGAGTCACACGTCAGTAAACAGGCAGACTAGACTCCAGACATGACCTCCAAGGCTTCAGACTTAACTTTTGGGATTTGTGAACAACATGTATTTATTTTCACTTTAATGACATTCCTTTTAGGTTATAATGATCCATTGTTACATGCTTTACTTTTGTTTTTCAGTTGGTAAAGGATTTTTCGATTAGAACAAACGTTCCCATGGCCCACACTTTGGTGTGAATGAATCATTTGGGCATGCGCAGTAGTAGTAACCTCCCCCCCCCCCCCCCCCCACCCCCAAAGAAGAGATGCGTCCCGTTGTAAACAGACCGCTGCCACAGACTTTAATGCAGCAGCTCCGTAATACGAGGCGATCTTCCAAACGTGCTTTTTATTAATGTAATGAATATTATGAAGCCCCTGTTCGCTCATCGTTTTATTTATTCCGTGTGGACAGTGCTTTTTATGTTGAAGAACCGAGCTGGAACGGCGCGTTTACATGACACATTTTCTTTCCGATCAGGCATTCTTTCCGATTACTTTTGCCCATGTAAACGCAGCTTGTGTTGACATTAACTGCTTTAAAGTGGTACATTGATTTTTGTAAGAGCAAATTATGAGTTGTATCTAAAATGCTTAGTACTTGGAACTTCTACTTTATTTTTAAAGCAAAATACTTGGGATATCACTTGGATTTCCAACCAAAGACCTGGGACTTGACTTGACTTCAACTCTAAGCCAAAAATTCAAGACTAGTCTGGAACTCAAAGCCAAAGACTCTTTACTTCACTTTAAATCAACCTAAAGCTTTCAAATGTGACTTGGACTCACAGAAAAAGGACTTCTGCATTCCAACTTTTGTAACTTTGATGAGATGCCTCACCTGTGCTGCTTGCTCGCTGTTCATGCCCGCCAAATCCGTGTCACCAATGCGCAGGATCTGATCTCCGCTTCGCAGGCGTGTATCCTGACAAACATTGATACAAAGCTTCTAGTTAAAACACAACTCTTACTGGTACATTTTATACATTTTCTTTAATGGAGGACCATTCCCTCCATGTTTGTGTGACCAATTTTTCAAGAGCCAGCCTTACCCTTCCAGCTGCTCCTCCAGGAAGAATGGTTTTGACCATGATCCCTGAGGCGCGTCCCCCTATTATACCAAAGCCGAGTCCTTTCCCATCATTGGTCAGCTCTATGATCTCCACATGCCGCCTCTTAACATGTCAGAGAGGCAGAAACACAATGAATACAAATACCAAAAATGAAAGAACAAGTTTAACGGCAACTGTTAGGAAAACTGTGGATTTTTTTTTTTTTTTTTTTTACTGTACCTCATGCGCAATAGCAGAAAGGTTTCTCCCCAATGACATGGTGCGGGATATTCGGGGAGGAGTGCAGTACTAGAGGAAAAATGACATTTCTTGTTGGACTGCGCTCCACAGTTTATTCATCTCTACTTTGTGTTATGTATCATTTATCATTTGCATACCTGAGATTCGACATGTGTGTAGTTGTCTGGAAAAAGGTCTGAGAAGGGGAGCTCATGTGAGCCTAAAGAGGAAAGGCTGCTTTGTCTCTGCAGGGATCTGGTGTTGCTGGACCTTCGGTTCTCCACGGCCCATGTGTACGAGTCACTGTGGCTTAGTGCCTTTGAGCCAAGAGATAAGCCTGGGCATTGGCCACAGTTCATGGATATGGACTTGGAGATGTTCTTTCCCTGCTAGCATAAAAAGGGGAAAAGTAAGCAAATGATCAGTTGGTTAAACGGAAGGAGGGGAACTTAAACAAAACGGAGAAGATGCATAGAAAAGAGAGGAATGGGATTCAAAAGAGTAAAGAGGATAGAGTGGCAGATGAAGAGATGGAGGAGTAGATCAATGGAGGTATGGCACCATTCATTGAAGAATGAAGGCATGAAGTTCGAGAAAATTGGTTTAAAGAGTGATCAAAGGAAAAAGATCGGTGAAGAAAGTGAGCACTATTTAGCTATGTTTACACCACTCTCGGCAAAATGCGTTCAACCACTTTCAATAAAAAGTCTACGCCAGTTTTGGGCTTCTGCGTTCAAAACTCTCGCATTTACGCGTCACTAAACAGGTTTCGACTACCATTTTCGGCCTCCATGTACAAAACCTGCTGCTATTAAATGCGTGTTTCAAGAGAAACCAGGTTGAACTATGACCAATCAGGGAGTCATATTTGGTTGTGATCTTTTAATTCCCTAAAGTACAAACCATCTGAAAATGAACAATTGAGGTTTGTGTCCGGCAGTACTTCTGTGACACCAAGTCTTTCATATACCGGAATAGGGCGATGAAAGAAAAAGCCTGGAGGACGATTCGGAAGATTTGCACCACTTCCGACATTTTGAATCAAGCTTTCCAACTGTGGGTACATGCGCTAGGATACAGTAGCTGAAGAAAAATCCTGCTCCTCTTGTCCATTATGAACACCACGGGCTAAACAGAGCAGGTTGTCCTTGTAAAAAGACTCGCCTCTTTTTATGTCTGCTCAGATCTTCTTCTGATGTTTTATCAATCTATTGTTTTAAGTGCCCTATCCTATGCGGTGGTATGTTGTGGGGGGAGGGGGGTGCGCAAACAAAAAGGACATAAAAAAACGGAATCGTCTGATCAGGAGGGCAGGCTGTGTGGTGGGGCGGAGCCTGGAGACAGTGGAGGTGGTCCAGTTTGGACAGCATGAAGAAGAACACTGGTCATCCCCTACATGGACTCTTCAGTGACCAGAGGAGCGCATTCAGTGACCGCCTTCGCTCTCTGCCATGCTCCACAGAAAGACCCAGGAAGTCCTTTGCACCGAGTGCAATTAGACTGTTCAATGCCGCTGGGAGGGGAGGGGGCATGAGGAGGAGTCACTAAATGGGCAACTACTTTTTACCACTTTTATGCTTTTACTTACTTTTATTTTGTTTTTATTGCTCTTATATTTTATTCTTTTTATTCTGTTTTTAGTGAGTGTGATTATTTTATGACTATTTATTACTCAACTACTTTTAAATTTCTATTGAATGTTTGTGTATTTGAGTAGTAATGGATGAATATGCAAGTTCTCTCGGGATTAATCAAGTACTCTATCTATCTATCTATCTATCTATCTATCTATCTATCTATCTATCTATCTATCTATCTATCTATCTATCTATCTATCTATCTATCTATCTATCTATCTATCTATCTATCTATCTATCTATCTATCTATCTATCTATCTATCTATCTATCTATCTATCTATCAACACGGGTTGGGGAACACACGTTTAGCGCGTCCTTGAATGTGCATCAAATGCCAGATGTGTGCGTGGCTTTAGACACACAAAAAAAGATGTAAACGAAAGGTAAAAGAAGAAGAAAACCCAACAACAAAAATCGACTGTAAGATGCAGCCTGAAGGAGAGAAGGTTCTACAAAAAAGATTCCTTTTGAGTGTCGCAGCTAGAACATTTCATGTCGGGGCGGGGGACTTGGGCAGGGTGGCAAATGAGACCAGCAGATTGGACAGCTATTACAAATGAAAAGGTCAAATATACATATTTCAAACTGTTTTATTGTTGCTAAACAAACAGTTATATTAGCTGAGGTGCTATTGGTAACACTCAAAAGGCTACATTTTTGTCAAAACTAATATTGACTCAAAAAGTATCTTGGTGGGGGGGCAGTCCCCCCCCCCCATAGCTCCGCCCCTGGTTTCAGTACACCAGGGCACATTATCACGTCTGTTAGGTCTTCTTTTCCAGAAAAACTGACTCAAATGATCCTTTTTTCTGAAACGTAGTTAGCTGTGGTTTATCAGTTTCAACAGCTGCTGAGGGAGCCCAAAATAAAAGCCATTAAAACAGTGTTACATCTCCCCAAAAAGACCCAAAACAGTGTCAAGTCTGTCCCTTTAATAATCCAGACCTTTGGCACGGTCCAAACCCGCATTTCCTGGAACACATTGATGCTAAACGGTTATAGGCTCATGCAACATGGCTAATCTAATAAGGCTTCTGTGTCAAGGCGGTGGTTATCTTATTAGAGCACACCACATCGGACAATTACCAAGTAATGATGCTGAGCACTAGTGAGTTAAATGACTAAACAGTGACTACACATGTGGAGGAAGGAGATGTGAGGGGATAACACATAAAAAGGCATGCAAATGGAATGTGAAAATACACAAACGCTCGTTTAAGCGGATGAATAAAAGACTTTCACAGCGTTCTCTGCAGATGTGCGTTTTGACTAAAACGGGCTGCAGGCCATCCCTCCTGCAAAGCTGTTGCAGTGTAAATACTTCTAAGATGTTTTTGTTTGAAACTGCCTTGATAACAGCGCATCTCAATCCTCCTCCCCAATGACAGCAATCATGGTTAAGTGCTTTTTGTATTTTGGATACAGGCATTAAGATTTAAAAAACTGGAACTGTGGGGGATTTACTCTGAAGAGCTTTGCAAAAGCACAGCAGGTTTGGATTTTTTTTTATTTTTTTTTTTTGTATTTGTGTTGGTGAGGCTCTTTGCAGGATGCCCTCTCTGAAAGTCCACAGTTTGCCTCATTTGAAGGCAATTTGTTCCATTGTTGATTCAACATTTTTTTTTTTTTTACACATCATCAAAAATTCCCTTTTCTTAAAATTACATGAACCCTCATCAACAATTGAAATCGTACAAGTGATTATTTATTTAGAGAAACAACTAAGCCAAAAAAAAAAAAAAGTTTATCCAGTAATTCAGAAAGTCATAGATGTAATCAGCCTCTAACAACAATAAGGATGTAGAGAGACAATGCTGCTTCACTTGTGTTCAGATTTTTCTTTTTATTTGTGTTTTAAATTAGTGTTAATGAGACATTGTGGTTTGTTTAACACAAATTTAATTATTGAGCTGTTCGTTTCCTGCTGAACTTCTGATCTTTGACCTTCTCCCCGTCCAGCAAGCGGCTAGACAATCTGCTTCAATCCTGACTCAAGAACACTATGGTTCAGAAATGAGTTCACCTTTATGAAAATTGTTCTGTTAACATAATCTTGTCCCCTTTTTTCTACAGATATAAAGTAGATTAAGATCAAAATTGGATTTCTGAGTATTTTATGCATTCAATTCTTTGTGAATGAGGAGTAGACGAAAAAACTGATGAATGAAAAAGATCAAAGAAAACACGCTTGGCCCCACACAAGCTCCAATTCATTCCACTTGCAGACAAATAGATCCATGAACGTCTTCATTTTCCTCGTCTGAGCTGCCGTCTGGCTCAAAACTGTACGGCTGGATAGCTCCAGTATTGCTCGCCATTTTTGTTGAGCCTGTAATGTCAGGTCAGAGGTGTGAGGAGCCGTGAGTTAGGAGGAGAGAGCGTAAACAGAGCTCTCAGATATCTCAGGGTTACGGGAGCAACAATATAGAGGTGAATTTGTAATGAACTCCCGCCGCTCTGCAGAAATTATGTCCTAGAAAATGACACAGGGTTTTTGGATTTTGGCTAAAATGGCTAAAAACTGCATATATGTTATATAATATTTATAAGACCTCTGAGAACACTTTAAAAATAGATCAAAAGATGATCAGACTGAATCTTCATTGACTGTGACGGCCTGTGGCTGCAAAATCAAATTCAAATCATGATAGCTCTACTTTTGTGATTCGTTTAATCAAACCAAACCCACTCCATCATGTTCTTTAGCAAAATGTCTCTCAAACAGCTTTTTTTGTTGAGTTTCATTCTTACTTGGGAAAAACACAAATAGAGTTTTGCTGAGTCTCAGGTTCTTGTTCTTCTTCATCGTGGCCTTGTGTTGACCTTGTTGGAGCACCTGGAAAGCTTCAGGTTTGCTTGCAATGTTCATCCCCCCATTTGTTTGGAAAGGGCTTCACACCCATTATCAGATTGATTGAGAGCAAGTCACTTCTCGACACCCATTACTCCTGTATTTTATCCTTGTTATGACAAAAGCAAACAGCTGCAATCCTAGTCTACTAATCAGTTCATCAGTTGCATTTTAATAACAGCAGCTGGGAACCAGTTAGACTTGAAATTCCTATATATATATATATATATAGTCCATTTCTAGATAGAGTGGACTAGATAGATACAGACCACGGATGTTAAGACACGAAAGCTCCTCACCATGCATGGAGGGTTCCATCCCAAATCCAGCACCTTGAGACTGTATGCTAGCCGCAAGGAAGGAGGCCGAGGACTAGTGAGCGTAGAAGCCACTATCCAGGATGAAACATCCAAGATGCATGAGTACATCAAGCTCAAGGCCCCAACTGACAGTGTGGTCAGTGAATGTCTCAGGCAATGGAGAGCAGAGGATACAGTGCTGGAGGACAGATCCTCATGGGAGGACAAACCCCTGCATGGGATGTACCACCGGACCATAACTGAAGTGGCTGATATCAAGAAGTCCTACCAATGGCTAGAAAGGGCTGGCCTACAGGACAGCACTGAAGCACTCATCCTGGCAGCTCAGGAACAAGCCCTGAGCACCAGAGCGATAGAGGCTCAGATCTACCACACCAGACAAGACCCAAGGTGTAGGCTGTGCAAAGAGGCGCCTGAAACAATCCAGCACATAACTGCAGGATGTAAGATGCTGGCAGGTAAAGCATACATGGAGCGCCACAATCAAGTGGCTGGAATAATATACAGGAACATGTGTGCAGAATATGGACTGGAAACCCCAAGGTCAAAATGGGAAACACCCCTGAAGGTGGTAGAGAATGAGAGGGTAAAGATCCTGTGGGACTTCCAGATCCAGACTGATAGGATGGTAATGGCGAACCAACCAGACATTGTAGTGGTGGATAAAGAACAGAGGAAAGCCGTTGTGGTGGATGTGGCAGTGCCAAGCGATGGGAACATCAGGAAGAAGGAACATGAGAAACTGGAGAAATACCAGGGACTCAGAGAAGAACTGGAGAAAGCCTGGAAAGTGAAGGTGACAGTGGTGCCTGTGGTAATTGGAGCACTCGGGGCAGTAACCCCCAAGCTTGAGGAGTGGCTACAACAGATACCTGGAAAGATCTCAGACCTCTCAGTCCAGAAAAGCGCAGTGCTAGGAACAGCTAAGATAATGCAGGACCCTCAAGCTCCCAGGCCTCTGGTAGAGGACCCGAGCTTGGAGGAGAAACCACCCACGGAAGGGTGAAAGGGGCAAGTTTTTATAGTTTTATAGTTATAGGTAGTTTACAACGCCTATTACACTTTTTCAGCATTTATCACCTAACTTTTGGGTTATAGAATATATCATAATAAGAAAATGTGACTCATTTGAAGTATTTAAACAGTGCAAATATTTTCTATATGTCCATTGATGACTACATCCGAGGCAGCTGCAGTTTTCTAAGGCTGGTTAGCCTTTTACGAGTAAACAATATCAGTATTCTGTTGATATTTATGTTTGTAGCAAGTATACGATAATGCTGTATGCCAATAATCTGCACTAATAAAACTTTGATGATCTCTTGGAGCAATGTGTTTATTTTATGCTGCTGCAGGTGGAGCATGCAGTGCACCTCCTGGCAGTTGCACCTCCTATCCGTCTGTGCAGCAAAACTGCAACAGAAGGGCTAAAGAGTTCAAGATTTTGTCCGAAAACCACTTGAGGATGTCTGAAACGCATCAGAATTAGTGATCAGCGATGCCCGACTCTTGAGATTGGATACCATACCGATAACTATTTGCATCAAATATTCAACACCAATTACCGATACTTCATACTGGTCATTTCTTATAGGTGGATTTTTATCTCGAGTCCATTATTTGATGTTGGGTTAGCCGTGGTGCAGAGGAAGAGTGTTTGACCTCTGATTGGTAGATTGCAGGTATGGTTCCTGCCCGTCCATGTGTTGGAGTGTCCTTGGGCAAGACACTGAACCCCACATTGCTCCTGGTGGTTACAGGTTGGCGCCAGTGTTAGGCAGCAGCACAACCACAATTAGTGTGGGAACGTGTGTGTGTGGGAATGGGACTGAAAAGACCTTTGGGTCTTTAACCCTTGTGCTATCCAAGGCACTTTAACATTGGGAGTTGGGTCATCTAGACCCCACAAGACAGTGTGCTGAACTTTTTTCTTCAATGATTTGTGAACCTCACTGGTGTCCATGGATTACATGAAATCTTTCCACCTTTATCCACCTTTGTCATGGTAGGGAGAACACGTCAATGGTCATCTTGACCCCATAGGATAGCACAAGGGTTAAGGAAAGTAGAAAAGTGCTCTACAAGTAAATTCTATTTACTTTTTATCCTACAAACAAAAACCATTCCAACTTACCTGGTAACAACTACAATGTTCTAAGTTAAAAATGAAAAACTGTAAATAACTTACATTACCTCCATTTTATTTATTTCGGAATCTGAAAGATGTTTTATTTTTAACATTTTATTTTGCACCATGAGTATGGGAAGGAGAGACGATGCTGTCAAACCAGTCCGTGGTGCAAAAAAGGTTGGGGACTGCTGCTATAGTGGATCAGGAACTGTAATGCTACGTACGCAGTGGGCATGTGATGCGCACTCAAGAACGCAACGAACACCGGTTCCTGAACACGCTTTTAGCATATGGTGTTCACATTTGACTGTTGTTATCCAATACTAGCACATGAACCTACACTTGGAAGAGGCTTGGTGTGAAATTTTGAAAGTGAGAATCTTGCTCCAGACTTTTTCCCTCACAGCTCTATTCTGATATTTGAAAGACATGGCGTCATAAACTATTGGCCGGGCACAAACCGCTATTATTTATTTCTCCTCCATGATCAGTTTTCAAACTGTTGGCACTTCCATGAATGAAAAGAGGACGCCATCCTTACTTCACTACTTCATCCAAGTCCCTGACTGGGACTTGTTTAATTTGGCCAATAACTTTCAACGTGTCTTTAATGGCCGTTTTGTAAGTAGGGCCTGACTTAAAATGTGAGTAGCGTCCGGTAGATGCCAGAGTTTTGAAAGCAGAAGCCCGAAACACACATAAATATGTGCTGACAAAGACTTTTCATTAGAAGCGTTTGGTTAAACGTTGGTTACCAAGGCCCATTGTGAATGTAACTTTAGGCTCAAACTCTTAAATGGTTCTGGAAGTAACAATAGTGACGTTTCTGGGTTCTAAGAGTTGCAAATCATGACGCGACGAATGACTCCTGCAAACTTTACCATGATAGATAACCTTACCCCCTATACCCCCCTCTCTGTGTCTATCACAGAGCTTTAGTGTTAATCTTAGGTAAGCTGATTACTCATCCTGTTCAGTTCCTGCATTCAGTACTTCGGGAACAGTTCCAGTTCGTTCCTCACTGTTCAATATATACCAACCGCCCACACGTCGACACTGGTGCGATACCTTCGCCGGGGGGTTCCGCTGAGATTCCTGTAAGCTGAGGATGTGGAGGAACAAGGGGCTCTGCAGGACGGTCTTCAGCAGGGACAGTTTCTCCTGGGTGGGGGCCTCCCCTCTCTCCTTCAGCTTGGCTTGCAGCCGCTCCACGGCTTCCAAGGCACACTGAGTATCTGCAGAGAGACAGCCCCATTATTTATCGCATTCAGAAGCAGGATTTACTCCACTTTCCAATCGTTTTCCACACAGCGTTAGAGCTTCCAGGTGACCTTGAGTTAAAGCCAATTATCTAAATATGAAACAAAATATGCACTTCTTGTGGGTTATGGCTGAAAAAAATGTGTTAAGATCATGTCAGGTAATGAATCTTACAATGTGTGACCAAAAACAAAAAAAAAACTACAAGATCTATAAACTTAGTAAGCGACCTCTTTAAGAGGCCATGTTGTCTTTGCTCATTTATCAGAGCAGCGGCTAAAGAGTGCAAGCCACAACACTAGTGATTACATGTGGCAGAGGGCTAACACCCTGTAAACTTCTCAGTACAAACTTTGGAAGAAGGTGTGAGTCCTGCGCCACCTGCTCATGTAAGCACTCTCTCCTGTCTGCCTGAAGGTATAGGCCTGTCGGACACTTTAATCTCTGAGACTGTGTATGAGAACTGGACTGAGTGACCCCTCCCCCATCACGTTCCAAGCAGGAAGTACCTGCTGGCTCCAAGAAGCCAAAATCCCATAGATGCTTCTATTAAGAAATAAGCAGCTATTGCTCAGTTAGTATGGTTTACATTTTTGCTCTGATACCCTCTTGTTCTTGCTAACCTAGGCAAGACAAGGCAAGTTTATTTGTATAGCACAATTCATACAGAAAGTAATTCAAGGTGTTTCACAAAACAGAAAAAATGCATTCAAATCACAATACATCCTAGAAATAATCAACGTAAAATTTACTTTAAAAGAAAAGGTAAAATTAGAAAATGGGTTTAAAGATAAAGGAAGGAAAGGACAGAAAAGTGCAGGTAGGACCTTTCAGTCACCTATTATAAACTGTCCAATCAGATGCCCCACTGACTGTATATGAGACCTGGAGAGAGTGAGTATGACGTAAATTCTGTTTTTTGTGATTCAAGCCCATGTTGGAGTCAGACATCATCAATAAGCAGTGATTGATCCGATTGCTTCTTACCCTAACCCTAACCCCTTCCACTTTGACGTTGAGGATTGATTGACAGATTCCGCGTAACCCACTTTCAAGTGGTAGGGGTGTGGACTTCCGACAAGCTCACTCCTGATTGGCAAGAGTGGTTGCCCCAGAAACGATGACTCAGATCGACTCAGACTAATCACAGCTGACTGATAACGTCTGGTCCCAACGTGGCGGCGTCCATATCGTGGAAAAATGGCGACTGAATTGACTGCGTTCGGTTGAAAGAAAGCTGTTTTCAATGAATGATGTCACACTCATTCTCTTAATAATCCCAATCAGCGGGAGAGTTTGAGGTTAGCGGAACTTTTTCTTTTTTTTTTTTTTTTTTTCCACGGAAACTTACCCATCATCTCCATTCCTCCAACTGGTCCAGATTTCAAGTTAGATGCAACACAAGCCGGTTGGTTTGCTGCAGTAACAAACAACAACAAACATTTCCTGGTGGGACATTTTTCCACATATTAACAACTACTCGTACAATAAATCTCATTTAAAAAAAAACAGTTTGCAACCCTCCCGGTTGTGCAAATCTATCTCTTCAGTTTCCTCGTAATTATTTTACATCTGTTCTCTCTGGCCTTTGGTATTTCTCCTCCGATGCCTGCAGCATGCTTGTTTGCAAGCGCCTTGTTTGTCACCTATAATGCTCTTTAGTGGGATTTAAGTCTTCTGCAGAAAAAGGCTTTAGCAGCCAGTGACAGTAATTAAATGCGACAAAGCACGGCCTCCTGACCATTCAGACTTGAGGGAGAGATGGAGACCTGTACAGCTTCAAAGCATGACACAAATATACCACTTGGGTTGCAAAACGCAGCCTGGAAATGATAACGTCTCATCTGAAATTTAATTAGGAGCCACTGATGGGCACCAGGGATATAGGAAGTGCTTATTTGCCCTTCATAGAAGCCTAATGAAATCTGTAGTTTCATAATAACGCAGCAATACTGGCTGCCAGCAAAAATAACAATAATTAAAAAAAAAAAAAAAAGAAAAGAAAAAAAAGACAAATTACTGCTCCAGATTAATTGAATTAACAGTCAAATACTTTGATATTTCATTCTTGACATATTGCATTATCTGATCAGGTGATGGTGCCGAGCTTCATCTCACCTCCACCGCTGCGCCATTAGACGATCAACAGGTCCCTGCGCTGCTCCCCTCACCACAGACCGCGCGTCTCCGTCCGTCCCCCCAGGAAATGATGCCTTCACCAGCGGGAGGAACGCCACACACGCACGCACACACACACACACACTCACAAAGGACGAATCTAGGGAAATACAACTGGAAAGGGGACGCGCGCGCACTTTTTTTTTGTCCCCCCCTCCGCTTTATTTCCAAACGTTATGTCCGCGCGGCTTGAGAGCGCACCGTGCCAGTGCGCATGAACCCACACACCTCCCCTCCCTCTGATCTTCAAAGTGCTCATCCCTGAGGGGCTGAGGGATCTGTCCATTCTAGAACCACACACACCCACATCTCTACTGGAAACCTATTTTCTACACATTCTCTCATTGATTTAACCATTTTGGGGGCCCCTTTAATTTCAAATGTTTGTAAATCTGATGGGATGGAGCAGCAGCAGCAGGTCCTCCTTCCAGTCATTTCTGCTGCTGGGAAACTTACTGTCACAGACTGTGTGGGTTGACTAAAGTTTGGTGTTAGGTGCAAAAAAAAAAAAAAAAAAAAGGGGGGGGGGGCGCAAAAAGCACCGATGCATAAGTCATGAGGGACAACAAAAAGCCGGAGCTGCAGTTCTGGTCATGATGTTGGAATTCCACGCCGCCTCTGCGCGCCTTCCCTCGGCAGGTGGAGCCATAGGTCCAGACATTTGGACAAGAGGAGAGGTCCAGTTCCGCGTTTTCCCCCCCTCCACTCCATCTCTTTCTCTTCCTGCAACCCCCCCCCCCCCCAATAAAAAAGGCAGGAATCATTGCCCCCTGTGCACCCCCCCTCCACCTCCACCACCCATCCCATCGCCGGGGCTTCGCTCTGATCAACGGAGCGTTCACCGGCGCCTCCAAATTGGTTTGTCATTTCTGACCCCGGCTCTCTGCGCGCGTGGACCCCCCCAACACACACACACACACACACCACCACCCCAGGACCGCCTGATATAAAGAACATACAGGCAGGAGTCGACAGGCATACAGTCAGAGGCAGGAAGGAAAGAAGGGGAGGGAGGACAGACAGACGAATAGAGAGGGAGCGAAAGATCCGCCTCTGTCCTCCTCCAAGCACTCGCTGCGCGCACAGCGAGCCCGAACCAACGCGGCGATTCCTCCTCTTCTTCCTCCTCCTCCTCCTCCTCCTTCTCCTTCTGTGTGATCGGGATACCAAAACACGCAGCGGCTGGTTTATTTATGCCCCCCAGCTCTATCCCCCTTCCAGGAAGGTCTGTCATTTTGCAGCAGCCGAAAAGAATTCACGAGAGTTGAAGAACCATCGACCGAGGGAAGATTTTTCTTTTCTTTTTTTTTCCTTCTTCTTATTTTTGGTGCGTTTTTGCGCCGCGGTGACTGGATGAACGCGCGCAGGAAAAGGTTATTCCTGACTCCTCTGCGCTAGATGCGTGCATCTATGTACCCCTTGCGTCTGGCGACACGGTAAGGACCCCGCTTGGATTTCATTTGTTTATTCATTTTTAATTTACAGCCGCAGACACCCATACAAAAAAAAAAAAAAAAAAAAAATCCTCCTGGCTGCGTGTCACAGCGCGTGCCTGCGTGACAGAGATGCTCTGAAAAGCTGCGTGGCCGCGCTGACTTTGCCTGATGCCCATGGGAATGTGGCCTGCGAATTATTTCTCTAAAGGAATAACAACAATAATAATAATAATAATAACAAAAACCGTCCTCGTTTAAAAAAAAGGACCACTGCGATCCAGCCTCATGGATGGATATGGGCTTCACGCGGAGGATGCTCCAGCGCGCCTGCATGCATGGGCGTCGCTCCGGATGGGAGATGTTGCTATAAGGTGAAGTAACAGGCAAATTGCCTCTCCAATCAATGCAATCGGACTGGCATGGCGCGCGCTCTCGCACCCCTCACATTTGATTCTCTTCCTTTATTTATTTATTTGTTTGTTTGCAGCGTCTCTATCTGCTGCAGGCTGCAGTGACAAATCACATGGTTTGGTTTGATGGATGACAGATCAGCTCTCTTTTTTTTTCTTTTCTTTTTCTTACCCCCCCCCCCCTTCCTTCTTTTTTTTACATTTTTTTTTATTTTCTGCGGCTGTCATTGGAGTATGCAGGAATCCGTGTGAATCTGGAGGGAAAAGCAGCATCCACCAGCAGGACAGTGCACCTTTTAGGATCTGTCAATCATACAAGATTGAAGGCTTCTATTTACAGTCAAAATAAGAAAAAAAAAAGAAAAAGCTTCTTGGGTTGCAGATGACCTTGTGAAGCAGAAAAAGATGTACCAATTCAGATGAAACGAGCAGGAAATGGGCTAATGATTGTCTAAATCCACACTAATTGTTGGCCACATGTTTCAACAATGGAGTGCCTCACAAATAATTACAGATATTGTGCAATTAAAGTGTTTTGTTTTGTTTTTTTTTTCCCCCCAGCATTCATCCTGCTGACGGTGTCTGTGCTTGGCCCACTTGAATGAAAGCACAGACACCGTCTCACAACAAACATTCAGTGTGCAAACTCCTGTGTGTGTGTGTGTGTGTGTGTGTGTTGATCTCGGTGGGCGGACGGCGGCGGCGGCACCGGGTCGCCTCTGCCGGCTGGAAGGTTGTTGCTGCCGGGATCCACAGAGCAGGGGGTCGGTTCTGGCGTTAAACTGTCCGTGCTGCTCCAGAGGAGGAATATTGCAAAAGGTTGGGTCAGGCTGCCATTTTAGCCACATTTGTGGAAAATTGAGGCTCGTCTTCAAGGTCACTTGTGCATTTGTGGCTGAGCATCAACAACTTTAGTGTTTCTTGCTGGTGCAAACATGGAGTCAGTGAGGATTGCTGTGTTTTCTGGTCCTGATTGGGGTTTATTTTATGCAAAGTAACACCAGCTGCAGTCAAAACCCTCCGTTTTTTTGGGGTTTTTTTTGTTTTTTTGACAGAGTGAAGTAACTTCTCAAAAGTGATCCGCAGGATGTTTGCCAGGCTTCACGCCGTTAATGATAGATGGTTGAAGCCCGTTATGTGACGTGTCTGCAAACCCAGACGTCTATTTAATGCACAAAAGCATAAAAAAAAAGGGATTCTGCGTCTTCCTTTAATTAGCTCACCACTTCCTTTTTTGTTTCCCATTCCGAAAGCGAGACAAACATCTTTTGCTGTGGGAAAAATAAAAATAAATAACTGGGCGTGAGTCATTGTGGCTGTGCTGATTTGAATTGTTTTGCTTGGATGAAGGCCTCACTCGGAGTGCCCTCATGCTAACAGGATTCTGGGAAAGTCTCTGAACCCGCTAATGAAAGGATCTTTTTGTGTCAACGGGGGCCCACCTCTAACCCATCTCCTGTGAACGTCCAAAGCTCACGATGAAAATTTCAATCTCGGCGGTGATCAGATCACTGAAGACATGCGGGAGGATAATCAGATTAGTTCCAGCTGGCTGTTAAAAAAGTCCAACTTCAGGTTTGGTGCAATCTGTGCAAACACAGAACCAGGCCCAGATTTGGCCACCCCCTTATGGGGTGCCGGTAGAATGTGCTGAGAGTTGGTGGTGCATCTAAAAAGCATAGAAACCCACGCTATCATCATAACAGTTCATCTAGCCACAAACTGATCTTCTCCTTTGATCTATTTGACATGTTTTGTATGTTTTATGTTGAATGCTTTTCCTGAAACTATCCTCAGCGTTTGCCCGGCTAGGGACAGGCACAAGCAGGACACTTGTGTCTTGTTGAGGCTGCATTTATCTCTTTTTCTTGTTTTTTTTTTTTTTGGTCTGTCTATTTATCCATCTGTCGTCGATCCTTGTGTGTTTTTTTTACTAGATTTTTGAAAATTTGTTGTATTTTTTAGTCAATTTATTTGACTTTGGGCTCTTTGTGAGGGTTTTTTGTTGTTGTTGTAATTTTTATTTTTTGTGGTTGGATTTTTTTGCGAGTCATCATGTTTCAAGTGGGACATTGCCCCCCTCTTGCCCATGTCTATATACGGCCCTGCACAGAACCATGGTGTGCTTTTTCTTTTTAGATCACTCTCATAAAGAATCGTCCATTTCTTTTGGTAAAATCGGTAATATCTCCATGCTGCCGGTACCTGTTGGGGTATCTCACAGTTTCTAAAATCTTGATTAAGATCGTGTTTACATAAAACATTTGACGCCACAAACGTTTTCTTTTCCATTCTCTGTTTGAATACAGTGGCTGGTGCACGTTCACACACATTCCGCATGCCATCCGTCTTCCTCCCTTCCAGGCTTCCGTAGTGCCCCATTTCTGTTCTCTCAAACGCATTACAGGGCTGCTAGTTGCAGGAAAAAAAGTGGATGTTGCTCCACAGTTGCATCCTCCAAATATGGGGGAATATTTGGTTGCAGAATGAAATTTCTGTCCTGTTTCCCATCTGATACTGACAACAGTAAGTAAATGTTTTGTGTTGGAACATGACTTCCTTTATACCAGAGGATACATCTCCGCTATATGCTGGGTTTGGGATGAGGTTCTAGAAGACGATCTTTAGAAATGTTCTTCTTTTTTTTGTGTATTTCTGCACTGTTAGGTAACAGAAAGAAAAAATAACAACCAGGCGAGCTCAGGTTGGCCACACAGCTGTTTATTCGGGTGACAGGTGTTGCAACGTAAAAATCAAGGAAACTAACAACCAAAGACTGAAATGATGAATTAACTTAAACTCTATAATAAGCAAGAAAATATTTACAGATTACAGTCTCCAAAAAACTACAACTACTCCAAATGCAAACAACGACCACAGGGTTACATTTAACAAAAGGACAAAGCCAGAATAAACTAAGGAGGGGGACACCAGAGGCTGTCACGGGCTAAGGCCAGACGGACAGCAGCGGCAGGCTGAAGAATGAAGTCCTCTCAGGAATTCAGCCGCCACTGGAGCAGAGGATCCTGGGAGCTTTTAAGCTTCCCTCCCAGCCAGGCGATTGGTGGAGGATGGCAGCCTCAATCATCCCTGCAGGGGGGGGGGGGGGGGGGGGGGGGGGCGGAGTCAGCAGGTGGAACTCTGCAGGAGTTAAAAGTCAAGCACAAGTGTGTACACACACACCACAAACACACACACACTCAACACACGCAGGCAAGACAGTAACAAACACCAAGACAGATTTATTTTTGCTGCAAATACTAAAAATCTCTCCTTTGGTAGACAAAAGTGACCAAAAAAAGTTCCCCAGTTCCATCAGCTTCTCATTTGGGGGCGCTATAGCCTAAATCGACCTCTGACCTAGAGGGTCAAAAAAGCACAAAGAAGAAAACTGCCTCGTTTTGCCTCCTGTTTGTTGACTTTTAAGACATTTTCCGTCTTTATTGTGACCGCGGTCCTGCAGATTTGCTTTGGGAGCTGTTCATTCACATTCTTACCACGTTTTGTTTCTGAATGAAACTTTGACCCTGGTTTCAGGTGGAGTTCCCATCAGCTCTCACATTAACTGAGCAAAGCAGAGCATCTTATCGGAACTCAACACTCAGTGTGAAAACGCTTTTGGTGTCCAGTGGGTGGGCTTAAGGTCAACTTTTTCCAGGTTTTAAATGTTCCAGGTGGTGATTGGTTGCTGTTCTGGTGGCTGTAGCTTGTTGGTTATTTGGGGGTTGTTGATTTGTGATAAACGTTTAGCTTAATCATGATTTGCTAAGGCACTGGATGTGAATGTCAGAATATTTACCCTGGAAAACCCACGGGATGAAATTTGCCCACTGTGGTGTTTTTGTGTGTTATATATTTTTTTATTTGCTTGTTTATTTATTTGGCCACTCTAAATTGCTGCAACCCAAAATGTGGTATTATAAAATAAAATAAAACTAAATTAAATTACATTTTGACTCTAATTGCCTGGACCCAAAATGCAGTATTTTAGCTTTTTGATTTATTTTTTATTATTTTTTTATTTAGCCAATCTTCTTTGCTGTTACCCAAACTGTGGTATTTTTACATGTAATTTATTTTATTTTATTTTGACAACCTTAATTGCCACTACTGCCACTACGCCACTATGCAGTATTTTAGCATTTTCTATTTTTTTTATTTGGCCAATCTTTATTGCTGTTACACAAAATGAACAACCACAAATAAAATAAAATGAATAAAAAAAATAGTGACATTAACTTCAAAAGTCCAGAAGAAAAGAGTTCTTTGATCCTTAATTTTAAAGATGATGACTTTTATTTTGATAGATGCAGTGAATTCTTCACAGCACAAAAAACATTTTAAGAACCTACATTTTTCTTGGCCTTCCAGTTTCTTATTCAGCAAACGTATGAAGAGTAAGGGGAAATTTTAGAGAATTTTAGAGATAAACTAGAAACGTTTTGCTCTCAGAGGCAACAGACTGGTGAATATAAATGATCTGCCACTTCTGTGGCCTATAAGTTAGGGGGGAAAAAAATCTTTAAAGCCTTGGCAAAAGTTTATTTAATTAAAAATAAACAAAGGTGCTTAGTTTATAAAAGAAGACAACTTTTAATATTCGCCTCATCCACATTCCAAAGCTCATCTGAAAAACGTCTTTCAGCGCTGGATGACATCTCTCTTCCGTTTGGAAATAACGAGCCCTGATTCATGGCTGAGAGAAGCCGGTCATGTGTTAACACATCCGTCCTCCTACCCTTGCCCTCCTTCAAAGAATCAGCCAGACTCCTCGCGCTTTATCCACTGTTGACTTGAGCTGTCAGCTCAGCCCTCCTGTCTTCATGTGTAATACTCGTGTCCGATATCATTCAGCTCTATTAGTGTCTGACCATGCGGCAGGAGTGTGCAGTTACTTAATTATGCCCGGAAAGGCAGCAGAAGACGTTCAACCGTCAGGTCTCAGGGTATTCACTGATTCAGTGCTCATGTGATTTCGATTAAAACTGCCCTCCAGAGAAAGATGCTCCACTTTTTTCTAAATGCTGGACTATTGAAGCCTTTTTCTTTGGCCGTTAAAATACATCCAAAATGTTGTTTTCCTATGTTGTTGTCTACTAAATGCTAGAGGTCAAACAGAACCCACTGCAGTGCTCCTTTAATATTGTAGAGGTTCATTTTGATCATCCTCAACATTATTAATTAGATTAGAACCCAAAGTCACAGATACTATTAAAATGTATATCGTTTGAGTGAATTTGGCTTAAAATACTTAATATAAATAAGTTTTTACCTCAATGAGTCAAAAATATTTTCTGCATGTAGACTTTTACTGAATGCACACATGCTCAATAATAATAAAAAATAAAGTTGTAATGAAAATGACCTTTTTATATGGAGAATTTTGTAGCTAATGCAAAAAATATATTCCAGACACCTTTAAGATATTATAAATCCATTTAAAAAAGAGAAAAATGAGCTGTTGTCACTGTAACGTATTAAAATATGTCTAAAAAAACAAACTGTAGGGTATATTTACAGTTAGTCAAACCCTTAAATGTAACTGAAACAGATGGAACGGGATAAATCAATGAATAATGTATGTTTTTCCTTCTGCATTGATATTATTAAGGGAAAAAAAACACAATTTTTTTCTACATTATTTTATTTCTTTAACTTTGTTAGCTCACTTTGATTTAAGTTAACCAAAAAATGCCTAAAAGTGTTGATAAATCTGTAAAAAAAAAAAAAAAAAAAAAAGATGGAGAAAATTTGAAAAAATACTAAATAGCTTATGTTCATGCCAGCAAACTTGATTCTTTATGGAGCATGAAAAAGTTTAGTAGGAAAAAACTTTCTGTAAACTGAATTATGGTTAGGTCAAAAAAAGGCCTGGCAACCACATTAAAGAGAATTCTGGTAGATAAACTGGAAAATCCTCACGCAAAGCCACTTTTGAACATTTCTATAAAGTTTGTCTTCTAAGCAACGTATCAGGCATGAAGGGTGAAGGACTTGATCGGACCATTTCTACATGGAAAATTAGATCATTATTTAGCAGATATCTGTCCATTGACCGTCAGGAAACATGCTGTGTCTGTAGCCGTGGTGGCTGAAATTGGCAGGTTGTGGATTTCATTCCAGTTTCAGCCACAGTGTCGCATCAGGAGGGGGATCCGGTGTGAAACCTCTGCCAAATGACCGTGCAAATTGCTTCGCTGTGGTGACCTCTTTTATGAAAATCAGCCCAAAATTTAAAAAAAAAGAAGAAAAAAAAAGACCATTAGGAAATGAGCTGTTTGAAATGCCCCTCTGACATTATTCCCTCATGTTTTTTTCTTTTCTTTTCTGAAGCTTCAATTCTGGTCAAAAGGATCAGTTCTAATTTTTCTGGTTCAGGTAAGCGGCTGTGACCTTAATCATTAGATAAGTTTGAAAGGTGGCCAGTTATCATTTCACTTTGCAGGTTTACTTAAAATGATCTCTGTGGAAGAAAATACATGAGTAACTATTAAACAGTACTTTTTAAGTAAATACTACATTTCCATTTTGGAATAAATGAATTAATTGAAACACATAACCCCATAATATTTATTATATATATTTTTGATAAGGGACTCTTGAAACCCTTTTTTTTATAAATGACTTGGTACAACAAGGTCACAGTTATGTCAGTTTTATCGCTATCAGTCTGTTTATTTAATGTATTGGCTGGGAGTTATAGGTGTTATGAATACGCTAACGCAGCTAACATGCAGTGTCGGACTGTGTTTTTTTTCACGTTACTAACAAGATAGAGTTAGTGCAGTCACATTAATGTTAGTTTAATCTGTATCAGTCTGGTTTTTTTATCTGTTGCTAACAACGTACGCTAACGTGTGGCCATGTTGGATTTTTTATCACATGTTGCTAACAAAGCTGGGAGATGCGTAGTCACAGTAGTGTTAGTTTTATCGGCATCTGCCTGTTTTTTGTTATTGTCTTACAATTGCAAAAAAAGTTGGGAGTTCTAAGTATTATAAATTCGCTAACACGACTAACAAGTAGTGGTGTCGGACGTTTTTTTGTGTGTGTTGCCAACGAAGTTGTGAGTTAGCATAGTCACAGTGCTGTTAGTTTTATCGGTATCAGTCTGTTTTATTATGTGTTCGAAAGTTAGTAGTTTTAGGTATTGTTAATACCCTAACATGGCTAATGCTTCTAACGTGGCTAACGTGGCTAACGTGTAGCGTGTCACAAGCTAATTCTAGAGTTACTGTGAACGCAATAAATAACGTCTGACTGAGTGACAGACTTGTCTCTGACTCGTTTGTCTCACTCACAGTTTGGTAAATTCCAAAATGGAATATTTAAAAAAAAAGGGAAATTTCAAACCGGTGGGCCCTACAGTGCAGAAAATATATATTTTGTGTTTTTTTGCATTATTTCTGCAACCTCACCACTTACTTTATTGCTTAAAAATTCAAAATATTTATAAAAAGTGAAGCTGATTAGACCCAACTATTACCCTGGTTTCTTGTGAGAACAACAACAAAAGAGGCTCTCTTTGCAAAGAATCTCTCTGCACCTTAAGGGAAAAGAGACACGTTTGAATTTAAGTTGAACTTGGAGGCTATTGAGTCATGTTGGTACTTGGTATTTCCCACATTTTTTTCCACTCCCTTTAGATAAAGGTTTTTGCTTTTTAAGCCTTGTGCTATCCTTTATTAATTTAACGTTGGGAGTGGGGTCATTTGGACCCCACAAGACAGTGCGCTGCACTTTTTTCTTCAATGATTTTTGATCTTCACTGGTGTCCATGGATTGTATGAAATCCTCTTCACCTTTATCCACCTTTGTTATGGTAGGAACACCACGTCAATGTAAGGGTGGGGTCATTTTGACCCCACAAGATAGCACAAGGGTTAAGGGGGACTTCCTGAGGTCAGTTTTTTAACTAAAAATATACACATTTTGAGGGAGGGTTACTAACTTTTGCACATGGCCAAACGTATGTCGTTTCAATGTTGTTAGTTGCTATTTATAGTAGTTCGGATTTGTCTTTCACAAACAGGAAAAAAGTCCTTCCAGTCTAAAAACATTGTTTCTTGTGTGCCCTTCACCTCCTTGTGCGGCACTCAGAGCTGTCACCACTCACCAGAAACGCACGCACATACACACACACATATTTTTACTGCCAACAAAACCTGTGAATGTGGCAAACTTGAACCCCAACAAGTCATGCTTACACGTCGTCCACTCACCCGCCGCTGTGTACCCACCACAGTGACACTCCTGTGTGTCACTGCAGATGTGAATATGGAATCAGCGCATTATTGTGAGAAGCTCTCTCAAAGGCCCGCCAATTATTTTGGTCTCGCCAGGAAGGCTTTTACAATAGCCCTCACTCCTCCCCCGTTCTGTCAATTTAAACCCTGTTTCTGTCCGTTTTCCACGTTAAGTCAGTCAGTCTATTGGCAGGAAATTCTTTGTTGCCCGTTGGTAGACTATAGAATGCTGGGGAGGCTGGCTTGTTTAGAGAATGGGCTACATGGAAATGAGTCATACACAATGTGATGCAACGCGGCGGATCAGATTTGAATTATGGGGCAGTGAACAATGAGGTCATGGCAGGGCTGGGGGCATAAATCTCTTCGGTGGCGTGGAAGACAAGACGGCGTTTCTTATCAATGGAGCAAGCTGCAGGGTTTGAAAAAGCTAGCTTGTTCAAGGCCTGACTCTGATGAAGGACCGGGTCAAATAACTTCACTGACCGACACAAGAGATGAGAAGCTCTGATTTATTGTCTTCGGAAGTGTCGGCTTCAACTATTACAAGACGTTGAAAACACTGCAGACTGCACATATTTACATTTGTTCGCCTTTATATCCCCTATAGTGCATCTGCTTAAATTTTCCTTATCTTTTCCTTCTTCAGCAGATTGTCCACGATCAGCGTCTGCTGTAATGCCATCATCCCCCCCTTAGCCCCTCTTAAATTTCCTGCTTACTGAGCTTTTACTTTAACTGCATTACATACATCTTCCTCCTACTGTTCATCTGCTTCCTTTCAGCATAAACCGGACTGAAAGACATAGCTGTAGGGGTGGTAGGGTGGTGGTGGGGTCTGTGATGGGACTGGACATTTGACGGTAAATTTGAAAAAATAATTTTGTCATTTATTGTGCGCGCTCGGCGGCACTGCTGTGATCCTGATTGGTATTGAACGGCGTTTTCATTCCAAAGTCTTTGCGAGTCAGAATATGCGCCAGGGAGTATTGATCCGCAGCACCGCTGGTGGGGTTGACGGGTAGGGCTGAAGAAAGTGGAAGACGGTCACGCTTGATGAATCTAAAAACAGTGAGGTAGAGGTTAGGGGTATTTCAATGATCACTTGCACTGTTTAGTAATTATGATTTTGTACGGTATAAGAAAAAGCTTTGACCTCTGCGTTGATATTTTATTGGACCCTCTTGTTTTAAAGGAATACGATCCAACTAATCAATCAAACTCAAGTGTCCGCCCTCTTTTTGCACATTAAAGACCCTAAAAATCCCATAGTTCAGAGAATTTGAACGCCATACCCTCTTGTTTTACATGAAGTACCATGCCCCTTTGGCGTGTATCCGCCCCTATGAATTTGTCCCTGAAGTATCCTAAACATGGTGCTATAAAGTCATTTTACCACCTCTATGTTGTGCAAGCGAGCCTGATAATGTCACACAAAGACGGATGACTACCACTCTGGCCCGTGGGCCTGCGGCAATAACTTAGCGTGGTCCGAGTGTCTTGTTTTCTACAAATGTGGAGCGTTTTGTGCGTTCTCTAGTGTGCTTACATGTGTTTAGAACCCCTCGACGGTGGTATGATAAATGAGACAGGATCCGTCACAAATGAGAGCGATGCTATCGGTTTGGAGGCAATCATAAAATGGAGGAGAGACGAGCCTTTGATGAATGATGTTTAGCTTTAAAAGAAAGACGAAAAAACACACAATCAAGTGCATATAAGTAATGACTTTAGGGGATTTTTGTGTTTAGAAAGATAAATGTAAATCCTGTTTGAGTTGTTCCTCATGTTTGAATGCCTCTGTGCACCCATGTATCGTAATATCTCTCTGTCCAGGGTTGAGTAATGCCGATTGCAGTTCAATGGTTCACACTGGGAGGACAAATAAACATTTTTTGTGTGTTTACACCCTTGTCCCTCATTTATCTCTATGTCTTTCCCTAAAGATTTATATGTTGCCCACAGAAAAGTCTTTAATTTAACGCCTGGGTATGCCACGGACAATATTGCTTCATGTTCTTTATGCTAACAGTGAATTGAAGACTATTGAGGATGCTGTGGGTTTTTCAAATATGAGATCTCCACCCAAATGAGCTCGGTTTGTCCGTAAATCTCCATCTGATGTGTTTAGATGGAGTCTTTCGTTGATGTCATAATTACAGAGGGCAACACTGAGAAAACTGTCATGAAAGCACATCCTAGTCACCCTAATTACACGAGGAAGACTGCTGACTAATAGGTATGATGTGCGACACTGATACAGCCGGCACTTCCCATAATAGAAAGCGCTATTGTTTTGCTGTGGGAAAAGAGCGCAGCATCTCTCGTGTCCTTCTCCTTTTGAAAGAGGAAAAAGATCCAAGAGACAAAACCAAAAAAAAAAGAGAAAAGACAAGTCTATTGTTTTACCATCTGCAGATATAGACCCTTTGTTTGGCCAAATCCATGGTCACGTTGTACCAGAGACTCTATAAATGGGACCCAAGGTCTCCTGGTTTGATTTTTAGAGTTGGTTTGGGGAGTGGGTTGAACCACCAAGTGGTTCGCAAACACAGGTACAGGAGGAGGTCAAATACAAAAAAAACACATGTCACATGTGTGTGACAACTAATGGGTATGTATGGTATGGTACCCTAGTAAAAACTTAAATTAATTTGACCAAAAGAATGCATGAAAATGATGGTGATTTCCTTTGCTTAGCATCATGGGGGTCTTCACACCTGTATTTGATCTGTCAGCCTTTTTTAAAAGGTAACGAGTAATCACCATGCTTTCCCGTGACGCCGGATTTGCATTTACACACCGAACATGAAGGCATCCTTCAAAATCCCATGCAGCAGGAGCAGTTTCTGCTCATGAGCAGTGAGCCATAACACCTGTTGACAGGTACAGAGGTCTCCTTGACAGATACAGAAAGGGGATGATTGCAGTAATTGCCTTAAAAGGTTGCACAACCAAACATTTAGTCAGGTGGTTTTTAATTTGTCCAGGCCTGTTTTCATTAGTTAAGCTGTGAAAAATGATACTTTGGAACAACAATTCAGGAGTTGGGTCTGAATGAGTTGCCTTTTAGCACATTTTTTATTTATTTGTTCGTTAGTCCTTCTATTAGTTTAGCTGTTAAATATGCAGCTATTACTGTGAACTCTGTTTTTTCATTTTAAAAAAGAAGAGAACCAACAATGTCGTTCATGTCTGTGTGTCAACTGCTGCTTAAAAGGCCATTGACCTCCATGAGCTTCAACTAAAAACATTCTCTGGCCAAAAACACTGTGTTTGCATCATTGACTGTATATGAGATTTGGAGTGAGTGACCCCTCCCCCCTCGTGTTTTTAACAGGAAGTACCAACTGGCTCCAAGAAACCAAAATCCCATAGACTTCTATAGAGAAATAAACAGCTATTACTCTGTCATTATGCTTGTCAGAATAACCATTCTTGCTCTACTTCCTGTTTTTAACAGGTTCTTGCTAATCCTACTTTTTTTCATTATACTAGTTCTTTGTTATAAGTTATTAAAGTTGTGAACTGACCAGTCGGATACCTCAGTATAAGTATGTGGTCTCACGTCAAACATTTGATTGACAGATTCTCCTAAGCCCGCTTTCCGTTGTTAGAGGTGTGGACTTCCAACAAGCTCTCTCCTGATTGGCCCGAGTGGTTGCCACAGAAATTATGACTCAGACTAATTTAGACCAATCACAGCTTATTGGCGTTGTCTGGCTCTAACATGACCATCTGAACCAATGTTTATAGGTCACGTCACGCTTACTCCATCCAGTTCTCATATACAGTCCAGGAATTGCACCCCTGCTCTGACAATGGGGGCTGTAAGATTGGCAGAATACCAGGAGGTGTTACAGATTCAGAAAAAATGGAACGACTTGCTAATACAACACAACAGTAGCTGCACTGGGTTCATCTTAAAATAAAACAATGTTAAAAAAAGGTGGTTATAACTGGCATTTCCTGTAAATTCATTCGTATTTGCGGGGGTCAAATAATTACCATATTTTCTATTATTACGTATTTTACTAGTATATAAGGCAATGAATGGTCTATTTTCAAACTTGTGTCACATATAAGGCGCATTAGGAGAGACAAACGAGTCAGAGACAAGTCTGTCAGACTTGTTTGTAACACACAAGACATTAGCCATGTTAGCATATTAACGATACCCGTAACTACCAACTTTGTTTGCAAAATGTAAGAAACATATTGAAACTGCTAAAACCAACCGTTGTTCCGCTAGCATGAGAAAAAAAAAAGTGACTGACACAGCTAAAACAAACAAACTGTGACTAGGCTAACACAGAAGAAAAAAACTGACTGAAACTGCTAAAACAATTGTTACTCTGACTATGCAAACAAATAAAAAATATATATTTTTGAAGTTTAAATGCTATAGGCAAATTAAATGTTAAAAAGTTAGAAAAAAATCTCACTTCTGTTTAGATTTTTTGATTAACCAAAGTTAAGCTCATTTTAAGGATTCATAAAACCTCAGATTTTTGGTTTTCTTTTTGTCTTAAGGAGCCTGTATGTCACTCCCTTGTGATATATAATGACTAGAAGTTGTTTTACCACGATATTTTAGGGAAACTTCCAGTTTTTTGTTTGTGTTGTTTTTTTTTTTGCCCTCAGCATGTTCACAATGTGATTCAAAAACAACTAAGGCTAACGTCATAACTCCTCTTTGGCCTTGAACAAAAACACAGTGGTATGCCTCTGATGTGTGCACACATTTCTTTCGGAAACTGCTTTAAAAAAAACTTTTTCCCATTTCTCACTTGCTTATGTAAAGCAACCCATCAAACAAATGAATTCCTAAACACATTCTTAGTCATTCACCTCCTATTTCCTCTGTCTGTTGCACCTCCCAACGTCCTCCCTCACTGATCCTCCGTTTTGTTAACTATTATTGTTTTGTCAGCAGTCGGGCAGTAACGCAAAAGGCCTGTTTTTCTCCCTAAAAAAAACAAGGCAGACATGTATAAAGAGGCTGTGTAGGTGGGTGAGTTTGCCACCAACTTCTTTTCTACTAATTCTCCATTGCCTCTGGCACTTCTGCACCATTGATGTGCTCATATACATACATAACATCAATCATTTACATTCACACGTTAGACACATGAGAAAAAACGTACATGGAGCTGTTCTTTTTTGTTTTGTTGTGGGAAGGAATAATGCATTTTTATGAAATATTGCACAGCAGTTGCTGGCAGATACACATTTTTGAGGTTAGTAAAAGGCTAAATCAATGCTAATGTACTTTCTTGTACCATGCATGTAAATGGATAGTCATGATTTGTCAGTCATCTTTGACCCTGGATTTATGGAATTCACAGCAGGACATCTGAGAATGAGTTATAAAGGTGGTGTTTCTAGTAAACTTGTTGAGCATTTTGACGCAGTGTTGCCTTGCATATTAATGATGCTGTATTATCTATACACAAGAAATATTCCCACCAAACACTTTGACCCCTTTTTTTGCCTTAGTTTCTGTGCCTTGGCTTTTCCATGTATGACAAAACTACTCCACAGCACAGAGAAGTGGGCGGAGTGAAGAGTCGGCCTCAAACAGGACTGCAGCGTGTTCAATTAATTGACAACTAATTTCATTCACTTCTACAAATCCTAATCAATGATCAGTTTGTAGTCGATCATTTGATAACATCCCTGATCTGAACTGCTCTAATCATGTGTTTTAAGCAGAGACTGTATAAATAGATGGAGCAGAGTTGGTGATGACATCATCTGTTTCCTAGCATCTGGCTGATTCAGGCTGTGTCCAAATTCTCTGACTACCACACAAAAGATCCAAAAATCTTCCTTAGCCCTATTGCTTCTCCATATGGGTACAGTCACAAATACAACTGCTACAGGGAGTCGCCGCCCAATTTTTTTTAACATCGTTGGTGTGGTTGTGAGTATAGACGGTGGCAGTCAGGTGTCGATCAATCAGGCGGGGATGAAAACGGGGCGGCCACAGAGTGGTGGCAGCTCTGATTGGACGATAAGAGAAAGACAGGTGCCACCAGCCGCCTGGTAGCCCGGGGGTATATAAAAAGCGGGCCATTCTGCCTATCACTGGACTGCCATTGGACGGACTCGAGGTCTGCCCATCCGGCTACTGACCATGTCAACTTTTACAGTGAAATCGTCTGATTCACATAAAATGGTAACTTTTTCTTAAACCTCCCCAGCCATCATGCGGCGTGTAAAAATGCGACTGCTGCCTCCCCGTCACAAATGCCGCTGCGCAGCTACCTGTCGAATTTGCTTAAAAAGTTACATTTAGGTCGCCGCGATGTGACATGTTGGGATATGTAACCATAGCATATACCTATATTTAGCCCTCCAAGCGAAGAGATATTGTGTCTTCAAATTCAGGTGTTGCTGCTGCTTGATGATGTCATCAAAAGTCACCGGTCATCTACGTTAGCGCGTTGCTGCAAGCACTCGGAAAATACATAAAATTAGTTTTGCTCAAACAAAATTTCAATACTTACATTTAAATGTAAACTTCTGTGCTTTAGAGCACGCCCATGTGAAGAAATGAGTTTATCCTCTGCACCACAACGCGATGGCAGAGGGATGTGTAGCCCTAAGTCACTACGGCTCCTCCTTCAAAAAACCCTTTCAGACGCCACTACAGCTTCAAATGCCCCTACAATTGGAACAATTCAGATTCAGCCTATGTAAAATCCAAAACTATCTAGTGCCCTGGATTTTGATGCAAGTGGAAAACAAGCTCACCAATTTTATTTTCAAACCCTAAATATGACGTCACCCATAAAAAACAAATAAATATGAACATTTTACGAAAACTATTACTGAATCCATTGTGTTCTGATGATGAAAACTAGGAGGATTCCTACAAACTAAACTCACACACAGGTTTTCAAATGTTAAATCGTTCAAGTGCAATGCATTGTTGTACTTCTTATATAGTGCTTTAACTGGGCCTTGGTCACTTTAAGTAGTGAGTTTCAGCTTCACAGGAGCTGCCATGTTACATGACATCACATATTTCTAAATTGGGTGAACGGGTTGAGAGCTGTTGGAACACACACACACACACACATGTCATGGGGTTATCCCTTGTTTTTAAGTTGGTTTTTAATTTAAAGAGGATTTCATGGACCAGCTGCACCATCACAGCTGAAAGTTTACATTGAGTTGTTGGGTGTAAAAAGATGCTGCATGCCAGCAGCAGTTGGTCGAAGATGTGGACTTCTTGTTCCATAAGATTTGCCAGAAAACGGCAGCATGTGCACTCAAAACTGAAAAAAAAAAATAAAAATAAAATAAAAGCCGCTTTCAAACTGCTCGACCTGTCAGTGGATGCACTCAAAAAACTGGAGCGCCCTGTCAGCCACAACCCAAACAATAGTGCCGAGATTGACCTGTGAGATGCAGCTAGAGTGAGATGGACCACTCGAGAAGAAAAACCAACTAGTTCTTTCCAAAAAGAAAAAAGAAAAAAAATTATCTGGACAAGAAAAATACACACCAACGGAAAAGGAAAAAGCTGAGGATAGGAAAAAGACAAAGTTGACACAAACAACAAAAGACGAGACATCTCAAAGATGAATCACTGCCTGCCTACAAAATAGAAAGTGAGTTGACAATTTTCCTTGTCTCTGGCATTTGACGGTTAAATGTTCCACCATACAAGCCAGTTATCATGGGATAGAAGTAAAGCTTTTATGATATTTTTTTTTTTTTTTTTGCTATAAACTGCCAGCAAACACAGAGTAAGGCTATTATAGACTTTGATATCCTGGCACTTAAGAGGTCATTATGAGGCGGCACGGACACGTGTGTTGTGCTCGCACACAAGGGCATTGACACGTAAACACTAAACAAGCAATCATAAGCCAAAGGGGCTTATGAGCTGTCTGGTTTTTGTGTCGAAGTGGCTTATGGCTATTCACACAATCTGGAGGAGGCCATTATTCACATGGCACCCCACATTCAGCACATATCACGGCTATTTGTCTCTATTGTGGAAAAAAAAGTGACAAGTTCAGCGAGCTTTAAAAAGCCCCTCCTCCTCCCTTTTCTTCCCATCTTTCCAGGTCTGGGACGTACCACCGCCACTGAGATGTGAGTCTTCGCCGTTGACTGACCCTTTGATGATAAAAAAAAAAAGTGCACGGAGACAGGTAAACTCACAGTGTTACTATGTGGTCATTTCCATCTAATTCATATGTTGTCGTTCAAAAAGTATTCTTATTTACAGCAGGCGGGTGAAAGCCTGAGGGGCTAGCCGCACAAACACACACACACCTGGTGTGCTGTTTTTGCAGACTCTACACTATGCATTACGCTTTTTTAGAAGCCAAATGTGACCTAGCGCTCTCCCCAGAGATCTTCGGGTTCCATCTGTGCCAGGAAGTGCTCTAATTGGCCCGACAAATGTGTCCTCTGAAAGTGCTAATCCAATCGGATTTTTCGACGAGCTCCAAAATAAAATACAGGGAAGGGGGGGTGCTCTTGCGTTAGCTAGGTGCGCCAATAGAGAGCAAAGGAACGCCGAGAGACTCATTCTCAGTCGCTCTGCCGGAGGCCTCGGCACGCAGGCCGCAGACCTTCATCTGCCCATGAAGCCACTCACTACAACTTATTTACAGTGTATTTACAAGCTGAGCAGGCCCTATAAAACGTCAAATTTACAAGCTCCCTTTTAATTAGAAATACTGTCTCCTAGAGTTGGCTGATGAATTGCACGTTCAATTTATTGGCGGCGGGAGGGGGAGGAGGGGGGTCCTGCAGCTGTTGGATATTGACGTGCGTGCCGAAGTATGCTGCCTGACATCCGTTTTTCTCTTAGAAGAGCAATATATTGCATCCTTGCCGTATAAAAACCCAGAGGTCATGTTTTCATCTGCAATCCTATTCCTTATTGATTACATTTCCTGAGAGTGATGCTAACGCTGCTGCTGATTTCTCCTGCTGTTTGATTTAGCATTTTCCTTTGCAGTTTAGGTGTTTTTTTGGTTGTTTTTTTTTTTCAATTGCATACCACTTAATCCTGTCACACAGCCACTACGAACATTTTGCGCACTTTTCCACGTGTAAAAATTCGGTCTTTTGCGATACATGTGTGTCTCGCATTTAGTGATGCACGCAGATGTCTGTCAAGGATTTCAGTCGACCAGGACATGAATTTACATGAATTCGGTTTTGAGCTGTTCACAATTTTTTGGTCAGTTTGGTCAGTTACGCAGTTTATGCTTATTTTACTTAGCTTATACGCAATTATTATGTAAATCTCACGCAGTTGTGCCGGATATGCAAGTTTGTGGCTTTCCAGGACAGTCCCATGTATGTCTAATGGACTTTTCACTCATGTACCACCAATGCATGCCTTTCAGACCATATACATATAATGTGAAAATTACATAATTGACGTTCAGCGCAATAATCATGAACGGTTCATGATCTACGACCTGTTGTTTGTGTGGTTTATTCGTACTTCTTGCGTGGTTTTAACATGGTACATTTTTGATTTATCTGTGAAAATGTCAGGTAAAGACCACAACTTTTCTCACTTTTTTCACATATATTCATGTTTGACCAGTTTTCATCAGCAAACTGTGCGTAATAAACCTCAAAGTTAGAGATATGTATATAATGAATGGAAATTATTAGACATTGATTTACATTTGGTTGAGAGATGGTACAGGATGGATGACCGTTGTTAAGTTTGAGGATTCATTCTTTTTATATTTAGTTTTTATTGTTTTCTACTTTCTATTGATCACCTTTGCAAGTTTTTAGATCAATTTCAATGCACTTCCTGTCTCGTTTGTTTTGCCCCGCCGTCCTTCCTTGTCTCTCGTGAGGTTGTTTTCCTTGATATTTTATTTTGTGACATCAGCGGGCAATTCTTTGTTTTAATTTTTTTTATTTCCATGAGCAAAAAGAAAGAACAGTAAAAAAAAAAAAAAATAAAATAAAAACGGACATGTCATTCTTCGAATGGGGGTTGTGTTTCTTCCTCTGGATGAAACAGGTGTTTCCTGCTTTACATGAATAAATGAAAACCCTTCACTGAACCCACTGCTAATGAAGGTGCATATTGAATTTAAAGTCATATTTACTTGTTGCCGTGACGACTGCATCTGCGTGGGTGACATAGTCATGCAAGCGCACCAACCAATACAAAGAAAATATAGTTTTTCCCAAAACATTTAGTTTTTCTTGTTTTGATTTGTAACAGTAAAATTTGAAAAAGACTGTTAAGCAAAGAAAAGGAAGAGCTGCAATTCCACATATAGCCTAACCTATCTAAATGCTATATTCACATCTGTGTCTGGTGCACCCGTGACTGCTGACACAGCATTTTCAGGTGACTTTCTCTAAATTTATCCACAGCTCCTGCCAAACAATATCCATATCCAAACAGTGGAACTGTTGTGATTTACATAATGGAGATTGCAGTTTTGTTTCCCTACTTGTTAGAAAAACACATCTCCATAATTTGATTGTCTGCTCCTGCTGAATTAGTATTACCCACCAGCACGTTCACACCGTGCACTCCAAGGCCCCTTCTGACCAACAAATCACGTAAAGTTTAATGTCTTTCTAATTGATCGGTCTGATTGGTTTTCACAGAGTTGTGCAGGTAGTTTTGGGCTTTTGTACTAATTGAAAAAAAGGGTGTCAGCTGGGGTTTTTTATACAGTAGGTGTAAATTACAATGTATATTTGTTTAGTTTTCTAAAGGTTGTACGGTTTGTGCTAGTAGGTTTGGTTTTCAAGTTGTAAAAATCTTTTTGCAGTATAAAGCACTTTGTGTTACTTATGTATGAGTTTTATAAATAAAGTTTGATTAGATTTGGGAATAAAAATGGGGTTTTTAACATTGTCTCTGGGTACGGCCCCAATGCATCTTGGGATATGGACAGTATAGATGGATACACCAGACCAATCCTTGAAATCAGGATAAAGAAAGCCGTATTCGTTGGCCGCATTTTAATGGAGTCGTTGAATTTGGACAGCACTTTTCGCGACGTTGTGACACAAGGAACCTACAAATGCAGCCCAGGAAGAGCGCAGCCCTCTAATTTGGACACATATTTGTCAGCATTACCATTCTTGCTCACTTCCTGTTTTTAAGATGTTCTTGCTAATCCTATTTTTTTCCAAGATATTTTTCCTGTATTGCAAGCTACATAAACTGGCCAATGAGATGCCTCAATAAAATCATGTGGTCTCATGTCAAATATTTGATTGACAGATTTTCCCGAGGTTTTTTATAAGTGGTAGGGGTGTCGACTTCTGATAAGCTCAGTCCTGGTTGCTGAGAGTGGTTGCCATAGAAATGTTGACTCGACCGACTTGGACCAACCACGGCCCACTGATTACATCTGGTTCCATCATTTGTATCGTACAAAAATAGAGACTGAATTGCCTTGAGTTTGTTAAAGCTGGATGTTAACCGTTCTCTACGGGAGACATTACAGTCCAGTTCTCATGTACAGTCAATGGTTTCAAGGGTGACAGCCCCTTGGTGGTCACTTGGTGAACTTGGTGAACTGTGCCTGGCTCCAATTATTATTATATTTTTGGTTTTGAACCCTCTAAATGTAGTCAGATAAGCATCCATGCTCATACACAAGCACACTCTCCCCATGCCCTCCCCCCTCTTGCCCATGAATACTGGTTTATTGTTTTACCGCTTGACCTTTGCTTTGAGCTGAAAAGCCTTTGTCCTGAAACAATAGAGCCCATATTGTAAACCATGCCAGTCAACGCCATCCACACAGCTGCCAAAGAAAAGGCGCAGATTGTGCGGGGTCTAAGTTGACTGCTTTGAGGCAGAAACTTGTGGCATGTGTGTTGCCTGTACTTGCATTTTTTTTTTGTCTGTGTTGTTTGTGTCTGCGAGTTGGAACCCTGTTTGGGAGTCAGCAGATGGACTTGTGCAATTAGGCTCAGATTTTTTTTTTTTTTGTGGGTTTCATACGCACACACACAAATGGGCACACGTACCCAGTGCTGGGTAAGATGCAGATGTCACTGAAATACTAGATCTGACAGAAGCTGTAATGGAGGAGGGCACTAAACATTTATTTTTGTCAATATTTCTGAGCTATACTTGACAAATTGCGAAAGTGGAGCGTCCCATGTGCTTATCAAACAGTGACGACTCATTTTTTTTTGTACAGGTTGTGCGTTTTTCCTTTTTGATTCTGCAAGGAAAATGGTAGTTTTGATGTTGCAAACAAAGTGATTTGAAGAAAGCAACAAGTTTGTATGAAAATGACAGGAAGTAGCTGAAAAGGTTAAAAGCATTTAAGACACAATATAAAGTCTCTATTTAGCACGCAATGAACATTTTTTTTAACCCTTTCATTGCATGTGTCGCTAAATTGCAAGTTACCATTACCGCCTTGCTGACAATTCCTAAATAACACACGCTCTTATGGAGCGTTTATGCAATCGATGAGAATCAGCGAGAAGCAAAGAGAAAAGCAAAAATCGCTTTTGTTGATGACAGAATCCGCTAAATTTACATAAATTGCGTATATGTTTGAAGATTTACAGTAGTTGAAAGAACATCAACACTGCTGTCTAAAGGCTTCGTTCACACCTGGTATTTGACACACATTGAAGAACGCGGATTCTTGAATGTGTGTTTAGCCCTTGGGGTTTGCACTGGACAGGCAGGAAGGGGCTTCTTTTTCTTATCTTCTGTTTACTAGCTCATGTCTGCCACCTAAAGTTGGAAGAGGCTTAGTACGAAATGTCAAAGTAGTGCAAATCTTGTGAATCTCGCTCCAGGCTTTTTCTGTCATAGCTCTCTAAAGACTTGGTGTCAAAGAATACCAGCCGGGCAAAAACCAGAATTATGAATCTCTTCTCTGTAATCAAATTTCAAACGGTTGGCACTTTAGTGAACTAAAACGGATACCATTCATACATAACTCCCAAATCACAGTCCCTGATTGGTTTAACTTGCAATCTAGATTTAATGGTTTTGTATGAAAACGGTTGTAAAAACCTGCATAGCTAGGCATGAACGTGAGTGTTTACACTATAAATAGCCACTTTACATGTGTTGCCGAGGGTGGTGTATGCGTAGCTTTATAGGATAAAACCAGAACTCCGCTTAACTTAGCATCACCTTGAATAGAAAAAGCCAACAACACAACATTATATTTTGTCTTGTCACCCTGCTTTCAAAATAAACATTCAAACAAATGTTTGCAGGTTTGGATGAACAACTGGGCTTTGTTTCATTACAAATGTATTTGTGCAAATCGGTTTGATAGGAGGCTCCTTGTTTCTGCATCTACAAACATGATTGTTGCAGCAGCACAAGGGTACAGAGGGAATGATCTTGTGACTGATAGGTCATGGTTGGACGTCTCTGTAGTATGTCAGTTGTTAAAATCTTGGCTGTAAAAGCCCCCTCAAGAAATACCATCAGGGCTACAACCTCTGGGCACTTAACCTTTAGCGTTTCCAGTGAGGCAGCTCTGTGTTCAAGAGCGTGAGTCCGTGCACTTCCTTAGACAGCGCAGGTGTAACAGTGTTAATGGATAAAAGTGATCCAGCTTTTTTCTCCACTCCATTCAGAAGTGGAAAAAAACTTGTTTGGATTTATGTCATTTTCGGCTAAAAATGCAAAAAGTGGGTCTCTGCAGTTCTTCTGCATCACTAGCAGTCAGAAAAGATTGTCGCTTCAACTTTTGCTGCAACTTGGATCCTCTTGACTACACTGACGATACATGTCATTCCCTGGTGAACTCGTTCTTTCCTCCTAAGGCTGAGACAAAGCATCAGAGGGGAAATGAAAAACAAAAACCAATGCACACACCCAATCAAACACACAAGCATCTGGTCCTCTGTGCACACGCAGAAGAGCTCACTTGCACACCTTGCTCAACGCACACTCATCCAAGCACACGGTCGACAAGGAGAGGAATGGTCCACCGAGACTCTCTTTGTCAACAGCCTGGAAAAAAAAGCAGCTATTTAGGGTTGCTGTATTCCAGGAAGGATAATCCATCTCATTTGTGAGAAGGGTCTTTATGAAAGAAAACAAGTTGTGGCAGTTACTATTGCCCTTTCTTTTCCCTCTGTGTCCTTGTCCATTTGTGATGTTCTCGCTTGGGTAGCCAGTCCTAATCGTGGAGGTTGTATTGTGAATATAGATTTGGATTCGGTGATTACCAGATGGACTCACAGAGATTTCTCACTCATTGTGTTTGTTTACCAGTTCAATTATCCCCATCACATACTGAGGAGGTTGGTTAATCTGTTTGGGCACTTGGATTCCATTGAAAGTACAAATTATGTCCGTATTGGGGTTGCAGGTTTTGTTGTCTAGGCCTATGGAGGGTTGTAGACAGGTGCGGCCACATCTTAAGGTTAGCACAGGTGTGTCTTGCAGTTCCTTTGAGGCTTATGTGGCCACCTTAAGGGACGTTACAAACATGGAACGTTGAATTGTTCGGCTTGGGGCAAATGTATTGTGAAGCAAGTCACACACCCTTATGACATATGGGTGGTGCTGTCATACAGTGTCCTTATTGGCATAACACTGTAGTTGTTCAGTGGATGCAGGCACTGGCTTCTTTCCAAATCAGGCATAAATTCTGCACGCACCGGGTGTGCAGAAGTGCCCGAAGGACGCCCACACACAAAGTAAGCTGTGGTTTCAAAATGTAGCTTAACTTCTGTACGTTCCACCAGATCTACCACAAATGGACTGTTACCTTTACCTGCCTTCAGGAACTGATATGGACAAAGATCTTTCTTTCATGTCTTCACAAAAGCTTGGAATGAGTTTCCACAAGTCATCAGATCAATAACATCAAGTAAGGCAACTTCAAGCAGGAACTGAGTCTGGCTACAGTAATTTTAAAATTTTAAAAATCTTTTCCTGTTTAATATATCAAATCAAAACAACCGGATTTTCTCATTTCTGTCAAGCTGTGCACGAGTACTGCATAAGTAGTGTGAACTTATCAATAGAACAGCACTACCCTTCCCTTGTCAAAAATCTGTTCCATGTGCCTCACCTACTTCACCTTTACTTACACTCACATGTTACTTAAGTGTTCGCTAGGACCTGTCGTTCGCACCAACCCTGTTGAACAAATATGTGCGTGAACATTTTCTCTTTACGGGCTTACCTAGTGTTCTATGATTTTAACATGTCGTGCTGGTCACTTGCGTGCCCCATATAGGTTTGCCCACTTTTACATAGACAGCCTGTACCCACCCAAAAGGGCATTATCAATGTATCAAAAACCTTCGATTAACTTTCCTTCCTATATTTCTTGGTGAAATGTGGCAGATTGTGACTTTTTTTAGGTAAAAAATGTAAAAATGTATTTGAAGTAGCTTCCTGGCGCTCTCAGATCCAGATTGTCATATTTTCAAACCTGCAAATAAATAAACCAGTCTCTTGAGTCCCATAGCGGGGCGGAATAAATGTGGGGATAGCGTTGTCTTTTTGTGCACTTTTTCTGCTGTTGTGCGAAAAAAAAAACATGTTCCCAAAGCACCCATATGTAATCCTCGGAGTTGAATTTAACCAGAAATGCTCGACTTTTCAAAGGGAAGCGATCTTCAAGACCTCAAGCTACAACCTCAATATAAAGATCTGAGCGTCAGAAAAATGAATTTTTGATCAAACATTCTTCTCAGACACAATTATGCATTGATGCATTGTTACACACCCTGGGTTCTGTTATTTGAGCTAAATAAACGGCATTCTTCTGTGTTCCTGCTCTTGCTGAAGTTTGCTTTTACTTTACTTTAGACATCTGCATGGGTACAACTGCTTTCTGTTGAGTAGGGGGAAACCAGGAAGGTACAATAACGTTTGTGCATCACACTTACTGCAAAACAAAAAAAAAACCAACAACAACCAACACACACAGCAAGTGATAAGCATTCAGTCCAATCACTCTGATCGCCCTTTCTAGCTATACTGAAATTACTGTATTTTCAATGCGAGTGCCTGCTTCGCTTTGCTGATTGGAATAAATCAGCCCACTAGGGATATGAAACTGCAATAAGATCCAGACCTCTACTCTGTGTGATTTGAATATGAAATGATTAGATTATTGATTTTGGTTATTTGGATCCCTCACCCGAGGTGATATTGTGGCGGCGCAATCACCACAGCTGACATTTAGCTCAGTGTTTACCTTTTGCTGTCCCCAATGATTGCATCAAAATGGCCACCCACGCATCCTGCAGGAGCTCATTGTGTCATGGGTGCGAGAAAAGTGATGGATAGAGCTTATCGGATATGCAAGTTGTCCCCTGTCTCCGCTATGGCTGGTGCAGCGGGGACCTACACTGCCGTCGCCGCTGTGCACTCACCAAATCACCGCATTTGAAGCACTAATTGTGTGTTTGTGTGAGTGTGTGTGTATGTGGGTGGCATGCAATTGACATGGCTACTAGATTGCACCAAAGTAATAAAATATTAACTTGCGTTTAGGATAATTGCAAGGATTTTTTTTTTTTTTTCAATAGGACAAATTAGACAAAGAATGTTTTTGCTCTGGGATGAAAAGGAAAGTCCAATCCAACAGAGAAATAATTCCTACCTGTATCAATATTTTTGGTACATTTCCAGCTCTGAATACCTGTTTCTCCATGGCCCCCTTGTGAGGCCTATGTCATGGTTTTCTTAAGCCTTTCAGAGTAAACTATATACATATATCATAATATATTACCTTTCGCAAACTAAAGATCAATTTTTTTAATGAAATATGTGTTATTTTCTCATTTTCATTCCGTGATAATTGTGGCAGAAAAAGATGGAAGTTGCAGCTGTTTTTTCTAAGATAAAATAAAAGTTACGTTAGAAAATTAAAAATCTGTTTGATGTGTGTTCTTTGTGGTTTCAAGACGTTTAACAAGGACGACTCATTGTATGCTGAGACCGTTCCCTTTAAGCCAATGCATCATGGGAGATGTAGTGTGAAATCTGACGCTAAAGGGCAGATAGACTAGCGTCTCTGAGCTTCGTTGTTTTGTTCACTTTTTCCACGGTCTGATACCGGATTCTGTGGAAAGCTACACCGCTAAAGACGAGCTTTAGCTGCTATTTTTGTTAGAACTGAGAGACTTTTTGAGCTAAATTGGAACAAGGAAGTTGAGACTTTAACCACTTCTGATTGGTCAGACTGATGACATGTGATTAAGCCTTCAAAAATTATTGTCGGAGACAGGTGAAGGGGCGGGACTTTTCCGCAAACGGCTTTAGATGCAGCTAAATCGCGGTCATTCTTAACAAAATGTCTTTAATAGAAACAAATAAACACAAAGAAAAACATATTTTATGATCTTTTATATTCTTAACTACTCAGTGTTTTATCAGGGTTTGTTTGGATGAACACAAAGCTGATATCTTGGAGATGGGAAATGTTTTTAGATCAGTTAATGAGGGCTATTTCCCACAGCACACTTGACCACCTCCTACGGCACACTGGTTGAAAAACACTGGCTTAGAGGTTGCTTTTTGTGAGGAATTAACATTACAATACCCCAAAAAGCTTAAAAAGTTGATTTTGCATCATATAGACCATTTAAAGAAAATCTTCCACTTACTATTATTGGTATGCATAGAGCTAAAAGTGCAAAAGCAAACAAAGGTTCTTGCCAATGGACGCTCCTGCATCATCTTGGATATGCCATGAGACATTATTTTCACTTCATTGCATAGAAAAGCCCGCAAAGTGGTGGAAAAAATGTTTAAAGACATTCATTTCTATATGTACTTTGTTTTTATTGCATAAATCAAGGGTCCCGTCTGCAGACAAATTCAATCTCCTCCCTTAGGTGGATCTATCTGCACTTCCAATGTTATTTTCTCCACAGTTAGACAATCCAGCGTTAAGTGCCTTCTTTTATATTTATATACCAGTGTTGGTGCTTATGCATTATTAAGTTATGAAGAGCCCGGTAAGCACCCCAGAAAAGCCTTTTTGAATGAATATTTTAAAACCCTTATACACACAGTTCACATCTGCCCTGTACTGCCATTGCAAAGATTTGGTCCTAATGTCTTATGCACAAACTCCTTTTTATCCAACAGAGTTACAGGGATCTCTTGAGTTTTTTTTTTTCTTTTGAAGTTTGCTGATTCTGAACAAATCTTTGAAAGTTCGCATGCTTTTGAGAACTATCAGGGAAAAGCGGAAAGCAGTCTCATTATCTCTGTCCGAGGAAGCTCTGCTACTCTTTTATTAGAGGTTATTTTGACATGAAAAACACGTAAAGATATGAGATTTTTTTATTTTTTAATCATCCTTACGGAGAAGCAGAAGTTTCTGGATTGACTTGGCGGATGATCGAGGAGCCATAGGAAGCAGAGTGATAGGAAAGACTATAAAGAAAAATGGCAGCGAAAAAAAACAAATTGTAAAAGGCAGATAAAGAAATTGGATGAAAAGGAGCAATTTGAGACTAACGGACGTTAATGGAGGGAATGAAAAATGAGATAAGCAATCAAAACAAGGATATTTAGAGAAAGATTCCAGTGTATATTCCCCTGCTAAATGAGCCAAGGCCTGTCTTCAGGGTTTAAATCTGGGTCACGAGTGTCAGACCCTGCCCGTGTCTTTGATGCAGCATCGCTCACTGCTGAGGTGGCTGTTCTTTGTACAGTACAGGACAACTTTCTCTTCTTGTCTCATAAATCCAATTGCATGCATACATAAACTCCGCCGCTGGCTTTAAGGCTCGGCTTTGACATATCCTTTGTGACAGCGCTGGCTTTAGAGCGCAGTGACAGAGGGGAAGAGAGGGAGTTGGCTTTGGGGGCTGAGAGAAGGTGGCATGAAGGAGAAGACAGATGAATCAAAGGCAGGAAAACAGCAGCAGCCGAATCAGCATCACTGCATCTTTTGTTGACAAAGTTAAGAGTATCAGGCAAATTGGTAAACCGGATATCTACCCCTCTCACAATTTGAGATTTTCTAGCTAGACTGTATGTTTAAAAGCTACGTAGAACACGCTAAAACACAGGTTCTTGAACCTGCATTTAGACCATGGTGTTCACGCTGGACATGCAGGGAGGGGCTTCTTCGTCTTTTTCTACTATGTTTTCTAGCGCATGTCCACCACGACAGTTCGAAAAGGTTTGGAACAGGATAAGAGGTGCAAGTGTCATGAATCTTGCTCTAGGCCTTTTCTTTCACAGCTCTGTTCCCGTATATGAAAGACTTGGTGTCATATAACTCTGGATGGACACAAACCGCAAATTCTCAATTTGGCAATTTCCTTGACTTAAAAGTGACATCAAAGTTTGACTGGTTTTAAGTTGCAGGGCACGTTCAATGGCTATGTGTTTTGTCCATAAAGCCTGAAAAAAGTTGTAGAAACTTGTGTAGATTGTAGAACATGGAAGCTTGAAACAGACTTTTTATTGAAATCGGCCACTTGAACAAACATTGCTGATGGCGGTGTGACCGTAGCTACTTGTGCATGTGTGCTACTGTTGTCTTCTAGTCGTGCTTCTACGTTTTTTAGTGTCGGATCCCACCCCAAGGGAGGGAGAAATAGCTAACATAAAGAAAATAATATTAAAGCTGGTAGGGTTTAAAGGCTGCCAGTGTAGCCGTTAATTTGAGTGACAGCAACGCCGAGTCCGAAAACAGGGGCAAGCTGATGAAACGGATTCCTCCCAGGAATTCAGCTGCCACTGGAACAGGGGTTGCTTGAGGCTTTTATGCCTCGCGCCCAGCCTGGTGATTGGAGGAGGGAAGGAGGCTGCAATAATCTCCTGCTGGAGGTGAAGTCAGATGGTGTGGTGGAGGCTTCTGTAAAACACATACGCACACACACATATACACACCAAAAGGCCGGGGGCCTTCACATTTAGCTTAATATTTTGAAGAGTATATCTTTTATTGCTTTACCCTGTGCCGGTCCCCAGCCTGGATAAAATACAGGGTTGTGTCAGGAAGGGCATCCTGCGTAAACATGTGTGCTGAAACCACCTGTGCAAACCAGTGATGGCTGATTCGCTGTGGCAACCAGTGATGAGATATGCTTAAAGGTGAAGAACTTCTCTTTTTTGCATTCAAAAATGTCAGCAATATTTAAAACAATCTTTTTTTTTAAAGTCTGTTAACAATTGAAATTCCTAATCTTTTGGCATTGAGATACATCTTCCCATTTGCTCATGCTATATTTGACATGGACTGTCACTCATTCTCATCTGTATCCCTGTACATTTTAATATATATATGCATAACAAAATTCTGCCTTAAAGTAAGTTTTAGAGGGCAATTTTAACCTTTCAACAGTAAGAGAACATCCTGAAAACACCATGAAAAGATTAATATATATGCTAATATAAGACTTGTATTCACTTGTGACTTCAGTCTGCTCTCTCGGATATTTGAACCTTTTGTTATAGACTTCTGGGATTCAAAGAGACTAACAGTGCCTGAATTGACAATAGGACAAACACAGATATAACCTTAAAACTAGCATTAAGTCTCCTTACCACGAGGAATGCCTATTCCTCCTATCATCCTGCAAAGGTTGACTTCCCCTGTTAAAATATCTCACTGTTTATTGAATATTTTCTTTCAGTGGGCTTAGAGATTGATTATTATTTCTCAAATGGAACATTCTTCAAGTAGAGGATGGCCTAAAGAAACTTAAATGTTAAACTAACCCAGTTTTTATATGTATATATTCCTACTTCAAGTAAATAAAAAATAAATAAAACCCTAAAATAATGTGTGGTACCACCCCAATGTTCCTATCATCTGAATTAGCTTACTTTATTGCACTACAAGTGATAGTATGACATTTAAAAATAAAATATCTGCCTCCAATTATTTTTAATAACACAAAGTTAAGAGAAAGTCCACTTAAGCCAAACTGGTGGTCACGTTTACTTTTGATATGTTTTATAAGCCTTCAGCTAAAGCTTCTTTGTCTTTTAGTCTTTTCTAGCGTTAGCTAGTTAGCCCCCAGCATGACTTGTTCTTTTAGTGTTTATTTATTTGATCTAATTTTTATTTCAGGGTATAGCTTAGTTATCCAACAGTCAAAAACTGGTTTTGTTATTGTTAGAAATGCCTTTAACAACAAAAAGTAAGTACAACATTAGCTCGGACCTTGTTGATAGCTGGATAAAATTTAGATGCTCATTTACTAGCTTATTGGGATTTAAAAACCTTTTCATTTTATTTTTAACAACCATTTAAAGCATAATCTTCCTTTTTTTGGTTTCAAGTGCTGTTTGTATCGCTTTAAATGAGGCATTTGTGGAATTCAATTTTAATATGCTAATTTAGCCATTTTTAAGGCATTGTTTATATGTGTGAAAGATGAGGCCTTGTTTTTGTTGAATCAATGTTAAAGGTTCAAACGGTAAAGAAAATAATGTATATAACTTTTCGCATTTTTGAGACTTTCCCTACATCTTTTTTATCGCATTTCCTCTACCAGATATGTGGCCTTTCTTTCTCCTTCCTGAAGCCACTTTAGCTTTCAGTTTTAATTTTCGTCACTTTTTACCTCTATCCCGCTTTCTCTGCTATCCTTTTCTCATATCCTTCATGCTGTCTTCACTCTTCAATCCCTCCTTCTATCAGTGTTGTCCTCTTCCAGCTCAGCCTTGCATGTCTCCACCTTAGCCCCATCTTGTCTCGTGAGGCAGCCAGTGCGCGTGGAGTTGATTAGAACGGAGCATTAGAAAGTTCAGAGCAGAGGAGAACAGAAAGTAGTGTCTTGCCGCTGGGCAGAAAAGAATCAAATCGGATGTGCCTCACACACGGGGTCGCCGGCGATGGATTTTCAGGGTGGTTTCAGAGCATTGGATTTCTGGGAGCGTCCTCAGAGCAGCCAGAGGCAGCCATGCGAGAACTGCAGTGGTCCAGTCAAAGCGAGAGCTTTTCCAAATGCAAAGCATGTCTAATGTGGAGGTGAAGGATAAGGCGCTTAGTCTAAAGCTTCAAGATGTTTGGAGCGGACATGATTTTCAAAGGACATGTAGTTTATGCCAAAGTACTGATAAAATGTGCAACTGATTTGTTTTCCATGCATTGGTGCGTGGTTAGGAATAGGGATGCAACAATTCACGTACCCATGATTCAGTTCAAATCTCGATTTTTGGGTCAAGGTTTAGTTTTGGTTTAATGTATAATTTGTGTATTACAAAACAACAACAACATACAAAAAATAGCTTGTAATCAAGTACAAATGAAATAAGAAACCTTTCAGTAGGCTCATATTAAGCCTTGTGCAATGTAATAAAACAATAAATATAAAATCCTTAAAATTAGCACAACAATTGTTTGACACTTTCAACGTAAACTTACTGGTATGTAGTAGGTATGCAACTATACACTTTCCCCACAAAACGGTTTGTGATGTAACATACAATTTAGGTTTCAATCTGGCATCCCTAGTCAAGAGAACCTGGCTGCGAACATTAACTTCCTGAATCGGAAGATCATGGCCGGAAATGGAAGTACCCCCATATTGCTAAAAAAAAAAAAACTGGCGACCTTTTACAGTTATAGTTTTGGGTCAGGGTTAGGGTTAAGGTTAAGGTTAAGATTAGGGTTAGGCTAATTTTTATAATTTCTGCTTCCGGCTGATCGTGTCAGGTAACATCTTGTCTGCAGCCTGGTCCTTCGTTGGGACTGTTGCCTTCCTGCATGGAGGATTCCACTTCGGTTCGTTCTTATTGGATTCTGGATGTTGCCCTGATCCTTTCTTGAATCTTCTATGGTCAGTGAACCAAAAGTAATACCGGTAACCTAAGAGGTGATTGACTATTAGTAATTCTAAATATCTACAGTGGCCTTGTGATTGGTTTGTCTTTGGTCTAGGACGTTCCATACCTTTCACCTGATGACATCTATAGTAGTCTTTTAGCACAACTGACCTTCAAGAGAATATTATTGGCTTTAAAATTACTTGATCATATGACTTTGAAGTAAAATCAGAAATAGTACACCATAGACAAATAAAAATGAGAAATTCCATAAAATGCATGAATAAAAAAGGAATATGACCGTATGACACTCAGCTGCCAGTTGTTTTTCATCATAGAGGTTTGTTAGATTGACCCTGGCATGACTGAAGCGTGTTACACCCCAATGTAGAGGTGACCCATACCTTGAAGGCTACTCTCCAGCTCTTGGCGGTCTTTTCCATTCAGACCCACAAAGGATTTAGCACCGAGGCTTTTTAGAATACTTCCCCAACACGCCGGCTTGTCTTTAGGGCCCCGATGACAATGGAGGACAATCCTCTAGTAAACTAGCCCCTTGCCCACCTATACACACGCAGGCTTCGCACGCGCCTGTGTCTGTATCATCCATGTCGCAGAACTGCCACAGAAGCATCCACACTGCCGCTGGCTGCACCAGCCGCACAAACAGATCCCAAATCTCAGACACAAGCTGACGTGACTGTGCGTCTTGTTACATTAAGATTGAACCCACACAAAGATGCGACACTAACTCATTGCTAATTGTGATTTTAACGTGGTTGGAGGGTGCCTGTGTGTGAGATTCCTCATTCCAGAAGAAGTCTGACACGTGCAACAGTGCAGACACATGTTGGGATCAAGATGTCAAGACATTTATATTGTTTGGAGCTGACAGTGTGTATTTTTTTGTTTGCTTTTGTGATCACTATAGTCTGCCAAGCGGCATCTCCTGCTCCCAGTTCTTCATGGTGGCTAGTCCCCATGTGCATGTTTGTTGTATGTACTTTGCATCTTATGCAATTGGCAGCTTTGTGCATACGTGTATGTGTGTGCTTGTGTCTGATGTCTCTCATTATAGGCCACAGGCCAGACTCCCACCACGTTCCATCCTGATTAGTCATCTCTTCTGCGGCACTCTACAAAATTAACAACCTGAATGTGTGTGTTTCCATACATGTGTGCCTCGTCACTTTAATCAAAATTCTTCCAACCTGTCTACCTGCACTGATGATGATTTGCCACACTGCCTACACATTTTCTTTCACACACATCCTCTTTTCCTTCTCTTCGCTTCACACACAAACACACGGGAGCACGCATGAGCAGCGGCCCACGGCGGTTAAACGCTCCCCCAGCAAGCCAACTGGAGGTAATTTACCATACCTTGGTGGACAGATACCATTTTACTCAACATGGTGCATAGCCTCCTGAGCTTTGTTCTGCAATCGACCTCTCTTTCTGCCAGGTAAAGAATGAGCAACCATCAGGTGAAGAAAAAGTAGATTAAACAAAATGACAAGAGGGAAAAAAAACACGTATGAGTACCTGAGTGCCTTCGTTGCAATTATGGCACAGTGCAAAACAAACAGGTTTTGACTGAGTATATGGGAATGATTGAAAGTTATGCACAAGAGTTTTTTTTTTTTCATGCAATCACATCAAACGCTTCATTGGCTGTAGTGTCAACACACATCTCGGCAAACTGTTTTTCTTCAAATTAAAGGGGTTTGAATAAAACATGAGTTTTTTTTTTCTCCTTTTCGCTAAAACAGTGTAGCTGCAAATCTTATTTTTTTCAGATGCTTTTTTTCTGAAGCTTTACACAGACACAAGTCCTCGTGGTATTCTTCTGGGCATACACACGGAGTAGACTGCAAACGCGGTGAAGATACGTTTGACAGCCTGCATGATGGCTGAAGGAGAGGGGCATCTGGTCTCCGGGAGATAAGCGCTCGTGTGCGGGGAAATGTGTGTTGACGAGGCAGCGAGGGATCCAGACTGGTCAGCACTCATTAGTGAAAGAGAGAATCCTCGAATGAGCGCTGCAGTGACAGCCAGGCCTGCATGTGTAGACGCACCAACCAGGTCAGGCTGCCTAGGTGTTTGGCCCAACATCAATTAGTTCAAGGATGCATGCAATATAGTGTGCGAGTACAGGGACCATGGCGACAGCTCCGTTAATGCAGACTCTGTTGGAACTAAAGATTTGGGGCAGAAAAATGTGGGACACAGTGTATACTTACGAATACAAGAGTGCAGAGAGGTCTATCCTCTTGGTGCTTCAAAACAGGGTTTTCCAGGGTGTGTGGGTAACGGCTTTCGCCGTTATCATCATGCAAATTAAATAGTCTCGTGCACAAACATCATAACACGATTGCAGGGGTAATAAAACCAAAATGTCTTGGAGCACAAAAACACTCTCGGTGGTGAGATTGTGTGTGCTGTTTTCACTCGCTTGCTTGGCACCAATTTGTGCACCAATTTTCGACATGTGCATGTGCTTCAGGAGGAAATTGATTCATTTTCCAGTGTTGACTTGTACTTAACCAGAGGAATCACAAATGTCGAACCTTCCCGGCTTTCAGGTCGTGGAATGTCTCGGCTGCAACGACGAGTTTTTCTCACACATTTCTTTCCTAATTCACTGTCAGATAAATATTATTTTTAGAAAACATGCAAAATGTTGTCCCTCACAAAGAAAAGATACATCTTTCTTAGCAAAAAATAGTACTCTTGATACTATTTGTATACTTAGAAAAGAATCCTTGCTATTGTATAGCCAGTACACTATAGACAATGTACGAGTGGTGCAGGAAGTATACAGTATATTCCTCACAATTGGCGCACCATCAATAAAGGGTCTGTTTTCGAACTAATTTCACATATAAGGCATATTAAGCGAGACTAAAGAGTCAGCAGTACATTTATCAGTGAAGACTATTAATAGCGTTCACAGTAGCTCTAGAAGTTGTTTGTAGCGCGCTACACGTTAGCCATGTTAGAAGTGGTAGAGCTGCAGTAGAGTTTTCACACTACCTGTAACTCCCAACCTACTTTGCAACTTGAAAGAAAAACAGACCTATACATTTTCACAAAGGCAAAAGGAAACTGTGACTATGCTGACACATAAAAAAAGCGGACTAAAACCACTAAAAAAAAAAATGTTACAGTGACTATGCTAACACGTAAAAAATTAGACTGATACCGCTAAAGCAAATGTTACTGTGACTATGCTAGCACGCAATCAAAACAGGCCGATATTGCAAAAACAAACATTATTGTTACTATGCTAGTAAAAAAACAGGCTGATACCGCTAAAACAAATGTTACCATGACTACGCAGAATGCAAAAAAAGAGACTAATATCGTTAAAACAAATGTTACTGTGACTATGCTAACACGCAATCAAAACAGGCCGGTATTGCAAAAACAAACATTATTGTTACTACGCTAGTAAAAAAACAGGCTGATACCGCTAAAACAAATGTTACTGTGACTACGCAAAATGCAAAAAAAAAGAGACTAATATCGTTAAAACAAATGTCACTGTGACTACGCAAAATGCAAAAAAAAAAGAGGCTAATATCGTTAAAACAAATGTTACTGTGACTACGCAAAATGCAAAAAAAAAAGAGGCTAATATCGTTAAAACAAATGTTACTGTGACTACGCAAAATGCAACAAAAGAGGCTAATATCGTTAAAACAAATGTTACTGTGACTACGCAAAATGCAAAAAAAAAAGACTAATATCGTTAAAACAAATGTTACTGTGACTATGCTAACACGCAATCAAAACAGGCCGATATTGCAAAAAACAAACATTATTGTTACTACGCTATTAAAAAAACAGGCTGATACCGCTAAAACAAATGTTACCGTGACTACGCAAAATGCAAAAAAAAGAGACTAATATCGTCAAAACAAATCTTACTGTGACTACGCAAAATGCAAAAAAAAGAGGCTAATATCGTTAAAACAAATGTTACTGTGACTACGCTCACTCTTATCCTTGTTTGTAGTGTATAAAAAAATAACACAGTTTGACACTGCTATAAGTTTGCATATATTCATAATAAAACCCAACCTTGTTTGCAACTCTTGAAAACAGCAGACTGTTATTTTGACAGAGCGTTGTTTACCTCACGAAATGGCTTCAACATAAGTCAACACAACCACAATTAATCCATATATAAACTGTAAGGTGCACTTTGTTTTTATAAAAAAAATAAGGTTTTAAAGTGAAAAAAACTATACCAAACTCAAAAAGTTTCAGACTAAATTTGAACATTATAAGTTTACAAAGTAAACTTATAGTAAAATTTGAATGCATTACTTTTTGCTAAGGGCAGTTTAAAAGGCCACAATTATTGTTTTTCTTTTTTTTTTTTTAGTGAAAAAGCAAGTTTAAAAAAGGAAGGAGAAGGGTTTGACTACAAATTGTAGATAAAACATAAAAACAAGTGAAAGGGTCTAAAAAGGAAATCCAAAATAAAAGTATTACATTTTTATACAAAATCAAATGAAAAAAAACTCAAATATTTGTATCAAAAATGCACAAAATTCTATGTACTTTTGCAGACTTCATATACTGTGAGTGGCCCCAAAAGATACAGTCATCAAAATCCTTGCTGACAATTCTATTTTTCTAAATTCCCTTTGTCTGTTTTTTCTCTCTTGCACGTCTCACTTTACAAAAAAAAATGAACCCAAAATATTTTCAACAATGGGCAGGTTCATCAGAGGCACATGTGTGGCAGACCTTACTTCTACAATCGACTGAGGGGAGCGCCAACACATCGCGCATATTCAGATAATTAGCATCATTACTGCTTGTTTATTTAGACTATTTGAGACAATCAGCCCATTAGAATAATGAAAGGAAACTGGTGAGGAGAAGAAAGGCATTGCTTTGGCTTTTCACCATTGTCTATTCATTACAGACTATAGATGAAACATATTTTTCTCGTGCCACTGAATCAACATATGGGACAGCGCAACCCCTGCTGAATTATGCACGAATGTCTGGACTTTGGATTAGGACAGCTCTGGGCAATCATGCCGTTATTGTCAGCTAGGGCCCCGTGTGCGTCCAGGAAATGAAAGAGTTAATTAACCGGCGGGTGAGGTGCATGGCGGAGCATACGGGGTTTGATGGAATAGCTTTTGAATTATGAAACAGTGGAATGCTGTGGCTGGTGGCGTCCGGCCATATGTTCCCGTGTGCCTTCTCTGTTGAGCTGGAGACAGCTGGTCAGATTGCTCATGTTCAACCGAGTTAGGGACCAATCAATCAAAAAAGGGGGGGCAGCTTGTTCACTTGTTTAAGTGGAGGCAGGAATAAATCAGAAGTCTATTGTGAGTCTATCATTTTAGAGCCATTAGGGATTTGTCAGAGACTATTTGCTGTCAGGAAATGTAACTCTAGTGGAATCAGGTGCACAGGCTTTGATGTTGAAAATCAAATGGATTTGTTTTTTTCCCGCGCTCATGGGTGATTTTTGCCAGATCCAAACTGGTCCAGGAGCTTCTGTTAGGTCTGTGCTGTCAGTGGTACACACCATATTTTTGGGAGTATTGGTCAAGTATCTTTTTTTTTTTTTTGTATAGTTGTGCAACTCTCAACGTCATCCGTGTTAACTTAAAACATGCCAGTAGCTCCTCCTGCACGCAACAGGAGCGTTTAGTTTATCAACGCTTTTTTGGACAAGAATTGACTTTGACTCAGGCAGCAGACGTGAGTCTGACATGCATCTAAACAGAGCCAGCGTATGCAAACTTGATGTGTCGAAAAAAATGGGCGCGAGTTGGACGTGCTTTGAAAAGGGGTGGAGCGAATGCGAATTTGACCAATATAAAGAAGAAGCGCTGCTCCTGTCCTTGGCTGTGGGCCCTGCCTCTGGCTGGTCTTGCGTCCTCAGCCGTCCCTCAACTCATCTGGATGAAGCTCATCTGCTGGATGATTAAAACATGTAGCCGTAGAGTTTCATTCTTCTGTAAGTGCTCTGGTACATCGCCTGTCCGTCCTGGGAGACGATCCCTCCTTTATGTGGACACCCCTGAGCTCTCTTCTCTTTTTTTTTTCTGGAATCCATTTTTTTTTGTGGGGGGGGGCTTTTCCTTACAGAGATCTAAGGGCAAGGATGCCCAGTTTACCTACTCTGTTTAGTTAAAGTTTTGCCATTACCCATTGAATTCTACGACTTCATGTTCTTTATGATTCATGTCAACCCTTGTGTTATTTTGTGTCCCATGACCCCACCCTTACATTGACGTGTTATCCCTACCATGGCAAAGGAGGATTTCATGTAGTCCATGGACACCAGTGAAGATCACAAATCATTGTAGGAAAAAAGGTTCAGCGCACTGTCTAGTGGGGTCTAGATGACCCGACTCCCAATGTTAAAGTGCCTAGGATAGCACAAGGGTTAATTAAACAATTACCAGTATGAAGGCCATTAAGACAAATATTGTTGTAATATTGGGCTATAAATGAATTAAATTGAACTGAATTGAAGCAGCATGACATGAATATGACTCACGTCAAAAAAGAGGCAGTGAATGCTAATTTGACATGTGTATAAAGTGTGACCTATACTCTGGTGCGATATATACGTATGGTACTTTTTTTTTTAAATTTGTCATTGGAATATCTGTGCTTTTTTCTGTCATTTTTTTTCTAATCTTATTTCTTTGGCCAAACGAGGAACTTTTATAAAAGCCCAGCAGGGTCTTTTTCTGATAACACATTTAAGACACAGGCTGAAAGGAAGCAGGAAATATTTTTAAAGTTTTTTTTTTTGTCTTTTATTTTTTTTTAAAGAAAGCTTTGCTGAAACTCAAGCTTTGTAAAATAAATCAAAAAGTATTAAAAAAAAAAAAAGAAACAACTGCATCACTGACATTCTCCAAAGCGGCACAAATATGATCAAAGTTTCTAAAAATAAACGGATTTGATCACATGTTTACTTTGTTCAGGAATGCTAATGAAATGCATTCCCTAATGTTCAGGCTCATGCAACTAAAATTGAGTTTAGCTACAGTCTTTTTTTTTGGGGGGGGGGGATAATGCCCTTAATTATGGCCCGCAGCAGTCACAACTGCAAGGACCATATTGTAACTGCTACGAGGGTCGAACACTCAAAAAGCCCCAAAACGTCAAAAAAACGCGTCAAAACGCCAAAAAATGGGGTCAAAAGTCGCCCAAAGCACAAAACAAGTCGACAATTGTGTAACGCAACAAAAAAAAAACACACACACGCACAACACCAACGCACAAACGACAAAATTGTAGTCGCAAAAATGACGACAAAAACACGAAAAAGCCCCAAAAAGCCCTCAAAGGACGGGTTTAAAGCCAAAAAGACATGCCCAGCCTATAGTAAAAGACTGGCTGCATTGAAATACATGGGCCAACTGACCGCAAAATTTTCTATATTGTTTCTGCTTCGTTTCATTATTATTATTCCGCTTTCTATCTGCGCCTTTGAGCTCAAATTTGACCCCCGCCACATACCCGAAAACTCACCAAAATTGGCACACACCTAGGATAAATTGAAAATGAATTTTCGGCAAAGAGAACGTCACCCCCCCCACAATGATGACATCACGGCGAGCGTTCCCGTCAAAAAAATGAATGGGCCGAAAATCGCTTATGGGGCCAAAAAAAAAAATTTTGAAATACAGTTAAGAAACCAAAACACACTTGTTGGAGATATCCCAAAGAAGTTATGAAATCATTATGGGATGGCCACATGACCTACGGCTTGGCGGCCATTTTGTGGCGAACTCTGAGAAATGGCGATTTTCGTGTTTTTTGATAATATGGGAAAACGACACTTTTGTTTGAGCGATTTTCATGAAATCGGATACAGATGCCAACAGCTTGATTCTACAAATACCAGAGAAGTTTCGTTGACCTTTGACCTTGGGAAAGGGCGGCCATCTTGAATTTTCCGAAAAAAGCACCTTTAGTAATGGATACAAACGAAAACTCGTCCTAGGGATTTTTTTCGATCGTCTTGAAACTTCTCGGGCATCAATGGCACGCTACTGTGGACAAAATGTTGGAATTAGAAGTTGTAGATTTTGAACGGCGTGCGCGTGGCGAATTCGCAACCGCCGCCATTTTAGCTAGCTCGCACATATTTTATCGGAATGTTGTGAAAATAAAATATGCGATTCCCTGGCCCACACTGAACAAAACGATGCCACATGCGACAAGATCGATAAAGGAATGTGGCCGTGGCAATCAAAAAACGATCGCAAAAAAAAGTGCTGACTCGGCAAAAAAAAAAAATTTCGGATTTTTTTTTTAAGAATCCGCTAACGAAACCCAGATAACTTTGTTGGATATATCCAATCAAACTTTTGAAATCATTACGTGAGGGCGACACGACCTATGGTTTGGCGGCCATTTTGTGCCAAAATCGGCCATTTTGAGATTTTCGCGTTTTTACTCAATATGGAAAAATGAACTTTTTTTCGAGCGATTTTCACGAAATTTGACTGGCTTGTCCCTAGCGTAAGTCTACAATCACCTCTGGAGTTTCGTCGACCTTTGACCTCGGGAAAAGGCCGCCATCTTGAATTTTCTATAAAAAACACCTTTACCATCAGATTCAAACGTAAACTTGTCGTTGGAATTTTCAACGATCACCTCGAAACTTTTTGGGCATCAATGGCAAGCTACTGTGGAAAAAATGTTGGAATTAGAAGTTGTAGATTTTGAACGGCGTGCGCGTGGCGAGCTAGCAAAGTGGCGCACTGTTATAACTCCCATGCCTTTCAATACAATACAGTGAAAATTGAATGCATGCATTTATGCCTGGATCTGAATACATTGAAAAACACTGGACAAGGACATGTAAGGAATGTGGGCGTGGTTAGCATAAAACCACTGTTGCTAAGGACAACAAAAAGTTTACTTTTCCCGATTTGTCCGAAACTGACGTTAATCCGTTCGTCCTCCCGAGGCAAACAAAACATAAAATGGTTGCTATGGAGATAAAATCAACAGAAAAGCCGCCATTTTGAAAAAAAGTGGGTTTTTTGTCAACTCATGACATGTAGCTTTCACCAATGGAGCAATGTGTTTTTCTGAGTAAGTTAATGATGCTGATCGCTATGCTAGCAGTTTTAGCCCTGTTAGCATAGCTAGCATAGTTAGCATAATTAGCATTTTAGGTAATGTGTTTTTCCGAACAAGTTGATGATGCTGATCGCTATGCTAGCACTTTTAGCCAAATTAGCATAGCTAGCATGATTAGCATAGTTAGCATTATTAGCTTATGCAGCTTTTTCTATCCCTCATTAATGGTGGGCGGTGAGGGCGGTGGTGGTGCGTAGAGTTGGGCGTGGAAGGCGGGTTGCGTCTGCGGGCCATACAACGCCGCTTGCGGCTTTAATTAATTTTGAATTTTCAGGGTTTATTTTGACATCTTATAGAAAGAAAATGTGCCAAAAGCCATTTTTATTTTTGTGCACAAATATCAAATTAAAATGTCCTTTTACAACCAAATTGAGATACTGGATGGGACTTTTTTTTTTCTTTCTGTAGAGCAAAGCACGTTGAGTAGAGCCTCTTATTGTCTTGCAGGGCCAGAATGACATGGCCACACTGATCAATAGTCTCTGTTACACATGATTTATTTTCCATGGCTCTGGCTGTCTGCTCCGCTCCATCTGTCCTCCTGCTCCTGCAAATTTCTGCTGTTTCTCCCTGTCTCAAAGTCGCACACCAGCACACACACACACACACACACACACACACACACACAGAGGTGACAGGCCTGTTTAGTTGGAGCTGCGGCTGACTTTGTGAACAGAGCCGATGCCGTCTACAAGCCGGAAAACGCAATTTCCAAAAAGGAGAATACCAAGCTGGATTTTTGATCCATTTACCGAATAATGATCTTCTCCTAAACTAACAGAATCTTTTTCCTCATTGGAAATGTTGAGTTTTCGGGTTGCAGGCAGATAGTAATTGAATTACTCGTTTGCTTGGTGTGAGGGCGTGTGAAGCAGTAATTGAACAATGCCGGTCGTCTTAATCGCATCAGAAAAAAGAAAAAAAAAGGAACGAGCCTTCCCAGTCTCTCTTCCTGCCACACCTAATCTCAGAGACCATTATCTTATTAATTGTTTATTGCTGATGGAGCGTGAAATCAACAATTAGATTGGAACATTACTACATTTCACACTTTGATGGTGATTTGAAAAAGCAACTGGCATGAAGGCAAATGTAATCCAAACAGAAAGCATCCACAGTTTGACTTGAGTCCCGCGTTTGTGCAGGAAATGATGATGCTTTTCTGGAGCTGTCAGGATCGTTTTCAGTGCTTTGTCAAAAAGCTGACCAGCTTTTTGTGTATTGTGTGTCTTGTGTGTGTGTGTGTTTTTTTTTTTTATTTTAACTTCTGCACTTAACTCCAAAAGGGTTACAGAAGTGTCAAATCGTGTTGGAGGACAGCAACCAAGTGAGCAAATCCTCTCTGCGTGTCAATTTGCAGGCCTGCATGGTGTCAGAAACACTGAACTGTGAGAGAAACGGCTCGCCGCACGACCGTCTGGACTCAGCAGGAAGTACCTACTCATCCACTTCCAGGTCAAACTTGGACGTCATGTGGGCCAGATGCCTGCTCTTCATCGCTACCTTGCTCTTCCCTGCAGCCGGCGGTAAGACGCCGTCACTCATTAACCCCCCTCCATGCTCATTCAATTATAAGATAAAGATCTTTTTTTATGTTTTTTGTGAGAGAGAACATAAATTGTTGAAATACACAAATAATCATGAAATTTGACCCATTTCTTCAGTTGCTTTTGTCATTAAAAGCCTCTAACTCATCTGTGTGGGTATGACACAGGAATGACATCACCCTCCCCATTCCTGTAGTTTTTATTTAAAATTGAATATAAAGATTTGAAAAAGTTTGAAAAAAGTTTTACTTTGACTTAGAACAAATAACATTCTGATCTTGCCTGTTTTTTTGACACATTCATTGACAAATGAAAAAGTGACTTTCCAAATGATTTGGACGTTTAGTTGTTGAATTGTGTATAATGAACTACAGGGGTTGGACTAAGCTACGGTGACAAAACTGCACCACATGGGGTCATTGTTTTGATTTATCACACTAAACTCATTCACTGGGACTGACAATCACTAAAATCATTGGCAGAAGCTTTAAGATTTCATGCCACCACCTTATTTTTTTTTTTTTTTAAATTGCTGCCGTGGTCATGATTATAGACGACAGCAGTCAGTCAGGAGGGAGGGAGGGAGGGAATGACGCCGTATCAAACTCGGGCAACAGCTGGGCAGCTACAGGACGGAGGCAGCCGGATCTGATTGGTCGAACTAACTGTCTTTGGATGGCGGCCATCCATATTAAGCGCCACTAACCACCTGGTAGCCCCGGGGTTATATAAAATTTGGGCCATTCTGCACCACTGCTTATTCTCAACTCAGATTTTGAGCACACATTATATTCTTGTGAATTTACAAATTCACTCATTTTTAGACAAGATGCCTCCCAGAACGAAGGTCCAGCCACAGCAGCAGTCTTCATCAGATGAACGGATGTGGCAGTAGCACAGGGGCAGGGGGGGTTGGCTGGAGGGCGACGGTCTGAAATCGGCTGATCATAAGACGATTTGGGGGGAATTTGGAGACCCTCCTATCAGTCAGTTATCATGCTGCTGCCTTCCTGCCCCCCTTCTGTAAATTAGTAAATTAGCTACCAAATGTCCCACACAAACAAACAAACCAGTTCAGATATCCCGGACGAGCCCCCAATTTATGTTACACCCCTGTCTAGGAGTTTGTAAATGGGTGTAACATAAAGGTAAAAAGGAAAACTAAATTCACCAATGACTCAATAACCTTCACCAGACTCAGACTGAAATTAAGCTGGGAATTTATTTACAATGCCCATTCAAAAACATACCAATAACCAACCCAAATTACCAGGACCAAAAAACTCTAACAATGTTTAATCTAATGCTCTGCTGCTGCCAGCTGGAGGGGGAGGGGCCTGCTGGAGGGGGAGGGGCCTGCTGGGAAGTCCTCAGCCAATCAGGTGGTCCGGACACCGTGGAATCTAATTGGCACTAGAGAGGAGGGAAAAGAAAAGGGAAGACAGATCCTCCCAAAGGAAAACATACAAAAAAACATAACAAACATACAAACAAAAGAACATTACGGCCACAGCCGTAACAGGCCGCTGACCAATGTCAAAAACATCGTCCAGTTGCCATTTAATTCCAGCTTTTTCTCAAAACGCAACTGCTGCCCCCTGATTCCAAAAGCGACCGACCTTGCTGAAAAACTTGCATTTAGACGGCAGCGCGGTGGCATTTAACAAAGCAAAATGGGACGTTGAAAAAAAGCTCTAAAAGGCCCAAACAAAATCCTAGAAAACTTTAGGTTTGTTAAACGTATTGCATTTATTTACAAAGTGAAAACTGTTGTGTAGCTCTAGGCGACCAAGGTTGTCGAGAAAAGCGTTCTAGTTTCATAACTGTTGTGTAGATGTTATTTTAACAGAACATGAAACTCAAATACAGAAGTACAACAGAGTTTTAGGGCTAGTTAGAACACAAAATTATTCTTAAAAAACTTAAGACTTTAAAGTTGTAGATTTACCAAAAAAATAAAGTGACAAGAAAAAAGTAAATAAATCTCGTTAATTTACAAGATTTTAAAGTCGTAAATTTATGGCTTTAAATCTAGTAAATTTGCTAGATTTTTATTATCTCGTAATAATACTTTTTTTTAATTTTATTTAGAAGGCCATAAAATTTCGTCATACGAAAGTTTTTTTATTTAAAAAATTTTGAAATAGAAAATTGTAAAAAATTAAATACATTTAGCAAAAAATCTAATAAAAATAAAAAGAAAACGCTCACTGACTTACAAATTAAATAAAAGGTTTCCATAAAATATATATAAATGTCTAGTAAACTGATGGTTTTGATCATTTTTGTTTGTCTATATTTAAATCAAATGAGACTATTTTAGGCTTTGATCTGCTTCGGTTGATCTGTTTCATGGCAGTTTTTTTGCATGTCCGCTCCACGCTCTGCACGTCTTTTGCTTTTACACCTTTAACTACGGCGCCATCATGCTCAAACACGCAGACATGTACGCGCCCACATTCAGACGAGCATTCATTTCTGATACATTTTCAATGTTTTATGTATTTCAATTCCAGTCCTCTCTGCGGGCGCCGGTGCCACAGGGTGCCTTATTCTGCGGACACCGACATAGCTGATCTAATTCATCTCAGTGGGTGTAAATGCAGAATTTGATCTCCTAGGTAACATGATTAGCATCAAAATGAAGAGATAAAAGCTACAAGGCCCACAGTATTGACAGTGACCAGCAAAAGTGGGGCTGGATGAAAGGAAAAAAAAAATGCTTTATTTATTTATTTATTCCTGCTCCACTGTCAGCTATAAATAAGTTGCTATAGCAGATTTATTAAAAATATCATTTTATTTTTTCCTTTTTATGCATTTTGAATGTTTGATTTTGCAGGGGAAATATATCTTCATATGAAAGAAGTTTACTGTTTGCAAAAACACTTTTAAAATGCACAAGTCGTTAATTTACACTTAAACTCTAAATGAAAGATGCACCATTAGTTTTTCAGGCATTTTTAAGATAAAACCATTTTTAGACATTTACACAATGAAAGTCTTGTTTTTAGTGTTGACATATTCATTTTCTCATGATGGAGGACAAACAGAAAATTGAACCTAGACTACAGAGTCCAATGAACATTAGCCACACCCACTAAATTAAAAAAGTCAAAGATTATTGTATAGAGGCTACACTTCTATATAAGCCACTAATGTCTACGTTGTATTATGGGATATTTCCACTACGAACAGTGCCTCACAGGTGGACTACTTTTTTATTCAGGGGAAGCTACTCTTCTCCCGCAATGGCAGTGGGCGGGACTTTCACTGTGCAATTTTTTTAAAAACGCTGGTGTTTGCTGTTCTAGTAAAATCCAATCGCCCCGCCATCCTAAAATAAAATAATGATCGACTGCCTTGTTATTCGATTTCTGATAGCGGATCCTGCGCTCTAACCTATACCCATTCATCTACTGTTTTAATATAAGATCTCCTACAAATACTTGCCCTCGTCACTCTTTCATTCTGTAAAATCTCAAGTTAAAGTTTATTTTAGACGTAGTTTTTTTTCACGCTGATCTCACAGCCGCTCAGCAGGACGCCCTCAGGTTCCAAAGGGTTAATCTACAAATTATCTGCATCATAGTTTAAGCTGCAGGGCTAAATGCCTGTGAAAGAAATAGAGGCTTATAGTCCGGAAATGAGTGCTGGATTTTTTTTTCTTTATATCGCTGTAAATGTAAAAAGCAGTCAGAGAAAAAAAGTTGTTTTAAAAAGAGCCTATTTGTGACATTTCGTTTTTGTGATTGGTGTTTTCCCCGTCCAAGCTGTACGGCTGGATAGCTCCAATTTTTTTCGCCATTTTTGTTGCACAGGTAATGTTAAGTTGGGGGTGTGAGTGGCTCTGAGCTAGTGGGGGAGAGTCTAAACAAAGCGATGATGGGAAGTGAGGGCAGGCTTACTCCGTGCCTATAGTCCCGCCCACAACTGAGAGGCGAATATCTGGTGAACTACTGCTGCTTTGCAGAAAAAATGTCCTAGAAAATGACTTTTTTGTTTGTTTTTTTGGGCTACAGGCGACATAATCTAATTAAAGATCTCTAGGAACACTTTGAAAATAAATCAAAAGATGATTGGAGTGGGTCTTGGACTATAGGTTTATTTGAAAGAAATGCCACTGAACTGTATGTTTTGTTTTAGCATTTACACAGGCTATATTATATCTCTGTTTTAACCTTTGGCTTCACACTAACGTCTACCTGCACCCTCATGTGCTGCAGTATCGCAGATTCACACATTTCCAACCTCCAAACTGGAATTCGCCTTCACAACTTTGACTCCTCGTCCGCCCCCGCACGCCCAAGGACACGCTAGCAACATAGAAACGGCGCAGCTGCAAAACCTGGGAAACGACCTCTCAACCATTTACATCCTCCGATAAAAAGGCCGGACACATTTGATACTTCGTGCACACATGCGCAGTGCAGATGGAGCCCCACCAGGCCATCTGTAACGCTTTTCCTTCTCTCTCTTGTGACGGTGAGATTTGAAGACTCCAAGAGGGGAGTTCTGGCCCACTTGGACTTAATCCTATTAATGGCTGATGTCAATCACACTTTGGAGCGGTCTGCTCGTTCACATCCCTTCTGCCATGCCTGCATGCAGATCATATGCTCGGAACGCTCCAGTTCTGCACGCCCACACGGACACCCCCCCCCAGACTCACAGGTGTCCTCGCAAGCAGGCTCCACACACACACACACACACACACACACAAACACCAATGCTTTGCTTTGACGACGCACGATGGATTTCAGTGGAAGGTATTTGCATCAATGTCTAAAGAAATAAGTCAACATATGCAAATGGCGGTGTTTATACTTAGCAGGGATTAGTCGAAACAAAGACTGTTTAGCTTGAGCACTCACAGCGGCAAGCACTCCATCTTTCACACAGAGCTAAGTCTTGTCATTATTACAGGATTAGAAAGAGAAAAAATAAATAAAAATATGTGTTTATATATATGTTTATTTATTTATTTTTTTTCCCTGGGATTGTAGCTTAGTATGGGATATAAGCAGAGTGGACTTGTTGGACATAATGCTTGATTGTCCTAATTTTAAGGAACATGCATAAAACATGGACATTCTATGATGTCTTGGCAAAAAAAAAATCCTAGTTTCACTTAATTAAAAAAAAAAAAATCCTACGTCAGTTACGACATACAGTTACCACACACATGATAATGGTACGTTCCATTTTTGTGATGGCTGTATGAGCCTCAAGGGAACTGCAAGACATGCTTGCAACCTTTACACACCTCTACGACCCTCCATGGGCCTGGCCAACCCAAAAATCCGCAGCACCCATCCGGATGCATATCACTACAGCTTTTCCAGTTTTTTTTAAATTTATTTTTCTATTTGGAACCGGGGTGAGAAAGCTGTTGAGTCTTAAGAAGTCTGCTGCTGTAGATAAAAGCTTCTACTCCAAGAACCCAAACCCCTCCGACCAAACATCGCCTAGGAAAATATTTCTCGCTCTACCAAAACGCTATTCCTTCCTTCATATTTTCTGCCTCCAGCGTCCGGTCCGAGTGTTCCGGCCGCCGGAGTGAGAGATCATCCCCTAAATCTCTCCCCTCCATGCGCCTCACCCTCTCGCCCTCCATCTTTCCGTCCATTCACTTCTTTCAGCACTCTCTTCTTCTTGGCCCAAATGTAGAAATCGATATCCTTTTGTTTCAGTCCCACGAGGCAGCCCGCGTGTCTGAATAAGATTGTCTGTGCTATCAGTGGCTGCCAAGCTTCTGTCACCACTTACACACCTAATGACAGACACATTAACATGCACTTATGCCTCACACATTACCAGACAAAGGCAGCGAGCTAAACATGGGCCCCTGCACTGTACGTGTTTGTATCTCGTAATCTTTAACAAGCCCTCCGTGACTGAACATTCTTATTTGTCAGTGTGTAAACGGTGGGAAGTGAATTCCTTGGTGGCACTTCATTAGCGAAGGCAAGGCAGCTGATGTATAGAGATCAACTCTGAAGGTTTCAGAACGCTCCCAGGAATACATGATGATCCGCGATCATTGCTACTTCATAGTCACCTATGTTTCTATTATACTTTTGAACCCTAACCTGATGGAAATACAGTTTTTGCTACAAAAGGAAAAATAATCTAGCTAAAAAGGGATAAATAATTACATTTTTATTCAATTATTTGCAAACACCTTTTGATAAATATTTGTCTAAATCATCAGGCAATGGAACTGGTTGTTTTAATCCAACACTAGGACTAAGGGACAATTAGTTAAAGTTAAAGATAAAGGCATTAAGGGCTACTTTGAAAGTACCTTTTGTTTAATGTTTTACCAGAATAAAGCTCATTTATTGTTGAAGTGATGTTAACACCAACATTTCAAGGAATTGCAGAAGAAAACAAGGAAACGAAAGACACACTATGACCTTTTGTAGTGATGACCAAACTATGGACCAACTACAAGGTGACAAATGGATTCACCTTGAAGCAGCTAAAGCCTTAACCCATTTGGGGTGCTGACCCGTTCAGGTTAGGGATGGACGATACATTGGTGCTAGTATTGGTATCGGCCGATATTTGCATAACTTGAGTTTATCGGTATTGGTCCGATATTAATAAAATCGGCATATAGTCTTCTATTTTTAGATACACTTTATTTTTTTAAATCGATACTTGTTCCTAATAGACTAGGAAGCTCATGTTTAGAGTCATAGTCAGTAAATGTTGGTTTTCGGGTAAATTTTATTTTTGATAGGGATCCATGTTGTTCCTAATAGATCCCTGGCAAAGGGGAGCTTATGGCTTACAGTAATGTCCAATATTTAATAAATGGTCTGAATGCTTACAGATATATTTATATGAAAGTTTTGAAGTGATACTTGTTCCTATGAGATCCTTTGTTGTATGTTAAAAAGGTCAAGTACAGTGTGATTGTCCATTAAAAGTACAGTTGTGCATGTCGGCCACAGCTGCAGGGCAAATATCAGTTATTGGTATTGGCTGGAAAAAAAATAATATTGGCCCATCCCTAGTTCAGATGCTTCAGGTTTTTGGGTTGTCTGGGCCCATTGAGAGGAGTGGCTGCATCTCATGCTACATGCACACCAGGCATGTAATGCATGGTCAAAAACAGACATTCAGTTGGAAGAGGCTTAGTGCGAAATGTCGACGCAGTTCAAATCTTGCTGATTTTGCGTCAAGCTTTTTCTTTCATTGCCTCTATTCCAATATGTGAAAGACTTGGGCCGCATTTACACTGCATGGTTCAAGTGACCCAATTCCGATTTTTTTCCTCTCATGCGGCACAGATCGGATATGACCGATAAACGTGTAAGCAGGAAAAAAGCGCATGGATTCCAATTTTCTCAGTTCGGATACAGGCCTCATTCATATGTGGAAATAAATCGGATACGTGCATTTGCGTGTGCCATGTAAGCAGACAAATCGGATATTCCCCAGTAAATGCGAGTCGTACGTCAGTGACGTCAACTCAGGACACCACTGAGATCACATAACTTATTATAGGTGCTTTTGTGCGCTGATTTTGCTGTTCGAGGACACCTGGAGCCCATCAGCGTGTTACCTTTCAATAATAATAATAATAATGGATTGGATTTTTCTGCGCTTTTCCACTGACAGACTGACAGAGGCGTGGCTGCCATTTCGCGTCTACGGCCCCTCTGACCATCACCGGGATCATTCATGCACATTCACACACCAGTGGAGCTACACTGGAGGCAAGGAGGGTGAAGTGTCTTGCCCAAGGACACAACGACATTTGGCTGGTGGGAGCGGGGATCGAACCGCCGACCCTTTGATCATTGGACGACCCACTCAACCACCTGAGCCACTGTCGCCCGAACACTTTCAGCCTCAGGCTTCGTTATTCCAGTCCGGTCCCGGTCCGGTCCCGGTCGGGACGCAAACAGTAACTAATGAAGCGGGACACCGTTGCTCTGGAACAGGCTAGAAGCCGATTATTTCTTTGCTTGGTTCAAACTGTTAGTGCAGCACAACGTCCTCAATCAAAACTCAGAGAGAGTACATAAGCCGGCCGAGAAGCCCTCCTTTGTCCTCTCCCGTGCACCCCCTCTACTGCCTCATCCAGGAGCGCCCAAGGCAACGCCTCCTTCCGTTGCTGCGTTGCCTCCATGACAACCGCAGTCACAAACATAAAAAAATAGTTTCAAAAATGATCGTTTCAGCATTGTATAGTGTAAATGCAAAAATCGGATACAGGTCACTTTTAAAAGATGATGTAAGCGGGTCTTCAAAAAAATCGGATATAGTCCGAAAATCGGATTTGGGCATCAAGACCTGTAGTGTAAATGAAGCCTTGGTGTCATAAAATTCTGGATGGGCACAGATGAATTTGTCCTTCATCATGACTTTTTAAATGATTGGCAATTCTGTGGCCTAAAAAGGACGTTACGCATGCACAGAGTCCTTGATTGGTCAAAGTTCAACTGATTTAACCTTTGCTACCCGTTCAGACCCAAAAACTTGCGTAGCAACATGTTAATGAGAGCGTTTTGTATGCGGAAGCCCAAAATGTGCAAATATACATGTTTACATAGACATTTCATTGGAAGTGGTCGCTTGAATGCAAGTTTCCTATCCGGTGTGAATGTAGAATTAATGAGAGATCCACCGCCAAGGTGGGAACATGGAAAGTACCATTGTCGTTTATGTAGTAAGAATATTGTGTTTGAAAGGCTTATGCCAGCGATGCTGTTGTAGGGTCATTAGTAAGGTACAAGCACTGGCCCCTAAATGACCTCGTGAAAATTTGCACACACACAAATAGTATAAATATAATAAAGTTCATTATACAGATCAGAATCTCCTGTTTGTTGGTTTTGGACTCCATCACTGATCACGTCTTCAACACATCTTGGGCCTAAGCTGAGTCCTGAAGTGGTTGACCTGATGCGTCTTCTTCACTAAAGCTCAGATATTTGAACTCCTGGATGTGACAGAGTTAGCAGACAGGCTGCAGCCAACGTACGCACACCTATTACATGAACAACAATACTGGGCTCCTTGTGAACTGGGCAGAATTTGGGGGAGGGGGTTAGGGTGTGTGAATATTTTTGCTCTACACGCACACCGAGCGGTCTACGACCTCAATATTTTGTGCAAGTTTTGCCCATTTTTTGTCCACAAATAGCTCGTATCTACCCCTAGGGGCAGTTGTGACTAAAGCAGTAGACTTAAACACATAAAGGACAAAAGCAGCAAAAGATGTGACTAGGAAAAAAGAAGAAACGAGAACCAGAAGGGGGGAGAGAAAAACACCAAAGGAGGACTTTGAAAAACAAAAAGATTCGAACTACATTTTCCAAAATCCTTAAACTGGCTTAGCCTGATCTGGAGTTGCACTTGCAAAACTGCATTCTGGGTACTCAATGCATCCCACCCAATTTTCTCTAGAGTCAAAAATAACTGCAATACCTCTTGGATTTCTGTTAAATAGGTGTGAAGACTAACATAAACAGACCTAAACCTTGTTAGAAATAGATCAGTTTGCCTTTTTTGGTTTAAATTTAAATACTCAAAGTCCAAAATTGTCTCAAATATGAAAATGGGGGCAAATTATAGTAAATGTGAGAACAGTCTATGTGATATGTGTGTGTGTCAAAGAGTGTGTTTAGACTGATGAGGGCTCTGATTGACGCAAATGCAGACAGCTGCCCCATACTACCTTTACCACTATAAATACCCGCTATTCCACATTTAGGCCCACAAAGGCAGCCATGATGTCTCTATTGACAAAATATACACTTAAAAAACAAAAATTGGCACTTGGAGCTCAGCTTGCACACACACACGATCCCCCATGATGCCCCCTAACTGTTCACAGAGGCGGCATCCAATCGTGGGTCCGAGCGATACATCCACATATGTGTGTTCATTAAACAGGACATTTCCAGTAAATGTCAATGATATATCATTGGTATCTGGAAGCCAGAGTCTGCCTTTTCTCTGAGTTGCGCCTCCAGGTTGCAGCAGATATGGTTGACAGCGGCTGTGAATTTCCACCTTCACATTCCATCACTCAGAACATTTGTATGCATGCTGTGTGTTTGTGTGTGTGTGTGTGTGTGTGTGTGTGGTGGTGAAGGGCAGTATTAAGGCGAGCCAAGCAGAGTGTCATTGAGCTCATTCAGATTCTTTGCTGCATATGTGTAACCATGACACTCCCCAACCAATGAAAGAGCCCAGGGAGGGAAGACAAGGTTTCTATGGTTACTGCAACAGGGAGAGCAAGGAAGGGTTGTTTTTTTTTTTTTTAGATGTACATCTTTGTCTGCTCAAACATCCCATACACACACACACACACACACACACACACAGATATATATATATATATATATATATATATATATATATATATATATATATATATATATATATATATATATATATATAATATTTTTGACACAATAAGATGCTTTGACGTGACTTTCGGCCACATTTCTATCATTTCTTTATTCAAGTATGAAAATGAATAACATGTATAGCGGATATGGCCAGAATTCCCATCTGAGATTCCGGGAGGAAGCTGCCGACGTGGCGGGTAATGAATGAAACGCAACATAATACAGTCAACATTAATATTACAAAGGAGGCAGGTGATGGAAAAAAAAAAAACAAAACAAAAAAAAAAACAAGAAGGGATCACCTCAGCTCATAACCCATCTATCAAGGGGATGATGGCTGATGCTCCAAGGGAGCGCGGCTCTCAATAACAGAGAATAACAACATCCCGGCCACAACACAACAACCAAAGTCCCTGGGAACCATCCAGCCTGACACATCAGGATGACGGCACTTGAGCAGCCTCTCCGAATGCTGGTGTTATTTACCTCCTGCATCAATATTTGTTTTTCAGGTTTTCCAAGGCAGGCGAAATGCAACTACATGACTTAAGGGATATACAATATTTGGTGTCGTAGCGGTGTCTCCAAAGTAAAAGTTTTCCCCCGTTGTGTGTGTGTGTGTCCAGTCTATGGCCGGGCACCTATCCCCATGGCAGTGGTGCGACGGGAGCTGTCCTGCGAGTCCTACCCCATCGAGCTGCGCTGCCCGGGCACTGACGTCATCATGATCGAGAGCGCCAACTACGGCCGCACGGACGACAAGATCTGCGATTCGGACCCGGCTCAGATGGAGAACACGCGGTGCTACCTGCCCGATGCCTACAAGATCATGTCATTCAGGTCAGCACGCTCGCGTGGACTCTGGTGAAGCGTGTCCTATCTGCTGCTCTGTCGGTTGCTCCGGTCTAAATGTCTGCTTTGGTGGGATTTACACGGAGGATTCACGCTAGAAAGCAATTTTATTCTGGTTCTGTCTCCAATTCAGATAAAACTGCATGAAAGTCACTTTGAAAGACCCACTCTGATTTAAAAAAAATTGTTTTGGGTGTTTTTACTCTGTTCTTAAAGGCCTTTATCTGATGATGGAGGACAATTTTAAAGAAAACCAAGCTTAAAATTTGAGGGATTTTTCTTCAATTTATTGTAGATCAGGAGCAAAAAGGTTGTTTTGTGTCATACCAAATAGACTGGGCTCTCTGCTCCGCTCCATTCTGATGCATCCACTTCTAGACAAATGGATCCATGAACACCTTGTGGTATCCCTAAACTGTACGGCTGGACAGCTCCAATATTGCTTGCCGTTTTTGTTGCACTGGTAATATTAGGTTGGGGTAGTGAGGGGTTGTAAGCTAGCGGGTGAGTGTGTAAGCAAATGGATGATGGGAAATAAAGAGAGACTTCCCAACTCGAATGCAAATTTCTAATGAACTGCTGTTGTTCTACAGAACTTATGTTCTAGAAAACAAAACAGATTTTTTGAAAAAAATGAGGCTAAAAACGGTATAAGCATGACTAAAAGACCACTGGGAATATTATTCAAATAGATCAGAAAGATGAATCGGATTGGGTCTCAAGAAATGGGTCTTAAAAGTCCAAATTTGGTCAAAGGGGGAAAAAAAATGTTAGGAAATGTGCGGAAAACAATATTATCTTTGATTCCCAAACAAAAAAACATAACATATGACAGATTTGATTCAACTTTGTCTTACACATGTACAAGAATGACATAGGATGAATAGGATAGTACTACTATGAGCAGTTATGTACAAATCAGCAGATTTAGAAATGTACACATGTAAGTATAGATTAACATTAACAGAAAAGCGTATTTACAGTGTAGTGTATTGTTTATTTCAAAATGAGTTAAAATTGTAAAATAAAGATAGAAATCAACCAGATGTGTCCTCCCCACTTTAGTTTAACTGCCCAAAAAAAGCAAGTTTATCACTTTTTATGCCTAAAATTATTGCAAGTCAATTAATAATGGCAAAGTTATCATTTATATATTTATTAATTTATCATTTATTGTATTTTTTGTAGACATTAGTGGTAATGTTGTCTGGAAACTAAGCAACAACAGATAAAATATAACTATTATGTACATGTATATGATTTTATAATATTTGTACTTCAAACTGAATTTTTGACGTCCTATTAGTTTTTTTCCATAACAGTTATTTTTTAAATTATTATTATTGAAGGGACACAGTGATGCAATTTTACACTTTTAAAAAAAAAATGGAACAATAAGTCTTCTTGACAGAAGTATTTATTAGACTTTGATTTGACACAAGTTTGAGAAAACTTTTAAACATCATTACCCTGGCGAAGCGCTTTGGTGCTCAAGTGTCCTTCCTCATTAGAAAGAGTGCTTTTCAAAGGGATTCAAGGGCTCTCCAATAGTTTGGATGGCCTCAAATAACCAGTTGAATCAAATTGCCACACAATTGAAATGGTAAAAGCATTTCTGTGTGTTTTTGTCTCCAATTATTTGTATTTTTTTTGTCTAAATTATGCATTTTTCTTATGAAAAAAAAGTAGCAGATGTGGCTTTTTCTGAGGTCATGAAGCGCGACACCCCTTAAGGGCATTTTGGTCGTTCCTGTTTAAAGTAAGAGCTGTTTTTTTATCCCTGTCTTTTTTTTTTAATCGGCAGCAAACCCTCACAATCTGCCCTGCTGTGACGGTTCAGAAGGCCTCAGTGAAGATTCTCTGAGAAACTCTTATTTTGAAATTAGCCGTCTCCTGGTAAAATAAAAGCACAAGTGACATTTTGGGGAAATGGCCTAGTGTTTAGGAAGACTAGTGTTTGGAAATCAGAAAAAAAATATAGTTCTGCATGTTCAAATAAGCAGTTTTTAATTTTCTAAATACATTTCTTTGTAAATATAGATAAAAAATGTAAATAAAATACAAAATTCTGTGCAGTTTTCTTAATGTGTCACCTTGGAAAACTTCAAAAATCCCTTCCTAAACGTAATGCTACTTTTCTCTAATAACAGGAGCATTAAAAAAAAAAATACTCACCTAAAATTCTACCAATCCACAAAATAAGCATGTTTTTTTATGGGTGGACTAACTTATTTTAGTATTTGTTGGAGCGCAACGCATTTAAATTAAAAAAATAAAATAAAAGATGATAATAATCAGGGATTCTGCCCGTCCTTCAGCTCCTCTTCCTGCTCTTGAGATGGTAATTTTATTAACAGATGAGAGCACTCTCTCTGCCACTGCATGAATTTTTCAAACGTGTTTTCCATGAAGAGCTTGTCAATAGTTCTAGTTTTACTCACACCAGCGTTCAGCGAGGACCCTCTTCGGGGGCCGCGCCGTCATCTTCTTGTTTTGTAGTCGGGTTTGTTGATCAGAAACAACTGGAGCCTGTTAAAACCAGAGACCGCGGACCCAAAAGAGATGCTTTATTTGCTAAAAGTAGTAGCCTAAAAATAGGGAAAAACAACATGAATCTAAAGAAAAAAAATCACTATGAAGTAGAAACATTTTCTCCAACTTTTTTTATATAATAAGATATAAAACAAGCATTTTAGAAACAAGCTGTTAGATACAATTATTTATAATTAAATATTCTATAGCCAAATACAAGTATTTTTTGCTAGTTATGAGAAAATGCTCTGTATTTTTTGACTTTTTATGCATTTAATTGTAGTTCATTTTGATTAAAGTGATAAAAAAAATGAGTTTAAAAAGTGGAAATGACTAATTTTTAAACAATTGAGAGTAAAATCTTAGTATAAATTGGCCAATCTTAATAAATTCTCATAAAATCTAAAACTAGAACTAATTCTTAGAATATAAATCCAAATCTTTGTTCCAAAAATGACGAATGGCAGGCTAACCTTTCAACATTTATTGAACTTTAAAATAACATCCTTAAAATGGAACCAAAAATTACAGTGAAATTTGAGGTTTTTGGAGTCTCAATTAAATTGTCAAGAGTTGGGAGCAAAAGGATTTTAATACTTTTTAATGATAATTTTCTTCTTTCTAGATCCCAGCTCTGAATGTCCCGCTCCAATTATCTTTTCATCTATTTTAAAAGTAGGAAAAGTTTTAAAAAATATATAAAGAAAAAAGAAAAAAAAATACCACAAGTAATCCACTTTTAAATAATATTTTTAAGGACTCCAATCATCTCTTGATCAATTTTTCAAAGCGTTTCCAGTGGTCCTTTAATTGTTATAATGCTGTTTTTTTTTAATTTTTTGCCAAAATCATGAGACCTGTGTCAGTTTCTGGAACAAAGTTTCTTTAGAGTTCAATAGAAATTCACCTCTAAGTTGAGCATGGAGTAAGCCTGCCTCCACTTCCCGACATCCAACTGTTTGCACGCTCTTGCACTAGCTTGCAGCCCATCACAACCGCAGTCGTGCAGTTTTGAGCCAGATGCCAGCTCGGACGAGGAAAACAAAGACGTGCATGGATCTAATAGTCTTAGATCGGAGCACTGCTCCTGATCTGCACCATTTTGAATGAAGACATAATCAGAAATGCAGTTTTATTTCTTTAATATATGTCTTCCATCATCAGAAAAATGACACAAGAACATGTTAAAAACACCAAAAAAGCAATTATCATCTGTCTTTAAAACAGCTTTAAACCTAGTAACATATCTTGAATGTCTAAAAACAAGGTTTGTATGTAGTGAAAACCGTTTGCAGTGCGCCCAGATGTCAATAACTCCTTCATTTTTAGCATCTGCATGTTCAAATCCCGTGTTTCGGATGGCTCTCTCCTTCTGTCCTATCCCTGCCGTCGTCCTTGCCGTGTCGGTCTCGGTCGTGTTGTGCTGTTGCCGTTGTTCTGGCCTCTTCCAAACTCTCCTGCAGCTTGTGTGGCCGCTCTTTCCAGCCCCCCTCCTTTCCATCCATAATTTATATGCAGGCAGGCAGGCAGGCAGGCAGGCAGGCACAATCAGACAGGCACACGCACGCATACATGCATACATACACACACCGGCGTGCACGGCATGTTCCGCTCACAGCACACTCTGCCCAGGGGCTACACCAGACTTTAAGCTCCAATTAGCAGAGCCAGAGGCCAAACTTAATCTTTAAGGATCCTCTGTGGAGGTGACTCAGACCGGAAATGCATTTTTTAGCAAATGTGCATTGAAAGAAGTTATTTGCGGCACATAATACTGTGTGTGCACACATGCATGCAGCAGACAGGGAGTCGGAGCGTGCACGAGCGTTTCAAATGGTTGGAAATGTGAACTGGAAGCTTTATTGAGACCCACAACGCAGTGGAGTTTTCTTTCTTTTTTTGGTGCATTCTCAGCCACAAAGTTGCCTTCACATCCCCTCCTCGTCTTCAGTCTGTCCGCTCCAACACTCCCCCTCCACGCCTGCACCACCTCTGGCTTTTAATGCCGATAAAAATCCGAGCATGTTCCGCCCGCCCCGCGTTTCCTTGGTATCATATTCTCTCTTTTGTGTTTTATTTTTATTTTACAAGGCCAAGGATTGTGTGCACGGATGCTTTCCAAACACACGCGTGTGCACATGTGGACTGTTTGTGTGCGCTCATAGCACATAATTGGTCCTGATATCAAAGCTCCATATCTCTGGAGGGTCTCACAAAGCTTCTCAAGCAACCTAGAAAGACCTGATACCGCCGCATTTCCCAGATTATCTCCCCACTGGGATGCGCTGGGTTGAGGAGGAAATGAAGCCATGGTCGTGAAAGTTATGTTTAACCAATTTTAGTGATATAGCGACCTTGCTTCGCCAACCTGCTCCGTTTTATCAGCTTTTTAAACTGAAGCCCCATTTATTTGAAGGGGCTACAGAGCATCCGCTTTTATATTTCCATTTGAAACTTTTCTTTTTAATATTAAATCAAAAGGATGCACACATAGGATTTCAATTGTCAGTGGTCATTTGCCTCAGCTCACTGGCACCACTGGCCTCCCTCGGTTCCTCCCTATATAGCTTTCCAAAATAAAAGCTGTAATCTCTACAAAAAAAAAAAAAAATGGGTGTGGCTAAATCGAGTATGTGAAAGTACACTTATGCACAGCAGGAGTGCTAAAATGCTTCCAAGTTCCAGTGATCTATCCACATAAAGATGGCTTTATGGCATGAACTGATATACTCTCCCTGCTCCCTTTCTGATACTTGAGTGCCTCATGAACCAAATACCTTTTAGCCGTCTTTCTCCCCTTATCCTCCTTTCCTTTTAATACTACTTACTTACATGGTTAAGCATGCCAAGTCCATTCTCATAGGAAACCCATAATGGCTATGCCGGGTAAGCGTTCATAAATAGTAGTCGGAAAGAAGAAGAAAGAAGCAAATGACGCTCCAGGCAATCCGTCATGTGTAGGACATGCAATGTGGGTGATCCCCTATGGGTGGGGGGAGAATTATGGTATGTTATCCATGTGAAAGTTGGCCCGCTTTGTTCTTTTTACTTTTTTTTTTTGGCTAACTGCCAAGCAATTATCATATGATGTAAATAATGGTACATTCCGTTTCGAGTGTGAGCTTGCTCAATTGGACTTCAAACAAACCACAACATCAACAAAGCTGCTAATTCTTCTGTGTTCAATGAGAGGCAGCATAGATGTAAATAGAGTAGGTACATTTAGATCTATTAGACAGACTGCCACAACTGCATTCTGGGAAAGTAGAGACAGGTTGGCTCTATTTTTTTTTCCCCCCCATTCATTGGTAGATAGTAAACCAAAGAAAATAATGCACCCAGGCCAGCTGTGAATCTGACATAGACTAGACTAGAGGAACTGGACCAAGTGAACGCACAGTCCACCCATGGTGTTCACACTGAACGAGCTGGGAGGGGCTTCTTCTTCTTTTTCTTTTTCTTACTGTTTCCTAGCGCAGGTTCACCAGCTACAGTTGGAAGAAGCTTGGTCCTAAAAGTCAAAGCGATGCAAATCTCATGGATCTTGCTCCAGGCTTTTTCTTTCACAGCTCTATTCCTAAATATTAAAGCCGAGCACAAACAAAATTATTCATTTATCCTCCATGATCAATTTTCAAACAGTTGGCAATTCCATGAACTAAATGGGAAGTCGTCCATACATCGCTACCGAATCCTCGTCCCTGATTGGTCAAAGTTCGACCTAGGTGTAACCTTTTATGCGCGTTCAATGATCGCCCTTTTTGTACATAGCCTGAAAAAGGCTGTAGAAACTTGTGTAGCTACTCATTAATGTAAGCGTTTTGGATGTGGAAGACCCGCCTGCTTGTTTTTGTGTCCTCACAAGTTGTCTAAAAGTATCAATTTGTGAATATAAGATATTCATTTTACCCATACATTTGAACCCTTTAACCTAAATGGCACACGCTGCCTGTCATACCGTAACTTCTTGACTGTTAACCAGATGTGAATAAACTGTTTCTGACACACAGAAAAGTGAATTTGCACAAATACTAATAGAATGTTACAAAAAAAGCCGATTTTTTCCCCCACTTCAGAATCCACTGGAATTACATTAATTATGTAAACGGTTGAAGAGTTATGGTAGTCGAAAGACTGTCAACACTGGAGCTAAAGCTCTGGTGTTAAAGGGTTAAGACTTGATGTAGAGTAAAAGATAAACACTTAGGACTTGACTTGGATTCATCACCAGAGACTCCAGATTTGACTTGGGCTTGCAAGAAAAAAAAAATAAAAAAAAGGACTTGTGAGCATCTCGGCTTGCCATAAGTGCATAGCCCCACAGATGGTGAGAGGTTCCACGTGTGGCAAGAGATTTTAAATGTGTTTTTGGAAGCTGAACGTCTGTATTTGCAGAAACATTTGTGTTCTTTAGCCCCTAGAATTCTCCTGATAGACGTGTTGGGTTGTGGTGTCGAGTGGCCTTGAGAGTGTACAAACACACGTCAACAGCAACCGCTTTTTTTTTGTTGCTTCTGCTCCAGCTGTTACGTTAGCAAATTTCGTTTGAACTTCCAAACAGACCTTTTCCCCCGTCACCCCTGTACCACCTCCAGATTTGCTATTTTCAAATTTCTTTTCCTTTTATTTTTTTATTCTAGCCCTCCCCAAAACCAAAAAAAAAAAAAAAAAAAAAAAGCATGGATGTGGCGTTGCTCTTATTTCTTCTTTTCACTTCTATGCTTTTGGAGGCGTTAAACAGCAACATGCTTCATTTCTAATTCTCCTATCTGTCACACTTGATATCTTGAATCTCTGTCACTCCATTTCCATTTTTTTTTTCCTTTCCTCTTCCTCTTCCACAGATTGGCTCTCGCCCTGTGTTTGTCACCCCTCTCTGTCACTTTTCCTTCCTCCCTCTCCATCTGTTTCAGCTTTCAGCTTCTTTCTTGTTTTCCCACTTGCACACACACACACACCCCCTACCCCCCCTTTGGCTCCAGCTGCAGGGTAAAGGTTGAGTTAAGGCTGAAGTGCAAAGGCTTATGGGTTGTCCTGCACACTGTACGGTGCTTTAGACGCTCAACATAAATGGGCTGAACTGTAACGTTTTAGTAGTGGAGCTGCTGAAGGGATGACAAAGGTAAACAGCAGAATTGAAAGGCTAAAAATACGCAATTTGAGGGTTAAAAACGTTGCTTTTTTTTACATTTTAGCAATGATTGAAGAAGTTTATATTGATGATATCTTAATCTTTGTCAATATTGACTGAAAAATTGATGGGCAACTGCCTCCCCATAGCTTTGCCCCCGAAGCTTGGGACACGGGCCAGTTCTTTAGTTGAAAACGGGTTGAACCTGAGCGGAACCGTTCCAATAAAATCTCAAATTCAAGCTCCTGAGCCGTGAATGCCCACAGATAAATATACATTCAGTGTTTTCGTGTTCTGTTTTCTTCACACACAGACTCTCAAGAGTTTCTAATCAGTTTTCAGGCTTCTCCTGGCAGTAGAATGTTTTTTTTTTTTTTTAGATCTTTAAAGCAGCAGACTAGTGTGCCAGTGTGGGAGCACTTCTGTGCAGACACGTATGGAATATAGGTCTATGCGCGCCTTCTTTTTTTTGGTGAAATGTGCGCCCTCGCACTTCCATTCTCTTCCGTTTGCATGTTAGCGAGCATGTTCCAGCACACGTTTGAACTCGCTGGCGCTGGAGACTGCAAAGCAAACCCTCTGAAGTTCTTCCCCTCTGACTCTTTGAATTATAGAAAGCCACTTGAAACACAGACTGCAATCTAGTGTTGGCTGATGCTGCAGTCTTAACGCTGTGCAACTAGTGAACTGTGCCATAGGTTCTGGCTCTATTTCAGGCATATCTGCAGCTTGTGTGTCTTCTCCATTTGGGTTTAATCCGTCTTTCTGCAGAAGAAAATAGAGGCGGATGAGATAATGACATAAATAAATGCTTGGAACTTTCTCCAAAATATTCATTTTTGCATATTTATGATTATTCCACCTTAGTGCACAGCAAAAAACAATATTGTTGTCAAAAAAACTAATATTCGTACATAGTTTCGAGGTTATGATTGTGTTCTTTTGTGTTTGTCCTAAGCTGCATTCACATCTCCCCGGCAACCACTTCCAATGAAAAGTCTGCGTAAATGTGCGTTTACAGCTTTTGCGGTCAGAACGCTCGCGTTCACGTGTCGCTACGAATGTTTCTACGACAGTTTTCAGGCTCTACATTAAAGCGCACAACTACTGAACGTGTGTTAAAAGCTAAACAGGTCATATCTTAACCAATCAGGGAGCTGGAGTTTTGGTAGTGAGGTTGGGGTGGCATCCCTGTCCTTCACCGAAGTGCCAACCGGCTAAAGAACACAAATGTTTCTGCAAATACAGACGTTCAGCTTCCAAAAACACATTTAAAATCTCTTGCCACACGTGCAACCTCTCACCATCTGTGGGGCTATGCACTTATGGCAAGCCGAGATGCTCACAAGTCCCTTTTTTATTTTTATTTTTTGCAAGCTCAAGTCGAATCTGAAGTCCCTGGTGATGAATCCAAGTCAAACCCTTGACAGTCTTTCGACTATCATAGCTCTTCAACTGTATATGGATTTAACGTAATTAAATTTGCGTACAAACTAAATACCTATAAATACCTATGCAAGTTTCTACAACTGTTTTTGGGCTACTCACAAAACATGAGGCCATTGAACGCACGTAAAAGGTTATACCAGGTAAAAGCCGGATGGAATTCTATGACACCAGGTCTGTCATATATCGGGACTGAACTATGAAAAAAATAAAAATAAAAAAAAACCTGGACCGAGATTCACTAGAACTTCAACATTCCACCTGTAGGTGGCGTACATGCGCTAGTAAACAATGGCAAGAAAAAGAAAATGCCTCCCCTTCCTGTTTGTCCAGTGCGAACACTGGAGGGCAAAACGCACAATTAACCCTTGTGCTATCCTAGGCACTTTACCGTTGGGAGTTGGGTCATCTAGACCCACTAGACAGTGCTCTGAACCTTTTTTTTTCAATGATTTGTGATCTTCACTGGTTCAATGGATTACATGAAATTTTTCCACCTTTATCCACCTTTTTTATGGTAGGGAGAACACGTCAAAGTAAGGGTGGGGTCATCTAAGATAGCACAAGGGTTAAGAACCCGCGTCACACGCCCGATGGGAACGTAGCATGAGAGAAGTCGACCTACCGGGATTTTCCCAAACAATTCTCATTACTGCAACAATGTCTGACTTTTCTTTTTTTTTTTCCCTCTGTCCTCCCTCCATTTAACTATCCAGCTTCCCACAGAATGAGGTCATATCAAGAAATGTCCTACTTAATGTGTCTGCACGCGTGTGTAATGGCGTATGCGATATATATATATATGTGTGTGTGTGTGTGTGTCACCCTTACACAGTCACCACGGCTACAGGAGATGCCCTGCGGCACCCTAGGGGCCCAACTGCCACCTAGCTCAGTGGAGTAATTAGGGCCCACACACACACGGATGCACGGAAGTGCAGATATACTTAAACACAAACAGTATGGCCCCTTAAAATGCACTTTTCTGTACGTTCTTGACAGCAGCGCATGGGTTGCTGCATGTTGCAGTGAGTCTCCGCTGTCTGACCCTGTTGTACACGCCTCTGCTAACCTCAGTTATCGTGCCTCACTGAGCAGCAAAGCTCCGTGGCTGCCTGAGAGAAAAAAAAAAAAGGTTTCAAGATCGACCCAGACAGCGCAAACTTTTTTTCTTCTTTTCTTCTGAAACGCAAGCTAAAGACGCGACGCATCCAGAGACGAGAGCGCGGATCAGGGCTGCGCTGCCTTGACACGCTGACACCGAAGCCCAAATCCCAGCATGCATACATATATACAAACATGGCACCACCCTCCCCAACTCCTCATGCGCAAATTCTTCCTGCTTCATCGGGTGAGGATGACTAAATCCTATAAGTCAACGTCTCAGCGCAGCTCACAATGCTGATGCTGTCTTACAGGTTTCCTCTGCATCGCGCCAATCCTAAGAGACGACACACGAACGACGTACATTGTTCGGTCGGGTTTAAGACCTGCATGAAGGCGAACCATGAAAGCAAAGGCGTTATCCCACACAGAGAAATCTATAGCAGGGCAGAGAGCAGCTCAGGAATTTTTGATTTATTTTTTGCTGGAAACAAGGAGGAAGGCTCTCTCCGAATGTGTCCTGGAATTGGAAGTGGTGGAGGTTGCCATGGTTACCACTAGAAGAGGAGGGAGGGGGGAGATGGTCGAGCTCAAAAAACTTGACTTGGCTGTCAGCCTGCCAGAAAGACAGAGAGGGGGGGGTGGAGTGTTTGTGTTGTGTGTTGTTTCCCCGTCTTTCTCCACAACAAAGCAAAAGTATTAACATTAAATGCATTTGGCAAGTTGTCCCACTTCAATAAAACTGTGTTTTTGCTGTTTTTAACATGTTCTTAATGCATTTTTTCTGACGATGAAGGATGTATATAAAGCAAATTAGGCTCAAAATTGCATTTCTAAGTATTTCTTATACAAATTGTTATGAACCAGGAGTTGGTATTTGCGATGTAGAAACATTTAATCCTGTTTGTCTTTGTTTCCCTCGTCTGTACTGGAATCAGACTCAAAACGGTGTGGCCTTTAGGATAGCTAAAATATTGCCAGACATTTTTGTTGCACCGATTTTCTGATTGTGCTGTAAGATGGAGGGAGAGCATGTAAACAGAGAGCTCTCAGCAGTGGGGTTGCTCAGCGTCAACGGTCCCGCCAGCAACTTAAAGGCAAATTTCTGCCGCTCTGCAGAAACTATGTCCAAGAAAATGACAGGTTTTCAAATTGTGGCTAAAAATGACACAATCATAAGTAAAAGACCACAGGGATCACTTTTCACTATAGTTCAGAAGATGATTGGAGTGGGTCTTAAAGCAATTATTTTTAAAGAAAGTTCCCCGTTTCCTCTTGGTTTTCCAAGGTTACATGTAAAGAAAATATGCAAATTGCTTGTTGTGTAACTTTTTTTGAAGAATCGTTTGAATTATGACAGCTATTGTCAAAAGTTCAAATCGAAAAAAAAAAGAAAAATATAAATAATCCAAAAGAAAATATTGTTAATAACTAGATTAGCATCAAAGCATAGCCTTTTAATTTCCATTATGGATTTTTTTTTTTTATTTCTTAGGTGTTTATCTACTGTCAAATTAAATCCAGAAATAAGCAGTAATCTCCATATCTAGAAAGCATATTGAAATCAGATTGTGCTGACACATTTCATCCTCACTGTATCCCAGAAACGATGGTGTTCATTCGCATATAAAATGATGTTCCGTGTGGATTAGGCTACGTCTCACCTGCTTTTACAAACATCCAGATCCGCGTCGACCAAAGGCGAAGCTAGAAGACTTTAAAAAGGTGGCAAATGAGAACAGCAGAATTGAAGGCCAAGATAAATGAAAGGATCAAAAATATGTCAAATATTTGTCAAATACGTCATTTGAGGTTCTCAAAAAAATGTAAAAATGTTGTTTTTCACATTTTTGTAATGCTTAAAGAAGCTTGCATTGATTATTTCTTACTATTTGTCAACATTGATTAAAAAATTTGGGGGGCAAAGTTTTTACATAGCCCCCTCTGGCATCGACTGATGACTCAGTAGCTTGCTTTGATTTTCAAATCAAATTCAGCTTATTAGGACTTGTAATTCCAGATAATGGCTTTATGGATCATTTTTTTAGCATTCATGTATCTCATGGTTTTGATTGATGTGGACACAAATTGTCCTGAGGGTCTACATCGAGCTACATACGTGCAGAATTCAGTGTTTGCGGCGTATCCATACATTAAGCGCCTGGGGCAGGTTCAGTATATTTTTATAGAAAATGCTCCTAAAATGTTGGAGGCTTGCATTCTGCTGCCATTATTATTAATATTATTGCACATTTAAAAAAAAAAAAGTTTTTTTTCTCCTTTTGTTTTCCCTGCAGAGGAAACAGTTTTTTTTTTTTACCTGTGGCTTGTCTGACAGGCTGCTCCTGTGCTGACAGAAACTAATTCAGGGACCGCCGCGCAGCGTGTGCCGTGTTATGTGTGCGGGCGGCAGACAAAGAGCGAGACAGATCCGTCATTTCTCCATCAGGGCAGTGTTGTGACGGAGGATTTTGATGCTTATGCGTGTCCCCACGGCACACGCAGGCAAACCAACGGGCACAAACACACACACAGGTGCTTGTGTTGTGCTTCTTACTTCTGTCAATCCCAGCCTTCACACACTTGCGCTGACTACATTTCCCCTCACTTTCTGCCCTTTTTTCTATTTGCCCACCATTTCTGTCACTCCAATTGTCTTGTGTTTGAAGCACCCTACTGTATGTGTGTGGAATTGTTTCAAAGGGGGAGAATAAAGGAGAAATGAGGCCAGTAACAGAGAAGGCTCATGTGCTGTACGCGTGAAAGGGAGAAGAGTGGGTTTTTATCCTGGAGCAAGATATAGTAACTATGCTCTATCTACCGTCAAATGGGCTTCCTGCGCTCCCGCAGGACACAAAGAGCCCAGAGAAATCATCTTTCTCCTTTTGTTATCCTCCTTTTGTGGTTTCCTGCAGCAACTCTTTGTTTTTCTAACTGCTAAACTTGGGGCTCAGTGCAAACCCGCGTTCAGTTATCAGATCCGGTTATTGAAGAATTGATTTGAAATGAAATCTCGGGTATGTTTACATGATGAAAAAAAAAGTGGCAATAATTACATGTACTAAAGTTTACACAAAAGCTTTTTTTTTTTCATTTGTAAAAAAGTCAGATTACCGATTTTTATGAGATAAAATGCTTTTTTCAAAGGTTTTTTTTTCACCAAACGTAAACATATCATAATATATCATATTTATCACAGTTAAAGCAACAACTTATTAACAAAGTTGCTTTTATTTATGTAATTTTCTTTTTCTTTTTGGTGCACTTTATTTGCCTTTTTTAAGTTGTATTATCTTTGTTTTAGTCATGTATGTTGTGAGCTATCCGCCCTGTCATGTCACTTAAAGTTCAAGTTTAATTTCTGTTATTTGGCCTGAGCATATATGTGTCTTGTTTTTGGTAGTGATGGGCAAACAAAGCTTTATGAAGCATTGAAGCATTGAAGCCTTTCATCGGTTCACTTCAGCGCAAAGCTTCATGAAGCTTTTTTTTCTATTTAGCTGGACATAAACTGGACGCAAAAGCGTCAGTTGGCAAGAATTGTGTCAGCAAAATAAAGAGGTGTGCAAAGTATGCATGTAGTAATGACTGTATATGCTAGTAGTATGGGAACTTATTATTTGGATATGATGAAAATGAAAACTCTAAGATGAGGATGGTACGGTGTATGGACGATGATTTAGCTGTTGTATGCAGTTATGATATAGGGGCATATCATTGGTTATAATTGAAGTCAACAGTCTCTCCTCTGTCGTTCCAAACAGGAAGTACCTGCTGACTCCAAGAAGCCAAAATCCCATAGACTTCTATTGGGAAATAAACATCTATTACTCTGATAAACCATTATTTTTCTACTTCTTGTTCTTAACATGTTTTTGCTTATCCCAGTGTTTTCTTTCATGAAATTTGGTCTTTAGTGCAAGTTATTCAAGTTATACACCGGCCAATCAGAGGCCTCAATAGAAGTATGTGGTCTCATGTTCGACGTTCAGATAATTTGATTGACAGGTTTCATGATTTCATGCGTTGTAGGGTTGTGGAATCCCAACAAGCTCCCCTTTGATTGGCAAGATTGCCATAGAAACCACAACTTAGATGGATGAATCCAACATTGGTCCAACATGGCGCCGTCCATTACGAAAAAAAAAATGGCAGCAAAATTGACTTCTTTTCGTTTGAGCCTGAAGTAAACCATTTTCTATGGGTGATGTCACACTTTCATATACAGTCAATGGACAAGTCCTAAGTGATTACTTTTAGAAAAAATACCTCTCCTATTTTGGAAAATGCCTGCTTAAAGGGGAAAGAGGAGGCAAGAGACAAGAATGCTGATGCTAACTTATATAAGTAAGAATAGACAGATTTCTGTCCCTTCCAGCATGTATGGGGTCTCCTAAATCTCCAAACTTTCTGTTGCCATGTTTAAGAAAATGTATTAACCCTTGTGCTATCTTATGGGGTCCAGATGACCCCACCCTAACATTGACGTGTTCTCCCTACCATGACAAAGGTGGATAAAGGCGAAGAGGATTTCATGTAATCCATGGACACCAGTGAAGATCACAAATCATAGAAGAAAAAAGGTTCAGCGCATTGTCTAGTGGGTCTAGATGACCCAACTCCCAATGTTGAAGTCCCTTGGTTAGCATAGGGGTTAAACGTGTACATTTCTGCCACCAGTTCCTGTTCTGAGACTCCAGATTTTCTGAAAAAAAGTGATGGAAAAACTTGGCGGCACTCGCAGAGTGAGTCCATATTGCTCAGAGGAATTGTTCCCCATTTTTTTGTTTGAGAGAATACCTTTGCTTTGGAGCAGATCAGCTGACATAAAAAAAATGTTTATATAATAATAGTGCATAAAATAATGGATAAAAAGACATGAGGTGTACAATCAAATGCATCTGACAACCTCTGGAGGGTTTTAAGATTTTCTAAATCTTTTCCATTTTCAAAAAAAAAAAAAAAAGAAAAATCCTCCCCCAAACGGAAGGTAATGCAATGATCACAAAGCTTATCAAGCTCCAAATGGGTGAAGGAATTAAATTCAGATTATCAGGAAAATCATTTGGTGTGGTTATTCGAACTGTTTTCCAGGAATTGTACGTGGAGAAAAAGCTTTTTGGAACACATTCTGAGTGCAGGCAGCATGAAAATGCATTTTGGATGTCAGATTGCAATCGCCTCACACTGCTGAGAGTTTTTGCTTCTGCAGTTTTTTGCCCATGTCCACATGAATTTACAGGAAATTCTGATGAACTGTTTGGACTGCAAACAAACCAAGTTATTTTAAAAAACAACCTTGACAGAATCTGATTAAAATTGAATTTTTAAATATCAACACAAACAAAAGGAAGACAGTAATTCTGCATTTTTTTAGCCAGAATTAAAATGAAACGTTAAATAAAAGGTACAAAAATTAAATTTTATTTCATATTTTGCCACTAGAGGAGCAATATTTCAAAATTCCAGCAATGAAAAGAAAAAATACCAAGTAAAGAATGTGCCTTAGAAATATTAATGAGTAATATTTGTCATCAGTTATGTATACCCATATAAAGAAATCCCTGAACTGGATCCATATGGTAAAAAGAATGTTTTTCGTCTTATTTTGAAAGAGACTAAAGTGAGCGGGACGTTTACTTAGTAAACGCTGAATTTGTAAAAATAAGTTGGTTATGTTAAAGAATAGTTACTAAATGGAAACTCCATACTGATTGAAAAGAATAAAAACTTTTTTGTTTGTTGTTTGTTGAAGGTTAGTTTGTCCTCCATGGCTAAACAAAGAAAAAAACAAAACAGAACAGAAAAATAACACAAAATCTGTTTTTTTTGTAATTATTTTCACCATACTTTAAATTGATATATCATTTTAGCCGTAAAAAAAAAAAAAATCTTTGAAAAAAACCTTGAGTTATCTTAACAGTTATTTTTACACCCTCATTATTACACTTTCTGATAAACACAAACCAAGTGTCATAATAGTTTCCCATTATAGAGTAAATGCATATTATTGCTTTTATATGATTTTGAAGTTATTACATCAGAGCTAATTATTATGAACAGAATTTCCTTGGCCAATATCAATCGAGAAATTGGACACACGGTTTTAAAAACGTGCTGGGGGCCGTTTATTATTGATTTTATGACAACAGCATGTGGGCCGGTAAAAATATGAATACGTCCTGCATTTGGCCGGACTTTGGACACGCCTGCTTTAAGAAAATTCCTACAATTTCAAGTATAAAAAGGATAGGTTATGGTACATTTTTACAGCTAAAAATGGTTGTGGGTCACTTTTTACCCGCAAGACGACACGGGTTACAGCTTGGTGAATCTCAGATACAGCTTTGGTGCTTGATGAAAATGGTGTTTTGGGTGTTTTTACCATGTTATGGTGGCATTTTGATGATGAACTGAGGAAATATATCAAGATAATTGAGCATAAACTCCTTCATTTCTGAGGATTTTTTTTTTATTTAAGTCTTTGTGAATCAGAAGTAGACGAAAAAATGCTGTTTGAAAAAAATGTTTTATGTGTGACGTAGACAATAAAATATAGCTGGATAACTCTGATATTGCTCACCATTGTTGTTGCACCAGTAATGTTAGGTTAGGGTTGTGTTGGGCTGTAAACTAACTTGTAAACAGATGAACGATGGGCAGTGGGGGCTGGCCTACTCCTTGTGCTCTAACAACACAGATTATTTGGATTTTGGATTAAAACGGCATAATCTTTACTTATAGACCACGCTTTTAAAATAAATGAGATGATCATCGGCGTAGGTCTTTATCAAGCAGTCCTTCTTCAAACAACTGTTGTGACATCCTCCGTCTTTTTACACACTTGAATGACTTTATGTAGCAAACAAAAAAAAAAAAAAAGTTCACACAGTCCCGAAGCTAACTGTGGGACTGCAACTGCATTTTAAATGTTGATTTGAGAGGCTTTTTGTGCGTCACTCACTCTTAGACACTTCTTTCAGCTCATGAGGATTAGTACCCAGCTCTCGTTTGTTCTGTAATTATATAGTTCCTCAACACATCGGTATTGTAGCACATTCACTCGTGACACAAATGTACACTTACAACATTATTTTTTTTCTTAGCATGTGCTTGCAGACATGTGCACGCATCATCACACTTGTACAACGGCGAGCACGTGCATGCACCATCAGCCTTATCAAACCAGTCAGTCAGGGAGATTTTTGTGAAAAAGGGGGAGAACAGAGATGAAGTGAAGGGAGTTCTGACAAAGTGAAAAAGATCAGAGACATGACAACATTAGCACCCACTGTAGCAGCACCAGCAGCAGCAGCAAGGCTCTCTCTTTCTCTTTCTCTGCCTACCACAGCTCCGCTTTGTTCCAAAATAGTTTGTTTGTGTATGGTGTGTACGTGTGTGTGTTTGTACATTGCAAAGAAGCGAGACCAGCGGGTAAGGCGGCATCCAGGCCACTGTCTTGTTTTGATGTGGTCATGCTAATTAAAGAAAAGCAGAGAAAACAGAACAAGTATGGAAAAACAAACTGGGAAAAAAAAAGTCAAATTGTTTTGGTTCTTGGAGAGATGGACGTGTTGGAGACATGAGGGAGTCTTTTTTGGATCCGACTCAAGCTACTGGCTCAGAAAGGCGGGTGACGTCAGCGTCAGCTTTGCTGGGGATGGAGGGATTGAAGGAGAAGCAGAGGGAGGCTGGAGATGACGCCCTGAGGGAAGCAGGGAGGAGAGAAGGTATTAAGGAGGGAGAGAGAGAGCAGATGCAGCAGTACCAGGCCTCCCACATATATCTGGGTTTGAATTTGGAAACTGCGACTAAGTGGGTTTAAGACGGTTGAAGTGACAGAAAAAAATGACAGTCGGAAGTAGAAACAAAAAAATGGAAGAAGCCTGGAGATATTATTTCCTAGGAGGGAAGAGCGATAAAACAACTGCTAAAAAAAAAAAAAAGCCGTAAGCAGAGTTGCATGGCCCACAAGTACCGACCCTCACTGGCTGAATGAATGCTTCGGGCCCTTCAAACACCCCCGCCCCTAAACCCCCTCTACCAGACAGCTACATAGAAGAAAAGCAAATAAACACAATTTTCAAAATGGCGGCTTTTCTGTTGGTTACGACAGTTTTAAAGGCGGTTTACAGACAAAAACATGTTTTTTCTTAGATGACGGGATTTAAAGTTGTAAATTCACAAGAAATTGTACATTTACGAGAAAAACCACCAAAGTCGTCTGTTTATCGGAGCCTTGTTTAAAGTTGAAAGATGAAATCAAATCAAATCAAATTTCAAATCAAATGTGGACCATTTTGAGAAGCTTTATTTCCAGATAGGTTTTAAAAACCAAGAAATTCTGAACTCAAAATCATATTATTGTCAGTATAGCCGTCTTTCCGGGGTTTGGTGTTGATAAAGTGGAGTTTCATATGTAAAATAAAGAGCTCAGAGACACGTTTGGGTGTAGAGGACCGCTACTTTATCCTGCCATCATCATTAACACAACCCAGAAATCCATTTGTGTCATTACGTCAAGAACCTGTTTGTCACGCGCAGAACACCAAAGCAGAAGCAAAACAGTGTTACACACGTCCCCTCCTCCAGATGAAACATATGTAATATAAAACAACAAAGATGAATGAAAATACCGTAGTCCAGTAGCATACAAAATGCCAAAAAGGGCTTCTCCTCAGGCGGAGACGTCAAACAGACTTAGAGATCTTAGTTTCATGGAAGAAGAAAGGATTGAAGTGGACAGCTGCAGGGACACTGATGTCTTCATCAGCACTTCATCCTGCAAACCACCCATCAATGACTAAACATGAAGAAATCATAAATCAAAAAATGAGCTTCCAAACATTTGGAATGTTATCAATAAACATTCAGCTCACCTGTTCTACTAAGTTTACTCAGTCTGCTCTGCTCTGCGTTCACTTGCTGCTGTACTGTTTGCTCACTTTCACTTTAATCTCGTACATTTCCTTTTTTTTTTTTTTTTTTTTTTTGTGGCCCTAAAACTTTATCCTAGTCAGTTTGATCTCCATAGCAACTCTCTTATTTTTTGGTCGCCTGAAGCTGATCAACAGATCCGTGTAATTTTTCAGCTGAAGTAAGTAAGTAAGTTTTGGAATTTCCTAGCCAACTAACGTTTTTTGTCAACCACGCCCACATTCCTAATATTTACATATCGTCATATTGAGTCATTCAGCTTGAGCCAACGATTTGTTACCTTCTAAACTATAATAATATTTCACAATATTCACAATATAAAGACTGTGCTAACAACAAAGGAACGCTGGTTTAGAAATGTCGTGAAAATCACTCAAACCAAAGTTTTCTCTTTTCCATATTGTGTAAAAATCCTTGTCCTTGTAGTTCAGGAGAGCTGTGGGTCAGGATTAGTGATTATCTTTCCTTAGAGAATGTGGGAATAATAAAAAATGAAGATATTGCAGACAAAATAGACACATAGAGATATTGAGTGCACAGAAGATCACATTAAATCATTGCTCTCTTGTCTTTATTTTAGTCAATAACCTTCAGTGCTTCATGACTCAGCCATGATGCCCATTTGCAGTGTCATAAAGCAGAAATACATGCACAAATATTCAGGCCTTCAGTGAGTTCCAGCCTTTAATCATCTTTTCTGTGGACTGCTAGTCAGTTGGATGAGGCTTTTTTGCAAAACAAATCACCTGTGACATTAAAACGTCTAACCTTTACCATGTCCATAAGGGTGATTCTATATTTAAGATGCTACATTGTGACTAAAATGAGTCAAGAACTTTTTAGTTTAGCATCTTCAATTCCAAGTTGTGGTTGGGTTAGTTGGCTCTGCGACAAAAACCATAATCAATTGGCAGCAAATTTTCCTCATAAATCAACGGCATCTGCATTATGATGCAGGGCGTTCGCTTGTTCTGGAGGTGGTGACAGATGCAAGAAGCAATAACACAGCTAAGAGCAGCGCAGGCAGATGTTAACATGATTACTGTGTGAAATGCATTAAAGCGCCTCTTTCTAGTCTTCGTATGGGCGCGCTCGCTATGCAGTGTAAAAGATGACCCAGTTTAGGAGAGGAGTTTGATCAGAGCTGCACGCATGCGGACGCATCGCAGAAATCGAATGAAAACGAGAGGAAATGTCTTTTTGATTTGAGCTTAGCTTGACTGCGGATTCCACGACACCAAACTGCAATGCTGGTCTGAATGCACACACTGTCGAAAAGAAATTTCACTCATATTTAATTTGAATTTATTCCTGCAGTGCTCTTTTTTTTTCAGTATTTGTGTCAAAAGTGGCGGGCAGGAGCGAGGTCAGCCTAGTGCGGTGCAGTGTGGCTTTTATACCTCTCCATCGTAGCTCTCTGATTAAAGAAATGTTTTTGACATATTTTACAGACTGCACGGCACATCAAGCAAAGCATAACAGCCAAACTTTATTCAACTCACAAACAGTTGAAGCACAGTGTGTACCACTCCATCATGTTCCTGACTACAGTACCCATAATCCTCCAGCAATCCATCAAGCAGTGCAGCTTCACAGTTTACTAAAGTCGAACAAAAACCTTTTGACATATTTTTGAATGCTATTGACCACAGAAAATCAGTTTGAAGTAAGTAGGCACAACCAGGATTTATACTTAAGGCGGACCAGATTATAAGGTGGACTGTTTATTTGAAAACAATTTAAGGATTTTAGGTTATGGTCTAAAATAATCACTCAATTAGCTCTAATTTAAGTTTAGTTACATGTATGAATTTCTGGCTGAGATGCATCACAAGCATTAGCATAAACTGTGTAAATTCATGTATATATATTTTTTATCATTGTTGACATCAGACTAATTAAATTTGCTTCATTCTTATTCTTATTTGGGACCGAATGTCTTTTATTTTGAAAATTAATCATGTAAACCTCAGAAAAGTTATAAACTGTCATATTTTGAAAAAAGGCAATTTGGTTTTTATGTTTCTGGTTTATTAATGCTTAAAGAGAACGTAATATTTAATTGATATTTATCTTAATAGGAACAATAACAAATACAAAAAAGTACCTTTTTCTCTATAAGGCGATAGAAGAGTTTCTACTGCATTGTCTTTTTCAATAAATCAACCTGAATTGCTCTTTAAGTGTTATAGGTTATAGTTCACTGGTCTAGTGTTTCAGCAGTTAATTTTTTTTTTTCAAAAATCCATAGTAAGTTTCTTTAAAAAAAAAAAAAAAATGGAAGTGATGCAGGTAATTAGGGGTTTTGCTGAATAGTTTTTAACTAGATGTTTTTGTGTGTGCCAGCTTTTCTAACTAATTTAAGGTTTAATAATAATAATGAGAATAAAGGAAAATAAAGCCAGACCATCTAGAGCAGGGGTCCCCAAATCCAGGCCTCAAGGGCCGCTATCCTACATGTTTTCCATCCAACCTGCCATTGAAGCTTCTTATTGGCTAAACACACCTGATCAAGGTAATCAGCAGCAAATAAAGCAGGGTTTCTGGAAAATCAGCAGGACACCGGCCCTCGAGGCCTGGATTTGGGGACCCCTGATCTAGAGTAAGAGAACAAAATGATCAAATATTTGCCATCTCTTAAAAAAAAGTATGTGATGATACGGAGGAGAAATGTGACTCGTTTAAGCAGAATTTGCAGGAAGAATTTAATTAAAACCGTTTTTTATGTTGATGGTTTTTCCCTAATGTGCTTTTTTGTTATTATTTTCAATGTGTACTTTTCTCAGGTCTTTGCACTTTCATATATAAACCCCCCCCCCACACACACACACACCTTAATAATGAGACACTTGAAGAAACCCCTCCAGCCAGGTTTCTTTGTTCTCTCAGAAGTGAAGTTTTCTCACCTCAAAGTCAGGGTGTGGAAATAATTAAAACGCTGCTCGTGCCTGTGGCTGAACCTCCAAACACTAGAAGTGTAACACTTAGCTCCGCTCACTTGTCTATTTGTGTAATGACATCAAAAGTGGCGAAGGCTTTTCAAGCTGGGAAATATGGGGCTTCATTAACAGGAGGGGGGGGGGGGGGCTTTTTATGCTCTGATTCACCACTGTGTCTGCTGGTGGGTGTTGTGAGCGAAGTTGTGACAGGATGTCAGTTTTATGCCCCCCCCCCTACTTTTAGTCCACGAGTTGCACTGGTGACAGGTGAGTGATGATAAAGGCACTGGGGCAAGAAATTAAAAAGCACAGAGGCGAGAAAGCAAAATAAGGGAGGAGAAAGGAGAAGGAGGGGGGCGTGTGTTGTTATTAAAATATGACAGACATATTCTAATAAACATAGTTTTTAAGCTTTACGCCCCCAATTAAGTCCTCAAAGTGGTCTGAAACTGACACCGAAAGTGCCCACTAGGTCAGAGTTAGCTTCATATTTCCATGGAAATAAAGTCAATGTGAAAGCAAATAATGTTTTTTATATATATATATATGTGTGTGTGTGTGTGTATATGTATGTATATATATATTTATTTATATCTGTATAATTTGTATTCGCTATCTATCTATCTATCTATCTATCTATCTATCTATCTATCTATCTATCTATCTATCTATCTATCTATCTATCTATCTATCTATCTATCTATCTATCTATCTATCTATCTATCTATCTATCTATCAAGGCAAAAATCAAAAAGACCTAAAAAAAAAAAAATCTTTAGAAACCCCTTTTCATCATCTCATGCTTTCGTTGTCTTTGTTTTCATGCAGTTTTCGTTCCAATTATTTAAATCATTTATTCTCAACCAGAAGTCCAATTGAGACAAAGTGCAGCTTCTATGCGCAGCAGAAGCATTTTGAGATATTGCATATATCTGTCTTGATAACATACAAGCACCAGTCTTCCCCCAGTCCAAAATAAAAGCACCTTTGACAGTGAGAAACATCCTCAGCCTGTTTAATTGCACCCACACATACATTTGATGTATGCATTTGTTTTTATAGCCATATACAAACCACATACATTCATGTAAACATATACACTCTGTCTGAAAACTAATAGCGTGCTACCTTCTAATAGTTTTAGTGCTAGCAGGAGTGAGAAATACTTACATTTAGTGTGTCAGAGGAGAGGGCCCCCCTGATGATTAGATCTAATTATCTGGAGTCTGGGTCAAAATACTGTTAAAGACATGGGTTATTGTTCTCGCTGCACACACACCCCAGGAGTGTCCTTGTGAGACAGGTTTTTTAGTATCCATAATGGGCCACCTTGTGTACAAGTGAACTCAACGATTCCATTACTGTAATGTCCACTCTAGAAGCACCAGTGAGGGTTTATTGTCTGCCACATTAACAACAATAAGGGTTCTCTATCACAGACGACTCTTGAGCTTCAGGATGAATAGGGGAACTTCTAAGTATGTATCTACTGATAAACACTTGAGGGTCATGGAGCAGGTAGGGCTAAAACATTCCCAATTATGTAGTCACAATGCACTGTGTAGTAACATCAGACACAGGAATGTGTCAAAGACTAAAATAGACATTAAAAAAAATCCTAAAATGACAAATACTAAGAAAATCTGAGCACTGGCTGATGAAAAGGCGGGGCAATGAAAAGTCAGGAAGTAGATTTAAATACCCACAAAGGAAAAAAAAAAAAAACTTTCATTCATTCATCTTCTAAACCCGTTTTTATCCCTTTCGGGGTCATGGGGCTGCTAGACCCTATCCCGGGTACCGCCCCTATCCTGGCGTGGGCAAAGGCAGGCTACACCCTGAACAGTTCGCCAGTCTGACGCAGGGCACGAGAACCTACACAATAAAATAACAAATGTTTAAATAAGAATAAAAAAAAGTAGTGAGCATGGTGTCAGAATTGCTTTAAAAAAATTCAGGGCACTACATAGTTTCACACTATGTAGTTTATTAGTAGCTGGGGAATTCGGACAGAGCCTACGACAAAGGCTATATAGCACTTTTCATACAGCAGCAACAAAAATGGCTTTACAGGTTTAAAACAATTAAGAATAAAATGATAAAACACAGAGGAAGCCCTCAAACCTATCGCCCCCTTCACACCCAGCAAAATGAGATATAAAATGACATGAATAAAGCCCATAGTGTAAATAGAAACCGGCGTTAGCATAACTGCTACTGCAGGCTAAAAAGAAACAGAAAAAAATATCATAATAGGCCATGAAGAGAGTCAGTCTCTTAGAAAGTCAGAGCTATCATAAGTTTATGGTGGTTATTAATATGGATGTCATCTCTCTCAAACTGACTGTGTGGTAATGGGATTCAGCTCTTGCTAGCAGCGGAGTAAGTGGGGAGGTGAAGCAGATTGTTTTAGGGGACAGAGACAGGGAGGCCAGATTAGCAAAGCTGCACTGTAATTTTTAACAACCTCCTCTTCTTTTTTTGGGCTACAGCAGGGTGAGGCATATCAGGCTGACATTGTGACAGTTAAGCTAGAACATTTGTTTCTTCTAAACCGAATACTTTAAAAAAAATTTTTTTGTCTCCGTGCAGGGTGTGTGTACACGCTTCTGCTAGCCAGGAATTCTGTTTAGAGTTTGTAATAACAAAGGCCTCAGCGAAATAATAACTGTTTGTATAATTAAAAGATGTCTGCAGAGAGTTTGGACAAGCTTTTTTTTTTTTTTACTGTCATGCCACATATCTGTCGTGTCATAGCTGTCATAACTCCTAACTTTGCGCATGCAAAGAAAAGACAACATTCACCACCTTTTCTTTGTTACTTCCTCGCGATTAGCAAACACCTCCGTACAGTGAAAGGTGTGCTATGTCATTGCAAAGTACACAAAACATGCCAGCTTTAAACATCTTTTGAGCTCTTTTAAAAGTGTTCCAAGTGGTCTTTTAATCATGATTATGTTGTTTTTTTGCCACAATCAAAAAAAACTTTTTTGTTTTTGAAGACATACGCTGTGCCCAAATTCTTTCCCTACTCACTACATAGTGCACTATATAGTGCGTTTGCTATTGTGTAGTGCTGTCTGAATCTACAATTCCTAAATTGAGTGCCCTAGAAAATTCCCAGAAGCCTCTGCAAAAAAAAACAGTGTGCATCGATGCTCACTAGATTGGCAAATATAGAACACAATGCATTGCATCGGAACGGTTTTTGCCCAAAAAATATATTTAAATATATATCTTATATATTTTAACTATCAACACTTTTATCTTCAGAAGACAGTACATTCATAAATGATCGTTGCAAAGCGCTCATATCAATTAGATTTTCACTCTGTGAAATCCTCATATTCCCCGTTTAAAAATAAAGTAGTGAGCATGGTGTCTGAATTGCTTTTAAAATCCAGGGCACTACATAGTCCCGCACTACATCGGTTTTAGTAGTTAGGAGGTTAGGGTGGGAATTTGGACATAGCACAAGTTTCTGCAGAGCGGGAACAGTTCATAGGAAATTGACTCTTGAGTTGTGGGCGGGACCGTTGGCGCAGAACGATCCCGCCCCCCATTTCTGTCTCTGTTTCTGAGACTTCTCTGTTTACATCCTCTCCCACTAGCTTACAGCCTCTCACCCCCCAAACCCAGCATTATCGGTGTGACAAAAATGGCGAGTAAAGACGTACATGGATCTAGCCATTGTCAAGTGGATGCATTAGAAAGGAGCAGAGCAGGGCTTGAGTATGTACTGCGTAACTAAGAAGCTGTTTTTCAAACAGCATTTTTTCATCTGCTTTTGGTTCACGGCAAAAAAAAAATACTCAGAAATACAATAATAAACCGGAATTTTCCTACATCATCAAAAACAAAATGACACAAAAGCACGATCCAAAAACATAACTTTCCTCAGAGAGGGTCTTTACGAAAATGATAATGTTTTTGGTTTGAGTCTGTCCAAAAACCTCTCCAGTGATCAAATTTACAATTTGAAAGCTTTTGCTACTTAAAGACATGTTGTTGTGCAAAAGAATGGACTTTGTCAAAAAGATGCTAATCTATTCAATTCAATTCAATTTTATTTGTATAGCCCAAAATCACAACAACAGTCGTCTCGATGGGCTTTGAAGTAAAACATGACTCAAAAGGATCATGAATACAAAGAGTCAATAGGAAAATACTAAAATAAACTAACAAACTGACTAAGCTATACTGGCATCCCTGCCCTTAGACCCCCCTTCGCGGTAAGGAAAAACTCCTAAAAAACCGGATTCCGGAAAAAAATGAAGAAACCTCAGGGGTGCCCACATGAAGGAGGGATCCTCCCCCAGGACGGACAGGCGATTTACCAGAACTCTTAGAGAAGAATTAACTTATCTAACTCTACATCTACATATTTAAAGTCCAGCAGACGAGCTTCATCCAGCCGGGGTTGGGGACAATCCGGGGCGCGAGTCGAGCCGGAGACAGGAACCACAGCCAGGTGTAGGAGCAGGAGCAGAGACGAGGTACACAGTCAGGAACAGGAGCACGGATGGGCCAACTGGAATCTGGAAGCACTCCCACTCCCCAGGAGGGGAGAGGGATAGAGGGACAATACATGAATCGTACAGCACCAAACAAAGGCATGGAGAACTAAATGATAAATGATGATCACAGATAGAGAAGAGAGGAAGTGTAGAGGTAGATGAGAAAAGAAAAGTATTGGAAAAGGACAGAAAAGAGGACAGAGCCCCAGTGCACCATAGTTACCCCAGCTTCAACTTCTAGCAGCCTTTTAAAATAATAGTTATTGTTATTTAGTTTAATTTAAACAATTAACATTAAATAATCTCTGAATACTAACTAGTCTGACAATAAGCCTGTCCAAAGAGGAATGTTTTCAGACTAACTTTGACTGTAGAAACTGAATCTGCCTCTCTTACATGAGCTGGGAGTTTATTCCATAAGACAGGGGCTTGGTGGCTAAACGCTCTACCTCCAACTGTACTTTTACTAATTCTAGGAACCACAAGCAGTCCTGCATTTTGCGAGCGAAGTGTTCTGATTGGATGGTAAGGGACTATGAGGTCATTAATATAGGACGGGGCCATTCCATGTAACGCCTTATAGGTTAACAGGAGGATCTTGAACTTAATTCTAGAATCAACTGGGAGCCAATGGAGCGAAACTAACACAGGAGTGATGTGATCTCTTCTGTTAGTTCCTGCTAACAATCTAGCTGCTGCGTTCTGAACAAGCTGGAGACTTCTTAAGGAACTCTTAGGACACGCTTCTAACAAGGAGTTACAGTAATCCAGTCTAGACGTAACAAATGCGTGGATGAGTTTTTCAGCATCACTCTTAGAAAGTATATTTCTGATCTTAGCAATATTCCGCAGGTGAAAAAATGCAGTTCTACACGTCTGAGATATGTGAGCCTTAAATGATAAATCCTGGTCAAATAAAACCCCAAGGTTTCTAACTGTGGAATTGGGGGCTATACTTACACCATCCAGGGAGACTATCTGAGCAGACAGAGCATCTCTCAGATTTTTAGGACCTTGTATAATAACCTCAGTTTTTTCTGGGTTCAGGAGGAGGTAATTAATTGTCATCCAGGTCTTGATGTCACTAATGCAGGCGTTCAGTTTCTCTATATTGTCATTCTGGTCAGGTTTCATGGATAAATACAACTGAGTATCGTCGGCATAACAATGAAAATTAATGTTGTGTTTCCTGATTATGTTTCCTAGGGGTAGCATATATAGCGTAAACAGGATGGGTCCTAAGACTGAGCCCTGTGGGACTCCGTAGTTAACTCGAGTGTACTGAGAGGAATGTCGATTTACATTAACAAACTGATACCTATCTGACAGATAAGATTTAAACCAATGGATAGCAGATCCTCTGATCCCTATGTCATGCTCTAATCTATGGAGTAAAATACTGTGGTCGATAGTGTCAAAAGCTGCGCTGAGGTCTAACAGGACAAGAATAGAAAGTAGTCCCTTTTCTGAAGCCAATAACAAGTCATTAGAGACTCTAACTAGTGCGGTTTCCGTACTGTGGTGGGGTCTAAACCCCGACTGAAAGTCTTCAAAGTGGCTGTTGTCCTGTAGGTGGCAGTAAAGCTGCTTAACTACAACTCTTTCTAGGATTTTAGAAATAAAGGGCAGGTTTGATATCTGTCTATAGTTGGCCAAGATGTTAGGATCCAAACTGGGCTTTTTCAAAAAGGTTTAACAACTGCGTATTTAAAAGACTGTGGCACTTAACCCGTTTCCAGAGAGGTATTTATCATTGTTAATATGGAATCATTAATTAGGGGAAAAGTTTCTTTAAAAAGTCTAGTGGGAATTGGGTCTAACAGACAAGTTGAGGATTTGGAGGATGTAATAATTGATGCCAATTCTAATTGATCCACAATAGTGAAGCAGTCTAATGTTACAGAGGTTTCTATGGATGCCTCCACTTCTACAGCTTCAGCCTGCTCTGGGCTGATAGAAGGAATAACTTGATTTAACTTATGTCTAATATTTGAGATTTTACTATAAAAAAATGTAAGAAAATCATCAGAGCTGAGAGAAACAGGAACATGTGGTTCTACTGAGCTCTGACTGCGAGTTAATTTAGCAACAGTGCTAAAAAGAAATCTAGGATTGTTTCCATTCTCTGATATTAAGGTTGAATAGTACTGGCTTCTAGCTCTACGCAGAGCTTTTTTATAATTTAATAGGCTATGTTTCCAGATATTCAGAGACTGCTCTGAACCGGAGCGGCGCCATTCTCTTTCTAACTTACGGGTTTCTTGTTTAAGAGAACGTGTTTCAGCGTTAAACCACGGTGCTACTCGGTTTTGTCTAACGAACTTAGGTTTCAGGGGGGCAACAACATCGAGTGTACTCCTGAGGGCTTGTAAGGCATCATTAACAAAGTGGTCATTTATACTAGGACTGATGCTATGGGAGCTGGACTCAGAATATTTGCTCAGAATGTCACTAAGTACTGGCTGAACTGTGAGTTTAAACTCAGACACAGAACAGTCAGTTAAGGTTCTTCTAAGTTGTTTCTTATTCACTGGGGCAGTAGCAAGTTCTAAAGTAAGCTGGAAGGTAATCATAAAGTGATCAGAAATGATGGGGTTAAGAGGAAGGACACTCAGCTGGCTGATCTCTATACCATGGGTTAAAACAAGGTCCAGGGTGTGCTTGTGACAGTGAGTGGGTTCATTTACATTTTGGGTGAAACCAACATCATCTAATAAAGCTGCAAAAGCCTTTCCTAGACAGTCACTGGGATCATCAACGTGAATATTAAAATCCCCTATTATTATAGTTTGATCAGAATCTAAGACAATAGTCGATAGGAAGTCGGAAAACTCAGTTAAAAATTCTGAATATGGGCCGGGGGGGCGATAAATAATTATGAATAAAACAGGTTTTCGAGTCTTCCTGTTTGGGTGATTTATAGACAATATGATACTTTCAAATGAATTAAAAGTTACAGGCAGGGCGCGTGGAGTGGCTCTCTGCGGATACAACTATCTTAAATTACTTAAAAAGTTGATTTTCCCCAAAAAGAGAGCTGACCATGCCCCCCAAGAAATCCCAGGAATATGAAGAGCTCAAAAAAGCTATCGATAGCAGCATTCAAGAAACGCTTAAATCTTTTATGGATCAGGTGTCGGCTAAGCTAACGCCGCTAATGGAGATGTTGGAAGAGTTCCGAAGATTTCGGGCTCAAGACGAGCAACGAGAAAACCGGGTCGACATTCTGGAGAAAAGACTGGACGATGTGGAACAGCAAGTAAGGATGAACAATGTCATTCTCACTGGATTACCAATCAAGCCTGGAGCGAAGCTGAGCGCAGGAGCTAGCACTGATAATGCTAATGCTAGCGCTAGCGTAGCTAGCAGTGCTAATACGGAGCGTGGCGCAGGGTCTCTTGATCAGCAAATATATTCATTACTCACATCTAAAGGGATTTCCCTGGATCTCAATACCATCGAGACCTGTCACCTGCTTCCCAGGAGAAAGGAGACGGATAAACCAGCGATCCTCATCAGGTTTGTGAATCACAAACACAAGCTAGCTCTGATGAATCAACGTAAAAACCTCAAAGGATCCAATGTTTATCTAAACGACCATCTGACCAGGAGGAATGCTGAAATCTCCAAACATGCACGGCTTCTCAGGAAGCAGAAGAAGATTGAGAACACTTGGGTTAAAGGCTGCAGGATTTACGTCAAACCACTCGGTCCACCGGACCGGTCCAAGGTTCTGGTTGTGAACACCATGAAGGATTTTGAGAAGTGCTTGTTTACAATTGTCTAAAACAACATGGAGTAATAAACCAAAGAGTCAAATAATTTCAAGAAATATGACACCTGTATACATCACTTTCTCCATCGTCTGACGTCACCTGAATCAACAGCAGAGAGTTCTGACCTGCAGACAAGTTGACCTCAACTTTCACCGAGCTGATATCAGCTGAAGAAGGATATATGGACCTGAATCTAATGTCTGCAGACATAACATGGAAGAGACTACAAACTGTTTTGAACCCAGGAGAGCAGCTGTTTTTTCAGCAGAAGATATGCCAACCTTGGATAATTGACAGAATATGGACCCCTTTTATTTTTGTTTTTTTTTTTTTTTTTGTTTTTGTTTTTTTGTTTGTTCTTTTCTCTCCCTTACAGCATTACCTTATTAAATATAAAAGAAAAAAAAAAAAGAAAGAAAAAAAAGAAAAAAAATGAAGATTAATAATAATAATAATAAGTTAATGATATTACTTCACTTGCTCCAAAAATTGACAAATTGATTCAAAAATCTTTCCTAATGTAACATAATTTTGCACATGTTTTTAACTTTTGATACTTGATGAAAGTTTACTATGAAAATCTCTGAAACAGTGTTGTCTATTTTACTGATATAGTATTATGTTCTAATCATATGAATGACTTTTATGAGTAACATATATTTTAGATAACTGATCTGCATTTGCCATGTTGACTTCTAAAATAGTTATTTTTAACATAATAATTAAGTAATTCATCTTTGTCATGTGCCTTATCGATACCTTATGATTTTTAATTCTGTCCGATAAAAACTGGGAACCGGATATTGATAATTCATGTAATAAAATGGTTATAGTATAACGGGGTGGATTTATATAAGTTCGCTTCCTTCCACTCCCTTTCAAGCAATAATTATTAATATGCCTAATTATCCTAAGTTTGATTAGTTATTGTATGAATGTAAAACTGCAGATTGTATTGCTTTTGTGTATTGTTCCTACTTGATTGCTTGAAATAAACCATTTCAAAAACCATTTCAAAAAAAAAAAGCATTTTTAACTTTAGGGCTGAGAAGTAAGCTAGACTGTGATATTACTGCCAAACCACCTCCTTTACCTGAAATTCTGGATTTCTGATAGTTAGCATAAGTGGGGGGGGGTTGCTTCATTCAGTCTAACATAGTCATCCTGTTGGAGCCAAGTTTCTGTTAAAGCTAGTAAACTAAGGTTGTTATCAGTGATTAACTCATTGACTAAGAGGGACTTAGAGGAAATGGATCGAATGTTTAATAAACCACATTTAATGACGTCATAATTGTGCTTGTGAGAACTGCTGTCAGTCACTGTAAGGTTTCTATGACGCGCTCCTTTTACTTGTCTTTCAGCACATAAGCTAAAGCTAGGACCTGCTTGACTTTCTAGCATGTATCTAGCATGTATATGTTAAGAAGAGACATTTTTTTGCATTTAATTCCCTCTTTGCTTTCATTATTAATGTTTATCAGCATGTCATTGTATAGTGTATTCATGTTTTTGGATGGAAAACAAGTGTTCATCTAACATTTTGAGCAAAAATGTTGAGGTTCTTTATCCACATCCAGTTTGCACAGTGTTGAGGTAATTAAGAATTAAGCATAAAGATAAATGATGTGATAATTACTAAATAATTATGAATATCTAAGTAATGATTCCTTCTTTTTTTTATTCAGACACTTGTGTTACAGTTGTAAAAGTTAGTATTTATTAGGTTTTAATCATAAAAAAATATGTTGTCAGATTTACTAATTAAAATAATCTATTCTACTTTGCTTTAAAATATTACAGTACTGAGAAGCTCTCTGGCAATATATCTTTTCAAGTTTTAAACATAAACAACTTTCTGTGAATGAATCTGAACATCTCACTGCAGAAAATAATTTTTAACAGCACTTTTTGATGATATGAAATGATAAGAAGTGTATTATGCTCACATTTAACTCCTATTCTCTTGATAGATGCAACAACCGTACGCAGTGTGCAGTCGTGGCTGGTCCTGATGTTTTTCCTGATCCCTGTCCGGGCACGTACAAGTACCTAGAAGTCCAGTATGAGTGTGTCCCTTACAGTAAGTACTTTTATTTATTTTTCTTCCTCCTGTTCTTTCTACATTTCCACATTTTTTGTACATGTAACATATTTGCTTTAGTATTTGGACGGGGCTGCTGTATTTTGTAGAGTCTGACCATTCATTTCACACACGGTGGCGCAGTGGTTAGCGCTCGGGCCTCACAGCAAGAAGGCCCCCGGTTCAAGTCCCGGCTGGGGGACCTGAACCAGACCATCAATGGGGGACCTTTCTGTGTGGAGTTTGCATGTTCTCCCCGTGCATGCATGGGTTTTCTCCGGGAACTCCAGCTTCCTCCCACCGAAACATGCCCCAAAAACATGCTTCATAGGTCAATTGGTCACTCTAAATTGTCCCTAGGTGTGAATGGAAGGGTGTAATACACTAGACTGACCCTGCGACAGACTGGCGACCTGCCCAGGGTGTCCCCTGCCTTCGCCCGCAAGTGGCCGGGATAGGCTACAGCAGCCCCGTGACCCCGAAAGGGATAAACTGGAAAAGAAAATGAATGAATGAATAAATTGTACATTGTGTCTAATTGTAAACAGGATAAGAAAGACAAATGAAAGAAAGTAAGATGACCTTTAACTAAATTATGAGGTTGGACGTTCTGCATTCAATGCAGGATCTTTTTTTTCTTCCGTCCATGGTTTTAGGAAGTTACTCTAGTTTTCCACAAAAACTAGGTCATATTCTACTTTATAGTGAATGCCAAACATATTTATGCCCCTAATGTGATGCCATACGCAATTTTAAACACAACAGTTTGGATAAAAGTAAATGCATAATGCAATTCTGTGTTTATTGATTAACATTCAACATTAAAATGAAATGTGTGTTTTAATTTAAACATACTTTATGGAGTTGACCTTAATAATTGATGACCTGCAGCACTGGCTGTTAAAAAGTGATAATTGCTTGTCTCTAGACTTCTGTCTTATTAAAGTTATATTAAAATGTATAGTATTTCTAAACTTCTACCTTTGCCTATCATAACAATAAAACACAAAGTTTTGCATCATATAGTACATATAATATAATCATCTGATGGATACATTCATTGAGAAAGCATCAAAAATAAACAAAATCGGATCAATTAAAACTACTTTTTTTTTTTTTTTAATAAAGGGTATTTTCATTAAGCTTGATTATTTCATTGATACCAACAGCATGCTATGGATCACTCTCTAAATTCTCACAGTTGTATAAAAAAATACATGAAAAGAAAAGAAAAGCAGAGAAGAACTCAGATGATGGCTCCTGCTGTCCAAAATCTAAGACAGCGATTTGTTGACAATTTTAACATTCCTGTAAGTTCATGGGGTTACTATAAAAAAATCTATGAACTAAATATGGTTGTGTACATCACCCACTAAACCATAGAAAAGTATCGTTTATCAAACTCCCATTGATCTTGAAGCCGTATCACACAGCCACTATATACATTTTGCACATGTACATTGTGTAATTACAACGATGGTTGGATTTTTAGTCAAATATGCAACCAAACTCCGGTATTGGGGTCAAATAAGGATCAGTTTAAAAATAAAAATAAAATAAAAAAGAGATTGTAGAATTACCGGGACATGATTTCCCATGATTCCCAAAAACGTTATGGTAATGCTCCAGAACAATGTCTGTTCATGTGCCAACCCACTCTGATGTACCAAACTTTGGGAGATCATTATCACTACCGTACAATCTCCTTTTGTGGTCTCCCTGTTCGGTTGATTTATTTTCAGCGCGACTTTGCTGTAAAACTGGTCAAGGAATCTCTTCTGTGCCGTGTTTTACTGGGACGTGGAACGTGCAGCTTGCCGACTTTACATAAATCTTCATCGCGATTAGATTCTCGTTTTCATTCTAGTACTGGACTTATTTTCTATGAAGGTTTAAACTTTTAGAGTTTAAACAAGAGAGAAAAGTGTAAAAAAAAGTGTAGTTAGGAGTCGCCTCTGTCACCAAATGGGAAACAGGTCCTGGTAGCCAATGAGTTCAAAGCCCCGCCCCCACATTGAAATAGGATCAGCTCAGCATTGAAAATTTGAAAGTGAATTGAACCGGAAAACTGAGAACTGAAAGCAAAGAGGGAGGAACGAATAAAAAAGTTGAAAATACATCTATTTGGTGATCATTTTAGGTTTAAATGTTTCTTTTTATCATTTAGAATTATTTTTTCAAATTTTCAATATTATTTTCAAATTTACAGTTTTTGTTTTCAAATGTACAAATCTGGTTTTTCATTCACTTTAGGCTGATCCTAATCCAACCCTATACACCGGAATCTGGAAACTCTATGCGAAAATGTCAACCCAAGATTCAAGATTCCTTTAATTTGTCATTGTCATTAAAACAATAAAATTGTGTTTGGAGCATTGACAATCACCTTTATTATTTTAAAGCTGAAAAAAATAAAAATCTCAGATTCACCAAAAAAATACCCAATAAATAAATAAATAACCAAAGTGCAACATCAATACAAAAAGAAACACAGCAAGGACCAAACTAAACAAAAATAAGACCTTCAGTATATACAGGCGTTGAGTCAATAGCAGCTTGATGTTGATGTACAGCACCAACATCAACATGTATATTAATAAAATAAGGCGGGGAAAAATTACCTTTTTTTCTGTAAAATTCATCAGCAACGTTCCAAACTTTGAAATTTCCTCCAACATGGTCTTAAGTTTTGGCACGGCTGTGCACACAGACGGCCAAGGTGATCTCCCACACTGAAGCATTCAATTATGTCTGGTTAAACGGCTCTTGCCTGGCGTCTAGAATGACCAGCAGATTAAATAATAGAACTATCAGAGCCCTCTCTGGAGCAGATGGAAACACAACCTGATACCTGCTTAATGCCCTGCTAAGCAGACACACACACACACGCGTGTGCATGCACGCCGCAACTGCACATACGTGCTGGCATCAGAAAGTATTGATGCACTGTAGGATTTCACTGTTGGTTCGTTCAGGTGAGGCTTGTCTGCGCAAACTGTCTTTATCTTCAGCGCTACTGTACGCCTGTTTGATAATGTGGCGCTGCTCGTTTCAGGAATTTATCACTGGGTGGGGGGTGGAAGCAGCAGCTTAAGATCAAAAGGGTGGTGGTGGTGGTGGTGGTGGTGGGGTGGGGGGAGTTCTTGGGGATCTGATAAAGTCGGTCTGGGTAAGATTTTTCCCCAGCAAGAAACAGACAGCATCCCAAAGAAGGAAAGGACTCTGAGGGAAAAAGAGAGCAGCTTTTGGCAGCGCATTAGCATCTTCTGTCCGAAGCGCTCAACTGGATCGGGTAGCGCCAGGAAACCTTACCTGACTCCTGTAGGTGTGTTCGGAGAACGTCTTTACAACGTTACAGAGGGGAACATGTAATAAAAGATTAAAGAAATCCTGGTGTAACTTGACACTTTTAGATAGTTTTGTCTGAAAATACCTCAACCTTGACATGGCACGCTCCTTCAAAGGCCTCATATTGCAATTCGTCAAATATTTATGAAATCAATGTTCTTTAAAAACGTAATAATGTCTGAATCTTGGCTGGAGATTTGGCCGTCAACGATCAAACGGCGCACTTGACACAGCAAATCCACGCTGTCAACGGAATCGGTGCGAGGGGATATATTTTCTTGGACATTAAGTGGTGAAATATCTCTAAAATGTTGCCGTAAATCACATTACGATGATTCAATAAACAGCTGTGGTGCTCTGAAATATACGACAGTGCACTCAAAGTTGCCTTTTTAAGGATGCGTACCGGATTGAATAAATCTTTATAAAGGCAAGTTAGGCTATTTTCTTTTTTTTTTTTTTGGTTGTTTTTTTGTGTGAACCCAACCGTAATATCAAGGGACATCCATAACTCAGAGCGCACGTCCCTGGACGTTAAGCACACCGCTGCGCTGCTTGCTGGGTGTAAACACCTGACCCCTTAGCAATCGTCTCCGAGGGTGGTGTTGCTAATCACTGAGTAAGTGCATGGCAAGAAAATAAGCTGAACTCCTTCGAGACCCAGCCGCACACTGCAAATGTAGTTACTTTTGCATGGGAGCGGCGGTTGGAGTAGAACTGGTTCAGTTCCCACTCTGCAAACATTGTAAACAAGTCTCAGAGAGGGCACAGGTAATTAAATCGTGTCTGCTTCCGTTTTTTTTTTCTTCCTCTTCTTCTTCACATTTTCTTTCTATGCACATTTTGATGTTTTCAACACTTTTGTCTCGTTGTACGAGTGCGAGGCGGTCGTGTGCCAAGCTAGCCAGCTAGCTCCTGCAGTAATTAGCCACCTGTGTATACGCTCTGATAGAACTGCAGGCTCTCTATAAATATCCATACATCCATTAACATCTGCTGTACAAAGTGCTTCTCTAAGGCAAATGTCATGCTCAGATAGATTTAGACTCGGGAGAAAAAAAAAAAAAAAAAGTGGGTGTAGTTTCAGTATCTGTCAAAGACAGGTACGAAGACAGGTAGCAACACGTGGGCTAGTGTCTATCTCCTCATCTTCATTCGGCGAGCCCTGCCTCTCAGAGCTGCTGTTGGGAAGCAATTAGCAATTATTAATCAGAAAAGCCAGTGATATGTTATGCAATACCCATGCAGTCTATTTTAGACAATAGGACTTGACTCAGTTGGAAAGCTAATTAAAAGATAAAATCACCTTCTTCTCTGTCCAATTAAAGACTTCTGTCAGATACAAGCATTGGGATAGCTTCATCACGATGACACGAGTGGAGCTGTTTCATGCATGTATGTGTGTGTGCGTGTGTGCATGCATGTAGTCCTGGAAACAGCTGCCCGCCAGCGTAATTCCTTCCTCACATGTGGATAATGTGAGTGTAAGCATGTTTGTGGGAGCAAACGACACGGCCGGTTTCCAAGAGACGCCGGTGTTGGAGAGGAGGAAAAGGCCGTTTGGTTTGGGTGGGGAAATGGAGAGATGAAATAATGAAATAGAACGGCAGGTTAGGATGGATGGAAGGATGGGGGGGGGGGGCTACAGAACAATAGAAAAAAAGAAAAACCCATCCATGTCCAGAAATGACCTTGAGATTCAGCTGGGCTGAGCTGATTGGAGATCAGCGATAATCACGGGGAAGGATGCTGTCTCCGCTCGTTGCCCGTGGAAACGTGCCCCCCACCCCACGCTCAAGAACACACATCTCTCCTCGTAGACGAACACCTTCCTAATAAACCATACGTTTTCAATAAAAATGCTAATTATCTTTACACTGCAGCATAGGCAGGTTAACACTCCTACCTTCTATGTGTGCATATGTGTGTGGTTGTGTGTGTGCAAAAGAAGAAAGGGGTGGGGGGTGGGGGGTTGTGATGGTATCCAGAGTACAGAGTGAGATCTGTGCTGCGCATTTTAATGAATAATTAGATGATTTTTAATAAATGTGAAACTAGACAAGGCAACACATCTTTATTATTATTCTGCAAGTGTTTTACGTTCATTCAACGTCCTGCTCAGATTTAATGAGAACACTGTCTTTGTAGCTGCATAAGGTAACGCTGCAGTTTAAGTGATTTTGCAAATGATCTGTCAAAAGATACGGAATAAGATAAAAGCAGAACCTGACGCACACACACACACACACACACAAATGCTGTCTAGTTCCGATTCTCCCAGAATTAAGGACATTTTCCAGCAATTGTTTACCTCCATTTAGCAGTATCTGAAATAGCACTAAGGTAGAAGAAGACTTCCTAGTTCTTGCTTCAGCTATCCTTGAGAAAACCTTGGAAGTTCCAGCAGATGTCACACTGACATATATTACCCTTGTTGAAAGTTAGGCGCTAAATAAAAAAAAGAAAGCTCGTGATCTATGAGCGGATTTGATTTCCTATCCTGTCCCGCAGATTAAAAAAAAGGGACACCTGAAAAAGAAATTCCCGCAATAAGCCCGCCAGCAGAGACGTCCATTAATCTAGCGATGCACCGAGTTGCAGTACAAATTGAATGACATTTGTTTGACATTTTCTTTGCCATTTGGTACACTTGTTGCTGCCAGACTTTCATTTAAAATCTATTAGTTTCTGGCAACCTTGAACTCTCGGGGTTCTTGCCTGGTGTCTGCCAGTCGCTGTTGGAGGGCCTCATGGGATTGCGAAGGGCCTTGGTGTTTTGGTGTCATCAATCTTCGTCCTCCTGGCCCACAATAGGATTTTTTTGTAATGTTGTGTGTGCCCTGTGTTTGCATTCGGTTCACTAACATCAATTGTTTCACCTCTCATGCCATTGACTGTATATGAAAAGTGGATTTAGTGACCAACCACCCCCACACGTTCCAAACAGGAAGTTCCGCCCGCCTCCAAGAAGTCAAAATCCCATAGACTTCTAAAGAGAAATAAACAGCCATAACTCAGTCATTATATTTATCAAAATGACCATTCTTGGCTCTGATACCCCTTTTTTTTTTTACTTTTTCTTGCTGATTCTAATTTATTTTTCGTATTCTTTCTGTATTGCGAGTTATTCAAGTTATAAACTAACTAATCAGATGCCTCAAGAAAAGCATGTAGTCTCACGTTGAACATTCAAATCATTTGATTGACAGATTTTCATGGAGCCCACTTTCTGGTGGTAGGGGTTTGGACTTCCAACAAGTTCACTCCTGATTGACGAGAGTGGTTGCTATAGAAACGTTGACTCTGACCCACTCACCAATCTCTGCTTACTGACGTCGTCTGGCTCCAACGTAGCAGCATCCGTACCACAAAACAGGGCGACTGAATTGAAGTCATTTCATTGGAGGCGGAAGTAAGTCTTTTTCAAAGGAGGATGTCACACTCTTAGTCCACTTCTCATTTACAGTCAACGGTCATGCTAAGACTGGGCGATATGGCCAAAAAATAAAAATATCTGATTTGTTTTTTTTATTTGTCCCTAATTCTTTACGCAAAATTTGATTAAAATTTACTTTTTTTTCGGCCAAAAACTAAAATCTACGTTTTTTTTATACATAATTTGAATTCCAAATTTTAACCGGTTTTATTTTGCCGAAAACAAAAACCTCTCTCTTTATTTTTTCTTTTTTTTTTTACACATAATGTGTAGTAAGAAAAATTGTGTCTTTAAATTCGGACATTACTACCACTTGATGATGTCATTCATAATCGCCGGTCATCTACGTTAATATCTAGCTTCCAGTGCTCGTAAAATACATACATTTGGTTTTATAATTTCAATCACAAACAAAAACTCAATATTTACATTAAAATGTAAACTTCTTTTTAGAGCACACCCACGTGAATAAATGTGTTTCTCTTCTGCCCACAAGCGTGACGCGGATCCCCCTATGGAGAAATAGCGGAGAAATAGCCAGCCCTAAGTCACTATAACAGCAAAAGCCTTCAAATAGATTTTGCAGCATGTGGTTTGTTGCTTTGAGTCCAAAGTCCCAAAACTGAACCGGTTCCATAAAACTGACGAAACTGTTCCTGTTTGGGGAACAGGCTCCTCATTGGGAGAAATGGCGAGGGGATCTCACTCCAAACAAGAAAGCAGTGTGCCAGGGAAATAAAATCCTAATTTTCCTAAAAAAATAAATCTCTTAGACAACAAATTCAAGTTTATCGCTAAAATGGATTTATCGCCCAGCCCAGGGTCACACCCTCCTTTCCTAAGAAAGAGGATCGGCTTGCGTTCCTCGGTTCTCCTCAGAGAGAAGCTCTACTTCCTGGCATGAAACCATTTTATACGTCTTGACTCCTCATGGCGCACACAAACTCGTACACACTTGTTTGGATTTTTTTCGGAGTTCAACTCGATCCCCTTCCAGAGATTGCTTATTTATCTGGAGTTGTGCTAAACTGCACCAGTTACCATGCATTTTTTATGAGCCAAGGATTTAATGGTTGCTTGTGTGTTTGGTGAGCATTCCTCTCCGCGTGTCACGTGTGCTGTTTGTCATGTCGTTGGCTTTTTGCTGTAATGTGTTGAAAGATTAATGTGTGCAATATATAGTGCACAAGTTCTATATATAAACATCCAGAAGTTCCACGAAATGTTGCTTCTGTGTGTATGTGTGTGTGTGTGTGTGTCTGTGTGTGTGCGTGTGTTGGGGGTGCTTTTTGGCCTCCACTCCATTCCTTTCCCTCTCACGGGACCAGTTCCATGCGGCAGGTCTCTAACGGTCTTGAAAGACACAAGGGCACAGCCTTTAGGATAAGGTTTCTGCCTTGTTCACATTCCACTCGGTCCCACGGGGAGCAAGGTGGAATGAAATTCATATGTTTAAGAGGTTCTGTGCAAGCGTCCGTGTTTCAGTATAGGGCTGCCAGGAAGCTTTGCAGACAGTCCTTTGTGCATCAAATGGTTGGTAGGCTTGACGGTAACTGGTACATCCAGCCTCATCATCCACGCAAACCCAGTCCACCACATTTCGTGACCTACACACAACATTTACTGGCTTCTAAGGATGCTAACAATCCAAGTCTTCCCATCAGTTTTTTTTTCTTTTTTCATTTTTTTTAGGTTATTCTGTTGCAACAACCATGTACATTTAGGAAATCTGGATTTTATTTTGTTCCAAACCGGTGATGGAACCACCAGAGATCACGTATGTGTTGGTGCACATTGTGTCATCCTTCATCTTTTGTCTCCCTTCACATGTGTGCGCAACATATGTTAGATGCAATAGTGTCTCCTCGCTGCAGTGCAGTCTCCTCAGACGTTTATGTAATGTTATTACCAATCACACATGGAGAGCATTCTGGCACTCTCACAAGGTTAGGATGAAATATGAGGAAGATTATGAAGATCTCCGATTGTATTATCATGATTTCCTTATTATTGCATCATTAATCTATTTTTGTCTCTTGTCTTCACCCCCCCCCCCCCCCCAACCCCTCCTTTGCTGTGTTTTGCTTTCAAATCCTCTGCCCGTGGCTTATGCAGAAGTGGAACAAAAAGGTAAGTCTCCGACTCCAAACACACGCTGATATTACGCACACGCTCCCAAATCTGGAATGGAGAGTCACTTTTGAAGCCAAAGCCTGAAATGATTTGTACTTTTTGGCTGCATGACATTTCCCTTCAAAGTCCCTGCGACTACTGTATAGACAGCGATTCTAATTAGACACACTTTACGGTTGCATTGCACGCGTAGAATGTCACTTAACAAACTCTTTACAGGTCACAATGAGCCGATGAGCAGAGAATCACATTGATATTTATTATTTGGATTGTCTGTCCGTGATATTTAACCGCTTTGTATAAAAAGCTGATGAATATTCAGAGAAGATTTCCAAGCTTTTCAGTGAAATCTGTTATTGTTGTGAACAAAGAAAAACCAAAAAAAAAAAAGGGAATAGTGCAGTGCACATCTGGCATCTCAGAGAGTCTGTGCTGTACAGATGCAACATTCCAGATAAATTACAAAAGTCCTTGTGATTGGTCACAGTGGCTTCCTACCACATCTCCCACATGGCTCGTAAGACACGACCCCGGTATTCCAAGATGGGAATACCGAACGGGTTGTGTGAAAATAATTATTGTAACATCTGCAAAAAAAAATGCTGCTTTGTTGGCTGGCATAGTTGGTGGTTAGTGACAAAAATAGAAAGGGAGAGAAATGAAGACTGAGCTGTGAAGCTAATGAGGAGCTAAAGCGGGAGGGAGAAGCAAGAATAAAGAGAAGGAGTGAAAGTGGAACAAAATGTGCCATTTTCTCTTCATTTCTTTACTGTGCGAGCAGGGTATTATCTGTTGAATAGAGGACATGCTGTTGTGCTTAAGGATGACAGTGACTACACAACACAGTGAGCCTATCATGTCATTATCAGTCACTGGTTGTTAAAGGTAACCTAGAACACCGTTTTATTATTGATGGACATTTTCAACAAAAAGAAAAGAAGCAAACAAACTGCAGAAACTCCAGTGAGAATTGCTGACATTTAACATCAGTGGGGTAAAGCTTATCTAATGTGAAAAATGTTGTCGTTTGTTTCAGTTTTTCTGTGCCCTGGCATTCTGCGGGGAGTTTACCAAAGTGAGCATCTGTTTGAGTCGGATCACCAGTCTGGTGCGTGGTGCAAAGACCCACTGCAGGCCTCCGATAAGATCTACTACATGCCCTGGACACCTTACCGTACAGACACTCTGACAGAGTACTCGTCAAAAGAGGACTTCATAGCAGGCCGGCCGACGACCACATACAAACTACCGCATCGGGTGGATGGGACGGGCTTCGTCGTCTACGACGGTGCTCTCTTCTTTAACAAAGAGCGCACTCGCAACATTGTGAAGTTTGACCTGCGTACGCGCATCAAAAGCGGCGAGGCCATAATCGCTAACGCCAACTACCACGACACGTCGCCGTACCGCTGGGGCGGCAAGTCGGACATTGACCTCGCCGTGGACGAAAACGGACTGTGGGTGATCTATGCAACAGAGCAAAACAATGGGCGCATCGTGGTGAGCCAGCTGAACCCTTACACCCTGCGCATCGAGGGCTCCTGGGATACCAGCTATGACAAGCGCTCCGCCTCCAATGCCTTCATGATTTGCGGCGTCCTCTATGTGGTCAAAACGGTCTACGAAGACGATGACAATGAAGGGACGGGGAACAAAATTGACTACATGTACAACACTGATAAGAGCAAGGAGACCACCATCAACATACCCTTCCCGAATTCCTACCAGTACATCGCTGCCGTGGATTACAACCCAAGAGACAACCTGCTGTACGTTTGGAATAACTACCATGTGGTCAAATATTCACTGGACTTCGGGAATAATGGTGAGTCCAAGACTACTTTTCTTCCAGCGATTCAGTTCTGCCAGTTTCAGGCAGAAAAGTTTGCTTTTTGGGAAACCCCGACTTTAAACCTTCCATAAATCTAGTTCAGGGCTCAAGTGGTGGTTTGCTTAAAACTTGGACATTGGGATTCAATTCCAAAAACTCAAAAAAAAAAAAAAAAAGGGGATTAAATGCCTTCTTGCTTGAAACTTAACATCAAGGGTTGGATTGGGGCGTGAAACCACCAAAGGTGTCCCGATAGCCGGTCTTGACTGCAGACCACACCTGTGGGTGTTTGGTCAACTGACCTGTTGCTGCTCCCCAAAGATTTGAAAAGGCAGTGAAGGTATTGGTTCCTATGAGATGTAATTTGTAGATTACAAAAAGTAATACAAGTCAAGAATTTAAAGATTGGGATTCAATTATGTACATGGGCTAAGCGTTTTAAGCACATTTCAGCTCCGTTCTCCAATGTGGTTCAGCCTCATGACAATTGTTCATGCCACAACAGCCATTCCTCGCTTTTCATTAAAAGATTCTGACAAATCAGCCGTTGTTTCAACTCCTCAGAGTACCACAGACACAATTCATCTCTGTGTTTAATCTGCATCATAAATCTTTAACGGTATTCATTTGAGGAAACCTGGATAACCGCCCTAACTCTGCGGCTCGCTTTTAGCCGTGGTGGGCAGCGCAGCTTCCTCTTTGGTCGTTTTGCTCCGAATGGAAGGGCCCGGGCCCCTGGAGCCTGAAGGGCTATTTGCCCGGCGTAATTGCCTTTCAGCACCTTTCTATGGAGTGGTGGAGGAAGTCTGGCTGTGTGTCTTATTAAATGATGTCTGAATTAGCGCATGCTCTTACATGCAGTTAGGAGGCCCAGTACAAGAAATTAGAGAAAGAGACAGCTCCAAACCCGGTTTCCACCGATCAGCGTTGCAGACACGTGTGTGAGTTTGCGCGAAGCGCGACGCCTCTGCACAAAAACGGGTGTTTACAGCGAATAATGATCGGGACACACATGTGCTAATGCACTCACTGGATGAGTTTGTGTTTCCTCATTTCATGAGTGTTTATTATGAGAGTGTGATCACTCTCATTATAGAGCCCGGCCTGTCTCGGGGGGCTCTGAAGAGAAGATCAATGAGGATTTCAATGTGGAGGATGACCTCCAGTGCACAGCAACAAGCCAGACTGCTGACCAGAGATAAATACATATAATCAATGCAACACAGTGTTCTTTTACTTTCCTCTTCACTCTACGCTCCCTCAAGGAATAAATAACCTACCTGAAGCGCATGATTTTCCTATTCTTCACAAAATAAGGCAACTGATCGATACTTTGAAGTTTGCTTTTGTTGTTTGTTGCTACAATTTTTGCTCTATAAATTTCCTCGGAGAAAAGGAAACACTTAATATTAAGTTTTACTATAAACACACACTAAAGCCCTTTCTTTCCCTCTTTTTTTAAAATCTGTTTTGCTTGCTTTTGTCATATCATGGAACAGAAGAAGGAAATGGGCTATTTGGAAGCTCACCCTATTTTTTTGGGTTGTTGTTTTTTGTTTTTTTTTGCCCGTGTGCGCTTTTTAAGCCATAAAATGAGACAGGAAATGGGCCACGGACTATGAGAGAGACCAAGAAGCCGGCCAAGAGGACAGAGAGTAATTGGGCTACAACACAGACAGCGCACATTACTTAGTTGGAGCTATCTGGCTGGATAACAAAGACGGGCGCTCTGGAGGGGCAAAGTCGAAAGCGGTTGCTTTGTTCGGCTTCAAAAAAGGAGAAATATACACACAATCATTTTTTTTTAGTACCACTCGTTGCAACATTTTGCAGACAGGGTTGGAGAAAGTGTTCTAAAGGGATAACCTTATGAAGAAATAATGAAGAGGGTTGTAAAAGTAGGGCTAAATCTTGCGGATTTGAAATGCCAGTGCTCTGATATAGTTTATTCGAATGTTGCATACAAAGGGAACGAGTGGTCCGATTGCTTACCTTTCGGAACATTTACTTCATGAATGTGTTTAGTGGCTCCTCTCCTGTAATGTGGACGTTAAGAAGCAGAACAAAAACTCGAGCAGCATTGCATGGCCCACAGGTGCTCCCTTGCCTCGCCACTGTTGGTTTTATGTTGCGGTTATGTGGGGGTGATGAACAGGTCGATGAAACTTTTGGAAGAATCGGCAAAAGGGAATTTTTAGGTTTCCTTGGCATAGGTTTTTTTGTAAACCACGCCCACATTTCTAATATGTTCTTATGGTATGTAATGTCGTTTTGTTCAGCTTAAGCCAGGGATTTGTGTAGGAAATGTTCACGACATTCTGGTAAAAAATAAAAAGCGTGTGAGAAATATAAATGCCACTTTTGTCAGAACGCCACGCTGACGCCGTTCAAAATCGACAAACTTTATCGCCAACGTTTTTTTCTTAAGTAGCTTCTCAATGGTGCTTGAAGCTAAATCGAAATCCCTAATATGAGATTTTATGCTACACCCACTGTAGGGGGCAACATTCACAATGTCCAAAAATGTCATTTTAACCTGGTACTCTGTGTTTTTCTAATTTTGGTGAGTTTGTCGGGAGTTCCAGTTTTTTGCATAAAATGGCCATAAAAAATGCAAGAGTGTTGTCACTTATTCTATTATCCAGATTATTTTCTGCTGTTTTATTTTTTGTGTTTTTCAAAGGATCAAAAAGCCAAAAAAAAAAAACACCACAGCATTCCGACCTTTGCATAAATTCCTGCAGAACACGGGGGCCAAAGCAGAGGGGGGGTACGCTTTAATGCACATCATTATGTTTGTCAAATGCAGCATATCAGCACAAACACTTTACACCGGCTGTGAAGTGCTCTAGTGGAGGGGGTGACTGTTGGGGCTTGTTTTGCAGCTAAAGGATGTGGGCAGTTTGCAGATTATCAACTTTTTTTTTTTTTCTAAAGTAAACACAAACCCATTTGTTGGTCAGCCAAATTTTTTCCTCCAAAAAAACGACTACTTTGTCAAACGGATCAGATTTTCTAACAAGGTCAGTAGAGAATATTCATGAGAAATGCAACAAACCTAAGAGTTGCCCCTAAGCACAGAGACTGAATTGGGAGGAGCTGAAGTCTGCCTTTCAAAACAAAAGCACCAAAAGTTTCTTGATGCCAAAGTGGCTCTGCAAGCTAGTCAATCCCAGACACATTTCTCTGGATTTCCAAACACATTATCAGGCTTTAGAAAAGTACTAAGTGGATGTCATCTGCACTGGATGCCTGGTCACACATTTACATTCAGTCGGAGAGGTGCTTCATCCAACACCATGGATGGTTTGTTGGGTCATGTTGTTGCAAATGATATTGATGAGGATAGGAGTGGTCAACACTGAAAATAAACTGCTACTGGGGGTGGGGTGGGGGGGTCATGCTCCTTTTGAAATACAGTGTCAGATGTGGGACGCTGTCTAGCTGCTGCATTTTCTCACATCTCTTAAGCAGCGATGGCTAATGCATTGCTAAACATAACCTTTTGCGACGACGCCTAACCTTTTATTTAATTGTCCTGCTTTATTATTCCATTTTTTTTTTTTTGCGGTGCCGTTGCAATCGCACATTCTGACAGCATCACCCCCCCGTGAACTTTCAGCTTAAAGGGAAGGCCTAGCATTTGTCATAGAGTGGTGTCAGCTGAGTGTCCTCTCTAGACGCAGAGCTCTGCCCTTCCAGCGGCCGCTTTTCGCTACTGAGTTCTCACTCTGAAGTGGCTTTTCTGTTCGCACTTTAATTCAAATGCTCTAATCCGTGATAAAAATAATATATATGTGGATAGATCCAGGTATTAAAGCACATTTTCTTTACTTTTGTCCTTCAAAATGCAACAAGAACCTGTTAAAAACACCCAAAAAGGTGATTTTCATCAAAGTGGGCCTTTAAGATTTCCACTGCTGACCTGATAAGGCAAAAAGGTGGTTTATGTAAAGCTTTTCTATGGTGACGTTCAGACCGCCCTCTGTAAAGTGCGTTCAAGTAACCACTTCCGATCAAAAAGTCTATAGTTAACGTGCGTATATGCATATTTCAAGGTTCCATTCACTTGTAGCTACGTACATTTTTAAGAACATTTACACACGACGTGTATCCATTGAAAATGCTTTGAAAGGAAAGGCTGGTTCAATTTCAACCAATTAGGGATTCTGGATTGGCAATGACGGAAATGTTAACCATTCCAAATGGTTGGCACTTCCGAACGCAATGTTTTTTTAATGCAGAGGCATGAAACGCGCATGTACGTGCGTTTTAGTGCACTATATAGTGCGTTCACCATTTTGCAGTGCTGACCGAATCTATGATTCCAAAATCGAGTGCCCTAGAAATTTCCCAGAAGCCTCTGCGAAAAACCAGTGTGCACCAATGCTTACTATCGCATCATCAACGCTTTCATCTTTAGAACACAATAGATACATAAATAGCCGTCGCAGAAAGCTCATTTTATTTAGATTTTCACTTTGTGAAGATGATGATGTCATATTCGCCGTTTAAAAAAAAAAAAAAAAAACAAGAAAAAAAAGTAGTGAGGATAGCGTCCGAACTGCTTTTAAAATCCAGGGCACATAGACATTTCATTGAAAGCGATGGCTCGAACGCACATTTCCGAGCACCGCGTGAACGTAGCATAGCGAAAGAAAGATGTATGGCATAGCCTAATGTAGTTAAAGAGGTTGATTTGGAACATAACGGCTGAAAGATCACGAGAAAAAGGGAAGAAACCATCAAGCTAACAGACAATATTAAGGTTTGTTCCCATGAATATATCACTCTGTATGCAACAGTACAGGATTATTTTTGAAATGTGTACTCTTTCTCCCTTGGCACTTAAAAGAAAAAAGCTGCTCCTCCATCTATTGTCTGTTTGCGTTTTGTTCTTTGCCTGTTTAAGTCTCTTTTTTCTTTCCCCTCCTGTTTCTCACACAAAAACATTCACTCACAATGGCAGGAATCTCAGAGTTTCCTCTCTGCCTTCTCATACATCTTTCTCTTTCACTCCATGCTTTCAGTGCCCCCTCCCTTGCCTTTTTTTTTCTTTTTTTTTTTCCCCCCGTCATCCCCCCTCCAATCTGCCCTCCTTCTGCGCTCCCGGTTTGTTCCCTCCACATCACACAGGGCTATTTCATCCAGCATCCTTTGATGCATATATTATAGATGCCTAGTGCGTAAATGCCTATGTAAAGTCGGAGTCAAAGTCACTTGTCTCGGCATCGGCCCTTTTAATTCCAACCCCACAATCCCCCGAATGCTCGCTCATTCTGCGCTGTTTATGGAGCTGTTTCATCACGTCTTCTTACATGCATTTTATAGAGGCTTGCCCCTGCGCAGCGTGGCTCCAATGAAGCATTTGAATAATTTATTACCTCCAGTCTGCCTTGCCACACTTTAGAAAGTTTTTTCCCTCAACAAAGTCACAAAATTATTCATGTTATCTGCATTTTGGGGATGGGAGGGGCAAAGAGGGCTAAAACCAGGAGCAGACCAGCTTGTGCTTCCTGCATTTTAGATCCAGTTCCACTCCTTTTTTTTTTTTTTTTTTTCCTAAAGAAATCCCTTAATCGTATTTTATTTTCTTTTCCCCCCAAAAATTCTCAGATATTCTCCAACTCCATTTCATTTTTTTGTGCTCTCTTTATGTGCTCCTTAAAATAAAGTAAATAAATCATTGGATGAACTACAGCACATGCGTATTGCATGGCTTGATATCGCAATAACGCTAAATTTGCGATTTATTGTGCAGGCCTACAAAAAGACCTGGATTTATTAGATTAAATCGCTGGATTTTTGCATCCCAAGTTCTCTAAAAATGGTAGCTTCTTTCGGAACACCTTCATTCCATTATGTTGATACAGCTCGTCCATATTACCATCCTTCCACTGCCATGCTTACTAATTTATCTGAGTGTTTACTTTATTATTATTAGATAAATATATAGATAAACTTTAATAATCCCAAAGGAAATTTCAAGTGGCCAGCCTCCCACACCTAAATAATGCAATCATTCCTAAAATTATTATTATGCACGATTACAACAAACAGAAAGTGTTCCTTTGGAAAAAAAGGAAGGATTCTTCTTTTTCAAACCTGTTGTTTGGACTTCGGATGGAGTCATTTCAGTCAAAACGCTGCACTTCCACAAAGGCACATTCTTTTACATGAATATTATTACTGCATGATATTTAAATTACCGACGGATTCCACATTTCTAATAACAATGTTAAAAAATAATATTAGTAAAAATAATAACCTTTTTTCAGATAACTGTAGATGTTCTCCATATCATTAATTCCATGCATTTGCAGCACCAGTAATCATTTGTGGCAGCAGTTCAGGGTCGGATCTCCTCAGAGCTCCTCCTCCTACGATGCCTTTCAGCCTCCAGCTAAAAAAACTAGCCGTTCCAAACCAAAGTTTCTATGAAGAGCCTCATTTTTAAGACTTAACCTTATCTGAACGACTGAAGCAAAACAAGCTGTCTTTGCAAAATGTTTACACTTTCTCATTTAAATTCATCACTGAGAAGCCAAACTTTGTTTCAAACAACCTTAATGTTCACCTCATTTATCTAAAAGCACTAATGTGTTTATAAGTGTTACTTCTACCATCAAGAAAATAAAAATCTATGAAACATTGCTGTTTCATTTACTTTTTTGTGGAATTTAAGCATTTACTTTAAAGCATTTAAAGTAATAAAAATGTCGCCTCAGATCTGAACACAAACTATATTTTCTAGCCGTACTGACTATTTAGCGTATCAGAAGGTGAAATCAACAACTATAACATAAACCTAATGAAACACCGGAGCTCCATTATGTTCCATGAACTGTCCGGATAAATAGAAATGACCTTTGCTGGCCGCTCTGTTTGCTCGGAGCAATTGAAAGGTTTACCTTTGACCTCTAAATGGTCCAAATCAGAGTTCCATTTCCCAAGGAACTCACCCATTTGAGTGTCTATTGTCCTAACCCTCCACCCCCAAAAGCCTTACACCGCCTTCTTCCTCCACTGTTACGAACCGCACGTCCAGACTTTTTGGCCGGAAGTGTGAACGCATTAATGTGGAAACCGTCTTTCACCGGATCGCTGATGGCAAGAACACTCGTGTTGTTTTTCTGCTCTGCCGCAATCCTATTTGTTTTAAGAATGTTATTATGTTATGTCACAAAATAGACAGTTCATCATCCGAAAATGTCTAAATTCAAATTAAATTTTAGGGTATCATTAATCCTTGCTGATAAAATTTAGTATCATGGGGTTCTTCTAGAAAATCCAGAAAAAAACAAACAAGAAATGTTTTTTTTTCTTTCTATAAAGTTGGTTTACAAAAAAAAATTGGTAAATGGCGTATACTTGGACAGCGCTTTCTACCTTCCTTGACCTGCAATCTTCCAATCCCAGGGCGACCGCCCTACTGCTGCACCACGGCCGCCCTGGAAGACTGTCATATGACTGAATTTCACTGTGCTCCAGAATGGCACTTTGTTTTTCTGCCATTTTGTACGGTGGCCCTGAAGTCCAAATCACATCAAAAATCACGCCATCAACCATAAAGGTCACACTGACAATTAAGAAGAAAGAAAGTTATGGATACAAATTGTAAAGTTTTAGAAATTAAGAAAAACAAAACAAACACAATGAAAAAATGAAACTAAATAAAAAGGAAACATTTCGTTGAAGAAAAGTAACTTCTAGAAATGAAAAAGAAATGTTGTTAAAATAAGAAACAAAACATCCTTCTTCAAAACTCCAACATCATCATCAAGTCAGTGATGTCACATTGTACCAACCTTTTCCAGTTGCTTGTTTTGTTAAATGCTTTAACATTTCATTTTGATTTCTGGAAATTATTTTAGTTTTTTTCATGTTTTGATTTCTGGAATTTTATTTTAAATTCCTGAAATGATTTTTATTTAGCTTTTTTAATTGTTATTTATTTTTTTTTGCTTGTGCTTAATGTTGTGTTAATGCGATTTACACTTCAAGGCCACCTTCATTTTGACAGTGAGGTATGTCCTTTTCTACCCCTTCTTGCCACTCCCATGTAATTTTACTCAATAATACATATAATCTAAACAAAAAAAAACTTCCTCTCAAATCCACATTTGATCCAGAATTGTACTTTAGAAATAGATGTTCTGTAAAGGTGAGACACTGAGATAGGAGCAACATTTAGGGTTTTAGTTTTAGAAAACCCAAAGTAGCTGATGAATGATATATGGGATATTTTTGTGGTTTTTCCGAGCCACAACAAGAATAAAGTAGGAAAACGCACATCATCATTTTAGTCTCTTAGTTTCTTATTCTCAAAATGGTTTGTTCCAAATCTCCAAACCTCAAATATTTTCATCTTGAAAATAAAGTGTGCAAACATTACTTAGTGTGCTGTTACAAAAAGAAATAGACACATAAATATAGATTACAAAACGTGTTTAATCAAAACATGTTATTGTATTAACTAAAACTTTGTAAAAATCTCTTTGCTTTAGTCAATTTATTCTAAACTATGACATCATTTTTTTCTCGCTCCATTGCATCAGTATATAAAGGGAAAGCTGCACCCTCGCGGGTGGAGCAGCGGCTGGTCTGGTTGCAGTAAAGGGGGAATTCTTAATGAACAGAAAAAAGGAGGTTAATAGGATTGCTGCAGAAGTCAGGTAAACCTTTGCTCTCTAAATAAGGCTCAAACCCCACATGGGAGGGCATTTCTGTGACTTTGGCAAAAATAACACTCAGTAAGGTTTTCCCCCCCAGGAGGGGTGTGTCTTTTACTCTGAATCTGTGTGTTGTTACTTCCTGTTCCACATGTTTAGTCTGAATATAAACATTATATATCTTTTAAATTTTGGATATTGACAATGTGACTCTTTTTTGGTCACACTTTTAAGTCACGTTTTAAGAAGTTAAAATAATTAATTTAGCATTTTAACCTTTAAATAAAAAAAGAAAAATGGTTTATAGCAACTATGGGAAAAAATCGTAATAATAAGGGTTGTGCTTTCTTTGACAATCATTAGATTTAATGGTTTCAATGTGATATATGTGAACTGTATGAATGACAGTAAATATATCTATTTATGGTTACATTGTTAAGAAGATAGCATCTTTTTTTTATTTATTTTCTAATGAATTAATATCTTACATAATTTTTATGTATCCATGTATTTTTTATTGTCTTTTTTTCCCTGAAAAACATAGGTAAAAATAAACCATTAAAAAAAAAGTCACACCTTTTGGCCCATACTAAACCATAATGCATATGAGAACTGGACCAAGCGGGTGTGATGTCACTCACAGAAAATGACTTATTTCTGATGTTCTGACGATCTATTCTATCATGTGAGACTTTCCTACCAGTAGCACAAAATGATGTTCTAACCATCCAAATGCCCTCTCTTATCAGATAATCCTACCTATATGAACGAACGCACCGTTTTGATGTCAGGTTGTTTGATTTCATCGTGCGGACGGAGAGATACTGTAGACAAGGACCGCCACAGAGTTATGCCGTGTTGTGCTAGAAGTTAAGAAGTGAGCTAGCATAAAAGTCCAGACCTAAGTGTAACCCTTGCACAAGTTGTATTAAACATACAATTAAAGTAACCCAAAGTCACAAAAATGGCGGATAAAAACGTATAGTAACCACAAGATGGAAGAGGTAGCACATTGCACATAGGCGGTTCGCCAAAACTAAAAATAATGATGTCATTGGGGGCAGATGTCGTCAGCAGGCAGTGATTGGTCCCAATCTGTCTGACTCATCATTTCTTTGGCAACCACTTTACCCAATCAAGAGTGACCTAGTTGGAACTCCACCTCCCTTAACATTTAAAAGTGGGACACACAAAATCTGTCAACCAAACGTTTGGAACGACAGACGTGAGATCACAAACTTTTATTGAAGCATCTGATTGGCCACTTTATAGCTTGAGTAACTTGCACTACCGAAAAAACATGTAGTTGAAAAAAATTAGGATCAGCAAGAAAATGTTAAAATAGAGGTACTTGTTTGACCTGTTGCCCTCTTGAAGGCGCCACAGAGGCATCAGAACTAAAACAAACAGACTCATAAATAGCTTCTTTCCCAAGGCAATAACCATGCTAAACTCCAAAATGCACAGATAAAATCTGCCATGGCACATTACAATGTATATGTTTATATATGTATACATGCAACTCTTCCCTACCTACACGCTGTTTTTGCACATCTGACATATATTTTTATATCTGTACATATCACTCTGCACACAATTACGGACATTTTATATTTCGCACATTTTGCATATTTGCACACTTCCGTTTTACATCTTGTACCCATTGTACATATTGATATTTTTTATGTTATACTTGTTAGATTTTGTCTTTGCACTTTGAATGGTGATGGCTTCAATTTCGTTGTCCAAGTGGACAGTGAAAATAAAAGCCTATTTATCTCTTGTCTTATCAAAACAAAAAAGGTTCTTCTGACCAATAGAATGACTGAGTAAAAGCTATTTATTTCTCAGTAAAAGTCTACAGGATATTGGCTTCTTGGAACCAGCAGGTACTTCCTGTTTGGAATGTGAGGTCCAGTTCTCATTATGCAGTCAATGATGCTATTGTATAGCGAGGGCTCATCAGCAACATTTGGGACTTTTCTGTGCTGGAGCTGGCATCAACACCTTCTAAGATCCCATATTAGCATACTCCCTCCACATCTAATTCTCCAAACTGTCACTGTGTTACACAACTTATCTCTACAATGCTACGCACAAATGCATTGTTTGACACGTGAGCCTGCACTCCCACCCTCTCTCATTTGTCTTCCCTAACTGCACCCGTCACTGCCTCCCCTCCACGACTCCCCATCCTCCCCCAAATAGATTACGACACTGCCGTTTCAGGAGGGACCGAACTTGTGCTTCAGATAAGCTGCTGCACCTGTTCTCCGCCTGCACTGTGTCCTTATCAATAGAACGGTCCCAGGCAGAACCTCTGCGTGCTTTTGGCCTCTGCACCAGCTCCCCTCTGCCAAACAGCAAACGCCAAATGAGGCAGACCTGGCCGGTACAATGGGGTGGAAGGGAACCCACCCCCTCCCTCACTTTTTCAAAGGAAGTATACACAATCCTGAGAGTGGCAGGACAAAGTGACAACATGGCATTGTGTGTCTTTTTTTAAGTTTGTCTGTGAAATTCAGAAACAGTGCATGAAAAGGACTAAGTTGATGAATGGCCACTAAGTTTGCAGGAAAAGGTTACAGTTTTTTAAAGCTCAGAAATGACATTTTCCCAGATGAAGCCAAAGAATTAACATAAATCTATTAAAACAGTCAAGGCTTTCAAGAATATGCTGATGATTGCTTAGTGAAATTAGAAAAAAAAAAGCTATTTTGTCCTTTCACTTTATTGCTTTGAACATGGGAACTTCCCCCTGGTCTCACAAGAAGGAGATCATCAAATGCCCCCAAAACCTCAACATCAGGATGACGTGACTGTGCAACTATGAGGCAAAGCCAGCAGGGCCGAGCAGCCATGTGTCTGGATGCGAAACATTAGCCGTGGAAGAGGGTGATGTCTGGCAGCCATTTTAGAGGAGGCTCTATTAGTTGAGGCTGTTTCTTTTTTATCTTAAAGCATCACTTCTTTGAAGTGTTCCGTTCCGTCTTATCAGCAGGCTTGAGCTGCTCGCCATGAGCTCCATGAGCGCGTGTCTGTTGAAGTGTTTGCGCCTGAGCAAAATAGGTCTGGAGAAGGGAGCGCGTATGTGTGCACGCACTCTCCTGCCATAGGGATGGTGTGTTATCGCAGTATGCAGCCTTATTCACTGTGTGTGCATGGGTGTGTGTTCAGCCTAGAAAGCTTTGTGCCCCCACCCCATACTGAGACTATCATTTTGCTATTACCCCTATGGAAGCATCACTAAGATGGCTTGTGCATATATGTGCATGCAGGAACAATTATTATTCATTTATAAGCAATCTTGATGCATGACAGCTTTATTTTTATAGCAGCTTCCATATGCGGGGGGCATTTAAAGTGCTTTACAGAGATGTAGCGCTAAAACAAAGCATCATTAGAGGGGAAATGGTTAAAGTGCTGCATTTTCTACAAAGGCACCAGAGAAGAGCAATGATGGGGAACATCTGAGCTCATCAGCAAGCTGATAGAATCATAGCAACTGAAAGAAGCTTCACCCTGTTTGGTTCTTATTCTATTCTGTCCGTTGTAGCAGAGCTTTATTGAGTTTATATACCGTCAGTAGATCTGATGGGTATTTGGTATCCGCATCACTAGACTAGTCCTGACATCATTGCCAGTGTCAGGACTTGAGATCAGTAGTGATATGGTCAGTTCTCCCGGTTCTGATTAAAACTCAGGCAGCAGCATTCTGAAGGAGCTACAGCTTTCCAGCAGTCGGTTTTGGTAGAGCAGACATATCGGTGACAGTAGTACATCTTGCAGGTGATGAAGAGATGCTGCAAATCTCTGAGTCTCACTACTTGCTTGAGAAGGTGATAAAGTGGATTTAGTTGTGGCCTGAATGTGTGAGCCCATAAACCCAGAAAATTGACTTTAGACTCGAGTCTAGAGCCTAATGGACAATAGTTCTTTTGGTGACGGAGCTACAAAAAGAGTGTCATCTGCATAACCGCTATGTAAAACATTCTTGTTTTGCAAGATCTGAGAGAACGTGTACAGATTGAACAGAATAGGTCCAAGATTTGAACCCTGAGGAACTCCACATGGCTAGGAGACTCCCTCAAGTTTCTGATCGCCATTAGTAAAAACCGAATGCATGATGAGACCTAAACCAACTACGGACTGTACTTGATAATCGCACCCACTACTCCACTCTGTCAAGATGGGTTTTATGATTTACAAAATCAAAGGCTTCACTTAGATCAAGCAACAATTTTTTTTTTCTAAATCAATACCCCTATGGCTTCTCCCTACCCCTGCATTTAGCCCTCCAAATGGAAAGTTGTGAATAAATAGCGTCTTCGAATTTGGACGCTACTCCCACTCGATGACGTCATCAATAGTTACCGGTCAGCTATGTTAGGGCTAGCGCTCTGCAACATGGTTTTTAGAACTTTAGAAAGGTCATGTTAAAACAAAAAGTCTTTACTTACATTTAAATGTAAACTTGTGTGCTTCAAAGCACACCCACATAAAGAAAAGCACTTCTTCTCCGCGGCACAGCGTGACGCAGAATATCCTCGTAGCGGAGAGCTTGGCATCCCTCCGCCGCAAGGGTTAGCCCTTTTAAAAAAACTGTTTCGGACAACCAAACCCCTCCAAATGACCTATACAATTGTAGGAGTAGGGAAAAGCCGTAGGGGTAGGGGAAGAACTCTGATTCGGCCTATATCTTAGTCCCAACTGCTCCTATGTGTGGATATTAAATGTTTATCATTGAAAATATGCAAACCTGTATGTGGCCTGAAAGGAATATCAAGCTTATAGACCCCTTGGGTCTTAGTGATGCTTTTATAGGGGTAATAGCAAATTTATAGTCTCAGTAGGGGTGGGGGGACAATGCGAAAATGCATGGTGTGAGCAACAGGTTGTAGCGAACACTTTACCCCACTTAAGGTAAGTAAGGGTCACACGAGAATTTTTCATTTTTTCAATCCAACCAAATCTTCTGCTACGATTCTGTTACTGCTGTCCAAGTGAGTGTGCACTAAGATCATATTTCATGTGGCTGTCCTACAGGCACTTACGTATCATCTGCACACCTCATGCGTATCAGTAAGGGCCCGGTACTCGCACCCCACTAACAACTAGAGTGTGGTGTGAGGGCACCATACGACAGCATCAATTCTACGACATAAGCGCATGCAACTTCCATGACCCCTCCTAATATTTCACGAAACACGATGTCCGTGGCCGAACAAGGGTCAAGAAAACGGTAATAAATACCCACCCTACCCTTGGGACGCGGTTGCTACTCTCTATGACCCTCTCGCTGTCCTGGACTACCCTAAAACGCACAGAACCTGTAAAAGTCAACTGTTTGTGTGATCAAAACAGATTTAAAAAATAAAAAAGATTACTTTGAAAAGGAAAAGACATTTAGATTATGATCTATAACATCTACACTCTAGAAGAGGTTGGACAACTGCAGTTTTAATCATTTCGGAAAAGTACCTGATTGGATTCTAGTCAAAAGGGTTTCACTCCATTGGAGTTCCTAGAAACATTTACATCTATTCTAGTTTCATTTTCTTCTTTTTCTTTCATACCTACCTTGTTCCAAGTTTGCCAGAAAAGTTTATTTTCTTTATCCTCTAACTTACAATTCTTTTTATATTTGCTGTTTTATGGTCTTTCATTTTTTACCAAATAGTAAGTCAACAAGACTATTGTAGGCAACAAGGCAGGAAACTTCAGAAAAAAGAGTAACCTAGCAACACAGAGTTGTACGACAATACACACAAGCAGTCATTCATTGTCTGCAGGTGAGATGTGCTTAACATCCCAGTCTGATGGACAGAACCTGCATGGTTCCCTCTAGTGTGGTGACAGATGACATTTTCAAGAGCTAGCTTACTGTCAGTCCAGTCGTCCCTTCAGCTCTGCCTACTTCCAGGTCAATACACTAGAAGACAACAGTTGGCAAAATCTTCTAGTAACTATTTGCATTCTTTAGCCTGTAGAAGTATTAGATGTATTGTTTTTTTGTTTTTTTTGTTGTTTTTTTCCATCTTCAACACACTTTTCATCTATCCTGGGTTAAAAGCTGAAAGCAAATCTTTATTTCTTGACTTACACAATCGATAAAAACAATATCTCACCACCGTGTCTCTTTAGGAGCCATAAATCTGCAACTTTCAGCCGCATCACACAAGCTTTGGAGAATAAAGTCCTCCGATAGTTTTAATGGTTTTATTGAATAGTCATTTGATACAGAAATACATTTAAGTCTTTCTCACAGATAGGATGTGGTTCAAACCTTGAAAAAGGTTGTATACATTCAGTTTTACTATCAAACTATTTACTTTTACAATGCAATATTTAAAATTATAGCAGGAAATTCTAATATACTACAGCAGGATCTTGTTTTTTCAGGAAAGAAAGACATCACCAAGACTATGAAACTATAGAAATTAAAAGACATTTCTTTCAGTGCTGTTGTTGTTTTACATAAAAACTCCAAGCAAAAGCAGTGACTGTGATAACTGATGTTTCCTCTAAAACACATTTCTTCAAACTTGTCACTGAAAGCATAAACAGTGTATGAATTTAGTGTAAACTCTCTTCCTGAGGTTTATGACAGTAAAAGCATAGCAAAGAGGCAAAGGTTTGGGCTAACTGAAACTGTCAAAGCGGATTTACCCCAAGCTTCGTAAGTTTAAACACACAAAGTGTGTGTGTGTGGGGGGGGGGTAATGTCAGCTCCTGTGAGCATTACCTATTCCCTCCTCTTTATAAATGTTTTATAAGCCTGTTATGTCATGTTCCTTTAGCGCCGTTGAGCCTTGAGTGATGCAATTGATGAATTCATCTTTGGCATGTTAAAGTACTGCAAAAAGATATAAAAAAAAAAAAACAGGGACGGAAGGAAGTACAGTTAAAGACCCACTCTGGTGTTTTGACATGTTCTTGTGGCATTTTTCTGAGAATGGAGGACAAGTGTAAAGAAAATTAAACTCAAAATTGGATTTCTGCATATTTATTGAAAATGTTGTGAATCAAGAACACACTAAAAAAGCAGTTTGAAAAAGAGCGTAGGAAATACGCTGGGTGGGCCAAGCTCCCTGCTCGGCTCCATTCTGATGCATCCACTTGTAGAAAAATAGATCCATTTAAGTCTTTGTTTTCTTCGTCCGAGCTGATCTCTGGCTCAAAGCTGTCCGAGTGGATAGCTCCAATATTGCTTTTTTGTACCATTTTTGTAGTACTGCTAATTTTAGGTTGGCGGTGTGAGGGGCTGTAAGCTAGCAGAAGAGTGTAAATCGAGAGCTCGCAGCAACAAGGAGGAGAAGGGGGACTAGGTTGCTCTGCGCTAATGGTCCAGCCCACAACGCAGAGGCACATTTAGGCACACTTAAAAGTCTTTATTTTTTTCAGACAAATTACAGTGTGCTTTTTAATCTGGAGTGCTTCATTTATAGACTATTCAGGTTCCTTATTTCAAAGTGACTCTGAGAGGAACACAACGCTCTGTCAAAATGTCTGTTTATTTTACAAATTGCAAGTAATGTTGGGTGTTATTGTGAATCAAATCAAATCAAATCAAATCAAATCAACCTTTATTTATATAGCACTTTTTCGACAACAGATGTCACACAAAGTGCTGTGCATAAAATACAATAAAATTTAAAAACAAGATGACAAGACAAACCGTGCGAATACGCTAACGTGGCGAATGTACAGCGGTGTCACTGTTTTTGTATTTGTTTTTTTTTTATTCAACAAAGTTGAGAGTTAGCGTAGTCACAGTAATATTTGTTTTAGTGGTATTAGTGTGTCTTTTTAATGTGTTACAAACAAGGTTGGGAGTTACAGGTAATGTAAATACACTAACGTGGCTAACGTTTAGTGGTGGTGGACTATTATTTTAACATATTACTTAAAAAGGTTAGGCGTTAGCGTAGTCACTGCTCGTTTTAGTGGTATCAGTTTTGTTTCGTACATGGTCCAAACTGGGCTAGGAGTTACAGATATTGTTAATACGCTAACATTGCAAATGTTTAGTGTTATTTTAATGTGTGGCTAACAAGGTTGGTATTGTTTGTTTTAGCTGTATCAGTCTGTTTTTTTTTTTTTTTTACAAGTTGTGAACAAGGTTGGGAGTTACAGGTGTTGTGAAAACGCTAATGTTGTTGCCGTGTAGCTAACAAGTACCAAAGTTTCTACGAGGGCCGTTAAGTCTGACTGATATACATGGACTTACTTATCTCCGATTATTTTATTTTATTTTGTCTCGCCTAAAGCGCGACAAATATCAGAAAATAGACCATTCATTGACGGTCCACTTGATAATCCAGTGTGACCTATAGTGCTGAAAATCCGGTACTGCCGCTCTGCAGAAACTATGTCCTAGAAAACGACACTGCATACTCAATTAAAAACAATCACTTGGAGATCTTCTGAGTGCGTCTTTAAGGAAAAGGATTGCCTTTTTTGGACTTAATATGAGTTTAATACCGATTATATCAAAGGAAAAGATGTTGCAAAACAATGTCCTTAAAGAAGCAAAAAGGAAGACCTAAAAAAGGTCAACAAAGGTCAGTCTTCTGTCTGATGCTCTCAAGCTTTGTGTTACTTTAAAAGTAAGCTGCCAACCGCCTGTGTTCTCTGGCCTGTACTCAAATGACAGCAGGCATCAACCTCAGGCACAAACACACACATCATTACTTTGCTATTGTTGAGGCAGGACTCCTAATGGAGCTTCTCATTCGAAGCCCTGAGAGGCACGCCCCGCCTCTCTGCCTCATAGGTACATGCAGTCACACAAACACAGCCAGATTGACAGGTAGTCCCCAGGCCGCTGCTGCCAAGCGTGATTGATGGCGATGTTCTGCGGAGAATGCGCGAGGCAGAGCAGTCGGGATGACGGGAGCGGGGCGCGGCTTAGGCGGTGAGAAACCCTCCGTCGAGTCTTGGCAGAGAACAGAACGGCGGAGATCTGACGCGGCTGTCTGTCAAAACAGGCAGACGCTAGGAATCGTGGAGGGAGGTATGGTTTCTTTAATTGATCTGAAAAAACCCACAGCAACTGTCACTTTGAGCTCAAAGTAAGAAAAATGAACATCCACTCACAATATTAGACTTTTATAACATCCTTTCACACAGAGACTCCCAGACCGTTCTGCAGGGAAATGTGAGAAAATAATACATTGAAATGCATGAGCAGAAGCATCCTTGAAGGAATCTAATCCCTAGGGATTTATCTTCTTCAGTCTAATATAGTCATTTAGCAATCTATAGTAAAGTTAAATCAAGTTTAATTAAAAAGCCAAATACAATAAATTTGGCATAAGTTTACTCTAATGTGTAATTCACACACTCACAGTCCATTTTGTACAGCCACATGTAGTGAGCTGTCAGCTAGGTGACCCCCAGACAGCCACCACTGCCATGAAGTATGCCGTCTTGCCTAAGGCACTCTTAAAGAAAAGCGAGGGCTTGTGCTTCACAGCCCGGCAAAGATTCTTCACATCAATAGTTTTAAAATTAAGGCAAAATTTAAGCTGAAGTTAGCACATAAAAAAAACCCAACAACAACAGGTATAGATTGAGTCTTTGACTTAATCTAAAAAAAAAAATGTGTGTTGCAAGCTAATCAATAAATAATCACTCTTCACACGTTAATTGGCTCTGTTAGATTAAGCATCAGCAAAAGTGCTTATAATGTTGAGAAATGGTTTTAAAAATGTCTAAAGTGCAAGGTTAAATGTGTCTAAATCCGCTAGTAGACTTTGACTATATGGGAGAGGTGATAAATATGACAGGGAGATGCATTAACAATAAAGAGGCCATGACCATGTCTGTTTGAAGAGCTGCACTGGAAGATTAACAACCAGGTTGTGATTTCCCAATTAACAGAGGCTTTGTAAACACTTGCTAAACAGGAAACTGGATAGCGAAACATGAATACAGTCGTCCGAAAGGATCCCTCCAAAAACCCATTATGTAATGTAGGAAACAAACAGGACTACGGTGTTCAACTATGTGATAGATTGTCAATAAGTCTTCGTCACAGCTGCCATTATGGGTGGATATGGGCTTTCTGCGGGGCAAAACTGTATGGGGCATGCACAAAGTATCAAGGTTGCTCTGCGAGCCTGTAGAGCCGAAAATTGTCATGCACATTTTTGTAGAGGCTTCCAGTGAGGGACGGGTTGTAGCAAGAACTTAAATAACACATGCAAGTGACATTTGCAAACAGTCAGTAAGGGACCAGTTCTCACATTTTACTGTTGACTAGAGTGGAGTGTACGGGCACCTATCCGTGCGTAGAACTTACATTAGCCTTAGAAATGCTTCATGATACATTTTCCACACGCATGATAATTGTTCCGATTTCACGATGTCCCTTGGGGTGGCCATTCGAGCCTCAAGGGAGCTGCAGGATACACCTGCGCTCCCCTGTCTACGACCCTCCATGGCGCAGACACCCCAAAAACCTGCAACACTTGTACAGGTCAACCCCAGTAGTGACTAAGACTTTTGGTAGTTATTCGGTAAACAAATCAACGATTCACAGATCAATCCATGATTCTTATTATTTCATATTTTATTCTTGAACGGTTGTTATATGTATGTCTGTTTAGAGGATGTAGGAAAATTAAAATTATAAACATTTAAACTTGATATTTATCACTTTAAACAAGTTTTTTTTTTGCTGTCAGCTTCCTGGTTAACTTCTGCTGTAAACAAAACACTGTGTTTTTTTTCCATCCTCAAAGTCTTGCTGACTATTGTTAAAGTGGACAGATAACAAGAAGATGGTAAATGAAGACACAGCAACACCAAATAAAAATGATTAGAAAACACTCACAGTCCTTTAATCTAAACTGACAATATAGATGACAATAGATGCTTTAAAAATGACGTTTTTTTTATCTGAACTGGAAATGCATTGAATGTTCATCTAAATATTTGAGGAACATCACATAATTGGTCGCGAGATTTTCATAATATTCTTAATTTCATATTCAGCATATTTTTGATTCAGATTGTTTATTGTATTAAAAAGAAATCTGTTTTTAGAACTTATTTTGGGAAACTGAACTGTGGTCTCACTTTCTCAACTTCAAAAAATAAATTTTATTGTTTTATTTTAAAAAAAGGGGAACCTTCCTACTTTACTTCGAAGATTTGTTTACTTCCGATCACAGTAGCACATTAGGTTTGTTTAGTTTTTATAATAAAAATCCAATAATACTTTGTAATAGCAGAACGATCATTTTATTCCTGAAGTGTAATTTTACTCTACTATATTTTTAAAGATTGCAAAGGAGCGATTTCCAACGTCACAACTATTCATCCTCAATATCCCGGAAACAGATCATGAATATTCAAGTATACTTGTTATAGCCCTACAAGCTTGTACAATGTTTTTATAATTAATTCATAACAAACCTGACCTCTTCCATAATGTGCGGCCCATTTCAAGTGCTGAGCTTAATATCGGTGGAGTGAAGCTTATTTTACAGCTTTTAGGCGACTTTCCAGCGATGAGACCCACCTCATAACTCTATCTGAGTATTCAAGAATGAAGCAAGACGATGTCTGTCCGAAAGCTAATGATTCATCCAACATGACCTCATGATGCAGGACAAGATTTCCAAGCACATCTGCAAGTCTTTAACAAAATAGAGGGAGGGTTGGTGAAGATGTTGCTTTGGGACCTCACTAGCTCTGCAAAAGGGGAATGTTTGCAACATCGAATAAACTTTTGTTACAGTGTTGTAATAAAGACTATCCCGCAGTTGATCCCCCTGCTTTGAATGTGGATGAAATAGTTGTTATTTCAAAAGTGTCCGTCAAAGCCTCCATGTCTTGCATAATGTATGACTTCTCAACCTCATACAACCTCACTTTAGGTTGTGGCCTGCATGGGAGTCAAACACCTAGACTACATAACAACGAAAAGCACATAGATTACTGATGAAATAAAGACGTGACATTTAATAGATTACTGTATTTTCTGTACTATACAGTGCACTATTAAGTCCTAGGCTATGTTCAAATTCCCATCCCTAACTACTAAATACATAACGAAGGACTATGTAGCGCCCTGGATTTTAAATGCAGTTCAGACACCATGCTCACTAATTCTTTTTTTTTTTTAAACTGTTAATATGACTTCATCAATCTCACAAAGTCAAAATCTAATTGATATCTGCAATTTGCAACGATCGTTTATTAATCCACTGAGTTCTGAAGATGAAAACATTTTATTTTAAAACATTCATTAAAAGGCATTTTTTGGGGGAATCTTGTTCAGACGCAATGCATTGTGGTCTGTATTTGCCAATCTAAAGAGCATCAAAGCACACTGGTTTTTCACAGAAACTTCTGGGAAATTTCTAGGGCACTCGATTTTGGAAGTCTAGATTGGGACACCACTACAAAATGCCGAACGCACTATATACTGCACTATGTAGTGAGTAGTGAAGGAATTTGGACACAGCCTTTTATTTTTATTTTTTTACCAAATAAGTTGTAACAAAATCTGACTGATGTACTGACCTATTTTTGACTCTTTTGTTTTACTTAGTGCATCATATATATGACATAAGTTTAAAAATAGACCATTCATTGTTGGCCATCCTTATAATTTGGTGTGTGTGTCCTATAATGCAGAAAATACGGTAGCTAAAGTATATCTTTGTACGTGCTGTGGAAATTCCTTTTTTCTGTTTTATATTGGTATGCAAATTACAGATAGCTCTATAAAACAGGAAATTGAAACGTTTAACATATCTATTCAGGTTTATGGACTCATAACGTTAAATAGTAAATAAGGCTTCAAATCATGTCTATGAACTAATTTTTGTTGTTTTTCTCACATATCAATCATTTCCAATGAAAGGTTCTATCTATGCTACTATAACACATAACGCTTTTCAATTATTAACACTAATGAACATTTTTTTTAAATGAAAATGGAGAAAAAGTTGTTAGAAATGGCCTGTAGTTATGGAAAATGGGAGTAATAACCAGATGGTAAAAGGGGTATTTGCATTGACAAAAATGCTTAACTCCTCATTCTTTGCACCTTTCCATCCATCCATTCTTTATATCTGTCCCTCAAATAGGGTCACTGTGAATAATTGAGCCATTTTAAAATGAAATATTGACAATAGAAGAGCGTCAAAAGTGGCCTTTCTGCATCACATGGTCATGATTAATGCATTACGCTAAAAGAATGTTGTTTTCTGTAAGATGTGATCATTTTATTCAATGGAATGAGTGAAAATCAGAATAAAAAGTCATTTGTTAGGACTCAAGAGCAACACCATGTCACTGTGGCGCTCTATTTTAAAAATTTTATGACTTTGTCGTCAACTTATGGTTAAAAGTATCACTGGGGTCTGATATGAGACTTCAGTGACTAGCATTTGGAAGCCATCAGAAACATGAGCCATGAGCTGTCACAGCCGTTTACTGCTGGGAAAATGAATGTATACAAATGTGTTTGTGTCTGCTCTATATTATTTACTCCTGGAGGCCATTGCTTACATCGCTGGTGCTGTGTGTTTCTTTTCATAAGATCTTTTTGTACTCACATATACTTTTTTTCTACCATTTTTTTCTTTCCATAGACTTCCGGCCGCCTCCCATCATCCCACCTAACAGGGGAGGAGGTCACACAGGCGGTGGGGGTTCCTCCTCTTCGTCGACTGGCCGAGGTACCACCACCCGTTCTCCTCCATACTACACCACCCCCAGGCCCCTTCTTACCACCTCTCCCGGCCAGCGTTATCGGACGACCACCACTGTCCGCCAGCCCATCCTGGTTCCCGCTGGAGGTTCGGCGTCTGACACTAACCAGATTCCGGACACCAACCAAAAAGCTGGGGGATCCCCTCCGGTGCTTATCCCCCCGGCAGTCCCACAGCCCCCTGCCCTTCCTCCCCAAGATTTCTGCAGTCCGAGGGTGACAGCAGATATTTCGTGGCCCCGGACACAGCAAGGCCAGACGGCCAAGCAGCCATGCCCTGTGGGGACACTAGGTAAGAGGGCCAGCACTGCACAGGTGAACAGGGCTTATGTCTCAGGTGTTAATCAAAAAGTTCATTTGAGGAAGGTGCTTCCAAAGACAGATTATGGTAGGTTAGGACCGCGTCACCCAGTATGATTCGCTTGTTCTGCAGGAGTGGCTACCTACATGTGCATGGCACATTTTGGTTACTGGGATCCTCAAGGCCCCGACCTCAGCAACTGTACCTCACCCTGGGTGAATCACATCATGCAGAAGGTAAGTTAAAGCATCTACAAAGACTGGTCCGTCCATGTTTACTTGTAATCCACAACATTTTTGTAAGGGCTGATAATAACTTCATTCAGGCAATATTCATTTTAGTAATGAATAGACAGTGTTTTTTCTTTTTATCTGGTATTTTATTAGAGTGTTCTTTAAAAACATGACAATTGAAAAAGAAATGATGACTAGAGAACCTTGAGGACACTGTTCTTCTAGACTTTAGACTTCAGTTGGGGCCTCAAGTGCTACAGTTGCTCCAACTGTTACTGGGACCACCCTGGTCTTCCCCATCCTTACTACTCTTGCTCTTCTAGTAGGTCTTTTTGAGCCCCTTTCTAATGTTTGGGTCACTTGTTGATGTATATGTCTATCTACCACCGCTTCCTTTTCTTGTGTTTGTCCAGTACTACAATGTTTGGTTGGTTGGCCATCCGGATTTGTTGTTTTTGCCCCCAAAAAAATATTCTCCCCCACTTTTGGATGGTCTTTATAGCAGCTGGACAGCTCAGTTAGCTGTGTGTAGGACTGGTGCATGGGAAATAAGGGGTTCCCAAGGTGCATGATGAGCCTCATCCAGTGTGGGTCCTTGGGCAAGACCCTTTGCGCTACTGTCTAATTATGTAGCCACAAAGGAGCCCAAGTCCAGGTCCCTCTCTGTCAGTTCCCAGTCTGAATAAAAGACAGGGTTGTGTCAGGAAGGACATCTGTCATGAAAATCTCTGCCAAACCAACTGTGCAAATCAATGTAAGCTGATTTGCTGTGGTGACCCCTGAAAGGATATGCTAAAAGGTGAACAACAGCCATTGGATGGTCTTTATGACTTTGGACCTCCAAACTCATATTTCGCACAGATGTTTCTGAAGACTATTTAATATACTTGATAATGGCATTCCTTATCTGCCTCACTTCCAACAACCTTGCAACTCAATTTGTATGTGCTGGATCCAGTGACGTGCAGTCAGGGGAGGCAGGTGAGGCTGTGCCTCACCTGTCATTATGGGAAGAAAAGAGAAAAAGTAAATTCATTTATTATATTTAATCAGTAATTTGTCATCAGTCATTTTCCATTTAAATGTACCATTTTTGGGTGTTTTTCTTTTCAAAATCGCTGAATTTCCGCATTTGCCGTTCAGATACTAAGAAGCGACGTGCGATGAGGCACCAGCCCGCTGAGCCTCACCTTGGATTGCGCAATACCTATGCGGTCAGACGGTACTGCTGTCTCTCTGTATGTCGGTTCAATCACTTGTACTATATGAGCTGAGTTTACATAATTTAGCAGATGTATATGATGTACAGTGTTTGTTTTTATAAATAACTGTATGTGAGGGACGTGTTTCTTGTGCTGAGCGCTAAACGCCGGCCAAAAAGCCGCTGGGTGAGGCCAGGAGTTCTCGTGCCTCATGTTAGGGGGCGCCGGTGAGCCCTGAGATTATGACACTTAAAAGTAATTGAAGTGATAGCAAGCGGCAAGTCATTTTCTTCAGAAGGAGCGGTTTATGGACTTTATTTACAAGTAAAGGTAAGATGATAATAACGTTTGTTGCTTTAGAAACGTTTTTTTAGACAAATAACTTCTGTACTGTACTGTCAAATAATAATTTTTAATAATCAATGTGAGCAGAAGGCTTGAAATCGCGGAGATTAGCCCCGCCCACCGCGACCCGAGTGATTAGATGAAACGGGAGAAAATGTAAAATTATTATGAAAAAAATACAAAGTACAGTGGGACAAATAGGGACTCAGGTGTTGCAGCCGCTGCATCCTGACTTCTGAAGCCGCGGTGCAGGTGTGTTTGTTCGGGAGAAGAACACAGTGATAGGCAGTTGTTGTCGCTCTTTTTTCTGCTTTGCAAAAAGATCCTTATACACTGACATGCCACCATCAAGAGAATTTGCTGTTTTACGTACGTGCACATATTAAACTGCAACGTTATTACGCACAGGTAGAGAAGAAGCGAGTGATTTTTAGCCAATCAGAATGCAGAACACAATGCACGATGCAAATCCGTGAAGTACCGAAACCGTGAAAAGTAAACCGTGTTATAGCAAGGGATCACTGTATATGGAAAAAAAACATGTTGAAATTATATTTTAAACAAAACACGTTAACTGTTGTCAATCAAATGGTGAATAAGTTACTCAGTATGGTTCATATGTTTGTAAATATGACTGATGACGTCAGTGCCTCACCAGCCATTAACCTCAGCGCACGTCACTGGCTGGATCTCAGCACAGCCTGGACACATTCCTGGTGCTGTCGATCCTAGCTTCCATTTATTCTGTGTTCCCATGTGGCACCGATCAGTGTCTCCCATCACTTCTTTCAAATATTGTCAGTCTGTATGATTCTGGAATTAATCAGTCATACTGTTTCAGCTTCTACCTTTATCCTTTTGTCTTGGTTTTTGTCACACTACCACAGCAACTGCCCGCACCGCACTTAGATTCATTGTATATATTCTCTTTGGGGCCCTGCAATGGGACTGGCAACCCATCCTCCATCTTGATCCAAAATGGATGGATATATGTATAATTCTCTTTTGGCCAGATAAACCTTTAACATAGAAAATGTAGCGCATGACACCTAAATAGCATACACTGAACATGAATCAGCTGACTTTGACGTGGAGAGAAGGGGCTTCGCGTATCAGCTTTGCAACACTATGCAATACTTGATCAACGTAAAGTTAGTAAAGTTATACGACAGGTCGCTAAATGGCGAAAAGTCCTTTTTTATCCATAACAGAATCAGCTGATTTATGTCAGTTGTATAAGCAAGGCTGCTTTTCTCCAAAATCTGTTGAAATTATGCTAATGGTGTCAACAGTTGAAGAGTTACGGTTCTTGAAAGAATGTCAACACTGGAGCTAAAGCTCTGGTGTTAAATGGTTAGAACTCTGTGGTTTTGGATAGCCACCAGGGTGCAGCAGATTTTGTTAAACCAAGCTCCGTCACAGTATTTAATTGAGAAAGTCCCTTTACAATTTTACATCATAACTCCTATTTTTTCCTTTGGCTTCATTTTTTGTGTGTATTTGATCCTCTGTGCTCCGTCTCTGTCCTTGCTCTTATTTATAAGCCGTAATGTCCTCTCTCCCTGTTCTTGACACTTTATGGCTCTAGTTTCTTTCTCCTTTACCCAACCTACCCTTCACTTCTCACCTCATCTGACATTAAAACAAAGCTTCCATCCATCTTTTTTTTTCTATCTTATGCTCTGTCCTTGTTTTTGCCTTACAGCTTCGCTCGGGAGAGACGGCGGCGATAGTGGCCAGGGAACTGGCGGAGCAGACCAAGGGCCCTTTGCGACCGGGTGACGTGCCGTCCACGGTCAGGGCCATGGCCCAGCTGGTTGAGCTGCTGGACGTTCAACTCCGAAACCTAACCCCTGGTGGCAAAGACAGCGCTGCCCGCAGCCTCACCAAGGTACTGCTCTCTTAGTGGAAAGATGTGCAGTGAAAATAATATGTACTATGAAAGTATATGAATCAGCTCACAACAAAAAAGAAACAGGAGAAACTAATCTAACGATAGAGTAGCTCTGAAATGAAATATAAGCACTTTGGCTCAGTCCTTCTTTCCATAAAGTCATTTCCAGAAGTTACAAAAAGTCTGTGTGCAGAGTTTGATCAAGGCACAGACGGAACATTCCAGATTTCCACATGATATATTGCTGCCTTTAGACATTTTCTCATCTTCGTTTCTGTGGGGATCTTTGTAACAAGCTTTGCTTAACGTTAAAAGAGACAGATAGCTGCTTTTAGTCTTTGGCAGGGTCTCTCAACTCTTTACAAATCACAACCAAAATTCAATAATACCCCATCTCGGTTCTTCTCGTTTCAACCTACAGCACGGTCTTGGGACCGATTCTACATCATGAATCACATAATATAACTCGGCCATTTAGCTTCGTCTTTTAACATGATGCTGACAATCAGGCTGGAGTCCCCATTTGGGATTAGATTAACTATAACTCAAACAGTCTCTTACCACAGCTACTTCAAATTGGTTTAACCGACTAATCTCCCTTAGGTGGAACAAATTGTAATTTTTCCATAGAATGCTGTTCTGGAACTTTTAAGAACACTGGTTTGAATTAAGCTGTCAACCAATCAGGCTGACAAAGATCTATAAATTGAGCCAATCAGTTGGCATAAACCTCCGCTGTACAACTGCCATAAGACGCATATTTATCCCATCTAAAAGCTGTGTCACACAGCCCACTAAGTACATTTTGTGCCTATTGCATGGATGAAAATTGGTGAATATACAAGGAAAAAGTGAGAAAAGTTGTGGTCTTGAAATTTTCACAGATGTATCACGAATAAACCACGTTAAAACCACAGACGTATGAATAAACCACACGGAGGACAGGTAAAGCAATGAAGAACATGCACCGCGCGTGATTATCGTGCTCTGTGCATGCAATTTATTAGTGATTTATACGACAATTACGTGATTTTAGCGTGATATGTGCGCTGTATATGTGATATAAAGATCACACATTGGTGGTACAGTACATGTGCAAAACGTTCGTTAGACATACGTGGACATGTGGAATGGTCGTGGCAAAATAACGCACGATTGCGTGAGATCTATGTAGTAACTTTGTAAAAACTATGTAAAATACACGTAAACTGCATGATACTCGACCGACATGGAAAATGCACAAAATGTATGTAGTGGCTGTGTGACACGGCCTTTAGCAGTAAAGTTTGAAACTGACAATATTCAAGATTTTTATTCCTTTTTTATGCTTTAATTCCTTCTTTTGTATTTGAACCAACTATCACATATTTAAAAATTGTTTAGCTTAATTAAAGTAACGCACTAATGCTTGCAATCAACGCAGACAAATAGAATAATTTAATGTCTGGTTTGCTATTAAAGAAATGGACTAAAAATAAAAAATAGATTAAATTCTAATTGAGCAGGATGCTCACTAATTATGCTAATAAAGCTAAGGAAAAATTAAATGCAACCAATCACACATGAGTGCATTTGTAATTATTGCTATCAGTTCACATGACAGTAGATGCACAAAATAACTCTATATGGAAGAAAAAAGCAGGAAATAGTAAAAAAAAAGGAAAAAAGATGGTTACAATGGAGAGAATTCACCAGATATGCAGGTAAGGGAACTAACAATTTATCCAGGCAAGCATAAAAGCAGCTTTTTCCTGTCTTTTATGTGCATTTGAATGTGTGGAATCTCTAATAACTGCCGCACTGTTTGAATTTGCAGCTTCAGAAGAGAGAAAGGTCCTGCAGGTTTTTCACACAGGTATCTGCTTCCTGGCTTGGATAGATCACACCATAGTTGTCCATGTTTTTGCTTTTTTATTTTAATTGTTTAACACCTCAGCATCTGGAAAGCGCGCTTGCAAATGTGTGTGATGACAACCGTCTGCGTAGAGTTGCAGCTCCACGCATTGATGATTGTCTTGTGATTGGGCAAACCCAATCCTTTGAGGAGGGCAGTCACATAAGAGAACGGTGTTTGACCCATTGACTCTATATAAGAGTTGGACTGAGTGACCCCTCCCCCTTTTGTGTTCCAAACAGGGAGTACCTGCTGGTTCCAATAAACCAAAACCCCATAGACTTCTATGGAGAAATAAACAACTATGACTCAGTCATATTTGTATTTTTTTTTCACATTTTCTTCTTCTTCTTTCTCTAATCCTAATTTTTTTTTCTGTAGTCCAAATTATTCGTTATAAAATGACTAATCAGATCCCTCAATAAAAGTATGTGGTCTCATGTTGAATGTTCAAAATGTTGAATCAACAAATTTTGTGCAGCCAACCATTCAGGCGGTAGGTGTGTGGACTTCCAACAAGCTTCTTCCTGATTGGCAAGAGTGGTTGCCATAGGAACTAGACCAATTCAGATTCAATATCTGGTTTTAACATGGCGATGTTGGTACGATCAAAAAAGGCAAGTGAATTGATTTTATTTCGTTGGAACTGGGATTAAGCTGTGTCACCTCTGTGGATCCAGTTTTCGTATACAGATAATGGTTTGCCTCCCTTGACAATTTTTGGCTCCAACATGGAAGCAGCTGTACCCCCCCCCCCCCCCTTTCCAAGAAAAATGGCACCTGAATTGATTTCATTTCGTTGGACGTGAGTCATTTTCTAGTAGTGATGTCACACTTGCTCGGTCCAGTTCTCATATACAGTCAATGATCTGGCATTTTTTATTGGTTGAATTTTTTTTAAAAACAGCAGTTTCCAACACATGCTCTCCTCAAAGTGTTTGCTTTTTTTTCTTTTGGATATTGCTGTTGCTGATTTAAAAAAAAAAAAAAAAGCCTTCTTATGAGGTTGAGTTATGTCTAACCTGTTTTTTGTTGCCCAGAAAAATTACCAGCTTGTGGTTTTGACTGTTAATATTCCTTTACGTGATGTTTTGTCTGCTTACACTGATGTTTGTTTGTGTCATAGCATGAGTTCACGCTGTTCGCTAATCTAGCGTGGCGCTGGGATTATGCTGGTCAGCTAAAATCACTGTTGAGAACATCAAAGGACCCCCGCCCCCTTTACCCGACATCCTCATTTATGTGCAGCCCATAGACTGCAGCGTTTTCCCTTTCTGCACCCCCAAACCCGCGTGCACTCACACACACGGGCACCCACGTGCATTCCTGATAGGATAGCTCTTTTTCTCCTGATGCAGGCTTTTCGCAGCTCCCCCCCCCCACCCCGAAAAGTCTTAACGTCAGCACCAGTCAGCAATGTCACATCATAGAACACAGCTTAGAGACTGTATGCAAGCTGACACGCACACACTTCTTCACCCCACGCGTGCCCGACAAATATATAAATATACTTTCACCGATGATCTCGCGCTGTCATGTCAGCACGCTTGGGAGTTCGTGATCCCAACTAATGCCGGTCACACTGCTTGCCGGTTCAAATCCAAACCTGCCAGCTCGATCACAACTCCTGGAAGTAATTGATTATGTAATTAATCTTAGTTATATCCCCAAAAAAAATAAATAAAAAGATAGCAACAGTCCGTGACTGTGCCTGATAGAAATGTGCGTGATTAGGGACACCGAGGGTGGTGCCCTCTCCTCGTTAATTATCAACAGCACTAATTGTCAAGTTAAAAAGAGTGGGCAGGAGGTTTGGGTTCCTAATAGAGACAAAAAAACTAATTGAATACCCCCTCCCTTTTTTTCTTTTCTTTTTTTCTTCCATTTCTCTCTCCTTCCCACACCTCATCTCTCCTCCTCACTCACTTCATTTGGGGAACTTGGGACTCGTTTCATGTGTACCAAATTGGCAATTTATTCATGATGAAGTTGGTGGTGTGGAGAGGCTTTGATGCTTTAGGGGGCACTGATGGAAGGAGGCAGCATGCCAGGTAGATGGGGAAGGAGGGAAAGGATGGAGGGAAATTTAGAGAAACAGAATAAAACTGGGGGGGGGGGAGTGAGATAGAAAGAAAAACAGTAACGGGGGCAGTGAGGAGACAGTGATGCTCAATGACAGTGTCTAATTTGCCCTCTGTATATGGATGGCAGGTCAGAACATGGCGATGTGTGAATTTAAAGCCTGATTTAGCTGCAAACTCATCTGTCAGAGACAAAAAAAAAAAAAAGGAAAAAAAGCTCCAAAACAAATGAAAGGTCGGCCCGCTCCTCTGACGCTTTCAGAACAAGCTCGGCTAGGCGAGAACGGAAAAAACGAAAAAAAAAAAAAAAAACCTCTTTTCTCCGCTCTTGCCTCTTTGCGCACATCTAACACGCATAAGCGTGTGCCCGTGTTCCCCTCGTGCAGCTGGGAGTAGTAGCCCGACTCAGTTCCAGCCTGTCTTGCCATAGCTGTTTACGCTGGATTACCCCGACGCTTCAAAGCATTTCACTTCTGCCCCATTTACTGAAGCGTGTCTGCATGTGTGCAAAACTTAGACACAAACGCACTAATTTGCACACTCACTGTAAGTCCCCCCTCCTCTTATCTGTATTTGCAGTCTTTTTTTGTGTGTGAATATGTCTTTAAAAAAAAAATCCTTTAGCCCTTAAGTCCTTCTACTTGTGAGGGGAAAAAAAAAGTCACCCAGCTGTTCCGCACATGCCCACACACACACACCGCCAATATTAGACATTTGTGCAACTCAAAGAAAATCACAACCCTTTCTCTTCCTTCACCTATCTCTTTCCTCTGCAGATGTAATCTCCACCAATTGAATTTCATTGGGAAAAAAAAATGAAATTGAAAATGCAAGATAGTCAAAACTTCAATAAAAAAGCTGCGGGAAGTTTAATAAGGGTAGAAAAGCCGGGTTATCTGGAATCCGTCCCTGTGAGCATGTGTGAGCGGCTCCCGCAGAGCAGAAAGCAGCGCCGCCGCCACCGCCGCTCTCATATCTGCCTTGCTTACAGTACAGAACACCCCCTTTTGCCTCAGTCTCCTTTCTGTTGCCGGGGCTGCTACTGTAAAGCAAGTGGAGCAGAATGATGCACTACAATGCCTCTCCGAGCCCCTTGTGCACACCCTCAACTACACACATGGGCGCTGAGGACACACAATGCCAACCCAGATAGAAGCACATATGCCTCGCAGTCCTGCTCAACATGTGCCATTCAACATTCATGGAAACTTGAGGCAGCAAGGCCTCATCGGCCGTGGAACGTCACAGGGATGCCATCTAGACAGAATAAAGTTATAAAATCAGATTTAATTAAAGTAAATGAATAAAGAAAAACACTTTTTTTTTTTAAAACTGGAAGTACATTTTGACAATCGCTTAAGGGAAAAATATGAAGTGAGTTTTCATGTTTTTGCATAATATCACCGGCTATAGGTCAACAGCAAGCATACAATGAAAATACAATAAAATTAGCTGGAGGGAACCTTTAAGCATAATTTAGAGGAAATTGAGACTCAGCAAACTAAACTAGAAAAGTCTGGTTCACCCTTTGCTGAGGAGGTGGCACAAAAACTCGCCATACATACAAACATAAGGTATTAATCGCAGAAAAAGTCTCATATTAAAGAAGAAAAAAATGATAATGTATAAGTTGAGAGACATACATTTAACACAATATGGGAGCAAAATCAGATATTTTATGTTGAAAGGTAAATCATAATAACAGAAAAGATAACAAGAATAGACTGAATCTGCCCGTTTCACTACCGTTACACACTGATGCTAGTTTAGTTTCATGAAACATAGGAGGAATTTCGACCAACATGGCTTAATTCTTCCCTAACTGTAAAGTTTTGATAAAAAAAAAAGACATTTTTTGTTATTAAACACAAGGTTATATTTTGAAAGAAAACTTTAAACTTGCAGTCTTGTTGTCCGGCTTTGAACTGATGCAGGTAGAAACCGATTAGTTGAAGCACGCGTGTTCGTGCATCACATCCACTCCTGTTTGTTCTGTTTTTTTTTTTTTTCTTCCAAAGAAGTGAGTTAATTAGTTTTTGTTTACATGTACCCCTCCCAAACTCATTCAATATGCATTTCTACTAATTAGCGGCTTGTGCTAAAAGAGGACATAACATTATCATATTAGGCTGTTGATTAAGCAGCGGTGTTCATGTGTGCTACATAAATGTAAACAACCCATGACCAAAAAGAACAGTATTCCTCCTAATTCCAACACTTTGGGATTATTTTTGTTGTTGTTTTATTTTGTATTGATTGATGTAACACATCATTCCCCCTTCGGTCTTTCCTTGGGGTGACAAACTCCAGGAGGAAGTGAAGAATATGTGAACGGCAATAAACTCCAGTCTCTCAGTCCGTTTTCCCTGCCCCTGTTATTTCCCACTGGAGAGCCCTTTTGCTTGTGTAATGGCACCTGTGTCATTTCCTTTTTTTTTTTTTTTTTTGTCGCTTTCTCCCCTGAAAGATGTATGGAAGATGAGCGAAGGATGGCATCGTGTCTGCATGAAAGGTGGCGCGCGGAGCAAAAGAAAAATACGGCGGCCGGGGGAGTTTGAGATGCGCGTGTTTGATAGCACCTGTATTCGTTTTTCCGCCTCTCTTGCTCCCAGTGGACGCCTGTCACCATGGACTCACTGGACTGTTTTATCGCTCTCCCATGGCTCTCCTCCTCCTCCTCCTCTTCTGCACCAGTTCTCTTTTCTCTCAGTCTCTTTATCTCTCCACGGGCCTTCTGATACGTGTGGCGGCCGCGTGAGTTCACGCGCGTGCGTGCGAGCATCAGCAGTGAGGAGAGAGTCGCAATTTTTAAAGCATAAGGAAACAGTAGCTTAAACTCCCCCACAGCACGCAAAGCAAACATTTATTTGTGAATTTTGTAAAGGGGGATTTAGATTTACAGCACAGCTAGATTTTGGGCTGTATATGGAAACTGGACTGAGCGACCCCTCCTTCCCCACCTTTGAAACAGGAAGTACCCGCTGGCTCCAAGAAGCTAAAATCCCATAGACTTACGAAGTCAAACTACAGCTTTTTTTTTACTATCTGTTGTAGCACCTAAAGAAAGAAAATGAAAAAAAGCATAACAAAAAAGAAAAGATCATATATCAGTTGCACTTTTAAAAGACATTTATTTAACAGAATACGGAAACAATATCTTGAAAGGCAAATCATGAACATTAATTCTGATAACCAGAAAGAACATGCTAGCAAGTCAACTAAACTCTTTAAATCACTAAATCCGTTGAATTCTTCCTCGTCTGTGTTGCTTTGGAACAATTCCGCCAAACCGGGCGCCAGACTAAGCGGCTCTCCTTTTTCGACATTGCTGTTAATAGCAAATACTGCAAACACGCCTACACTCCCCTCTAGGGGTTATTGGTATTTATTAAAAAAAAAAAATCACATATACAGTACAGACCAAATGTTTGGACACATCTTCCCATCCATTTAAATGAGAAGGTGTGTCCAAACTTTTGGTCTGTAAGTCACACAAGTCGCACCCCTAGCATTAATATAAAAAAAAAACACGACTTAAACTTTGAAAAATACAGTACTTGTCAGAATAATTGTTCTTTTCTTTTTTAATATGTTCTTGCCAATCCTCTTTTTCATGATATTTGTTCTTTAGTGCAAGTTATTCAAGTTGTAAAAGGGCCAATCAGATGCCTCCTAAAAGCATGAGGTCATTATGTTGACCATTCGAAAGAAACATTTGGTTGACAGATTCTCTGAAGCCCAATTTGGTAGGGGTGTGGCCTTCCAACAAGCTCATTCCTGATTGGTGAGAATTGTTGTTATAGAGATAATGATCCAGACTGAGTCGGTCTAATCACTGCTTATTGAGGTATTTGGCTCCAATATGGCGGCATAAGCCGGAAATAGGTCATTTCCCGCGGGTGATATCATTCACGTGGTTCAATATTCATATACAGAATAAAGAGAATCATGGTTTTGGTGTTTTTGACACACTTTTCTCAAGATTGGAGGACATATTTTGAAAACATTTAGCTCAAAGTTGCATTTCTGAGTTTTTTCTTCGATGAAAAAATGCATCTTGAAAAGGGAAGAACTTGTGACATAGAAAATACGTCACAAGTTGCATTTTGACATCAGCACTCACAACTCATTAGCAAATTTCTGATAAACTTCTGCCGCTCTGCAGAATCGATGTCCTAGAAAACAACACAGGTTTTTTTGATTTGGCCTAAAAACTTTAAAAGATCTCGGGGAACGCGTTGAAAATAGATCAACAGATGATCAAAGAGGGACTTTAAAAACATATAAGGAAATGTGCGCTAAAACTTGGCTTTGTCTTATAGAAAAACGTCCCCCACAGTGCCAAAAGCAAACACCCCTTCAATTTATTTCTGTAATTTCTTTTAAGGAGGATTTAGATTTACAGCACAGCTGGAGTTTTGGACCAAGCGAGCATTATCTGATGAAATTCAACATTTTTCTCACACCCTCAAGCACAAGTTTTCCAACTTGAAGATAAGACAGCCGCTTTAAAAAAAAAAAAAAAAAAAAAAAAAAAAGAGAGAAAAGCTGAACCAGGTTTTGGGGTTTCAACACAGTGATTGCAATCAACTAATCAGCTTAGCTTGATTTTTCAGAACTGCTCTGAGGGTTTTTCCCCCCCCCATGCTCAAAGAAAAGTATATTAGGCATTTGAATGTGCTGTTTCATATAATATATGTCGATACCTTGTTTTTGCTTTTGTTGTGTCTGCATGGGAATGTCGCATTTGCATGGCTGGCATCTTATTGTCTTGATTGCCGCGATTTATCAGCGTGATAAACGAAGAAGCCACCGCATTCTCACTGTTGCATCCCACTGACTTCTGTCCTCAGTTGTTAGTGCGCTGCAACGCTGCTCATACTCTGAATAGATTTCCATTCATTTTCATGCTATTGACTGAAAGAAAGTCACACAAAAAAAAAAAAGTCTTTGCTTTTTGCTTTTAGCTGCAACATGTAACCTAAAGTGTCTCTGTTGCTGCCCCAGGCAATGGTCGAAACGGTAAATAATTTGCTGCATCCACGAGCCCAGACGGCGTGGAGGGAGCTGCCCACCAGCGAGCAGCTGCACTCAGCTACTATGCTCCTCGACACGGTGGAAACGGGAGCTTTTATGTTGGCTGACAACCTCCTGAAGACTGACACTGTGCAGGAGACAACAGAATACATCCGTGAGTACTTCTCTTTCTTTCTTTTTTTCCACCAACTCTCAGTTGGGCCCTGCAGCCGAGGTGCATTCGAGCACAGCACTTAACTTTCATTTGCTAAAGTGAATTCGAGCAGTGACCTGCGGCTGCACTGCCATTTAACAGGTGTCCATCCGGTATAGGAAAGCAGACACATTCAGTTTGTTTTTATTTTTGCTGTGCAAGACTTTTGTAAGTTTAGAGCTGTAGTGGAGGATGCACCAGCATTTCACTGTCCTCAGGACCTGGCAAAGGACTGCATACAGTATAAGCACTGTACTACTCTAATGCACAAGTTAGTAAGTGACCGAACAGGCATGTCCTTGAAATGTCAAAACATGGGAGCAATCTGGGAAAATTCACACTGGTTATATAGAATCCTTGTTATAGCCACCGCTACAAGGCGCAAAAGCCGTGTTTTCTTTATTCACTTCACCAATATAAAGTAAAAATATGCAGAGTAGTATTAATGAGGATTGTTTTTCTCAATGTTTGAAGAATACATAAGTGGGATTGATTGTCTACTTTTACTGGAGCTTTAAAGCCGTGTCACAAAATCACTACATACAGTACAGTCTAAAAGTTTGGACACACCTTCTCATTCAAATTAATGGGAAGGAGTGTCCAAACTTTTGGTCTGTACGGTATATTTTGCACATTTTACACATATGACATTTCAGTCTTTGTGATTCATGCATGATAAACGTAATTCATAAGTGTTTTTTGTGTTTGTCGATGTGAGCTGATGTCCATCGAGGGTTTCAGTCAATGGGTCTTTGAGGTGTTCACAGTGTTTGGTCGGTTGAGAATTACGCAGCTTAGGTGTACTTCACGTAGTTTATAGGGACTTATCACGTAAATCGTATGCAATTGTGCGTGATTTTTGCAAGATGCGCACGCAAATTTGTGCCTTTCCAGGACCATTCCACATACGTCCATCCATTTTTTTACAGACTTCAGGCATGTACCACTGATGTATAAGTTTTATATCAAATGTACAGCGCGCATATCAAGCTTAAAGTTACGTAAATGTCGCACAAAGCACTAATGATTGCATATAAAAAGCGCCATAATCCTGCACAGTTCATGATCTATGTAGATTTACGTTTTCTTTGCGTCCTTTATTCATACTTCTTCCGTAGTTTTAACATGGTTCATTAGTGATACATTTGTGAAAATTCCATGTATGACCAATTTTCCTTCGTGCAGTATGCGCAAAATGTGTGTAGTGGCTGTGTGACATGGCCTTTAGCTCCAGTGTTGACATTCTTTAGACTATCGTAACTGTTTACACAATCTATGTAAATCTGTATCTCTGATCATGTAAAGCTACTGTATGCCAAGGAATGTATGTTATTTATGTGTTGTTAACAACATCTACAGCGTGAATGGGTTAATTGCTGACCTTACTGACTGACTGACGTTCCTATCATGTCAAAAGTAGCCACTTCCAATAAAGAAGTCTAGTTAAATACGTTCAAAACTGTCACGCGTAGTTACAGCTCATTTTCAGGCCATTGAATGCACATTGCAAGTTCAACCATTGGCTATTTTTTTTTTTTTTTACCAACCAGGGTCTCGGATTTTGTAGTGACGTATGGTAGAGAATTGTCATACATGAAAGATGGAAGTACCACTGGAAGCAACCAACATCAATACGCAGCTCCTGTAAGCAGGTGCTGAAACTGACTAAACTCACAGTGTAGCTGGTTTATCTTACCAAATCGTAAACTTTGCACCACTTTGACATTATACACCAAGCGTCTTCCAGCTGAAAGGGGTGGACATGAGTTAGTAAACAGTAGAAAAGGAAAAAGAGGAAGCCCCTCCCTCGTCTAACACCTGGTGTTTACATAGATTTAAGGAACCTGCTTAACTGTTTAAATCCGAAGATGTTGCTGACATCACTGATCACAACCACTTTGACCTACCATAATTCTTTGACCATTTACGCCATCAAGACGAGTCAGCTGATTCAAACGCAGAGAAAAAAACGCCTTTGCGCCGATACGCAACAACTTACTAATGTAAAGTGTTCCGTAACGGTGCATAGCCACTATTCTCTTTAACAGAATCTGCTGATTCACGTTAATTGTGTAACACTTTATCACTTTACCATGTTGTATTTCGGCACAAAGCTGTTTTTGTTTTCTCCGCTTCAGAATCCGCTGGAAATATGATAATTGCGTAAAAGGATGAAGAGTTATGGTAGGATGAAAGACTGTCAACAATGGAGCCAAAACTCAGTTGTTAAAGGAATAATGCAAACATTACTTGAGAAAGCCAACCTGGTTACTTAAGTATATATAAACTCCAGCCTGTTGTTCCAATATACCTAAATGCACATGACAATACTCTTTATTCCTGTTCAAAGCTGGTAGCAGTTCAAAGGTAACATTCAGCAGGTGACCATTTGGTTAGTTCTACAAGAAAGTTAGCCCCTATTTACTAAAGTACTAAAGATTTCAGCGTTTGTGCCTACAGCTTAGTTCCAAAACACCTTCAATGTTCTCTGTGGTGGGATTTAGTCATTGACGTGTTTAGACAGGAATGAACATCTCTCACGTCAAGTTCTGAGTGGTAAAAAATCCAGCCTGAAGTGGGACAGGCATGTTGACTGGAGTTTATTCATCTCGGAAATGCTCCAAAAATAGATGATTGAGTGGGAACAACAGAGATGACAGTTTTGTGGACTACACTCATGGGTCCACCCACCTGCCAATAAACAATTAACATCAAAATGACAGATTGGGAAGAAGAAAATCCCCCCCCCCCAGAGCTGCCATTAATAGAAGTTAAAGCAAACTTTTTGATACCAGCCTGTAAATGATTTATTTTGAGTGTAAAGTTGGACTTTTAAAAATAATTCTCTTTTAAAACCAGTTTCCAGTGGTCATTGGAGGAACTGCATTATGTAGCTTTTTTATTTTTTATTTAATTATGTATAAACAAAAGTGGCTCAAATATAGAGACATGTAATATGCCTGCATGTTTTTGTCTTGCCATATATGTCATGTTTGGCCAAAAACTGTTAAACCACAGAGCCGAAAAAGTGGTTTGTAAATTGAGATGAAACAAACCATTGGGTAATGTCATTGCACAAATCAGTCCATTCAAATGGATACTCATTAATAACTGGGACAACTTCTGGACTCCTGGTCATGATATTGATATAATCCATAATTAAGTCCTAAATTACAGTAAACTGATATATAATTATATATATATATATATATATATATATATATATATATATATATGACACAAGACAGACATATGCTATACGATATTCTTGCCATACATTCCTTCAAATAAAATTGATCTTTATTAATATCGCACTTGTCATACCTGGTAACTCAAGAAAATATTGAATTATAAACGTTATTAATTTAGAAAAATTGAGCTTCAAAATAAAAAAGTAATTATCGTCAAATAGATCTTCAGAAAAAATACCTCTAATCCTCATCTTCAGTGATTTGTTTAATTTTATTTAATTTAAATCTGTTTTACTGTGCCTCTATTTTGAACGCATCTACACTAAGTTGTTTTCATAAATGGTGTGGCAAAGCCTGAAAGACTTTACCAGACTTTACCAGAACGTGTATTAGCATGCTTGTAATCCCTAGCTCCTAGTAGTCATTTTATATCCTCCATGCTAAAAGATAAAAAAATCCTGTTTTCCCACATTTTTGTCATCCCAGCACCTCCTTATTGCAGTGATGAGGCGATGAGAAGCTGCAATGGACGGTTTTTAGCTCCTGTTTCTGCTAATATGATCCACATCTACAGCATATTTTCCCTAATTCTGGTACATGTTTATGGTTTGTGAATCTATCCAATCATTAGGAATATGAATGATATATCAAGATGAGATTATTGAGTAACAAAAGAAAAAAAAAGGTTTTTAAATGAACTGTTTCAATTGGTTCACATTAAGTGTTTTGTGTTGGAGATAATGGCTCCCTTTGTGTGGAATTAAAGCTTTGTATAATTACAGTGGCCTTTTACCTGCTTGAAGTATAGTCATCCAAAAGGAAGAGGGAGATCTTTTTATGGGTTTGCACGTTATTATTTAACATTAATATGGAGGTCACTGGAAGGTCCTTTAACTGCGATTTAAAAAAAAAAAAAAAAAACGATGAAATTTGGCCGCCTAAAATGCTGAAATGTCTTTGAGTCATTTTTCATCCAGCCCTACCAGAAAACTGGATGCACGTATGTTCCGCTTAGTCATCCTGCAGTGTTCTCCGTTTGAAATCAAATCTAAAAAATTAGTCTCATATGTTCCCCCACTTTACTTAAGCGTGGTTGTGTGCCGCTTCCGTGACTGACGAGGAGTCGCAAAGGGGGAGAGAAGAGACGGGAAGATAAGGGAAAAAAGCTGGATGAGTGCATGCTGGATGGCTGATGGTGGCAGGAGAATGTCAAATGGTGCTCTGAGGGGTTTTCTTTTCCTCACTTTCACATCAGTAAGCAGAGAAATGACTGCTGCTTAGGTCACACGGCGTGACGATTACATTACTGTAGTTTTCCCCGTCAGAGAGAAGAAAAACTACAGAGAAGAAAAAAAAGTCCTGTCCCAAATATCTTCATCATATTTTTCTGGATGAAACCTAAACTAAAACAGCTGACATCCTACACAACTTATGTAATATCTGGCTTCAATCTCCTCCTTTTTTTTTTTTTTTCATTTTTCCTGCATGAAATACATAAATATGGTTACATAAATGGAGACGGAGGCTCTAACATCTCAGAGGTAACTTAAAATAGCAAGTTTTTTTTTATTTTTCCCCCCCAAATTTGTCTTTTTCTTTTTGTGCCGTTAATCTTCCCTTCCAGCTAAATCCAGTGATCCACCGCGATTATCTCTCACTCATATTCATCCCTACACCATCGTCTATGCCCTTCTCTTTTTATTTCTCCCCAGATGTATATATCTTTCTTTTTTTCTTTCCTTTCTAATTCTCTGTTATTTTTTTTTCTTTTAAACACTCTCTTTTCCCCCCTCCGGCGAGTCTTTCGATGATGAGTGACAAGGATTAATTATTAGCGATGGAGAGATGCTATTATTGCGTTAGAATGTGTGCGCGAGACAATGAGCCAGAGTACAATGCGGACGACGAAAAAGTGTTATTATTAGAAGCAAAACAGTGATTGAGAAAGGATAAGATGGCGGTTAACAGTGCGCTTGTGTGGTGACAGTAATGAATGAGTGTCTCTCTTAAGGAGGAGCATCGTCACTAGGATGTTTTAACAAGATTAGTCTCAGTGTGTCTTGATACCACACAGATCTTCAGGATTGGGTGTGCGACTCATTGACTGTATGTGAGAACTGGACTGAGTGGCCCCTCCTCCTTTGCGTTCCAAACAGGAAGTACCCATTGACTCCAAAATCCCATAGACTTCTATTGAGAAATGAACAGCTTTACTCAGTCATTGCTACATGCTCTTGCGAATCCTAATTTATATTCATTATATTCTTTTGTAGTATAGGCCATTCAAGTTATAGGAAATTCAAGTGTTAGAGGTGTGGGCTTCCATTAAGCTCACTCCTGATTGGCAAAAGTGGAGGCCACAATAACTAACAATGACTCAGACAGATTCCAACCAATCACTGCTCACTGACGACACCTGGCTCCAACATGGTGGCATCCGTATCCCGAAAGAAAATGATGACTAAGTTTTGATGGAGCTGGGTTCAAGTCATTTTCTAGACATATAAAACAATGACTCAAACCGACTTGGACCAATCACTGCCAACTCACATTTCTGGTTTCAACATGGCAGTGTCCGTATTGCATAAAAAAGGGCGACTGAATGTATTTTTCTCTTCGTTGGAGCCGGAAGTAATCCATTTTCTATGGATTCTCGGTCCAGTTCTCATATGTCAAATGTTTGAAACGTCTGATAGATAGATTGAGTGTAGACTGCTTTCGAGTGGTAGGGTTGTGGAATTCCAATAAGCGCACTCATGATTGGCAAACGTAGTTGATATAGAACCTGTGATTCTGACCGACTCGGACCAATCACAGTTTTTACTGTTTGGCTCCAACATGGCAACATCTGTATCTCGCAAGAAAAGGGCAACTGAATTGACTTTTTTTTTGTTGGAGCTGGGAGCTACATCTATGGGGATGTTATTCTCACTCGGTCCAGTTCTCATATACAATCAATGGCTGGTCCCCACGTCAAATTTTCAAGATGTTTGACTGACAGATTTTGTGTCCTTCGTGATAGCAGTACCAAGGCTTTCAAGTGATAGGGGTGTGGACTTCCAACTAGCTCACTCTTGATTGTCCTAAAGTGGTTGCTATAGAAATAATGTCTCAGGGTGACTTGGACCAATCACTGCTTACGTTTGATGTCTGACTTCAACTTGGTGGCGTCTTTATCACAGAAAATTGGCGACTGATTTTACTCTATTTCATTAGCACTGGAAGTAAGTTTTCTATGGGTGACATCACACTCACTCGGTCCAGTTCTCAATGGTTCACCTCCCTTGAATGTTTAGCTTTGCTGTTCTGAACACTTGACCAGAGTTTTTCTTTCTGTCTTTCTTTCCTCCAGTTGGTGTGCATCAATGTCTGTGTTTACGTCTCGCCTCTGCGGCCTCTCCGCTTCTTGCAGCAGTTTCCCGCTTTTGGGCCCCCATATATTAAACTCAGTGAAAGACCATAGTCTCATTTCCATCTGTCTCCACTCCAGCCCTCTCTCTTCTCAGCGCATCTGCTCAGTTTCTCCTCTCATCCATTCTGCTCTCTGACAGCCCTCCATTTTCAATCTCTTCCTTCTCCTCCCTTGACCTCTTCAACTTCCTCTCCTTTCCACCTCAACCGATTCTTCGTGTTTTTGTTCTCCCCTCCGCACGCCCTCTCGCTTTTGTTGCAGATGCGACTGACTTGTTCACGTGATTATCGAGCTGCTTCAACATGAAAGCAGCAGCCTAAATCAGTGAATCATTCAGAGGCACAAGATAGTGGTATACCAAAGGTATAATTAGTCCTTAATTAGAAACTTTATCTCACACATTACGCAGCTGTAATCAGGAATGTGCTAACAAACTTGGATTGTGAACTGTGATTCTTACAATTCAGGAAAGAGGCAAGATAATCCACCTCAACGTGTTAAAGTAGTTGCTTGGAGACATCATTAGCTTTTTTAGTTTCAAAAGTTGTCTTTTTTTTCCCTCTTATTGAAGCTCGGAAACAACTGCCGCCCAGCACTTAGTGAGGAAAAAAACACGGTGGAATACAAAAGCAGGCCTGATGGAATGTGTTGCATTAAGACCTGACACTTGCATGCACGTGTGTTGCAGAGCTGGAGGTGGCCAGGCTGAGCACGGACGGAAACCTCGCCGACCTGACGTTCCCTCAGTCAGAGCAACACGGAAACTCCATCCAGCTGTCAGCCAGCACTCTGAAGCAACACGGCAAAAATGGTAGAGGACAAAACTCGCACATTTTTGCTTTTCCTCACGCTCACTGCAGGATCCACAGCCATGCATGGAACTGCTGTGCAAGCCCTTTTTTCTAAAACTTCTCATCCACCATTTATTTCTGTCATAATGGTTTATGCCAGCAATTATTGAGAGCAACAATCCCATAAATCTCTCTACAGGTGAGATCAGGATGGCGTTTGTGCTGTACAGAAACCTGGGCTCATACCTGCCCACAGAGAATGCCAGCGTCCGACTGGGCGGTGAAGCAGTCTATCCGAATTACTCAGTCATCGTCAACTCACCGGTCATCACGGCTTCCATCAACAAGGAGAGCAATAAGGTTTACTTGTCTGAGCCGGTGGTCTTCACTGTCAAACACCTACAGGTAAGTCAGACACAAGGTAATGAGACAGAGCTTTAAGTAAGGCCTTAGTCACAAACGCCCTTAGGGGTAGATACGGGCTGTCTGCAGGGGGAAACATGGGCAAATCTGTACAGGTGCCCCACACAAAATATCAAAGTGTTTCACTACGCCCCTGGCAACGTGCGTTCAGGTGGCCTCTTCTAATGGAAAGTCTATGTAAATGTATGTATATATGTGTTTTGGGCTTCCACCTTCAAAAAATCTCGAGTTCACGTGTCGCTACAGAAGTTTCTACGACCGTTTTAGAGCTCTACATACAAAACGTCCATTAAACGTGCATTGAAAGCTAAACCAGTTTAACTCTGACCAATCAGGGAATCGGATTTGTTTGGGACATTTGGATGACGCGCCTTCTTTTAATACACTGAAGTGCCAACCCTGAGTTGTTCATGGAGGAGAAATTAATAATTGTGGTCTGTGCTTACCAGAATTATATGACACTAAGTCTTTTATATATTGGAAAAGTGAAATTTGGACAGCTTTTTGCACTAAGCCTCTTCCAACTGTAGGTGCTGGATATGCACTTGTTAACATTAAAAATACAAAAGAATAAGAATCCCCTCCATGCTTGTCCAGTATGAACACCATATGCTAAGCGCGCATGCCTGGTGTAAATGTATCCCTAGTGCTGTTCAGATGAAAGTGGAGGCTTCTTATGAGCTCCTTGCAGGCAGCCTGACTGTTAGAAATAAGTAATTAAGACAATCAAAGCATAGTTTGCACAGATCGTGCAATATTTGCACCAAACACTAATGACTAGATGCAGGGTTATCAAATTCCAGGCCTCAAGAGCTGGCCTCCTGGTGTTTTTCCACAAATCCTGCCTTATCTGCTGCCGAGTGTTTAGCCAATTAGGAGCTTCGATGGCAGGTTGGTCGGAAAATAAAGTTGGACACTGGCCCTTGAGGCCTGGATGCTGACACCCCAAGACAAGAGTTTGGGGTAAGGGGACCGTACAACAGCATCGCCCATATGCCATAAGTGCGTGCACTTCATAACACATTTATCACACGCACCTCAATGGTACTTTCCATTTTCATTGACGTCCCCTGAGGTGGCTGTATAGGTTTTAGGGGACACACCTGGCTCCCTTTAAGATGAAGGCAGGGTGCTGAGGTGGAGCAGTCGACCTCTGGTCTGAAGATTGCAGGTTTGGTTCCTGCCATGCACGTTTGTGTGTTCAAGTGTCCTGGGGCAATGATACGGACCCTCAAGTAGCTTTGGGTGGTTATAGGTTTGGTGCAGTGGAACCACCATTAATGTGTGTGCGTGGGACTCTGGATGTAGAGCGCTGTAAAAATGTACGCCATTTACCATTCACTGACCCAGACAGCTCTAAAAACCTTGCAGTGCCCATGCGGGTGACCCACTCTACGAGTGCATGTGACTAAGGCCTTGAGAGTCCAGCTCTTAGTTTTTTTTTTTTTTTTTTTTTTTGGGGGGGGGGGGTCCTCTAAGAGAATATTTCAAGAAAAAAGCTTTATTCTCTCACAGTTTTTTCCAGAACCTTGAAGCTTTTTATTCACTTTTAAATGTGCTATAGTGCTAAAAATTCTAGCCCTTCACCCGTCTTTGTATGTTTTATGTCCATACGTGTTGTTCCTCTCCTCACAAAGTCCCCTTTACAGTTCCCATGTTGATGTGTCCTTGAGCAGGACACTTAACCCCACGTTGACCCTGATGCATCTATTGTGAACGTGTGAATGTGACAAATGCACTTTGTACTTGACTAAAAAAAGAAGTGCAGCGTGAATGTAGCTTGTAGTGTTAAAGACCTTTTAGCGGTCGACTAAACAAGAGAGGGCCCCATATAAGCACAGTCCATTTACCATCTGCAGTTTACAAACATTTCATTTGCGCCACATATTTGGCTCCAGAGTGCATTAAAGTTGTGGTAGGAAGGATTTCATCACAGGATGTAGAGGGGGTGTAAAATGTTTTCACAAAGGAACAAACTTAGTCCACTTTTTCCTGATTTTTGTTATTGCAGCAACAGAGGAGCAAAAAAAAAGAATGTTTGGAAACACTGAGCTCAAGATGCTTATAATCCACATTTCTGTAATCCCTGGACAACTGCTGTGCCGTCTATTCCTACCTTATTGTTTTCTTTCAATTGTCTTTATTCTGCACCAGGGTTGCATTCTTTCACAGTCCACTATTTTTTTAGTCAAAAATATTAAGATTGCGTTTTATCTGAGCCCCCCACCTTTTATTTCTGAATTTTGAGGCAAGCTCAAAATAGTAAATGCTGCAGTTCCTCCACTGACCACTGGAGGCTGGCTTCAAAATGTAGCAATTTCCAATTGACTCCTATGTTAAAAGGTATAACTTTACACCAAAATCTCCAATCTTCATTCTATATAGACTGGTTTCAATTTTAATTTATATGATTTGCTTTGTTTTTTCAGCTGTTTTTTTATATTATGCATCTGTAAGCACCGTATCTTCCATACTATAAGGCACACCGTCAATCAATGGTCTATTTTTGAACTTAGGTCCTATATAAGGCACTAAAAGGCACATCAGCCTTGATACATGTTAGCTATGTTGGAAGCGTGGAAGCCACATTAACGTATTTACAATAGCTGTAACTCCCAACCTTGTTTTCAACATGTATAATACAGACTGATAACACTATAAAAACACTACTTTCACCATGCTAACTTCCAACCTTTTTAGTAACACATAAAAAAACTACTGTCCAATACCGCTACACGTTAGCCGCATTGCTGTGTTCAAAATAACACCCAACATTGTAAGTAATATTCTAAAAATGCATGATCAGACATCGCTACATGTTAGCCGCGATACCACCCAACCTCGTGAAAACAACAGACTGACATTTTGAAGTACCTGAGGTACTGTACCTCTCAAAATCACTTCAATATCATTAAGAATAACCAGAATGAATCCATATATAATGTCGTATAGATTATAATAATTTTCTTTTAGTTAATGTTTTTAAGTGTGCCTTATAGTGCGGAACATAGAAAGAAATTTCACACTAAAATCTAATTCATTAGAGCCCATATTTGAAAATAATTAGGGATTTTTTTTTTGTTTTAATTGGCAGGTGGTTGGACTCAGCAAAACTCACACTTGGTACTGCCCAAATTTTCACCACATAATAGAGGGGGGCGGAGCAAATCAATATGACCCAACCCACTTCAGGCTTTTTTTTTTCTTTTTTTCCGCACTGTACATCCTCTGGGTGAAATCTATGATCTTATCAAAAGAAAATGACAAAGTTCCCAAATTGGTTTATAAACTGTATTTCATATGGAAAAATTGATAAGCTAGCAACTGACATTTTCTAGATGAGATGAAATAAGCAGCTATTTATTTATTTATGTCGGTTGATCTGTTTTTTCATGGTAATTCATTTAATTTCCTTCCTGTTCTGCTTTACTGTCAATGGTCTTACACCTGTGCTCTCTTGTTAACTACTGCCCCATATATATTCCTTGGTTTCCCTTTGTTCCATGTCCATGTTTTGTTCTGTGGATCACCTGCTTGGCAGGCCTTTTGTTTTGAGTTTCATAAATTATTTTTGCCCCTCATCCATCTGCCTCCCTCCATCCAATCCCCGCATCTGGGTCCTCCACAACAACGCTGCATTGGCAGCACCAGCAGCGCCTGCAAGTGCTCCCTTCTGTGCCAAAGATGGCTAAAAAGGAGTGATTTACCATCAAAAGTCTTCACGCTGTCTCTGATCATGCTTGTGCGGAGTTTTAGTTTAATCAATAGGGATGATTTGATCAGGATGAATTCTTAATAGGCTCCACATAAAATGAATCAAGTGTACATTAATGCTTTAAATAGGAGGAAAAAGCAAATTGAGCCACCCCGCCGGATCTCAGCAACACATCAACAGCCGCTGTGGTTGAGAATTAAAAAGCAAGAGCCAGCAGTGAAAGCACTGCCTCCCCTCTCTGCTCCATCAATTTTCAAACATAAGGTTGTAACAGCACTAATAAAAACAGAGTACAATACTTAATTTGAGGTTTGAATTAATCTGTAGGGTTTTTGTTGTTGTTGAAAGCTAAAAATCTTAACTTTATATCATTAAGACAAGGACAAATAATGTTTCTCAAGTAATTTTTGCCTAAAAAAAACCTGTAGTTTCACTAAATGAGAGTGTAGATCTATAACGTATAGATTGATGGGGGGCAACACAATCTTGGATTAAATGTCTACACCTTAATTTATTGTCTTGAAAGACTGTCTTTTAATGGTAAAATTCAATGTATATTGAATAGTCTGTCCGTCACTATGCAAGGAAAGACTATTGTTTTTTTGTAAAGATGCCCCACATTCAGTATAGGGCTGTATCTGAATACTCAACAGTTCACGATCACACACATTTTCAGGAAATGTTGTTAAATGACACAAAGGCATTTACGTTTTTTTTACTGCTAAAGTTAACTACGCAGTTGACCTTTTGTTGAAGGTGACAAATACCATTTCCATCTGTTATATTTTCTCGGTTCTGATCTGTCGTTCTAAAGGTATAAGTGATGATGATTAAATACATATTATGGTATTTTGATTTTCATACATCCAGTAAAAAGACGATCCCTAAGCATACAACCATAACCATTCAATAACAATATAAAAATAAAAGCCGTGGTTTGATCTGTGAATTGTTTATCTTGATTTGTGAATTGAAGTAGATCGCTATGATCAACTGTCCTACTATGTCATGAAAGGTTTTATTGTATTTTCCGACTAAAGGGCGAAATACCTGGAACTTCCAACCTTGTTTGTAACACGAAAGAGAAAAAAAAACTACGCTAGCGCATTCACAAAACCTGGACTCCCAACCTTATTGGCAAAACACTAAAACACAGACACCGCTAAAACAAACGTTCCTGTGACGACACTAACTCCCAACCTTGTCAGTAACCTGTAGAAATATAAGTCTAACACCGCTGCACATTCGCCGTATTAGCATATTCACAGTAACACCCAACCAAACATTTTGGTAGACCGCCGTGTGCCTCACAAAGTTACTTCAATATCAGTTAGCACCACTGGGGTTGATCCATAAAAAAAAAAAAATGAAGACTTTTAAGTGTTGCTTATAGTGTAGAAAATAACTTGTTTATTTAAAGGGATTTAAAGAAAAGTAAACACTTTGGTGCTTATTGATATTCTTATACTCTTGAGTCTTTATACTCCCTGGCTATAACTTTAGCCTGGCCGTGCCTCTGTTGTGCATTTTAACAATAACACCTTCTTCTTTCTCTGCACACTAAAAAAATTCAGATGGAAGGCAGGAGATGATGAGGTCGTGAACTTTGTAACGTTAAATAAATAAAAAATGAGGCCAGCGTTCCACAGCTGCCTAAAAGACACATCTCGCAGTTTTGATCGCTCCAATTTTCTTTCTTTTTTTTTTTTTTTGACACGTCCCTTTCTGTCTTCGTTTGGTGAAATTATCCCAACAGCAAATCTTTGAACTGCTCTCACTTTTTGACTCGGCCGTGATCAAAGACACTGCTGCAGCTCTTTGACTTTGGCCATCTTTTATCTGGGAAAGACAAAAAATAAATAAAAAAATCCCACCGATTACCCAGAGTTCCGCTCACTTGACATTTCACTTAACTTAGGACTGAAACGATAAAAAAGTCTTTACTGCTGTTTGGCTTCCTGACAGCTCCGATTTTATTTTATTTTTTATTGTTTTCTCTGCCATAACATGTTGGTAGTCCCAGCTCTGAAAGGGAAATGTTAAAACGTCGTATTTTAAGACTAAGAATCATGGTAGCAGCAAGTGACCTTGCGCAGAGTTCTGGCATTTCCAGTGAACTCCATCTTGCCTCTTATTGTTTCAATCGGGATGGACAGCTCGAGAGTATTTTTTAAAGGTTTCTCATCCAACAAGCAAATGTGAATCCAGTTGGTGACCCAGCTTGTTGGCAGCGACAGAATCCTCACTTGGTCTTTTTGGGAGTTACTTTGCAAAGCGAACAAAGACGATGTCGTCAGTTTACACAACACAAGCCGCTTCTGCACTGCAGAACCGCACACAACAGCCTCGCACACCGCACTGTCACCTCCTGCCATGGCCGCTATGTTTATTTGTTGCTGAACTTTTGCATTCTGTTGCGTCTGTTTGTTGTTGTGTTGTTTTGTGTGTGCACTTGCTCCCGTCCTTTTTTTTTTTTTTTTTTTTTCTGTTTCCCACCAATTCCTCCCACCAGTTTCTCACTTATTTTGGCTCCTCAGCCACGCCGTGCTTTCTGCCTACTTCGTTTCTCATGGCCAAGTGTCTATTCTCTGCCATCAAGCTCCTCTGGCCCTCCTGCTTTTCTGTCTGTCAGTTTGGTCCGTTTTGTCTGGGTTGCATCCTGATCGCCGTGTCTCTTGTTTCCTTCCCACCCTCCCTCAGCATTCGGAAAAGAATTTCAATCCCAACTGCTCTTTCTGGAGCTACTCCAAGCGCACCATGACGGGATTCTGGTCGACGCAGGACTGCCGGTTGCTGGCCACCAATCGCACACACACCACCTGCTCCTGCACCCACCTGACCAGCTTTGCGGTCCTCATGGCTCATGTGGAAGTGAAGGTATGCGTTTACGCTGCCGTGCTGTGCTGTGCCTACGCTGGAATGGTAAAAGTGCTATTTGTTTAGGTTGTGGGCTCAGCCTGGTGTGGGCTTAGCAGGGTTTGTCTGCCTCTTTTGTCACGAATCAGCCGCGTGACATCTATTCTCTCCATCTGAGCCAGAGGATGTGTGTTACATCCAAAGAGGTCATGGTCAGAGCTGGGGAGTTTGGCTGCCCTCTGTGCACGCTGTGTGAGGTTTTGAACAGTAGATCCATCACAGCAATGTTATGTTGAACATTGCTCTGCCTGCCAGCCTGCAGGACACTGATGGATAGAGCCTGCACACCTGTGCAATGCAGCGTAACGCCGCGGCCCTGAACGTTCAGCGACACACAGCGAGGCTCACATCAGTCAGGGATGGCAAGAGTAGAGAGGCAAGCGGGGGGGTTATCTGTCAGTGGGTTTCATTTTTCAAGGATTTGATTCATGTGCGATTCCTGCAAAACAAAGTCACATGGAACACCCGTGTGCAAGTAAGTGGGTGTCTTTATTTTTTTAAACGCTCTCTTACAGAAAACGGGCAGCATGCACGACGTGCTCCTGGACGTCATCACGTGGGTGGGCATCCTGCTGTCCCTGGTGTGCCTGCTGATCTGCATCTTCACCTTTTGCTTCTTCCGAGGGCTTCAGAGTGACCGCAACACCATTCACAAGAACCTCTGCATCAGCCTGTTCATCGCAGAGTCCTTGTTTCTGGTTGGGATCAACAAGGCAGATCAACCGGTAAGAAGACTAGATTTAGGGATTGTTACTGTTTTTATGTCGGACTTTAAAAAAAGCGAATTCCTGACATCTCCTTTACTCAACACATTCAGCCCCTCATGAACCAACCAAACAGAACACAGCCTCACAGTACTTGCACTGCAAACTGGAGCCATATCACTGACTGTAGGATTGAATTGTTGCACTTTGTGAAAGCAAAGGCAACCTAATACATTTAAGTGTCTAAAACTTGAATTTGTCCCATTTGAATCCATCCCCAAAAAGGAAATTTATTTACAATGCAAAGCTTTTCCAGGCAGACCTGCAGCAGTAATTCTTAGAGCTTTATGAGTTTTATCTGATGATGTCAGTCTTCACTGGCCATATTTGCCCTTGAGATAAGTTCTGCAGTATATCTGTTTGACCAAAGGAGTCTGTTGATTGTGTTGAAGATAAATAACTTTCAAAATGAAGCCTCACATGACCTGCGTCTGGGAATTCATCCTGCACTCCTACTGTACTTAATCTGAGGCCTCAGTGTGAAGGTGTCACTGCTAGAGTAGAAAAACATTTTGGGAGCTGCAGAGAAAAATGAGCCCTTTGTGAGAGAAGAAAGCATACTTATAAAACATTTTTTTTTAGATATTGATTGCAGCAAAGTGGTGTTCTTAAAGGTTTATGCTGTGCAAGCAGTTACAGCTTTAGTGCTGCTGAGACGAAGCAAAGCCTGAAAAAAAAATGCTTTTAATGTAAATGTTGCCAGTAAAAGCACACCATATGGTATTGCAATAATTGTCCAGGATTTTCTTTTCTCCTCATAATTCATATACCTGCTTTTTTTCTTGCACGAAAATATAGGATCTTGAAACCTTCAAATCAAGGTCAGGCAGGGAACAAACAACACATGTTGGTATTTAGTCACAGTTTAATCATTTTTTATGATTCAGAATTCAACACCCTACTCATTTCTGTGGGTGAAGAGCAGTAAAAAAAAAAAACTAATGGACTGTAAAGTACAGCAGTTCTTATTAGCTCGCTTATCCACATTCTTGTATTATGATTTAAGGCTGTATCACACAGGCACTAAGCACATTCTATGAACGTGAATATATGTGGAAAAAGGGAGAAAAGTTACGTGAAATTTTCACAGATGTATCACGAATGAACCACGTTAAAACCACCAAAAAAGTACGAGTAATCCACGCAAAGAACACGTAAATCTACAGAATCTGAACCTTGTTATTATTGCACTGTTTTATGTAGTTCATTAGTGATTTGTTCGTCAATTACTTAATTTGAACGTGATATGTGTGCCGTATACACGATCTGAAAGTTATACATCGGTGGTACTTGCTGTGAAAATCCATTAGACATATGTGGAACAGTCGTGGAGAGCCACACATTTTTGTATGCATTACAAATTACACGCAACTGCGCAAGATTTCGATAATAACTGCATAAAACTGCATAAAATACACACAAAATGCGTAATTCTCAACCGACCAAAAATTTTGAACAGCTCAAAACCAAAACCACATACAGAATTGGAAACCCTCGACAGACATCTGTGGACATTGACTAATGACGAATGCAAGAAACGCTCATGAATTACGTGTATATCACGCATGATCAAAATTTCACATTTTCACATGTTTCTGACTACCAAAACTCCTGAACAGTTGACGCAAAAATTCCAGTGGATTCTGGTGAAAACCATCCCCGCACTGATATGCAACGCTTTACAGTTGTAACATTTCGACTGTTTGCGCAATCAAAGTGGATAAGCTAATTCCGGCCAAAGCTGCTTTTCTTTGCGACGGAATCAGATGATTCACGTTGATTGTGTAAGCACTTCACTGCATGTCAAAGATCTGGCGACATTTCCTGCGTAAAAGGGTCTTCACTTAGACCAGGGTTGTCCAATTCCAGGCCTCAAGGGCCGGTGCCCTGTATGTTTTCCAATCAACCTGCCTTTGAAGCTCCAAATTGTCTAAACACACCTGATCCAGGTAATCAACAGCAGATGAGGCAGGGTTTCTGGAAAACCAGCAGGTTACCGGCCCTTGAGGCCTGGATTTGGACACCCCTGACGTAGGCCCTCCCTTCTTACAAAATTGAAGTTGTGTTGTATATGAGAACTGAACCGAGTGAGTGTGTTGTCACCCACAGACAATAGCTTTTTTTTTTTTTGCCTCCGACGGGATGAAGTCAATACAGTTTGTTTTTTGTGGGTTTTTACAATATGGATGCCGACATGTTGGAGTCAGACGTTGTCTGTAAGCAGTGATTGGCCTGAGTTGGACAAAGTAACATCTCTATAGCAACCAGTTTTGCCAGTCTGTCAGGAGTGAGCTTGTAAGAAGTCCACATCCTTACCACTTGAAAGCGGACTTCATGAAATCTCTCAAATGTTTCTACTTTTTTATCGAGGCATCTGATTGACTTTTTTTTTACTTGAATTACTTGCAGAAAAGTAATAGAACATGATTATTGTCACATAATTCTCTAAATACCTACAGCCAGTGCTTAACTTTTTTTATTTTTGGGCCGCAGGAGGAAGGAAGGACCCGGAGGAAAGGTTACTGTTAGGTTTCAGGTTATACGTGCAACCAACAATATTTAACCTTGGACGCACTTTAAATTTGTGTGTTGCGGCTGGATGGGCCCGTTGGCTAGGTGTAGGACTGGCTCGCAGGAAACCTGCAACGGGTTCCCAGGGGCCCAATGAAACAGAAAAGAAAAAAAATCCAGTCTGTGTCCTCAGGACTTAGGCAAGATCCTTAGCGCTGCTGTCTATCTGGGTCTGCCTGTGTCTCGAAAATATAGAGTTGTGTCAGGAAGGGCATCCGGCGTAAAAAAAATCACTGCCTAACCACCTGTGCGGTCAGTGAAAGCGGCTTTGCTGTGGCGAGCCCTGACGGGATAAGCCAAAAGGTGAACAACAAGCCACCTATTACGGTTAGCCAAGAGGAATTTCCATACGTTTTAGTGCTTGGTCTCAGGCAAATACGCAAATATGAATTACATCAGCCATAGGAAAGAATATTGTGAAATTTATATCGAGAATATTAAAAATAAGTAGGAAAATGGTTATTCTGACACAAACAATGACCAAGTAATAGCTGTTTATTTCTCTATAGAAAACTAGGGGTTTTGGCTTCTTGGAACACAGTGGGGGGAGGGGTCACTCAGTCCAGTTTTCACTTACAGTCAACGGTTGAGGTGATGTTTAGGGTCAACCAAACAAAAAGCGGCTAATGTGTTCATAGTGTAATTCACAGTGTTGAAAGTGTGCTCCTGCGTGTGACTGATCTGTTTAAATCATTACGAGTTGCGTGTCCTGTTGGGAGGAAGCGCCAAAGGCTGTGCCCTTATCTCCCCAGTGCTACACAAGAACCGCCACAGGCCTTTGTGTCCCGCCGAGCGTTTAGAGAGAAAACAATCTCTCGGCAAACAAAGACGCCGGATGATCTGATGAAAAGTGTGCCTCCACAATGACACATTTCTCTGTGTGTGTTTGCGAGAGACAGATCGGCGTTTCTGCCTTGTATTTATTTGTCTTCTTTTTGCTGCTCTGCCGTTAATTACAGGCAACTATTTTCGACCTCCATTAACATCTTCAGCATCGCTTAGCTCCCAGCCCGGGGGCAGTTATTCCAGAAGGAAAACGTAATGACTTTTGCATAAGGGGACACTTTTTTTTCCTCTATACCTTTGTGTGTATGTGTATGTGTATGTTTGTACATTAGTGGGAAAGCTTTGCTGGGTGTTCATTAGAAATGGAAATGAGTGACTCTCCTCGCCCCCTAAACTCCTTGTCTCACAGACATTAGGTAATTGTCTCTCAACAAACTCCTACATCACAGCAGTGTGTTTATTCGCTCCCCTTTTTATGCAGTGGCTTTTCTTTTCTTAAACACCACATTTTTACCCCGCGTCTTTTTATTTTAACAGGGCTATCACAGTATTCCATTTGTGCAACCATCAGCAGTTCAAGGCTGGTGCTTTCAGTTTTTATAAAAGTGTAGACAAAAGGTCGGATCAAGTAGGTCCAAACTTTGGATGTATTGTTAAAAATACTTACTGATCTTTTTGATTGAAAAAAAAATCTTTTGAAGGAAGTCAAGTACTGGCAATCCTTTAAGGAAATCCTTTCCAACACAATCGTTTTAAATCTTTTATTATTTTAACTAAATTAAAGCAGGACCCATTGACTATACATGAGAACTGGACTGAGGGACCCCTTCCCCGTCGCCTTCCAAACAGGAAGTACCCGCTGGTCGCATCCAACATTCGAAACGTTTCATTGATAGATTCTCCTGAGTCCGCTTTCAGTGAAAGCATTTCCAACAAGCTCACACCTGATTGGAAAGAGTGGTTGCCATAGAAACGTCGACTCAGTTCCAACATATTGCGAAAAGATGGCGACTGAATGGCGTTGGAACATTTTGTTAATTTTGAACATTTCGTTCATTTCTTTGGAACCAAAATTCATTTTTATGGATGACATCACACTCACTCTGTCCACTTCTCATATACAGTCTACATAAGGACAAGAAATGATGAAGTGGATTTCAAAATAAAAGCTCTTCTTATACAGTTTTTACACCTTAAATTAAAATATCCCCTTTTTTCATGCACAAGATGTTAATAAAACATTTAGTCAAGAAAACAAGTAAAACAACATTTTGCTGTTTTAGCCATTCAATCATTTAAAACCCTTATGTAGTTTTTATGTGCCTCAGCTTTAAATCGTTGACGAAACGTTTCCTGGAGAAACTTTTCCCCCAGAATTCTATAAACTTTTGGGACCCACAATAAAAGCAAGTACTCAGAGTGAAATAGGCACCTTCACTCTTTCTGAGGGCAGTAAATTTCATTGAAATTATAGCAATTATTGCCATGATTTTAGATATCTTTTACCTTGAGTACATTTAGATTTTTTTCTATTATTGATACAATTTTTTGGATTAATTTACTAATATACTTGTTCATTGTATGTAATAAAAGCCAAAAGTTATTTCTTATTCATTTTTTTGCTTCATTTTCTACACTTTGATTTTGTGTAATCCTTACGTCTCTCCTGAAATTGTTAGCAGTGTGAAACAGTCTGGAGAGTTTTTGTGTTGGGTCTGACTGTGTGTGTTAATCCTCCCCGTCTCTTCCCCAGATTGTCTGCGCGGTGTTTGCCGCCCTGCTTCATTTCTTCTTCTTGGCAGCGTTCACCTGGATGTTCTTGGAAGGGGTGCAGCTTTACATCATGCTGGTGGAGGTGTTTGAGAGCGAGCACTCCAGGACTAAGTATTTCTACCTGGCAGGATACGGAGTGCCCGCCATCATTGTGGCGGTCTCGGCTGCGGTGGACTATCGGAGCTACGGCACCGACCGAGTGTAAGTAGATGGGGGCAAAGAATCCTGTAATACTAAGAAGGACGGATGGGTGGAAGAAAAGGAGGGGTGGGATTGGGAGAGCTGGAACGCCCGCTCTCGTTTTGGCCGTGGCTGCCGCAGTTGACTCGACAAGCTTTGGCACTTCTCGAGAATCGACACAGAGAGGCTGAGACGAGAGAGAAGCTGAGAAAGATGAAGAGGAGGAGGGAGGCAAAGGGACAAGCAAGAGAGGGTGCACCGCAGAGTGTCTGCATGAGCACAGCGGCGACAACGTGTGAATATGGGAGGATTTAAGAGGCCGGATTGAAAGAGGGCGCACACGGGGGAACAGATTGAGGAAAGTGAAGGTGATGGAGGCGCCTGTTAGCACACAAACCTGTTTGTTTGCACTTACGAGAGCTGTCATGAAGCCTGCCTCTGTGTGTGGAATGCGTTGTGGTGAAGAACACAACCACAAGGCCGTGCATCAGCACGTCTGATTTGTCCAACCGCTGGTAAAAGGTTGATTGTGTGAAAAACGAGGATGGACAGAGTTGAGTTTCAGTCGTAACCTTTCAATAAAAAAGCATAAAACAGTCTCATGAATAAAGAAATACTCAGAAATGCAACTTCAATGTTAATTTTCTTTATACATGTCCTCCATAAAAACATGTTAAAAACATTGTCTTCAGTAGAGTTGGTCTTTAAGCCATTAGCACCTGAGATGTCGGTGGCGACACCTAAGGGCGTATTCAAACTGGACACATTTGGTTTGCCTAAAAAGTCAACAAGAGTTTGTTTTTCCCGATAATCTGGAAAAGATTTTCAGTCCTGCTCTGGGACCAGGAACAGCTCTCTGACCCATCTTTCGAAGTGGTCTCGGTTCGTTTCCAATCAGACTGAGTCTTAATGGGCTTCGTGCTCAGAGCGGAACAAATGGAATTATCAGTGTACCTTCTTAGCTGCCGTCTCATCAGTAACCACCAGACAGCATGCCTCACTATACCAAATGTAGCGACAACGTTGATACAGACATTCAAAATGGGTCAGCAAAATTGCTTTGCCCTGCCCTCGTAATTCCTGGCCAATGACTGAAGAGATCTTTAGTCACTTCAAAGGCATTTTGAATACAGAGCAAACAAGGCTGGGGACTCTATCCGGATCATATAAAGCGGACTTGGTCCAGACCAACAGACTTTTCCAGTCTGAATACACCCCAAATATTGCACATTCTTTGACCTACCAGAACTTTTCGCAATCAACGTGAATCCACTGATTCTGCCTCAGAGAAAAGCAGCTTTTTGTACCGGCTTTGCACCGATTTGCAACACATTACTAATGTAAAGTGTTGCATATTAGGGATACCCAACAATTTTCAATGTTTCAGTATTTGCTGGACTCACATCTATTGTGTCTACAATTGGAAAGTTTGGGTAGTCGAAAAAATGTCAACACAGCAGCTAAAGCTCTGGTAAACAAGGATTCAAAGATGCAATCAGTTATATAGATCAACCACATAACATTGCCTTTGACCTGTCCTGATTTCCACCATCTGTATGAAAAGTCAACAAGTAACAACATCAATGCTGCACTCAAAGCCTAGTAATTGCAAATTAGTTTCTTTATGAAGAGCTTCAAAAAATTGTCAAGAAGGAGAAGAAATTCTTAGACTTTTCTGGTTCTTCGGGGACCTTTTGAAGTGCAGAAATTCGACATTTCCACTACTTAAGCAACACTTTGAAGAGACTTAGATCAAATTACTGTATTTAACTATCGAGCAACACCAGTTCTCATGCCCCTTAGATCATTATCTAATCGCATGTCAGTTAATAAAATATAAGTTAGAATGGATGAGTAATTACACTTTAGGCCATCGGCTAACGGAGCACGAGAGGACAGATCCACTTTGGTGTGATCTCTATTGAGAAAATAGCAAAAAGCTTTTATTTAAACATTAACCTGGAAGAACTGTTTGTGGTGTCAGCACCTTGTATCACTTATTCATTACTTCAGATTGGAATAGGACACTGCCTAGAATTTTTAACAAACCACAACAAGGCAAAACTTTGAAAAATATCCTCTGCAGTCCCTGTAGGGTCACCTTGTCATGCAGAGCGTGCCCCCCTCCCCCCCCCCCCCCCCAATATAATGTTAGCCAGTGGCACCGAGCCTCATTCATGTCCCACAGTGAAGAAGGCTGTGACTTAGCAAAAGGAAGCCGTAATGGAGGATACTGTGACACAGTAAGAGACCTATAATGGAGGGCTCACTAATGTGTTGAAAATTGAATGATTAATAATTCAAAAGTGCTCGGTCATGAATCAGCTGGCGATTTTTGCTCCAGCAGTTTCAGTCTGGCATCTCTTTGTGCAAACCAGTTGGGCTTGACCTCCTTGGAGGGCGATTTGGGACGCCCCCCCCCCCTCCTTTTTTTTTTTTTTTTGTCTTCCTCTTTGTGTGGTGCTGCCAACTGTAGATGTGTCATGATAAGATCATTTTAGCACACGCCGCCATCTCTTTAACCGCTAGGCTAACCTCGAGGTCGAGAAACGCTGGGTTTTTCTGTGTGTTCATGCACGCCGTTCATGCATGGCGGCGCGCATAAATGATGTACCGGCGTGTTTTTTTGTGCGTCCCTCCTCTCTCCTCTGGCATGGCAGTCAGTCCCAGAGTCCATAAATAGCCTTGTGAGGTCGGCCTCCATAACTCAGTATTCAAATGATCTCCGTCATGTCATATATTTGCAAGCACAGGATGTGGCCGCGCCATATATCTGTGCCCTAAGGGGGACCGTAAAGGTTTATTTATCACAGGTGCTCATCCCCTCGCTGCCTCTCCTTCCCTGTGTGATGTATGCCAATGGTGTTCGCATCGTCCATTTTCGTCCAACCTGTAACACCTTTCTACTCCTCCATCTCTTTCCCTTTTTCATCCACCCCAATTTCTTTCTTTTTTTCTTTTTTACACAGTCATGAAACATTTGATATACAGTATGTCATATAATATCCTTTTTTCCCCTCAATTTTCTCCTGTTTGTGTGTGTGTGACCATGAAATCTGTGTCTCTCCTCTTATGGTAAATCTTCGATAGCTTACATCCATCGGGGAGTGAAGCCTGTTTTTAATCCCGTGTGCCTTTCTTTGTACCTTCCTGTTTTTCTTCTCAGTGGTTCCCATGCATGATATCTCTGTCCCCCATTTCTCACTCTTTTATCTTTCTGTCTCTAGGTGCTGGCTTCGATTGGACACATACTTCATTTGGAGCTTCATAGGTCCTGCTACTCTCATAATTATGGTGAGAAACAATTGTGTATTCTCATGAAACTTTCTGTACAAACAAACAGAGGAAAAAAAAAAAGGTTTTTTAAAGGTGAGATTAAGGTGTTTGTTCATCGACTTAAACAGTCGGCTTAAGCTTCTTGGGTGTGCAGAAAGGGAAAGTACTGTACCAAGTCAATAATCCTATTCATGGATTAGCTCTTAAGTGGGAACATATTTGGTGGGGATGTGGGGCAGGAACTAAATCATACAAGAATTTCAGAGAAACAAAGTTCCCATTAACACTTAAGGCCGGTTTATTCGTCAAAGCGATCAGCCATCGCATTAGGCGTATTGACTCCCTACTGCAACTCCCACTACGGTTGGCTGGTTCCGGTTGGGACTGTTCACGATAACAGCGACAAACTTCTGAGTGGCATTTATGCTTTTCGAGCCTGATGACGCAATTGTCTTCAGTTTTTTAATAGATTTGTTTTTTTCTATGGATGTATGGATATATGTATAGGGATATAGCCTCCTGAGAACCAGTCCATTCGTTTATATCTTCTGTAGGGGACATTTGTTTTTGGATTGTGTCCATTGACTCATTTAAAGTTCTCTACTAAGACCTGATGAGAACATCCTGGTCTTTCCAATGATATCCCTTGTGTTATGATGGGATAATGGAAAGTTTGGTTTCCCGGGGAGATAAAATGGAGTCTATAGAGGGCATAAATGAAAGGGCTGGTTCTCAGGAGGATAAAGAATCTCTGAGATTCTGTTTTTTATACACATCCATATAAATAAGTTTGTGGATATTTAATGGTCCAGACAAGACAAGAGAATGTACAGTAGGTGGTATATCACAATTTTTCTTGTGTGTGTTTGATTTAATAGCCTCAACATACTAAATAACTTTTTTTTTAAGATAGATTTAAAGAGATTTTCCACCTGCTCCATTTCCAAACCGAATGTAACTGAAGTTATAGTTGCATTAGAAAGAGAAGATGTTGAGTTTTTTTTTTTTGTATTACTTCTTTGGAACTGAGTCAGAATGAAATGATGTTTACCCCCTCATGTACTTAGAATGCAGCGATTGCGGCCTTGTCTTCAAAATCCTGGGATGTAGAAACTACAAATTTCTGGATTTATTATGCTCTGACATCGCGTGTTCTCATCATTCAAAATAAGTTACGGTTAAAAGGCGTGAAATGCACTACGGCTGTAAAATTCCAACCGTGGATGATGTCATCAACTTGTGTCACATTTTGTAGCGACTGGGGCGATTCCCTTCCGATGGCCCTGCAACCAATGCAACCCGAGCGATTACAAATCGCAATGAAGTATAAACTGTCTCCCATGACTTTTTCATACCTGCTACCTTCCTGTTTGTAACTGTTAACATCTACTGGTGAAACTCAGACTGCCAAAGACTTTGACCATTTTCCAGTCCTTTCATTTAGAATGAGTCAACAGCCAGCAAATCGCTCTCAGATGGAGAGAAAAAAAAAAGACACTCAACCTTGAATAAATAAACAGAGTGAGGAATAAAGTTAGACAAGTTGGCATGGACGCAAACACGCAAGAGGAAAAAAAAAAAAAAAACGCAGTGACTGATGCATTCGGAGTCCAGCAAAGTGACATGTTTGCGGCAGACTGTTCAACTGATGCTCTGAACTCCATTTAGACAAAGCAGGCAGGCTACATAAACAAACATGCACATAATGTAAGCCATTCATAGTTCTGGGATACAAAGCAAAGTTTGATTAATGACTCAACTCCATGTTACATCCTTTGGACCATTAGGATTTTTGCTCTAATTACATCCATATTACTCAAAAAGGAAAACATTAGTCGGGTTTCTCTGGCGGACTCTCATAAACCCCAGACTGTACTTGAGATTTAGACGTGTTGTAAAACAGCAGTGCTCCTAACTGTTACATTTAGGTAGTTCAAGTCTGGTCTATGCGGTATAATTTGACTCCTAGTTGGGGGGGGAAAAAAACACGCTTATATGTGTCCTTGCATTTAATTTAATCTGTTTGTAACTATTATATTTGTGAGTGAAGTTGTAGCTTTCAGTTTCAGAGATACTGCTTTGGTTTAATAGGCTATAGGCTAGCAGCCTGAGGTCAACTGACCCAAACGGAGCCAGTAGGCCTATATTTCTCATGAAATCATATGTTTATGAGCAAACTGGAAGAAATTAAAAATTCATGCTGATATTTATGTTTGTCATCGTTTGCCCTTAAAAACATCCATGTTGGTGTTGAAATAAAAGCCTACTTTTTATTGTTGTGTGCGGGCATGAGCTAGCCCTCTAAAAAAAAAAAAAATCTATTTAAAAATGGTGGTCAAGCAGGGCCAGAACTAGAAAAAAAGTGTTTCAATATTTTTGCTATTTATTCTATAAAACCAAAATATATGTATTACAAAAGCTAGCTTTCTTAAGACATTAGTAATCCATCTAATATTTTACTGCCATCACTGTTCTGATTTTTCCCAATTAAAAAAAAAAAAAAAAAACTCCTCCATTTTGCAAAATCAATCAAATCAAAAGACTTAATATTTCTTCAAAATTAATTTGTTATTTCAAAGTCGTTACGCAGTGACAAGAGAAATGTGTTGACTGTTGACCTCTGGCATATGAGGCCCAGCCCAACGGTTCATGCAGCTGTTACCAGACCACCCTAACTATGCATTAGCAGGCCAAATGAAAATACAAGACCTGGGAGATTTGGGTTTATCGTAACAATTAGCTTTAAGCGATGTAATGGCCGCTGAATATCCCTGAAGCAGTGCTATTTTAGGCACAGAAAGGCTTGTTGATTGTGAGCCGATACTCTGCCCCCGAGCCAATTACAGCTGGAAGGCTAAATGATATGCGCTGTTCACCAGTAATTTACTGTTTTGATATGGCGTCTTTAATTAGTGGCATTCATCTGTATGTGCGCTTGTTGCAGCTGAATGTGATCTTCCTGGGTATCGCCCTGTATAAGATGTTCCACCATACAGCTATCCTGAAACCAGACTCCGGGTGTTTGGACAACATCAAGTAAGTTCATACCAATCTTTCATCAAACTACCATTTCAGAGCAAATGTATTGAAGGGGACCTGTTTTATTTATAATTGTAACACCAAAACTTTGAATAAAACTTCAGGAATAAAAGATGGATTTTAATTTTGGAAGGGAGACACAAAGGTCCAGTAGAGTAGGAGGTTTAGATAAAGAGGAGTAGCAGAGTTCAACACAAAAAAAAATAAAGATGGTGTCATGCTTTCCATGAAGCACAAAACAGCGTTAGCCTTCATTAATTGCATGTTTTTACGAATTCGTTTTCTGGGCTTTCTGACCTTCAAAACTCACAAGTATATTAGGACAAACAAAATACAAGGCACTGCTTCCAACTACAGAACTGCGCTTTTTGTTTGCCCATCTTTTCATTTCAGAGAACAGGATTAACCCCTTTGGTCCTCATTATGTAAAATGACCTTAAACTAAGGCGAAGAACTACAAAATGAAATTAACATTCGGAATTGTACTTCAAAGATTTAGCAGTAAAGAGAGAAGAGTTTTGCTTTTGAGAGTTGCATTTGTTTTTAATGCCAGAAGATCTTTAATTAAAAAACAAACAAAAAGTCCAGATGATCCTTTTTAGAACTTTTCCTACTATAGAACCATCCTGGATGAATGAAAGTCAGTCAGATGTCTCTCAGTAATAGTATAATATCTGTCAAATGCTTGTTTGCCTGTTGGATTATATTGCTGTCAGTATTCACGTGCAGCAAGAAATCCATGGAAGATTATTAACAGCTGCCATTGTAACTTTCCTTCCTGTTCGCGGATTAACAAATCTGGATGAGTAATTATGCATGCGACAGGTTTTAGGGTTTGTTTGCCGCTCAAATTGCAGTCTGACACTTTTTTTTTTTTTTTTTTTTGCTCTACTCGCTCTCGGAGGAGACGGGAGCGCCGTTCTGTGACGAAAACACAACACTTGCTCACCTGCCACCAAAGTCAGATCTCACATCACACCTTCTACTGTCTGGCCTTTTCCCCAAATCTTTGTTTTTAGCTGAAGAAGTGAGGAAGGAGATGAAATAAAATGTTGGATTTTGAAAATATTTAACTATATATAACTTCCAGGAACAAATGCGCCATGAATAACCTGTTAGTCGATGATTCTCCAGACTGTTGTTGTTTGAAAATGAATCAGGACAGCATGATGTGAACCACAAGCAAGACTCTCAATCTTCAAGAACAGGACTAGAACCAAAAAAAGAATCGATGTAAGGTTGATGAGGAGCCAAAAAACACACAAAAAAAAACATTATTCATTATTAGTGACACATAGTAGATTGTGACGCCTCTAAAGCTCATCTGCTATAAAAAAATTGAATTAAATAATGCATGAAGCAAAAATAAAAACATACAAGTTTGTGTTTTTAAATGTCAACAGGCACTATTTAGTTCAAACACATTCTGTCTCATTTTCTACTAAAATGCAACCACTTAGAGTAATTAATCCTCATGGATATCACTTGGGTTTTTGCACAGATTCAGCAAAAAAGATAATGGAGTCGTTACGGAGTGCATTGTTTATGCTTTCAATTTGCTTCTGGTGCTGTCCAAATATTACAGTCACTGTAGTCTTTCTGTCCAGGCTTTTAATTTGAAGATTCACTTTGATAAAAGTTGTGTTTTTTTTGTTTTTAATATGCTCTTGTGGCATTTTTTTAAAAATTTAAATAAAAATAGCCTTTTTTAGGATTTTTTAAAAATGTAAATCATCGTGATTTTTTTTGTTTTTCCCTAAATCTTTTTGTTTTTGTTTTTAAGGACTTTTTCCATACCGAGAAGTAGGGTCTAAGGACTAATGTCACGGTTAGCTTAGTTAGTTTAGTTTGGTTTAGTTTAACAATCAGCTATTGTATTTTATAGCTGATTCTATGTTTCTGAACATTTTACCGATGGGAAGCCAGTTGAGACCACAGAGTTGTAATATTGGGCTATATCAATAAAATGTAACTGAACTGAATTAGAAATAGATGGAAAAATACAGCTGTTTTTTTTAACTTGTCCTGTCCAACAGCTGAGCACACAAATAGCAGCTGCAGGCCTCTTGTGTTGAACACATTTTACTGTTACAACAGGGGGTTTTGGATCTTCTAACACACTAGGTGTATATTTAAATAAACCCCTTTCGTAATTTAGGCTAAACTTTCTCTATATTGATATATATATATATATATATATATATATATATATATATATATAAAGAAGGGAGAGAAAGAAAGAAGGGAAAGAAGGGAGGGATGTTGGAGACTGGGGGTAAGGGCACAGAAGAGGGGGGGAAACGGGGAGTTAAGGAAATCTGGAGGAGGATTACAGAAGTAGTGGTGGGGGTGGTGGGGGTTACAATCATAAAGCAACAAAATGCTGGAGGGTTACCATCATTACTGCCTGGTGTAAATGTTAGTCATAAGGGGCGGGGCCTGTCCACACACCTGTCTACTCAAGTGTTGCAAAACACACCTGAAAAATACCGTTTGAAAAAAACGCATTTGTGACGCAGACACTGCACTTATCCTGCTTAGCATAATTTTTTTTTTTTTTGCATCCACTTGAAAACGACTAGATCCACGTACGTTTTCATTTTCTGGCATCTGGATCAAAACTGTACGGCTGGATAGCTCCAATATTCCTCGCCATTTTTGTTGCACTGGTATTTTTTTACTGGCGATGCTAACAGTTAAGCTTTTTGCAGTTTAAACTCTAAAATAATTTTTTTTAATAAACTCTGGACACTTTTCAGTTTAGGTAAGTTGTATAATTTCAGGCGCTATCTTGTCTGAGACCGGGTTCTTCTGCATTTCTAATTAACTCCTGCTGTTCTGCAGAAGTAAGGTCCTAGAAAATGACTATTTTTATTTATTTTTTGCTAAAAATGTCATAATCATAACTAAAAGACCACTGGGAACAACTGACGAAAAATGATCAAATAAATGTTCATGATATGTCATTGTGTCGTCGTGTTGCAAAAAGTGCATTTCGACTAAATTGCGTTTTGGGGTGCTGCCTGTGATTTTCATCTTCAAAATAAAAGCTTCACAAAATTTCAAAAATAAAAGTTTTAGCAGCTGAAGTCTTAGGCCGGAGTTAATAACACAAATGCTGTTTGCTTGTCAAGGGGAACTTTATGATAATACTGCCTTTTTCTTTTTTCTGTTTCAATAACTGTTAATGACAGTTAATCAGAATTTCTAGGGTGAAATGTTTCAGAAATAAAAACTCATCTTTGCTTTTGTAAAATTCAAGGACATATTGCAGAGCAGCAAATTTGAGGTTTCTAAACCGACTCTGTTTGATTTTTTTTTTTCCATACATTTAAACCCCCAGTTTTTTTAAAAAGCACAAAGCCCTGCCAGAACTTTCTATTTTCTGTTATATTAGTCACACTTTCAGCGACTAAGATCAGCAAACATAGTTATATAGCAAAGGGAAGCAGGGTAATTTTTTTTTTTTTTTTTTTAATTTAGCAAAATAAAAAAAGACCAAACCTTTTTGGCTGTTTCTAAATTTCAGACTATTTACAACCAAAATGTGAAGAATAGTTGACTTTTGTGCTATTCGGGCTGATTACTGTCAGAACTATTATTTCAGGAATTTACAGAAAATTAAGTTAAAAACAAGTCACAATAACAGTTTGGAAAAGTAGTACATTTTGGGGTAAATTAAGGAATTTCCAAAGCAGAATATAAATGTCCGGTTCAAGGTTGGCTATAATGACTCCCAAGAGTGAAGCAGTGACTTATTTTGGGGGCATAAAAGACCAAGTGCAGGCCTTAATAAGGTCCATATAGATAGAGTCCATGACTTAATAATACCGAATTGACAAGAGAAACCATGCATTTGTGGTGGAGTTGATAAAAGACACTGCTAGAAGGTCATCATATTCAGGAAACAGATATACGTGCTGTTACAGCGCGTGACAGTCAAACAGAGGGTTTGGTTCTGTAATGACAGGGAGCTGCTTGCATCTTCAGGAACTGAACAACTTCCCATAACTCAGGGAACCTGAAATGCTGAAGCCAGTGTTTCCCATCAGTTAGTGACTGACTGACGTTCCAGAGCACTGAGGTCATGAAGCACAATAAAAGCCTAAACCAGCCCTCTTTGAAAATGGCTCCAAAGGAAAGCGGAAATGAAGGTTTTTAGAATGGTCTAGTCCAGGCTCTTTCATCCCTTATCAAATATAAACACGACAACCAATGTTGTCATGTTTGCATTTGATAGTAAATGAGGGAAAAAGGATGAAAGAATGAAAACGTCATGTTGGATTTGGCTTTCATGCTTTTTTTAAACTGCTGAAGCAGGAGGATCTTATTTGACACAGCTCATATTTCATATGCAGTTGAAAGTAAAACAAAAAAAGTTAAAATAGTTAAATGTAGAAAAATATAACACTTTTGCCATTAAATCATTTTAAATATTTAAAAATGATCTATTATTGGGTTAATGCAAAAACATAAATTATATATTTTTTAAAATGACTCTTGCTGGTCATTAAGAAACTGGTCCAGGTGGCTCTTTTAGTGTTAAAGGTTGCAAACCCCTAGTCTTGTAAAAGTTGAGACTTTGCTATTTTTTTCTTTTGATTTTTGACAAAATAAGACATTTTTGGCTGTTGCTTCTTTTTTTGCAAGTGACCTCAGTCTTTTATTAGATTTAGGTCAAGTTTTTCTATCATTTCATGCATTTCTGTGTTTTTTGTGTGGCTAATTTATGTATTGCTCCATCTGTCTTACTTTTTTCAGTCATATTTATTTTTTCTACCTTTTGTTTGCTTTGTCCCTTTGACGTCACGCCATCATTAATTATTCTTGTTGTGGATTAGCTCTGGTAAGATCACTCTTCAGTTCTCCTTTTGTTTGTACTGTAGACCCCGCTTTCTATAATCTGTGCCTTCCAAAAGATTTCATAACAACAACAAAAATGTGCCATCGGTTTATTACAATGGAGTTTTTTGAATTCAAGGAGAAGAAAAAAAATTTGGGTGAGAGAAAAACCTTGACTTAGGGGGGCTTTGGGGGGAGAGTCTGAAACGGTGGGACAGAGAAGAGAAAGATGAGCATTCCTTTTATTGAAGAGGGTCATCAGACAAGCTTTATTGGAGGTTCTGTCTCGCCTGAATGGTGCCACGGAGGGCAACAGCAGATCAATCACCTTAGTCTCGCTCACTTACTCGCCTCCTCCGTCTCCCTTCCTTCCTCATGATGCTGCTAATATCTTTCCCTCTCTGTGTTGTTCGCTCTCTCCCTCCCACACCTCCTCTTTTCTTTTTCTCTGCTTTTTTTTTCTCTTTCCTTTGTTTCCCCTCCGTCGCATTAAAGGTGATCACTGCCCAGTCAGCCAATCAAATTAACAGTCATCGCCTCGGCTGCTGCGGCAGACCCAAAACTGTGACCTTTAGTGGGAAATGTCATTTGTAAAGGCTGTAATGTCCTTCTGCTTGCTGCTCTATGGAGCCAATCAAATGGACTCAAACACACAGATACACACAAAGAGACTGGCACATAAACATACCTCAGCGTGACTATTGCATTTACCCTATGACTCATTTTTTTTCAAAGCTTTTATTTTAAACGATGGTTCACAGCCTAGAGAGCTTTTTTTATTTGTTAACAGCTAATGTCACTGCATTTTTCTTATAGACACACTTTCAATATGAAAATATTAGGCAATAAAGATGCCCTTTATTCATGTTAGTTAATGCATAATGATGTATTAGTTAACTATTAATTAACGTGTTAAAATACTTTTTTTTTGCAATATTAAGTGTATTAATTAATGCATTAGTTACAGTTAACTAATGTTTGAATCCTTTTTTTATTTCCACTAACATTATGTGGTACTCGGCTTAATTTGCAGAATAGGAATTGTTTCCTCTTGTTCTTTTCCTCAGAGCAGCTAGCTTGATTAGACCCGCTTTTGAAATGAGAAAACGCTGTGCGATTTGTACAAGTATGAATACTTTAAGCAAAGCTCCCACTGTTCCTTCCTTGTCTCCCACAGTGCCTTGTCTCAGAATAGCCCCCACCACCTACCCTCTGACGGCTCTCTCCTGACCCCCACTATGCTTTAGCCTCGGCTGACTAGCTTTTTAGATCCAAATTCATGTCTGAATTTCAATTGGCGAAGAGCGTCCAGCTAACGGGCAGAGCGTCGGTGGTTTTCACTGACTCCGCTCTTTAAACAGGTCCTGGGTGATCGGCGCCATCGCTCTGCTGTGTCTGCTGGGCCTCACCTGGGCTTTTGGACTCATGTACATCAACGAGAGCACGGTGATCATGGCCTACCTCTTCACCATCTTCAACTCCCTGCAGGGCATGTTTATCTTCATCTTCCACTGCATTCTGCAGAAAAAGGTGAGTGGGAGAAAGGTTCCAAACTGCCCCAGGGTGGTTTAACACTTTAACTCTGGATCCATCAGAGGACAGGTGACAGAAAATACAGTAGTAACCAATAGTTGAACAACAGAAACTCTTTGACCTTTCATGCAAACAACGTAATTCCAAGGGATTCTCAAAGCCAAGAAAGGCAGTTTGGAGTTGACATGCAACACTGTACTACTTTTGACAGCTTTAAAAAACTGTTGGAATTACGCTAATTGCGTAAAAAACTGTTATCGATTTATGGCAGTTAAAAAACGTTGGTAACTCTTTAACTGTTTACAAAATTAGCATAAAAATAACTTCAATCTAACTGATTCTGAAAGCCAAGAAAAGCAGCTTTACTAGTTTTTACGTTGAACAATTTACTACTTTTGTCAGTTTTCAGAATCATTAGGATTTAAATGCTATTCGCATAAAAACATTCAAATAAAAACGATGTTCACACTTCAACTGTTTACGTAATCAACATGATTCCAATGGACTCTGACAGCCGAGGAAAGCAGCTTTGTGCTGATATTCAACACTTTACTATATTTTCTCATCTTAAAGAATACACTGCAAATTACGCTAACTAAGTAAAAATTTACGTTAAAGATTGTTAGTTTCCATCACCGGTGACAGCTCTGGAGTTAAGGGGTCAAAAGCAGCTGGCTACCCTTACTTTTTGCTCATATGGAAAATCTGATTTCTATGATTTAGTACATCAACCGGACTCAACGCAGAAACATTATCAAATATTCTCTATATGGTTTAAAAGCGGGGGTCGGCACCAAGAGCCAAATTCTTGCTTGTTTTTTAACCCTAGAGCACCATCGCTGGGTGATTTTCACCCGAGCAAAACCATTTACATGAATTCTAATATGTTGAGAGTCTGTGACTTCCCCAGGGAAGTCTCACGTGTCCCAGGAATGGGTGGACCAAAGACCAAGGTTTTAGTGTCATTTTATAATTTTTTAGGAATTTTTTTTTTCTCAAATTCCAAATTTTTTTGTCATTTTTTTGCATCTTTTCAGGAACTTCCTATGTTTTTCTTTTTTCATTTTGTTACACATACCACAGTTGAAAATAAGAGTAAACAACTCTAATTTATCGTGTTTTGATCTGATTTTTACGACCAGTACTTTTTGTTGGGTATATTATATCAGGTAAAAATTACCCGGAAAAAATGATGGTTTACCTTTTAATAGACAAAGTGTTCTTGGGTAAAGATACCTTGCTTTAGCTTGTTCTAATCGGATGGACACACCTGATCAAGGTAATCAGTCAAGAGTAGGGAATAGATATTTGGAAAGTGTGCTGCCGCACCAGCCCTTAAGGCCTGGGATGGCCCACCTCAGCTCTAAAGGATTACTGAAAATTCACTTGTGTGATATGTTACATTTGAGATAAATGTCTCACTCAGTTTGAGCCAAATCATCAGGACCCGTGAATCACCAAGATTAGTGGTAATCTGGAAAAGAAAAGAAAAAAAAAATGCCATCAGTATTCTTTTCAGCAGGAGTGCTGCTAAAAGGGGGAGCTTTTACGACTAGTGACGAACGAGTGCGAGCGCCACGCTCGAGTATGTGTCGGGCTGTGGGTTCAGCTACCCAGAGAGTCGTCTTCGGAGCGGTGCTGAGGTTTTCTTTGGACTCGGCCCAACGCGCCTTCTCTCAAGATGCATGGAGCAACTCAGCACACAGCTGTTCAAACAGACCGTGTGGCAATCCGCGTCTGCCAGTCCAACAAGCTTGTTAAAAATCAATTACAGTCTTGTTTGTTCTAACTTGATTGGGATCTAAGTGCAGATGCTCCGAGTTTACAAGTGCATCGGATGTCTCCCCGAGGAATGTGTCCATTTAAGATAGATACGTGGGTTTTTTTAGGGTGGACGTTAATGGAGGAAAGTTTATGAAGTTAATTTTTTAATGTCTTTATTTTCTGAGTTTAATGTTCACTCTGGGAATTAGAGGGAAAGAGGTGTTTTATTTATCTTGCGACATCATCCTGAAGGTATGCTTCAATATACGTGAGGCTGAGGTGGACCATCAGTCAATGTCTGCGATTTTGTTTTTTTGTTTTTTTTTGCTTCTCAACTTTCTTTTTTCTTCCCCCCCCAGGTGCGCAAGGAGTATGGCAAATGTCTGCGCACTCACTGTTGCAGCGGCAAGAGCGTCGAGACCTCCATTTCCTCTTCCAGCAAAACCACAACCTCCAGGACGCCCGGCCGCTACTCCACAGGCTCACAGGTGAGCTTACCTGCCTGCACACCTGGACGCTACAGCACAGCAGACTCTCAGGTGAGGCCAGGATGCGCCAAATGGGGTTTGAGATTATCGCTCCACAGTTTGAGGCAAAGTTTTTGCTCAAATGTGGAAGGTTGTTTTTTTTTAAGGCGATGTATCCCAAACCCCGACTTCCATCACGGTTGCTATGATTCGGGCACACCAAAGCGCGAATACTGATGCTGTTTTTCTCCGCCTACTTCTCTCCCGTTGGTTGTTGTTTTGCCTTTTTCTTTTGATGCCTCTCCTGCACTAATTTGCCCTTTTTTTGCCCATCATTTTCCACATTTTCTTACCATCTTTCTTTGTTTTGTCTTTCCTCCCCCATTTGTTTCTAAACTCCGACTTTTTTTCCCCTCAATTTTGCTATTATTATTATTTTTTCCTTGCTCTTCTCCATATCCTTGTTACCCTCCTCTTCCTCCTCCTCTCTTTCTGCCTGGCTTCTTTTCTCCTGTGCACATAGAGCCGTATCAGGCGGATGTGGAACGACACTGTGAGGAAACAGGAGTCCTCCTTCATCACAGGAGACATCAACAGCTCCGCTACGCTCAACAGAGGTAACCACGGGATACCAAGCTTTTGCATCCGCATCACTGTCACCGTGTTTGCTTTATTAATAGCAGGAGGCCCAGACAGCATATACTGTCATTTAGCAAAGAGTTGCATTTCCTGATAATTGCATTGTATTTTTAAAAAAGTGGAAGAACAGAAGAACGCAAATGTCACACAGTGCTCTAAATGCTGCTTTAAAGAGAGACTTTACTGGAATGGAGGAGAGAAAGGTGCAGAGTGAACTGACAGCAGTGAAACATCAACTAATTTGTAAATGGAAGGCAAGTTTGACACGCTGGCTGCAGGTAAATTCAACAGCCTTAGAACCTTCATTTCGTAGGCGGTAAACTGGTTCCATCTTTCAGCATAACCCTGACTTAAAAAAACAAATGTTCTTTTTTTTTAGCGAGAAAAGTCTGGAAATACAGTTAAAGATCCACTCTGATCATCTTTTAAGCTAACTTCAAAGTAGTTCTTTTAATTATAATTATGCCATTTTTTTGCCTAAAATGTCATAATAATAGAACATAGTTTCTGTAGAGGCCCTATCAACCCCGCCCCCTCTTTCCCTAGTCATTGCTGTGACCTGCCCTGCACATTTTCTACGTCTCAAATAAGCTTTTTTTTTAAAGTGCATTTATGTCTTCAGATATTCACCACTGAAATGCGGGCAGGACTGTTGGCACAGAGTAAGCTCGCCTCCACTTCTGATTCACAAACACCTAAATAAAGTAGTTCTCCAAAATGCAATTTGTAATTTAACTTTGACCATATATGTCCTCCATCGTCAGAAAAATGTCACAACAACATGTTAAAAAGACCCCAAAGCTCAATTTTCATCGTAGTATGTCTTTAAGTCCTGAAATTGTATGTTTTTGAGAAATTAAAATAGTGCTTTTTAAAGGTTTCATTATTACTAGCAAAACATGTTTGTTTTAGGGCTAAATTTCAATAGTACCTTTTAGCCACGCCCCTTTTTGTCTGCATGTTCATGTGAAGAATTACATTTCATCTCTAAACGAATGGGTCCACAGTCATTCTAATAAACCACCACAATACAAAGTACTTAACTAAAGAAAGGTCTAATTTTCCCTTATTTATATCCCTTAGAAGAATTGTAAAAAAACATTTAAGCAGGTTTAATGTTCCATTCAGTCTTGTTAAAGTGCTTTATGATGATTTTTTCCTCCTAAAATTTTTAAGAGAATGTTGGGGTCTATAACTACCTTAAACAGTGTGATTAAGCTTATAAGAATCCCTTCTTAAACCTTTAGTTTTTATTTTGAGGTTTTAAGACCCTTTCAGACTAAAATGGTGTTTTTAACATGTTCTTGTGGAGTTTTAAGCTCAAAATTGCATAAAGTATTTCTTCATGCAGATTGTTGTGAATCAAGAGAACAAGAAAAACAGGAAAAAGCTACAATCGGCAGGCCACGCCCCATGAACATCGTTGTTTTCCTTGGCTGGCCCAAAATTGTATGGCGGGTGTGAGGGGGCTGTATGCTAGGGGGAGAGCAGGTAAACAGATAGCTGATAGGAAGTGGGGGCGGGCGACAACAAATTTAAAACGTATTTTAAAAAAAAAGATCCAGACATGATCGTAGTGGGACTTTAATTAGTGGCAGTGATAGAATTGGTGACTGTAGAATTGAGCCCTAAGACATACAATGCCAAAATAATCTCATTTATATCTGGATTTACTCTAGATTACTCACCAGTAGAGTCAAACTTTAAAAATCTGCTTTTTTTTTGATGGGTTAGGGATGTTTACAAGCCAAGAACAAGGTTGCTCTGGACCGCCGTGGATGTGAAGTATTAAAGTGATGCAGACATACTGTTACAAGTAACAACCATTGAGTGTATATAAGGACTCAGTGACCCCATCCCCTCTTATGTTCCAAATAGAAAGTACCCACTGGCTCCAAGAAGCCAAAATCCCATAGACTTCTATAGACAAATAAATAGCTGTTACTCCTATTGGTCAGAATAACAGTTTTTTTCTCTACCACCTTTTATTTAACATGTTCTTGGTAACCCTATTTTTCTGTAATATTTTTAAGTAATTGTAAGTTATTTAAGTAATAAACTGAACAGTCAGACATCTGAATAAAAGGATGTGGTCTTACCTCCAACGTTCGAAACGTTTGATTGACGGATTCTCCTGAGCCTGCTTTCAGTAGAAGGGGTGTTGATTTCCAGCAAGCTCACTCCTGATTGGTGAGAGTGGCTGACGTGGAAATATTGACTCGGGCCGACTCACTGCTCACTGACTTCATCCGGCTCCAACATGTCGGAATCCGTATTGTGAAAAAATGGCAACTGAATTGACTTGATTTGGTTGGAGCCAGAAGTAAGCCATTTTCTAGAGGTGACGCCACACTTGGTCTAGTTCTCAAACATAGCCAGTGGTAACAACGCAACAAGAAGACCAAAAGTTAGCGCAATTTTAACGTCATCAGGGACTCAACAGCACATTAAAGAGAACCATCAACAAGGTTTATTATTCTGTCTGAATAATATTCTGTCTGCCCATCAGCTGCCTGGTGACAGCCCTCAATCAGCTGCTGCCGTCCCACCCCTCAGCAGGCAGAATTGCTAAAAATAAAAAAAAAAAACTGAACCAGAAACCTAAAATATAACCAGACAGTGCTGATGTTAATTTTTAGAAAAGAAGCTGGGTTTTCTTTTTTCTTTGTTGTCAGTCCCCAAACAAGCAGATCTTCTAAACGAGTCGCTTATTCTATAACAGCAGACCAAAGAAGACAATGTCTAATTGTTTATTTTTTTTCACCCAATCAGACTGAGTCCGCCACGATCTGCTATCTAAAATGCCCCCAAGGCTACAAAAGTTTGTAAGGTTTTAATTAGTTTTTAGGGTTAGTCCAAAGTAGTTGCGGTATTTTTATGCTGTCTATGTCCAAACATTCTAGAGTAAGAAACCTTAATGAAATGTGGGAGCAAATCCATACGTCTGGCTGTCTGGGACGAGTGTAATGAGGGTGTGTAGACACCCGATGGCAAGACAGCCTGACACGCACACGCACTGAAAGCACGATGCCATTCCTTAGACTGTAAGTTGAAGGGTGGCCCAGGCTTTCTCCAGGCCACTAATAAGCTGTTAGCATGACAGATTGATACAAAAAGCAGTGTGTGTGTGTGTGTGTGTGTCAGTGCCTAAATTATCACACACTTACTGAGGCAAAGCTCAAGAAAGCCCACACCTCTTGTCTCGATTTTGTGAGTTGGGGTGCAAAAACGAGAGGTTGTACATTTCCAAACCTGATTAAGTCATAGAGAAATTTTTGCTTAAAGAAGGAAATATATACTCACATAGAGAAAGCTTAACACTGTCAAGTATAATATGTCAAAAATTTTACATAAAATTCACATTTTTGGCAATTAGAAAGATTTTTGAGCCCTTTGATAAAATCCACCAAAAAAAATCATTTTTTAACTAGATATAGATAATATTCATTATAAAACATTGGCTGATTTGAAGTTTTTGCTCACAAAAATGTTAGTTTAAGATGAAAATAAATTGACATCAGAATTGTTGCACTTATTTTTAACATGGGTAACTTTATTACATACATAATTATCAACTACTTTTGCATTCTTTTGTGACAGCAAGTAGTCAATTCAAAGAATAATTACCAATAGATGAGTTATTTTCACCATAAAGTTTGAAAAATTAGCTTAAACCTTTTCCCGCCAAGAGCAGGAAAAGTCCTTCTACTTCCCCCTAGTGGAAGGATGATCCATTGCAGGGCAAAAAACGTGCACCAAGTTTTAAACAATGGGTCTTTAAGGAAAGTTCTGATCATGCAAATTAAATGGGGGGGGGGGTCTCAGAAATGCCTGTATCAGAATGATACGAATCAATTCAATCCCTCCCACGGATTTCTCTAAAATCTATAAAACACATAGCAGGAGTTGACAAAGGCTCCTTGGAGACAAACATTTTAGCTCAATCGGGCTGTCGTTTGTGACAGAACAACAGCATGATGGTCTCATAAACTTTGTGGAAAAATGGCGGTAAAATCCACTGCCAAGATTTTGGCTATTTTGTTGAAGCTGTGAGAGGCATCAAAAGGGCAAAAGAATTGTCACACTGTCATAAACCTTTGCTTTATCTTGTCTCAATGTCAGAGGTCTGCACACTTTCCTGTCAGGCTTTTAAGGCAGTCAAAACCATTTTTTTACAGACTTTTTCTTCTGAGCTCGTCAACCTGTGACAACTGTAATTCTGGGCTGTGAGACAGATTCCCGCCTTGGTTCATTCCTGCCGTAAAGAGATCAGGAAAACTCGCAGCAAAGCATCTTACATAAACCTCTAAACCTGCACTGGTTGGCTAATCGCCCTCTGTGCTTCGCTTTAAAACGCTGGAAATGCTGCGATAAATGTTAGACCTGTTGTGCTTACGTGACCAACCAGCCTGTCAGTCATGACTCATGGCGATGAGCACTCATGCAGTGTAGGAGCCAGTTGAGAATTTCTTTATCGTCTCATATAAAGTTTTTTTCTTTTTTTTTCTATCTAGTTGCTAAAAATGGAAACGATGATAAAAGGGCTTCATCTGGTAGAGACAGAGCAGGAAGAGCAGCTTCCAACCTCATTTCCTGTTACTGACACCTTCAGATAGATAGATAGATAGATAGATAGATAGATAGATAGATAGATAGATAGATAGATAGATAGATAGATAGATAGATAGATAGATAGATAGATAGATATAAAAACACAATAAATAGATATAAACATGGCCGGCCCTCCCTATACGCGAATTACGCAGCCGCGTAGGGCCCCGCGTCAACACCGGGGCCCCGAACTGAGGAGAAAAAAGACAAAAAGGCCCCAATCTGGCAACCCATTTCATAGTACGTCCGTACGAACGTGCGCTCTACATGTTGTTCAAAAGAATATTCCCCGCACTTCAATGACCCCACCACCTAAACACACCTGTACCAATCTGGCAACCCAAACAATGACGTTACACCACTCAACGATTGGTCAACATCATGCGTCTGAGCCTGGCACAGTGTGCACGAGCGCATTTGTCACATCAAAAAAACAACAAGAGAACATCATCATGCCAAAGAGATTGTATCCATCGGGCGCTGAAAAAGAAAGAAGAAGAAGAGAGATGAAGAAATTAAACATCAATCACAAGGTAGGTTTGAAGGATGTTGGGGCCTTATTTTTTACATCATCCAGCCTTTTTTTTTTTTGCAGCTGCGCGATTTACGTAAAAATACTAATCGATTCGAGGTCAAGTTTGCACATAAACGACCCCGTTTGGCATAATTTCTGATGGAAAACTCGAAATAAATTCTGATACCCAAGTTTATAAAAAAGATGAGGTCTGATATGACCTTCCACAACCCCGGAAAGCAAAGAAAAGTAAATAATGGGCTGATAACTGTTTTAACTCACGTTATCATATTGTTTAATTGTTTTGCTAACACATGTTTAGTGAGTTCTGCATTTTCCGGTTTATGTCAGTATAAAAACTGCTGTTACTAACTCTGTTATAGCAGGTCAGGTAGTCTGACTTTTTCAACAATGAGTGTGCCTTAAAATCTTGCAATGGCATACAATATGAATATACTGTTATATATATTTATAAATTGGTACATTTATTTATTATTTGTTTTTGGTAGTTTTGGTTCTACATAGTGATGATGTTTTGCAGTTTTTCCTCAGCTTACAGTTTCTAACATTCCTTAGAGATGAGTAACTATACAATACACCTGCAATGAAAACAATTCAGTGAAAGGTCAACTGCTGCATAGTTAATGGCTGCAAAGTAATTTTTAATTATAAAGAAATAGTAAGTTAAGTCTATTGGCATTAAATAGACTCTCAAGCTTCTATTGATAATAATGTAATGAATTTTATTTGGCCATGCAGGAGCAATCAAAAAGTATCTGGGCATTGGAGGTGGTGCAGAGTCCACATCCCAAGATGTTCCTGACATCCCTGAAGATGTCATCTCAGGTAATGCCTAATAATAATAACTTGTAAAGTAATTTAAAAAACAGTGACTGCATAACCCCCTTTTTTTCATTAACAGCAGCTGAAGAGACCCCTGGTGAAGAAGATGGTAGCTGTGTTGTCCGTAAGTATTCTGCTATAGTAATTCTATTAGCTTTATCATTGAATATCGTATAATAATTATTATTGTTTTTTAAGCAGCAGAAGAAACTGCTGTCCCCAAATCTTCTGTTGAAAGGGAAAACGTTGATGCTGCTGCTGGTAAGTTCAAATTTAGCCAATATGCAACCAAAATCAAACTTATTGTTTCATTATTACTTAAAAGAAAGTCATACATGTGCGCGCACACAATCACACACACACAAAAGTGAAGGAACTTCTTTCAAACTTTCTGCTTCCAGCGTCACAGCAACTGTTATATAGATTTGATTGGACTGTTTGACCTTTCACTGTTTGCTTTTGTTAAAGTTTTGTATCTTATGTTCCAGAGGCTCCAAGAGAAGAGGAGCCTATTGGATCAAAAATTCCAGCAACCTCCAATCCAATTGATCCATCTGAATGGCCAACCATACTGTCTGATCAAGTAAGACTGGATTTGGTCCAAAGAGGCCCTCTTCAGACTGATAAAGACTTCGACTATCCAAAATCACCCTCAAACCGAAGTTTTAGTCATTTTCATACACATCGGCAGCTTTCGAATGGTGAAAAAATAAAACGCTCATGGCTAGTGTATTCTGTAAAAAATGATGCAGTTTACTGCTTTTCATGTAAACTGTTCTCAAGAAAATCATCACGACTTATCAAAGATGGACAAAATGACTGGGTAAATATTGGAAAAATTTTGAAATCCCATGAGACAAGTGAAGACCACATTCACAATCTAATGGCATGGAAAGAATTAGAGATAAGAATAAAAACAGAAAAAACTATTGATAAAACAGAAATGGAATTACTTCAAGCTGAGCAAAACAGATGGAGACAAGTACTGGTTCGATTAGTTGCCATCATCCAGTCTCTAGCTGAACGGAACCTTGGCTTGAGGGGCACAGTCGACAAACTGAATACCCCAAGTAATGGAAATTTCCTAAAAGAAGTTGAGCTACTTGCCAGATTTGACCCAGTTCTCCAGGACCATGTAAGACGCATTACAGATGGAGATAATCATACCACTTACCTGGGAAAAAACATTCAAAATCAACTAATTGATGTCATCAGCCAAAAAAATCTGTAGTGCAATTGTTACTGAAATCAGGGAGTCAAAATATTTTTCCATCATCCTGGATTGCACTCCTGATGTAAGTCATCAAGAACAGATGTCAGTAATTGTAAGGATTGTCAGCTTAAAAAGTCATCCTGAAATAAAGGAACACTTTTTAGGTTTTTTGCCAGTACTCGACACCACAGGTCTTGGGCTATCTAATGTCATTTTGGAGAGACTCAAAGAACTTAATATTAATTTTGATGACTGCAGAAGCCAGTCATATGATAACGGGTCAAATATGAAGGGTAAAAACAAAGGGGTCCAAGCAAGACTGTTACAAAAAAATCCTAGGGCACTTTATGTTCCATGTGGAACACACACCCTAAATCTAATGGTTGCAGATGCCGCTAAAACGTCAGTGGAAGCAATCAGTTTCTTTGGGATGGTGCAAAAACTGTACAACCTCTTTTCCTCTGCCACCCAAAGATGGTCTATTCTTAAGGAACATGCCAATATAACTCTTAAGTCCTGGTCAGAAACAAGGTGGGAGAGCAGACTTAATAGTATTGAGCCTTTGTATCAACACCCAGAAAAACTGCGACAAGCTTTGATCGATGTCAGAGATAAGACAAATGATGCAACAACCAGAGTTGAGGCACAGTACCTTGCTGATGAGTTAGGCTCGTACAGATTTCAGATTTGTACTGTAGTTTGGTACATGGTCTTATCCAACATAAACAAAACTAGTAAGCTCTTGCAATCTCCAACAATGCAGATTGATGTAGCTGTGAGCCTAATAGAAAAAACCAAAACAATGCTATTAGAGTACAGAAAAACAGGATTTGCTGAGGCCCAGTTGATGGCAAAAGAGCGATGTGGGAAGATGAACGTGGAGGCAGTTCTAAAAGAAAAACGCTTGCGCAACACCAAGAGACAGTTTAATTATGAAGCTCCTGACGAATCTATCACTAATGCTCTGAACAGGCTTGAGGTGTCATTCTTTAACATTGTTGTTGATACCGCTATTCAATCTGTTCAAGACCGTTTTGAAACCATTACAAATGTAAGGGACAAATTCAATGTGCTTTACAAGTTCCCCACCATGGATGAGAAGACCTTAACTAAAAATTGTGAGGTTCTTGGTGATGCTTTGACTGATGGCAATTTGAGTGACCTGGACTGGAGAGAATGAATTAACCAAATCAGAGACTTGCCAAATCTTCCAGATGGAATGACTACTTTTGAGCATCTTTGTTACCTCCAGGAAAAACAGCTGACTGATTTGTACCCAAACTTTTGGGTTGGGCTCAGAATAGCAAGTACAATACCTGTAACAGTCGCATCTGCAGAGAGAAGTTTCTCCAAGTTAAAATTAATTAAAACATATCTAAGGTCAACTATGGGACAGGAGCGTCTTTCAGGACTAGCCATGATCAGCATCAACCACCAACTGGGAAAAGAATTAGATTATGCTGACATCATTAACGACTTTGCGGCTGCTAAGGCAAGAAGAATGAAAATTTAATATTTGTAAATGACTGCTTTCATTTCAAAGCAGCTCTTTGAGCTGTAGTGTGATCTTGGATTGTTTTATTTGGATTGTTTTATTGTTATTTGATGCTGTTTTTAATTATTTGGACTTTTGTGAATGTCATTTGTTGAGTGCCTAAAGTTAATTTAAAAAAATAAAAATAAAATATACATATCTACATTTGTCATTCATATTTTTTTCTTTGCACTTTTAAAATTGGTTTGGCACCACTAAATGTGCATCCAGCATGCAAGCAATATACTGTATTCAATTCTGCGGCAGCATCAATAACACTTTCACAAAATAATAATAATAATAATAATAATAATAATGGATTAGATTTATCTGCGCTTTTCCAGACGCTCAAAGCGCTTACAGTGTGTCCATCATTCATTCACTCCTCATTCATACTTGGTAAGCTACGGTTGTAGCCACAGCTGCCCTGGGGCAGACTGACAGAGGCGCGGCTGCCATTTCGCGCCTACGGCCCCTCTGACCATCACCGGGATCATTCATGCACATTCACACGCCAGTGGAGGCCACACTGGAGGCAAGGAGGGTGAAGTGTCTTGCCCAAGGACACAACAACAGCTGGCTGGGGGGAGCGGGGATCGAACCGCCAACCCTTCGGTCATTGGACGACCTGCTCTATCACCTGAGCCACTGCTGCATGAAATGTATTATTAATAATGTATTATTAATAATGAGATCTCATTAATACAACAGCAAAAGATGCGCTTTGTTGGTCCTGCTGATCAGTTAGGGGGCCCCCAAATTAAATTTCGCTTAGGGCCCCCGGAAGACCAGGGCCGGCCCTGGATATAAATATAAAAGGATAATAAAGATAAAAGCAAGTATGAACAATTCCTAAAAACAGGTTAAGTTTCTCAGAAATTCAGCTTAATCAAAAACTAAAGTAAAGTAAAAGTAAAAGCTAAGGTCTCTGTCACAGTGTTGTGTAGTCTGATGGCTCGTGGGACGAAAGACTTTCTAAGTCTGTCCGTGGTGCAGCGCTGGGATAAAAGTCTTCTGCTGAAGCTGCTCTTCATCTCACTGAAGGCCTCATGCAGAGGGTGTGTCACATTGTCCGTGATTGCCTGAAGTCTGGACAATGCTTGTTGTTCAGCCACCTCCTCCACTGTGGCCAGCTTCAGTCCCACAACAGAGCTAGTCCTCCTGATGATCTTGTTTAATCGGGTCAGGTTTTTCATGCTTGTGCTGCACCAGCACAGCGTACAGCAGAGCACCTTCAATGACTGTTTGATAGAACATACGAAGAAGCTTGGTGGAGATGTTAAAAGATGCCAACCTTCGCAGGAAGTACATCCTGGTTTGACATTTTTTGCTGAGCAGGGTGGTGTTCTCGTTCCAGGCCAGTTTCTTGTCCAACGCCACTCCCAGGTATTTATAAGACGTGACCGTCTCCACCAGGTCACCGCCTGTGCATATTGGCTGAGAGAGGGGGGGGGTTGTCTTCTGAAGTCCAGAATGAGTTCTTTGGTTTTTCTAATATTTAGCGGTAGCTGGTTCTTCACTTTTTGATTTTTCGTTTTTTTAGACCATATAGGAAAGGAAAAAAAAAACTCCAATTTAAAAGTTTGGACACATGTCGCATTTCTAAGGAGTTGTTTTTTTTTATTTACCATTTTTAGTTTATTTTCAGAATCGTAACTAAATATGAGCTTGAATGGTTGGAAATTGTGGATTCTAAACTAAAAAAACACAACAGAAAAACCAGCTTAGTGGTCTCCTTTTGTCATAGCAGAGGGTTGTCAATAAATAATTTATTACTATCAAGTTTTAATAACATTCTTTTGTCTCCATTTTTATTCATTTTACCTATTCAACTAGAACTTATTTTGAGTCCAAATGATAGATTTGCTTCCTCAGCATAAATATTTGGACCAAATACCCGCCCCCTCATTTATCGCAGGAGCTGCGTTCCAAAAATAACCTGCGATAGACGTAATACGTGAAATAGTGAAATTTGAATAATTATTGATGTCTTAAGGCTGTAAAACCCTTCACTACACCCTTCATACAGTTTTTTTCAGACAGAAGTGAACATTTTTACAGTTTTCTCTATTGTTCAAAGTGTAAAAATAAGTCCAGTATCATAGAATAAAAACAAACATCTAGTCACGATCATTGACTGTAAATGAGAACTGGACTGAGTGACTCCTCCCCCTTCGTGCTCTAAAAGCTAAAGCTAAAGCTGAAGTACTCCTGGCTCCTAAAAGCCAAAATTCCATAGACTTCGATAGAGAAATAAATAGTGTTTATATAGTATTCTTTTGTCTGAACAACATTCTCCCTCTGATACTTTTTAATAATATGTTGTTTTTTTCTGTCGTGCAAGTTATTTGAGTTAGAAACTGACCAATCAGATGCCTGAATGAAAGTATGTGGTCAAACGTTTGAAACGTTTGATTGATAGACTTTGTGTAGCCCGTTTTCAAGTGGTAGGGGAGTGGACTTTCTACAATCTCACTCCTGATTGGCTAGAGTGGTTGCCATAGAAACGTTTACTCAGATCAACTTTAACCGATCTGCTTACTGACTGGGTCAACCGTGGAAGCTACCGTATTGCATAATATATATATATATATATGTTTGTACCACAAAATAGAATATTTGTCTGAAAATCAACCTAACCGCCCCACCTATGACAGTCTGCTGCGCTCTATATGAAACAAAGAATACATGCATGAATGTCAATCTGCTCTGGAGCTGGAGCCCCTCCTCTGCTAAAATTGCTCACTGTACGTTAAAGAAACACACATTTAGAGCAGGATACCCACACATCGCGGGGTTGAGGTTGCGTGCAACGGGGGAGTACGGTTTGAGGATAAATAGATATGCACCGATGTGTTCATTTGTCTCCTGTGTGAGTCTGTGTGTGTGTGTTTTTCTCTCTCTTGAAGTGTCTTAATGTGTACATGATCTATCTCCCAGCTGGGGGAGAAAATGCACTGAGAACACAGCTTTATGGCAACCTTCGTCCATTAACTATCTTGTAGTCATGCCTCTCTGCTCGAGCGCATTGAACTGCGGCGCAGCCTGCTCTGAGCCATGCCACGCTCTCCTCGTCTCTCCTCGTCTCTCTGCCCCCCCCCCAGGCTGCAACACAATGGCTGCAACAATGACTTGACAAGCTTTTATTTTGTTTTTTTTTCTGCTTTTTCCCTAAACTGTGTTTGCTTGTTTGATTCACTTGTCCTCTTCTCTCCCCTTTTCTTCCACACACTCACTCATTTTCCCTTCTTCTTACCCCCACCCCCCTACCCCACCTCCTTGTTGCTGACTTCCACTCTGCAACCCCGCTCTTTCCTTCTGTCTCCACTTCTTCTCGAGTGCTTCTTTCTTTCTTTTTTTTCTCCCCTCTCCTGACTTGGCTGTTGCTTTTCCTTTCTCCCCCTCTCTTGCCCTGGCTGTTGCTCCTTCTCTCTCTTTCTCTCTCTCTCTTTCTTTCTCTATCTGCCTGCACCAGGAGCCATGGCTAATCATCTTATAACTAATGCTCTCCTTCGTCCCCATGGTACTAACAATCCCTATAACACCCTCCTGGGGGACTCTGCAGTCTATAACAACCCGGCCGTGGGCATGTACAACACCCAAGGTGTGCCTGATGTTCCTATTATGAACGTACAACATTTCAAAAGTTAGTTGGGAGTTATTTCTTAACTGTGTACTGCATGGCGTTTTCATTTTGAAATGTTTAATACTCAAATGTATCTTTGTTATTGTTCCCAAGTGAGATAATGACTCACAGCGTAATACGCATGTCCCAAATACGCTATTGTGTTTGTGCAACTCATTTTAGATTTATTTATAGAAGCTATTTGGGACCTTTTTAATTATGAGTTTTTTTTCTTTTATTGTTTGTAGTTTTTACTTTGTTTTAATGGATGCTGTCTTTGCATGCGTCACCAGGAGCTTGTTATATTTACGCACAAATTTGAGTTCTGCTTTTTATTGAAACATCGTATTAATACCATATTTTTAAAAAGGATGAACTATAATAAACCAGCCACATTTTGCGCATATTGCACAGATGAAAATTAGTGATATGTGGATATACGTGAAAAAAAGCTGGAAAAGTTGTGATCCTTGCATGAAATTTTTACATGAACCACGGAAGAATGGCATATATCCCAGCAAAATACACGAAAATTAGCGTCAAAAACTAAATTCATTAGTGATTCGGGTTTTAGTTACGTAATATTTACTTGATATATGCGCCATAGATATAAAAATTATACATTGGGGGTATATATGTGAAAAGTCTGCTTAGACATACGTGGAACAGTCGTAAAAAGCTACATGTTTGCTTATGCATGTAGCAAAAATCACGCACAATTGCGTAAAAGTTATCTATTACTTGTGCATAAACTACATGAGATAAGTACTCTCCGTAATTCTTAACCGTCCCAATATTCTGAACATCTCAAAACCGAATTTATGTAAAGATCTGTCGGCCAAAACCCTCAACGGACATCATCAAGAAACACTTAAGAATTACGTAAATCGTGCATGATGCAGAAGCATGATTCACATAAGTGAGACATTTCATGTGTGGAAAGTGCGCAAAATGTACATAGTGGCCGTGTAACACGGCCTTTAGGCTCTGATTTTTGAAAATCTGATTGAATTGTTGCTGAAATGTCTTCCTCTCCATGTGTAAACTCATATTTTTGTCTTTTTTCTTCCCCCCCCCCACCTGCTGTCCTTTAGCATCCTATCGGGACACAAGTAAGTTCTTTCAGATTCTACCCTCCCTTTTTTATTCCTTTTTTCTTTTTCTTACCCATTTTCCAAAGAAAAACCCTTGTAAACATGAACATTTTTTTATAACTATTGATAAATCCACTGTGTTCTGATGATGAGAACTTAGATGATTGTATAAAAAAAGGTTTTTTCAAATTTTAAATCCTTAAAAAGCAATGCATTGTGGTCTATATTTACCATTCGAGTGAGCAGTCAATTCTCCGTTCTTGCTGATATTAAAAATGGATTCAAATCTTGTCAGATTCTACATTTTTTGATTGATTTCCAGAGGGCATCCTGAACAATGCAAGAGACTCCAGTGTGATGGATACACTTCCTCTGAATGGTAACCACCCAAACAACTACAACATGGCCAGCAGTGAGTACTTGAGCGACTGCGTTCAGATTCTGGACCGGAGCGGCGGTTACGGCACCCATAGCAACCACAAAGAGACCACCTTGGAGAAGAAGATCCTTAAGGAGCTGACCTCCAACTACATCCCGCCGTACCTTAACAACCACGAGCGAGCGACCACGGAGCGCAGTCACAACCTGATGAACAAGCTGGTCAACAGCAGTATGGCAAATGGAGGTACATCGGTTGAATGGGGTTTTACCAACAGTGTTGATGTGTTTAATGTGCATTTTTTTTAAACTAATTTGTAATTTTTAAGAAAAAAACTTACAACAAAAATAATAGATAAAGTGCTACACTTGTTTGTGTGCACATTCAGCAATGGTTTGTTTAAAAAAAAAAAAAAACATTTCTTTTCCATTTTTGCAAACTTGTCCTTGAGTTTGGTGTCAACTCCAAGCAGGAAAGTTTTCAGCAAATTTGGAGTGCTTTCTTTTGATGAGACTTCTGTATTTATGGCTGAAAACCAAACGCTGAAGATATTTGGCCAAACGTTACTTACAAAGTCCAGACAGCAGTGAGGATGCATCCGTTTGCAGACATCATGAATGTATCACAGTTGCAAATAACCAGTTAGCAAGTTGGATAAACCAGTTAGTTTTTTGCTGTTTTTTTTTTTTTTTTTTTTTTTAATTGAGGAAAAAAGGGGGCTATGTGATTCATAATGGTCCTTACAGGTGGATAAAAAAGGCAAACCTGTACGGGTCACACAGGTCTCCTGCCTAACATATCAAGGTGGTAGACCGCTCAGTTAGCCCTTAGACCACAAATGTTCACGCATGTTTTATTCTATTTTTATTCGTTTTATTCGGGCGACAAGTCGTATCGAGCACTTACAAGGATCTGTAGGGGTGAAATGCAATGTCCTACGGATTTTTTACATTTTTAAACCCCTCTGAATCCTTCTTGTTAGTGCTGTTCAAGTGATAAATGCGCTCTAACATAACCCTGTGCGTTCAGCATTTGCGCCCCGTCAATAAGGGACCAGCGTGCAACTTATGAACGACGGAAGCGTGGCGTAAGGATACTGTACGACAGCATCACCCATATGTCCTAAGTGCGTGCAACTTACTAATCATTTACGATACACTAACCACATGCACAACAATGATATATTCCCTTTTTCGTGACGTCCCTTAAGGTCACATTCATATCAAAGAGTGTTAAATATAGTCCAAACTATGGAGAAAAGTCCAGATTTTTCTGCTAACACGGACGATTTCCGCTCTTTCTTTCAAAATAAAAGATTAGAAGTATAACATTGGTTCTTTACTTTGCTGTAGGGAGTATGGCCGGGGGCAGCAGCAGCAGCAGCAGCAGCAGTGGTGTGAGCGGCTGTGTGGGCAGCGGCAAAGAGGACAACGGTCACCTGGTGCTGGACAACCCCGCGGCGTTCCCCCACGAGGAAAACCTCGGTCTGGAGATCATCCGAGAGGAGTCCAACGCTCCTCTGCTGCCGCCGCGGCCCCCTCCGCCAGACAGCCACCCGCCGCCGCCGCCCCCTCCTCACAGCTTCTCCCGACAGCGGCGCATCCCCCAGGAGCCCAGCGAGAGCTTCTTCCCCCTGCTAACCAACGAACACACCGACGAGCACACACACTCCCCAAACCACAGAGACTCGCTCTACACAAGCATGCCGGTGCTGACGGACCTCCCAGATGGGCAGATAAACGGTTTAACAGACGGAGAGGAAGACAGCTCCGGGGAGCTCCAGCCCTGCAAGAGCGCCACTGCTCCAGAGCTGGATGACGTCTATTATAAGAGCATGCCAAACCTGGGCTCCAGGAATCACTTACACGAGCTGCAGAGCTACTACCACATGGGCCGAGGTGGCAGCGATGGGTACATGGTGTCCGGAAGCAAGGAGGAGTCCGACTCATCTCCCGAGGAGGTGCCCGTAGACCCCTCCCATCTGGTTACCAGTCTATAGAGCCGGCCCAGACTTCTAACCCCCCGCCCCCCGCCCCTCTAAGTCCAACGTCACACTTAAAGTTCAAACATTCTGTGTTGTTGACTGGCAGACAGAGCTGGCCCGTCCTTGGATTGATACACTGTGTGGGACATTTTCAGTTGTTCATGGATGAGATGTCACTGGTCGGATCAAAAAAACAAAAAACACACACAAACAGAAAAAAAAACAAAACAGGAGACTGAATGTATTGTCACAAACGCTGCAGACTAACAAGGCGGGTCTTGAAGACTTCTTTTTGTAAGCATCTACCAGGAATGGAGAGTTTGGAACCGAATGGAATTCTTTCCATCTAAAACTCAATTTGGACTCTTTGACTGACCGTAGCCCGACAAGAACCCAACTATGAACTTCAAGCAGATTCTAGCGTCTAGTCTCAACAAGGGCGTGGCCGTCAGACCGTGTGTCCGTGTGTCTGTCTCTCTGTCTCGCTCTGAAAAGTCATCTGTTTGGACGATGTTGTCAACGTTTTGAAGGTCAGAGCGGGAGGTACCACCTACCTGCCAAGTGAAGGATAAGCGATGAACAACAAGCCAAATTCCCAAACTTTTTTCCTTCATTTCTGCTAAACTGGAATCGTGTCTGGGCTGGTGTAACATTCCTGCGAGTTGTAGTGACTACGGATACTGTGTATTTCACTCAAGAAGGACCATAAAACCTTTGACTGAACTCAAAAAGAAAAAAAAAATAGAAAACAAGAATGGATTCTGTTGATTCTCCTTTCTTCTGTAAAAGTTTTTTCAGTTATCAAAGGATTACAAGGAGCTCACAAATTGTTTTTATGTATTGTACAGAATACAGATACAAAAATGTTGCATATGACTAAGTCTTTTATTTTTGAAGTTGAAAGTTTTTTCGTCTGTGGGACTGTTCTGAACCGTCACAACATGTTCTGGTCGTCTACGGGCCGCAGATGGAACAAAGAACAATCTGTCACGTCATTCCTTCTCTGATCCAGTTTAGGCACTCCTTCATTAGTATGCATATACCCTCACACAGGACGTCCTGGTCCTTGAACAGCAACACCACTGACACATTTGAAAATCAGTTTTTCCTATATACTTTACCACCATGTTTTCTTTCTTCTTTGCTTCATTTTATTTTATATATGAAGGGAAAACAAAATGGTCAAATGATGAACAAGAACATTTTTTTTATAAAACCGCGGCAAAAAGGAGCCTGGATGATACAAAAAACAGATGCAAGACTTGAGAACTGAATAAATGGTTTAATATATATTGTCTTTGTTGCCAAATATATAGAAATTGACATGACCTTTTTATAATCTAGAGAGATTAAGTTAAAGTGAATGGAGGCGAGTAAAAGAACTGCCAGTCTTACCCCAAATTTACACTGGTTTGTCTGCGGTGCAACTCCGTTGCCTGGGGAGTCCGTCTCATGACCGTCAGTTAGTTTACATTGTCTCCGTTGGGTCTCCGGTCTGTCCCACCACCCCCATGTGGTCATCCAAAACGTAAGCAATCAGGCTCCATCTCCTCTCCTTCCTCACTGAGTCCTTGTAAAACACCTGTTTTGAGTCATAAATGATGTCATGTTTTTGTACTTCCAAAATTAAACTTACGTCGTCCGTGGCGAATACGAACACCAATGCTATCAGTGGTGTTAACTTGCGTTATTGTTATGAAATTGAATTTGATAAGGTTTTATTTTGAAAGTACAATGGAAGTTTGTATTTTGAAACCTGGACCTGTTTCTCAGGATTTTTGCAGCGACATTGACACGTCAACGGACAGGAAATAGAACTCCTGTGTAAAGCCAGCGTCGCAGATGTAAACAGGGGATGTAAACATTCTGATTTATTAACCCTTGTGCCATCCTAGGCACTTTGACATTAGGAGTTGGGTCATCTAGACCCACTATACAGAGCGCTGAACCTTTTTTCTTCAATGATTTGTGATCTTCACTGGTGTCCATGGATTACATGAAATCTTTCCATCTTTATCATGGTAGGCATAACACGTCAATGTAATGCTGGGGTCATAGGATAGCACAAGTGTTAATGAACGTTTCATGTTTTTTTTTTTGTGTCAGCGCAACAGAGGCGCACCGCAGACCGGCCAGTGGAAATCAGCCTTTATGCAGCGTTTATACTGAATACAATTCGCTCATCAAATTCGTGTTGGATGTCTTTCTTTCAAAGTGGGTCTAATTTGCTGCTTGAAACTTGTCCAGAAATGTGTTCATAGACCTGATGCTACCGTCAAAAGTTTTAGCCTCATCGCTACGCGGTAAACAGTATATCTGGTTTACAATGGATACAAGACACAGATGACGTTGAGAGTTCGGGTTCATTTATTTTAAAGAGCTCTACCAAAACATCGGTTATCATGTCTTCATGCTCATGAGATCATTCAGAGACTCTCCCAGTGCGGTGAGCCTCACCGTCTACGGCAGGAGCTGTGTACAAATGACGGCCGCTTCCGGGGCTACTTCTGTCCCTGTGACCCAGTTTAATGAAAATAAAAACTAAATTCAAATTAGGGGAACGTTTTATTATTGTCTCTATGTAAATATGGAAAATATCATAAAATTCAGGAGGAGATTCTTCTCCATGTTGGTTTTGGACAGATCATCAAAAAGGTTGACTCAACTTCTTCTGCAATGTTCAGTTATTTGAATTTGGACCTCTGATCGGGTCGGCACATTGGCTGAGCTGGACATTTCTGACGAGCGAACCATATTCAGTGTGAACGCGGCTTCAAAGATCTAATCGATGCAAATTAGAAAACGCTGCATCATCACCACTTGCACACAGCAACTCCATTCAATATCGCAAAAGCAAGGTTTACAAATCTAGAGATGGAGAGTCATAGATTTATGAATTGTAGCTTTCCCATGCTCCCCTCCCCTCCCCTCCCCTCCATGTCCCGAGAGAGAAATTATTTATTTATCTGTTTATTGGTTTTAAAAACAGCCAAACAAGCTTGGAAAAATAGGTTTTAGACTGGAGTATATAAAAATAACACTGTTTTATTTTTCCTCCTTTCTTTAAATTATTATGATCATGATTATAATTACAATATTACTGATAATTATTTATTCTTTTTGTATGGGTTTCAAGTCGAAAGATCTCATAACTAATATTTGTTGTGACAGTGAAAGTTGTTTGCCAACAAATAAATTACTGACATAGCTTTCTGGTTTCTCTGCCTCTTGAGTCCTTTGAGCTTTTTGGATAATTGCAAATCAGCGCGTCGGCGTCAAAGACGCACTTCAGGCCGCCACGAAACACCGCAGGCATGTTCTCCCCTCCACTCACACACCTTTCCGTCCCCCTTTTGAAACGACATCATAAGCTGCAACCGCTCCTGAGTGCATCAGTTTGCTTCGTCTGATTGGAAACATCATTTGTCAGTAAATGATTAATGATTTTTTTTGTATTTATCAAAGATAAATCTGTGAACGATTTTTCTGGGATCTAACCTCCATTACTGCCACTTGTTTATCTGCTGTCTGACATTCATGGAGGGATAATCTGTTACATAAAAGCTGAGCCCTTCCATTAAACCATCCATTCATTTTCTGGTGCTTATGTTGGGAATTTGCAAATGCAGTTAAAACCTGCATGAAAATGTGTAAATGAAGGGGTAGGGCTCAAGGGTATAGAGGCAGCAAATCGCTGCACGGAAAAGCATATGTGTAAGGTTAGATTGGAAAAAGCAAGTTCCTTTTATAAAAATGTGAATGAAAGGGTAGGACTGGTGGCTAAAGACAGACGACCCCGACATGCAAAGCCACAAAAAAGAAAAGAATAAAATAGTGCTACATTTATCCCTTTCAAGACCCGTAGATCTTTGAATTAGCTACTTTTTGAATGTTTAGGCAATTAACAGAATTCCAACTGTTTTGCATCGATATCCTTTTCCCGAATCCGAATTACATAAGGGAGTAAAAAGCCATGTAAAAGCTACAGCGCATGTGACGAAACAAGTGCATGTCCACCGCCTACAGCTGGAGGAGGCTTGAGGCGAAACGTTGCTTCAGACTTCATCCTTCACAGCTCTACTCTGAAATATGAAAGACTTTAACTCCAGCAGAGTAGAAACTTTAAATATTAATTTCTTCATAATTATTAAATGGTGGCATCGTAAAATAAAAAGGGTTCCCATCTAAACATCACTACCAAATCTGACGGTATGTCCAAATTCCCACCCTAACCCCTACATAGTGCACTATATAGTGCATTCGCCATTTTGTAGTGCTGTTCGAATCTACAATTCCAAAATCGAGTGCCCTGGATATTTCCCAGAAGTCTCTGCGAAAATCCAGTGAACATCGATGCTCACTAGATCGGCGAATATTGACCACAATGCATTGCGTCAGAACATTTTCTACCAAAAAAATGTATTTAAATGTATTTTTTTGATAAAATATTTACGTTTTTATCTTCTGAAGACAGTGGACTCATAAATTATCGTTGCAAAACGCTTATTTTAGTTAGATTTTGACTTAATGAAATCGATGACGTTACAGCCGTCGTTAAAAAAAAAAAGTGAGCATGGTGTCCGAATTGCTTTTAAAATGTACGACACTACACAGTGCCACACTATTTCGTTTTTTAGTAGTTAGGGGTTAGGGTGGGAATTCGGACACAACCCGAGTCCCTGATTGGTCGACCTGATTCTACCTTTTTTAACTTTTAACGTGCGTTCAATGGCCGCAGGCTTCATATGTAGAGTCCAAAAGCATTAGTAGAAACTTGCGATGTGTAAACGTGAGTTTTGAATGCGGAAGCCTGAAATGCGCATAAATGGGTGTTTGCATTAACTGATCTCTTGAACACTGAGCCTGGCGTGAATGTAGCTTTACGTGTAAACTCTTACTTGAAAAACAACTGACATTTTATTTAAACATATAATGGGGTTAAATATGTTCAATCTCTGTTTTAGTCTGAGTACATGGGTAGGGTTGATACGTAGAGACAGTAAATCTCTCTGTTTTTCCCTATCCCTATTCCTAAGGGGTAAATATAACACTTTTTTTCTCTTGTTTAAGCATCTTTCAGCTTTAAAGATTCCTTATAATTTCCCATCTATTAGCATCAAATCTTTTCCAATCCTATCTCAAATGGAAAGAACTCTTCTTCCTTTGTGTCAAACTCCTAAGCCTTCAGTAGAATCTGTTGCTTGCCTTCATAGTCTCTTCTTCTGTCGGGTTCAGTTACCTCCACTTTAGGGCCACAGGTGAATTCACAGCTTAAGACTTATTGCTCAGCTCTCTTCTTCACGAAACACCATTACTCTGAACGAGGCCTCCAGATATTTCAACTCTTCCTCTCAAAGCAGTGACTCATTGAGAACACAAAGATGGCACTCCACTCTCTTCCCACTGATGACCTTAGCCTCAAACTTAGAGGTGCTGGATCTCGTCTGGGCTTTTTCACACTCAAATGAAAGTCTCCCTCAGCGCCTGCTGGAAGGTCTTTGTTTGGTGAAACCTGCAGAACCCTATCGGCTGCGCAAGACAGCGATGCAGTAAACCTGAACAACATAATTCATTTTTTTCCTCTTTCCCCAGATAATACTTACACTGGTATTAATCAAAAATTGTGCTCACAGTTTAGTTTATCTTCTCGTGCCTCACATTTCCTATACCAGATTTAACCCTTGTGCTATCCTAGGCACTTTACCGTTGGGAGTTGGGTCATCTAGATTCACTAGACAGAGCTCTGAACCTTTTTTTTTTTTTTTTTTTGTGATCTTCACTGGTTCAAAGGATTACATGAAATGTTTCCACCTTTATCCACCTTTGTCATGGTAGGGAGAACATGTCAAAGTAAGGGTGGGGTCATCCAAGATAGCACAAGGGTTAAAGCTAACCAGGAACATTTTTAATGTTACAGTTCCATAAATGGCCACTAGGGGTTGGTTGCAAATGGGAGCAGTTTTGAACCAGCCTTCAGGTTAACAAGTCTAATTTTGTACCAAAAACAAACATAAAATATTCTTTTACTATTTACAGATTATTTTCCTTTTTAAGGAATTTGTCATGCTTGATTTTTATTTAAAAAACATTTTTTATTTAGCTTTGTTGTTTTTTAAACGAGGCTCCGGTCACTCAAGTGTTCATACCCCGTTTATCATCACTCTTCAGAACCCAATAAATGATGTCAAAGATGATGTGTGGTTTTGATGGGGCACCTAAAATTTTGGTCGATAATAAAAAAAGAAAAAATGACCGTAAGAAAAAAAGAGATTTTTCTAGAATGAAGCTGCATCCTCGTTTTTAGAAAATGCACAAACGCCTCACAGCCAGAACTGCTTTCTGAGCTGCTAATAGCCGTCAACTGGGCTGTGAGCATTAAGCTGAGGAGAGAACTATTTTTAATTCTGAAGTAATGGAGTTTTTCAAAGAAGTAAATGCATCGTATAATGATGTGATCAGAGAGGGAGAGTTTTAATGGTGATGAGTCAAGTGATTACTACTGACCGCCATGTTATTTTAAACGGGGACGTGTTAAGCCACAACAGTGAATGATTAGTAAATAACATCTAATGAGTAAATGATCAAATAAATGAAAGAAACTTTTATGATCAAAAAAAAGTTTTCTTTTATCATTGTCAAAGATATTATAAGCAGATGCAGACAGGTTAAAACAAAAACATTAATACATTAAATCAGGCAGATTGAAACAGAAAGACATCCAAAAAGACAACCATAAACCTTTATTTAACCAGATAAAAAAACCATTGACATCAAGATCTCTTTTGCAAGGGTGACTAAAGTACGGCAAAGTAACTTAGTGTTGTAAAATGCAACAGAGTATCATCTTTAGATGATTGTGAAACATGACAGTGCCACTGTAAAAAATAAAAGAAATAAATATGCATCAAATATAATATAAGTCAGAAAATGTCTGAAGTCTTAAAATTATAGGAAAAATCTTGTAATTTTACAAAAACAAAGTCATAACATTATGGAAAAATAGTCAACATTTTCCATTATAAACTTGTAAAAGTATGAGTAAAAAAGTCAATATTTTATGAGAATAAAGTTATATTTTCACTAGTTATAAATTGAGAATTTCGAAGATTAAAGTTGAGACATAAGACTGTTTACTAATGAAGAAAATCATGTTTCAGTATGAGAGACGTGGAGGACATTGTTAGCAATTACCTCTGCCTTAAGTTAACAAATAAGAAAATACTACATTGACTTTTGGTGAGTCAACATCATATTTTTTTTTAGTATAAAGACAATGAAAAGAATTCAGCAGAAGATTCTTGATCCATCAGGAGTGGATTTCCAGTGACACACCATTTACACCGCCTTGGGTATAGATGCAGAGGTCCAAATGCATTATGGCACAGAGATTCCTATGATGAACTAAAACCTTATGGCGTCACCATCTATGGATGCATTGATGGGTTTAATCGTAATGTGGACAGAGGCTTACACCACTAGCTTTGTTTTTGAAAAAGTATACATTTTTTCTTGTAAAATTACGACTTTATTCTCATATGTTGATTTTTTTTTTCCTGTTATGGTGGCCGTGGTAATACATCGAAAAAACAAGACAGCATAACTGACGTGAAGATCTGGAAGCTGGTAGCTGAGACAATTAAATTCATTCTGAGAATCAATCAGGGATCCAGCAGCAGCGATAAATGAGCTGAAACAAGCCAGTAAATGTGACGGAACGGAGCACAAAACATAACATCCAACATAATAATTATAAGAAAATATAAACAGAAACCATATCTTGGGCAAAATTTGAGTCATGTATGGTCAAATTTGGACCAAAAGATGTTGAATTTTGTCTTTTCCTTTTGTCTCTTTTGCATTAGATGGTCAACACGTCTGTCATGTTGTCTTCTGGGAATCCCTCATGATCCTCAAGCCTTTCTTTGATTCTATTTAGTCCTATGTTAGCATTCTAGTGTCATTATGTTGAGGTCGGAAGTCTTTGATTGTTTTCAGGCCTACAATCAAACATCATTAAGTTGTCTTCATCTGAAAAGTTCCAAGCATTTTAGAATGTGCATCTGTTGTTGTTTTTTTCTTTAATAAGGGTGTGGTATGTCTTCACTGTGCATGTTTCTAGTGTGGAGCAGCAGCCACACACCAAACTATCATCACACTGGGAGGATTGTGCACTCTGGTGTTTCAGGGATATTTTTGGTCAAGTTTTGCTTTGAGATGTTCCCCTTCAGTCACTCCAAGTTCATCTTCATCACCATCCACAGCTGTCTTCCTTCCTGTTGATTATCCTCAGCCTATATAAGGGTCTGCTTTTTTGCTTGTCGTTGTCAGGTCATCTGCTTTGTTTCCTTTTTGTTTCTAAATGGAATTTTGTCTTTTTCAAGTTTGACCTTGTGACACCCATCAATTCAACTAAATTGACAGAAAATTCAAGTTTTGAGGAAATCAAGATGTTTTTTTCCAACTCTTGTAAAATCTGCAAAAGATTTTGTACAGTTTTTACGCTAGCCCACAACCCTAAGCCTTTTTTAAGGAGATGTTTGCATAATTTTGTTTATGACACGTTGATTTTTTTTTAGCTCACAACAAGTTTGGTTTTATGTGCAAAAATATTGACATGCTTGTTCAGAGCAAACACTGTTTCAAATTTGATCCATACATTTTTAAACATAATAAAGTAATAAAGTAATTATCAGCTACATTTGCATTATTTAAATGCAGTATAGCCATTTTATAAATAAATAACAATAGATACATTATTGTCACTATGACAGATTTGAAAGTTAGCAAAGCTTTTTCCCCCCAAAAGTGTTTTTGAGATTTCACGGAGGCAGCAATTTTGAAATGAGCAGTAGAAGTCCTTCTACTGCCCCTAGTGGAATGATAATAAACTACAGGGTAGAAAACATGGACGGTTATACACAAGGAGATTTTGATCATTTCTAATGAGATAGGGGTCTCAGAAAGGCCTTTGAGATACAAATGGCTATACAGTTGAATATTAAGTTTCTGCCATCAAGCCTGGTCTCCTGCATTTTGGATCCCAACACAAACACTGACATATTTAGCCCTTAAAGACGTCCTTTAGGGAGATCGAATCATTTGGACCAATTGCTCCAAAAATAGATTAGATCTTGTGGAACACTCAAAACGCCGCACTAAAGTGACATCTAGTGGGTGCTTCTTCTTTTTTTTTTTTTTTTTAAAGAAACAAGCTGGATCGTGACTTCATGATTTCATGGAGATGTAACAGAACAGAAATGAAACAGTCACATGACCTCCGTGGTGTGATCTTAGCTTGGAACAAGTTCCACTGGAGTTTTGAAATATTGCGGAACATGAGCTCGATCGTAACATCACTACCGTCCAGTTGAACTGAAATAGTTCTACAGCCTTTTAATTATGCATTTTACATATAAATACAATTCTAATTCAATTTATTTAATCTCTAAATAACTTGTATTGCAAGGTTTAGAGCTTGTAAATCCACAATTAAAATAGCATTTTAAAAGAGGAATTAAATTATTAATAAATAACAGAATATCAGATATTTACACGTGTAATTATGGATTTGTTATTGTTAAAAAAGGAGCTAAATCAAGTCATTTCTAAATGTAATTAAAAACGTTATTTTTATCTTACTGGATTACAAGAGGTTGCTTGTTTTTTTTTTCCTCTGCAATTTCAAATCCATTTTCTTTTATTGCTTTTTTTTATGTGCATTGTGTTCTGCGTCCCTATTGGCTGTTGACCATTGTCAGTCAATTTCTTCTGTGCCGTGTCTCCCTTGTAGAATAAGCTCAGTTTGCCAAATTTACATCAATATTTGATTGCAAGCAACTGTTGGTTTTATTTTACAATATCGAACTTCTTCTACCAAGGTTTGGACTTTAAGAGTTTAAACAATAGAGAAAAATGTCAAAATGTTCCGGTCTGTCTCTAAAAGTGCCTAAAGTGTGTAGTGAGAACGTATAGGGCATTAAAACATCAATAACTATAAATATAGTATACAGTAAAAAAAAAATACTTTGCAGATTTTTTCTATCTTGGGTCCCTTTTTAGAACTCCATAAGACCAGAAACCCTTTGAAAGCTAATGTAGCTTTTTGTAAAAAAAAAAAAAAAAAAAATGCTGGTTTCAAATTATTTTTAATAGTTGTTATGTTTAATTTACAGTTGATTACTCTCCAAAAAACAGCTGTATTACCATTTCAAAGACCCTCCTGGTACTTCATAAACCTCTGGTTAGTGCATTTCAACAGTAGGTGTGATCTTGTCAAGTTCAGATGTGATCCAACAGTTTCTGCTCATGAATCTGGAATGTATCACCATCATCATCCTCAGTGCTCACTGGTTCTCTTCAAAACAGATAGGATCAGTCCTGAAACCAGATCCTACAATGTATTGGTGTAATGTGAGGCCTCTTTTCCTATGAGCCTCTCCAGCACAGCTCCTGTGATCCCTCGCAAAACCAGAGTGAGGAATTGATTAGTCGGGAACTTTAGCATTCCCTAAAGCCTTCGTCTTGAGTGGTTTGTTGTATTTATTTGAAGGTTATCACTTTATTGGACTTCTCTTTCTCCCTCATATCTGGCAAATGGCTCTGTGTGTTGCCTTGATCTTGGCTTTGAGTCTTCCTCTCTGTTGGGATCACGGCTCCTGAAGGCTTGTGCTGTTCATTTTATAGCCAAGTATGCAAAGGAGCACTGCTATGGTGGTTTGTGTGTAATGGGGCGAGATCTGTCTTTTTATTTTAACTACACAAAAGATTGGTTGTCCCTAAGTTTTCTTCCCCCCTGTGTGCAGCGTTGGCCCCTTTCTTAATGTGTTCTTCTTAACTGGTTTTTCCCTTTATATGTTTGCTTTTCCTCTTCCCTTTTTGCAGCAGGAGAGGTGGGTGTCCTGTAACGTTAGCAATTTGAATATCATTTTATGTCAGTTGTTTCCAATATACTGTTATTATTTGAGATCTGTTATGAAAAATACAAAAACTTTATAGCTGCTGACAGTTTATTTCAGGGTAAAGGTTAGCTGTTCTCCCTCTACCTGTCACCCTCATGTAGGAGCTAATACGGGATGCTATTTTCCTATTTTCTTTTCGGAAAATTGTCGGATCCACATTAAATGGAGGTGGTCTCCAAGGGTGCTGCTGTGTCCCAACATCTGAAAACACAACGCAAAAGTGATCTGGTTACACATGCACGAACAAGGTCACCCAAAGGAAGCTATGGAATCCACAATGAGTACTCACTGGAGTGACCGTGTTCCAGCAACAAAGTAGCAAACCCCACCAGGTTCTTCGGGCTAGGAACTCCTTCCTGCGGCTGGATCCATGTTTGCCGAAGTAATCTGTCACAAGAATAGGCAGATTTGGTTCCAATTGTAGCAGGTCTGATTAGCTCAGCCAAGCGTCCACAAGGCTAAATCAAGGTCAGGCAGACAAGGGTCAATAACGAGCATGGGGGGGGGATCAGAGAAGAATGGAGAAGTCAGGATTCGGGGCAGATAGCAGGTAAACAGAGTCAGAGACAAAACAGGGTCAGGATATCAGAAGATCAGGTCTGGACATAACACTCAGTAATACAGGCATAGTGGCACAAATAATACTTTGCACTGTAGCATGATTACGCACTTTATTATCATGCATTTTATTATACTTTTACACTTTTTGATTATGCATTCACTTGGTTCTTTAAAGACATGAACATTCTGTGAAGTAAGTGCTGAAACCTGTATCCGCTTTTTGTCTGTGGTCATAACTGTCATTCGTACCAGGAACGGTTTGTCTCTTAACTTCATGCTTGTCAGGATGAACACAGAGCCATTGTATACCATCATTTGATTTACACATGGCGGGTAATAAAACCTGCTTGCTGAAAAGGGGGGACTCAGAGCAGAAGTGGAGCACTTTTCTGCAGACGCCCCTGGCTCTCCCTTTCGCAAAAGGTTTGGAAATTCATGCAAACTTAAGTGATTTTTTTTTTTTTTTTTCCCATTTGCACATCTGGTTTTTGATACCCTTTACCATCGGAACCTGGGATGGCCTCGTGCGGCTGCAACAGCACTTAGTGAGGTTCAGTGCAGTACTTAAGTGAACTGTGAGAGTCAGGTGTGTGGAATTCAGGAACTGTGAGCTGTGGTTGCTGGGAGATGTAGTGCGTTTAGAACTCTGTTGACGGTTCCCGCTGATGACCAGAGGGGGAGACAGAACTCTTACTTCTGACGTCTAGCTCCCATCCTCATGTGCACACCAAATAACTTCCATTTTTTTAGAGCAGTGATGAGCTGGCAGTCCTTGATTCATGGTGTAATTGTTAGTCCTCTGACTCACTTTTCCTTCTAGACTCCAGTAGGCACGACGTCCTCATGTTTCCTCCCTAAAACCTTATCCTCACATCCTGTTTATACCGCCCAACCTTCACTCACATCCTTGAGACTCCCATGCTGCTCCGCTGCATTATACAATGCACAGCAGTCGTTGCTTACTTATATGAATACTCAAGAAATTATGAGTGTCTGAGTAACTCAGGGACAAGCAGTGCATTCAAACAAGCTATAAGTATGTTCTTATTCATGCAACCTAAAAGGTCAACTCAAGGTCAATACCAGAATCATTGATAACAAAATGCATCGATAGAGGACTTTAAATCATTTCTGACGATGACATCACCAACTATAATTTGACAAAATTCTTTAAAAATCCCATTAAAAAATAAGAATTAGCTAATCTACTTTTCTGCAATCAGTTGTTGGCTGCTGACTACTATGTGAGTGGAAATTCAAAATAAAACTGCATAGTCAGCTTCTGATTTATGGCAGCAGCTTAATGAAAAGGCTGCAAGCCTTTCATCTCTTACATAAAATGCCTTGGCAGAACTTTTAATATTTTGGGTGTACAATATGCTTTTGTAGACGTCTGCCATATTTGTCCTGCCTTGATTGTATTTTTTTTTAGGATTGGACTTAAAATGTCATGTAACATCTTTGGGGGAAATAACATGAAACAGTCTCGAATTGGGTTGGGATTAATAAAAAGTTCAAGAAAAAGTGTAAAAAAAAAAAAAAAAAAAAAGATTGCACTTTCATACATATATTTCAGTTTCTTTTAAACCTGGTGAATCCACCTTACGTTCATTCTGCCGCGCCTCCCTCCTACTCCCTCTTTCTTCTGCCAGCAGCAGACTGATTAAACGAGCATTGGGCTATGTGGGTCATATCTCTGCTGGAGTGCTCTGATCGGTTAGTGCTGCCTGGCTGTGTTATCTTCCTGCTCTCTCTGTTTCCCTCCTTCAAGGGAAGGCTTTCAGTTATGTCTTACAGGGTAACATGTCTCACAGATTCGCCTCAAAGACCAAAGGAAGGTATGAGACAGCAGTGATGTGCAGGAATATAAATTAATGGGAATAAGCTTGTTTATTGTGTTTGTTAATGATTAATTCAGACTTTTGGCGACGCTTGTGGAATCTTAATGGGACAACTGTGAGGCAAGGAAAACAAAACAAGAAAGGATAAATCAAAAAAGGAAGTGAACTGTCTGGAAAAACACGTATTGCAATCTAAAAGAATGTTGCTATCGTCAAGAAAAAAAAGTCTTTTTCGATTTCTCTGGGTTTTTTTATGTTGAAACATTGATTTAAAAACATTTCCAGAAATGAAAAATAAAACCAACACCAACCTTGGAGAAAGTTTCTAAGTTTTTTCACAATTAAAACAGGTTTAGTTCAGCATCACAGGGTTTATTCAGAGTGGAAAAGTCTGTTGGTCCAGATCAAGTTTGCTTAAATTGGTGCAGATCGAGTCATAAACCTTACATTTAGTCTGTATTCAGACTACCGTCAAGCAGGCCTTCCTGTTTCGAATCAAAGCCTGGAAAGAAAACCACATGACTAAACATTTCTTTAGTCATTGGTCCGGAATTACGAGGGCGGGGCAAAGCAATGAGAGACCGACTTATGGAAATCCTAGACTTGGTCATTCCCGTCAGGATAGTTCCATTATTCAAATTTTAGATTTCACTGACCAACGAATAAACATGGGTACAACACTTTTTTATTTGTTACTTGGGTACGGTATGCGATTACTGAGGTATGCTGATAAGTGTTTATGACACATAGATTGATGGGAAGCAATGTGTGTCACCTTAAAACTCTTTTTAGTCATCTGACCACATTTCAATGAGTTGCAGTGTCTCATTTTTGCCCCATGTTTATCCACAGCTTAGCCTATGGTCGCTACATTCCTACTCTGTTTACATCCTTGTAATGCTACGGTGGCTGTTTTGGTCCAGTTGTTCTGCTCCAAGCATGGTGCCTTGTCAGACTGAGGAAACTCAGAGCGAACTGGAGCTCAGTTCAATTGGAAACCAACCGCGACCACTTAGAAAGATTGGTCCTGGACCAGGGTGCGTTTGGGTGTATTCAGAATATCAGGATTATCAGGGAAAACGAACTCAGGTTCACTTTAAGCAAACCAAATGTCCAGTCTGATTCCACCCTTAGTCACATACACCTGTATGATCTGTACCGGTGCTGCAGGTCTGGGCCCGTGGAAGGTCATAGACCGGTGCAACCACTACTTAATGGGAGAGCAGGTGTGTTGCCTTGAGGCATAAAAGGTCCTCAGGAAAATGGAACCTACAATTGTCATGCTTGCATCAAATGTTAAGATAATGTAAGTAGTATGTACTTATGAGCAAATGATGCTGTCATACGGTGCCTCTAGTCATTAGTTAGGTACTTATACTGGCTCCTTACTGACTGTCCGCACATGCTTGCTTGCATGAGGTGTGCAGGTTATGTGTCTGTAGAATCAGAGGTTAGGGTCCCTCTTTTCTACAGTCAGGCTGCACTCAAGGAGCGGACACTTTTCATTTGAAAAGCAACAAACTCCTTGCACTGTGTGCCTGGTTTGGCCTGGGACTCACCTACTTCACCCTTACTTATCCTCATGTGTTGTATAAGTGTTCACTACGGCCTGTTGCTCACAGCATGCCCACAGCACAAAATGTGCATGAACATTTTAAGCTCCACAGACTCACCAGGATCTATAATTTTTAGGAATTTGTGAGGTCATCTGCACCTCCAACAGGTTTGCCCATTTTTCACCCACATATGGCCTGCATCCACCCGTAAGGGCAGTTGGGACAAAGATCCACAAAGTGATCACACACCAGTTATTGATAATGGTTTGTCAATCAGCCGCTCAAAATTGGGATGAACTTTCAACTTCAACTTTACCACAAACAAACAAAAAAAAAAAAATGTTTTTTTCTGGTGAGTTAGTTTTTTATTTGTTTTATTTACTGGTAAGAAAAAGCTGTTTTATTTTTGTTTTTAAAGGCTTTTTTTTTTTTTTTTACTCAAAGATAGCCCTGCTGTCTCTTTGAACAGGTGGGGATCTTTGAAAATGTTCACACCTTGATTTGGTTTGCTTTCACACTGAGTGGACCAAGTGACTGGAAATAGCATGCAGTTCCAACAGCTGCTAGTTTTGGGACAGGATAAGATAACTGACAGGGAAGGAAAAGCGCAGAAGAAGTAAATTTATCTTGTCCCGTTAATCGAGTATCCAAAGGGACGCAGCCCAAGATATCAGGCAGCAGTCAGGTGAGTGAACATGGGGGGATTTTGGTCTGCTCAGCTGCAAAAGCCATGTAAACCAAATTAAAGTAAAAATATTTCGAACCATTTTTTTTCTTAATTTTTGCATAGATTGTGGGTCTATCGTAATGGGAAAGTGACATCTTTTCTTAGACTAAATGATATATATATTTTTTGCAATGTAAGAAACACAATTTTAAAACAATTTTGGGTTTTAAACTGAACCTGAATTGAACTCAATTGTGGGGAAAGTGAATTGTTGAATTCCTATGGTATGTTTTGTTTTTTATTGTTTTATTAATTGCATCAGGCTTGCTTATTAGCAAATGAAAAAAAATATTTTTCTGAATTTTTTGTTTTGTTTACAGAGTGATTTTTCTGCCATTATTCCAAGTGCAAACTCACTGTTTTGAGCGTAAAACAATTTTGTGTGCTCAAAAACATATTTTGCACTGGAAACAGACATGTGGTTTTAAAACTTAAGAATCTGTGCAAATTGAACAATTTTCACTCAAAAGAAATTCTCTCTCCTCTGCAGTCAAAACAGAGCAGGAAACTTATGTTATTAATGTGCCACAAAAGGCAGAATTTCGAACCAATCAGCATTAGCCTTTATGTTCAAGTCTGTGATTGGCTGACTTGTAGAACTTTTGTGGCACTTTTGTTGCCTCCTGAGAACCGAGGAAAATAAATGTCTTCCAATTTTTTTTTGGTGTGATTTCCTATCTATTTGGGCCTTAAAAACACCTTACAATTTTAATTTTTAAAAAAATATTTTTTAATTTGATTTCCCAACATGTCCACTGTAGAGGACAACAGGACGATATTTCTGTGAAAGTAGAACTCAATTAGGAAAATCTGAAAAAAGGAGCAGATTAAATCTTTAGAGTGATATTCACCCAAAAAAGAGTAAATTTTGTTCTAAAACAATAAAATTCTATATCATTCTTTTGTCACTTGTTGGACCATCTGCTACAGAGGAAGATTGACCAGTAAATTGAGAGCTTTGCTTATTGGTTCAGCTCTCTCCTCACCACAACGGACCGGAACAGCAACCACATAACTTTTGACACTGCTCCGATCCGCCTGTCAATCTCACGCTCCTGTCTTCCCCCACTCATGTACAAGACCCCAAGATATTTAAACTTCTCCATCTGGGGCAGGGACACTCTACCCACAGAGAGATGGCAAACTACCTTTCTTTGGTCGAGAACCATGGCCTCAGATTTAGCGGTGCTGACCTTCATCCCAGCCGATTCACACTCTGCCACAAACCACCCCAATGTATGCTGGAGGTCCCGGCTTAATGAAGCCAACAGGACAACATCATCTGCATAGAGCAGAGATGAAATCCTATGGTCCCCAAACCAGACCCCCAACGGCACCTGCCTGTGCCCTAGAAATTCTGTCCATAAAAACTATGAACAGAACTATGATAAAGAGCATCCCTGCCAGAGTCCAACATGCACCGGGAACAGGTTTGACTGACTGACGGCTATGCAAACCAAGCTCTTGTTCCGGTCATGCAGAGACCAGACACCCCTCAGTAAGGCTCCCTGGACCCAATAATCCCATAGCACCCTCCACAGGATACAGGGGACGCGGTCAGTTGCCTTTTTCAAATCCACAAAACACATATGGACTGAATGAGCCAACTCCCACAATCCCTCCAGCACCCTAAAGAGGATGTAGAGCTGGTCCACTGTTCCACGACCAGAACGGAAACCTAAGTGTTGTTCCTGGATCTGAGGTTTGACTATTGGACGAACTCTCTTCTCCAGTACCCTGGCATAGACTTTCCCAGGGAGGCTGAGGAGTGTGATTCCCCGGTAGTTGGAACACAACTACAGCAAATCAGATCCTCGAAAATGTTATCAATGTACTGTGAAAAGGACAGGATTGGACACCAGTATTCACAAGCTTTGGGGTCATCATGATAGGCAGGGCCCCCTGCTAGCACAGGTGTAAACCTGTTATGATGGACGTTTAAAAAACACAAAAAAATCTAGTTAATTAAAAAAACAAGTTATTTTTTCCTGAATCTCATCCTCCTCATCCTTTTCATCTTCCGAAAGCTCCAAATCTGAATCTTCCTCGACTATCTGGTATAGAATTCTCTCTGCTTCACTTTTTTTCTCCAAAAATTATGTGCAGCCATGAAATACATTAAAATGGTCCCGGTGTCCTCTACAGTGGACAGTCATTAAATGCCTGCTGTTTTAAAACAGAAACCATGAAAATGTTTTCAGATCTAAAAATAATGTTCCTAACATGTTTAGGACCAATAATATGTATAATTATCATGGTAAAATATGAATAGATACAGACTTTTTGACTTACTTATCACCTTTCCATAAAAATAGGTAAATGGAATGGTAGCCATCTTGGTAGAGGTAAAACTAAGTTCCCAGCATGCAAACTCATCACATAACACATCACTGGAAAGCCCAGGATGTCCTCTACAGTGTAGAATAGGATTTGGAAAGGTATCTCTTCATTCCTTAGAAATATACAGGTAAACCAAATGTCCATTATAGAGGACATAAATGACTGGGCCGGGTCTCAGGAGGGTACGGTGTCCTGCTCTGTTTTGACTGCAGAGGAGAGAGAATTTGTCTTGAGTGAAATTTGTTTTGAATGCACATATTTTTGAGTTTCATGAGTAAAATTGTTTTATAATAATTTAATAATACATTTTTGAATAGACACATTTTTTACATTTTTAAAGTTTTGGAATAATGGCACAGAAATCAATCCATAAAATCAAGCTCTGAACCAAAAAAGAGAAAGTAAATTGTTTCATCCCTAGTAACAAACCAATTTCACCCTATCATTTAAGAAAGTTTAGTTCATTTATCACTTTAGGTTAAAATAACTTAAAATGTTTAAACATTTCTCCTAAGGTTTTCTTGCAAAACATATGCCATTGTAAGATTTTCAGAACACCCAATAGATTCAGTATGTTAATTTGGAAGCAAATGTTTACTAAGTTGACTGACTTTTCTTCTGGGAAGCCCCAGGGTGTTTTGCACTGCCCATAGCAGGCGTTGCAAAAATCCTGTGTTAGCAAATGCATGTGAATAAATAGCATGATAACAAGCAGCCTAATTCTGAAACTGGTGTTACATTGTGTCTGTTAATTAAGGCAACTATGACATTTAAAATAGAGACTGAATCCTATTAAATGTTGAAGAATCAGCTCATCCATATACAGTATGACATTTTAATATTTCCGTCCCATTTCCTTCTTCTGCACTGCTAAGCAGCATCAAACACAAAAGCTATTCCAGAATCTAATTTAGGCCATCATGGAATGAAACCCATGTGAGAATTCCAGGTTTCCAAGAACATTTTTGAAATTAATTACTTCCGCTAGTGCATGTCCAAATAGCATCATCTATTAGAACAGCAGCGCTCCTGATCGGCATCTCACCTCCACTTTCGGTGAAAACAGTTAGCGGCAAAAATAAACACTTTGCCGGGTCAACCCGCGGCACCCTAAATGATTCACCAGAATTGAGGAAGACATTGAGGACAGTAAATTATGGAGTGGAAAGACATTTGTTTATTCTCTTTGAGGTCACTACACCCCTATGCATGTTTAATTGGCTTTAGGATGGCATGGATTTCCAGTGCCTCTGTTGTGTGAGTCAGGCATTTTCTGGAGCATGGCTTTTTCCACGAAGCTCCAGCTACTCGGTTACTATTTTCGGACGGCATTGGTCGCTCAGAAAACACTGACATTTAGACTATCTGTGGGACAGCTGAAAAAAAAAGAGGCGGCTAAATGACAGTTTTAGTGGGAGCACTGACTGAGTGTGCTTGAAAACTTTCTAAATGAAATAATTAACACATTTTTATGGATGTTTAACTTTAACCCACCCAAAAGAAGGACAACTTCATGCTTCCCCGACACTAAAGTTTAAAATATGGAAAACGTCCTGTCCTTGGGTCCATTTGTCAGTTTTTGCCCACTTTGATTTTAGAAAAAAAAAAGACAAGAAAAAAATCTCTTACACCGCAGAAGCAGTGCTTAAGTAAAAAATACTTAAACCATAACTTTAAGAATTGACAATTATCTAGATATATAAATGTCTTAAGTAAGGAAAATGCGCAAAACAGCTGAATTTCAATGTGCTAAAAATTTAGCTGCCATTTTACCACTAATAATAGTTCAACTCTTACTGTGAGATTGTAAAAGGGTACCTTAATAAAAGATTCATTTATAATTGAGGATGCCAGTTACCTTTGGCAAACACTATCCAAAAAGTGCTATTTTTGTCAGGTTTGCTAAATTAGCTTATTTGGATGAGCTAATCTGGACGGAATCATTGCAATGCATTTTAAGCATGAGGTAGTTTTTTAAAAAAGAGGTTAAATATGATGAAGCATCTTAAATAAGTCAAAATTTTTCATCTTTGTTTTCCTCGTCTGAGCTGGCATCTGACTCAAAACTGTCTGACTGGCTAGCTCCATTATTGCTCGCCATTTTTGTTGCACTGGTAATGTTAGGTTGGGGGTGTGAGAGGCTGTAAGCTAGCGGGAGAGAGTGTAAACAGAGAGCTCTCAGCAACGGAAGTGGAAGAGGGGGGTATGGTTGCCCTGCGCTAACGGTCCCGCCCACAATTATTCCAATTCTAATGAACTCCTGCCCCTCTGAGGAAACTGTTTCCTATAGTAGACAAAACATGTTTTTTGATTGTGGCTAAAATCAGGATAATTAAAGTCCACTGGAAAAGCTTTTAAAAATAGATCAAAAGAAGATGGGGAGAGGTCTTTAAAATGTTTTTAGCGCAAGGTTCAATTATCTTTAAATGGACTTATATCTTGCAAAATCAACTCATTGCACTTTTAAGTGTATAATAATGTTAATTCCTCACAAAAACAGCCCCAAAGAGGAATTTTTTCAAGTATCTGTCATCTCTGAGCACCAGCCCCTCCCAACAAAAAAGTACATAAGAACAGCCCCTTCCAGGAAGATTCTGCACTGCCAGCACGGTCCCCAGGCTAACTCACATACCAACTTTCACCGCTGAGCTAGCAGTGATCGGCAAAAACACATTCATTTAATATGCACAATATGCACATCCATCTTTGCAAAAGTTTGATGTCGTTTGTTTTGGGGGGGCTGAGGCTGACTCTAGGTTAAAGCCAGTACTGAAAACCAGTGCCTCAGAGATGGAGCTGTCTTACTGCCAGGAACGAAAATGGCTGCGATAAAAACTCATGTGTCAGTAAAAAAATCATTTTATAGTGTGCCAAAGGTCATATATAGTTTACTCTAAAAGGCTTAAGAAAAGCATGATGTAGGCCCTTTAAGATGACATCTCCACTATTGCTATTTTTTTATTTTTTTGCACTTAAAATTCTGTTTTGACACTTTTTAGTAAATTCAATTAGCGAAAACATGGAGTTACATCATGAATTGCTTTGCGAAAGTCTAGAAATAGTTTTAGCACAGCTACGTCATCACACAAACATTTGAAAGTCGGATCTTTCTTGTTGGCAGCAGTGGGAAAATTACAATTACTGGTGTTTTCAATAAAATAGAAAATAGAGAGCTAAAAATAGGAGAAAAATGTGCGATATAGACAAGGTGTGAATGACATGCAACGCAGAAACGTGACAAACCAGAGAGAAGAAGACCCTCTGTGTGTGTGTGTGTGGTTTTTTTTTTTTTGACTCGCACACCAGGACTGCTGTCACCCAGGCGCCGTGTCTCCGTTCTTCTGATTAGTAATGAGGCACAGCTGCCTCACAGTAGACCCAGCAGGCAGGGTCTTGATTGCGGCTGCTTACTTAAGCAGACAAAATGTGGCAAGAAGTACTGGACTGCAATAGTGGTGCAAGAATGGGGACTTTTTAAACGAGGAGATTCCAATCATGGTTGTTATGATTCAGACCAGTGCTCAACACTCTGCTAAATATGGTGTGCAAGAATTCCTGGCCTGCTAAATATATTTTCTTTGGCAGTGAGTGTGGCAGTCCTGTTATGTGTGAAGGCTGCGTTCTTTCTGGATGTTGGAGTGAGAAGGAGAAATAAAACAGAAAAAAAAACGTCATAGACATGTTACATTGGCTTATGCCTCATGCAAATCACGCTTTTCTGGTGGTAATTTACAACCTAGAGGAGTAAGTGATGTCTTAAGAGAGCCAGCTCTTCCCATTGTGGGGCTCTGGAGGTGGGATAATGTGGTTAGATTTAAACATACAGCACATCCACACTGTTGTAAGGCTGTAAAACCTGACATTTACCTTTATATTCTTTCTTTGGAATCTCTGAGGACAGGTGGTTTCCTGTTTTATTTTTTTAATGACTAAGATTTACGAGTAAATGGTGGCTCAGGAAATTAAAGTCTTTGTAAATGCACAGTTCAAAACTCTCCTATTTAGGCGTAGCTACGCAGGATTTTTACGTCTCTCTATATGCTCTACATATAAAACGCACAGCAACTGAGCGCACTGAAAGTTAAACCAGTTGAACGTTGACCAATCAGGGACTGGGATTTGGTAGGGAAGTAGCGTTCTTTTCAAAAACAGTGAAGTACCAACCGGTTAAAAATCGATCATGAAGGAAGACATTAATAATTGTGGTTTGAGCCCAGAAGGAATGATACGACACAAAGTCTATCGGAATAGAGCTGTGAAAGAAAAAGCCTGGAGCAAGATTCACAGTATTTGCACGGCATTGACATTTTGCTCCAAACCTTGCAATTTTGCGGGTTTTTTTTTGGTTTTTTGTGTCCTGATTGGCCATAACTTAGCTTAAATTGTAGCAGATCTTTGCTTGCATTCAATAATACAAAGGTTTGATATTAAAGAGTTCAAAAAAGAGAGAAGTATAAAAAAAACTTGAATGAATCTACAAAAACTGTTAAAAAAAATTGTGGATTTCACCTTATGTGAAGTTATTTTAAGAGAAAAACTCTCACACGAAATGAGGGGCCACTGTATATAATAAAAGACAACCTGAAATGAACTAGTAGTCAATGTACAACTTTTTTCTGGTCTAATATTTAAAATATGTATGGTTAAACTTTATTTGTGTAGCACAAAGAGCCCCTCGAAGTGCTTTACATAATAAAATACATTTTGGGGAATTTTTTAATTAAAAATAAATAACACTCATACACATCACACAAAAATAATCAGTCAATAAAATCAAATAAATACTTGTGGACATCCAAGAACTACTTAAAAGCTATACTAAAAAGTCCTGAGATTTTTTTGATATAAACTACTGGATACGAACTGGGAAGCTTATGCATCCTTTTTTTGTTTACCTTCAGCTCTAGCAAGCCAATAAAACAAACTTTTTTAAATTCATCCAACTAACTGATGGACTCACTTGTTGCTCACTTTTGAGCAATTTGTCATTTGCAAGTAAGCACAGCAACTAGAGGCAAACTAGCAGTACTGACCAGAAGAGCTGCAGTTGAGTTTGAGGATGAATGTGGTTGTTTTTATTTGGCCTGGGTCCCTCCGTCTCACAGCTGTGAGCCTGACTTTCTGGGGGTGGCAGTTTACCTCCGTGTTTACCTCCATTTGGAGTCTCAGCCGGTTGTTGTTGTTTGGATATGAATCATGAATCCTGTTTCAATCCCTGGAGAAGATGCCGCTTGCCAGTTGCTATAGCTACAGAACTTCTCAGCTCAGCATCTTCGGAGAGAATTCTGATTGTGGAGGCTCTTTTTTTTTCTTTTTTTTCTTCCTTCTCCCTTTGTTTGCCTTTCACACTTTTTCGCTAATGCTTTCAAAATTGGCCCTTTCTCCTCTCGCGGATAAACACATTCATTAAGTCTGGGCTGGGGAAGGTCCAAATAAGTTTTCCTTTTGGTTCACTAAGAATGTAAACACAGATTGAATGAGCACATTTTAGAAAGCACTTGGTAAAATCAATATCATAAGGGGGATAAGAAGCGTGCCATGAAAGAGAAGATTTTGATTTTGACCGTTTTCAAGAGATTTCCTGATGGCAGTAATTGGAACACGTCAATCAGCAATTTCCTTTCCCAAACTCTTAAAACAAGTCTTTGGCTCAGTATTTATGGTGCAGCCCTTGTGAGATACACAGATTGATTACATACGGCAAACATTTATGGGCACTAATCCTCTTCCTGCATGTATACTGCCATGATCTGCACAGATACATCATAGAGATCCGTTTGGAGTGCGAGCTGAGTTGGTGGGGTAGACTGTTGGCAATAACCGATAGGTATTTGTGGAGGGAAGTTCTTCTGTGAACGATGGTGTTTACATAAGAAATTGCAGAAGCATTATCAAACATTCAGTCTGATTAAATTTCTGTGAGCGTGATTATCTGCTTTGATGAATATGCCTGATTGAAAGACCGTTAATTAATTTCCACAGAAGCTATGGGCAACAACTTGCAACACATTTTACCAAAGCGTCAACACCCACTTCAGAGATAGAGGTCTTTCAGTGCTTTAAAAAGTGTCTGATTAGCCAAACCTGGCAAGAGATGCTTTTATATATATATATATATATATAAAAATAAAAAAAAGTGGTTTATAGTGATTGGCCGCTGAAATGATGTGCCCTAAGCGGCTCCGGCCCCCTCATCTGAACAGGACAACACACTGTAAGTTAACAGGACAACACATTCGTCAGAAACAGCTCATCTAAATTTAAAATGTAATTTAAAAACTATTGAAATGTATAAGCCTCGATGCACCCTGCAATATTACCAATTTGCCCACGCGCCCACAGCATGAATGTCACGTAAGAAGATACACTTGTGTGTTGGGGAGGGGGGGGTTGTTTTCTGTAAACACCTCCACCCGTACTCCTACGATGCTTAATGAACTGGGGCCTTCTTCAAAGATTCTTTGGCAAATTGTGACACTTTTGGTAGAAATTGAATCCTCGCAGACAGGAAAAGAAGTAGTCGCTGCTTACTTACTTGCTGGTGCCTCCAAGGACTTGTTCATAATGTATTTGCAGGCGCTTTTTAAATCACTGATGCGTGCACTACACACTTATTTGATGGAGATGCTGTGTGTGTGTGTGTGTGTGTGTGTGTGTGTGTGTGTGTGTGTATCTGGTGGGGGGGGGCATATGTGTGATGTGTGGAGGAATGAAGGTCCTTGTACTGTTCAAACAAAGGTTTCCCCAGCAACCACATGCACCATTAGTCCCCTTATCAAAACTCAGGGACCAGGCACCTCAATTACCCTGCATTCTCATGTACACCCTTACACACACGCGCACACACACACACAAATGCACACACTTGGGGACTCTTAACCCTCATTTGTGCAAGGGTATCTCCGCCTTTGATTGACCGGCTCTGTGCTGGGTATGACTGTTTGTGCAAGGACAGTACAGCAAAGTTCATCTCTAGACCAATTTTAAATAGACTCATGCAAGGACATTGATGGCTGCTTTCTTAGAAAGCTCATTCTTCTAAATTATGAGGACAGAAAATAGGTTTATTATTTCTTGCATGCTCAATGAAGACTGTTTCGTAAGATGCACCTATCTTTCAGGCAGCTTACATCATTTACTGTTTCCATAAAGGGTCGTGACAATTAATCATCTTAATTGATCAATCAATTTATTTTTCTACAATCCAACCAGATAGATCTGTCTGAAGAAAGTTAATCGAATCAACCTAAACCATTAGAAAACCTTTTAAAAATGAAAAAAATAATTGATTATTTTGATCTTGGAGATCACCATTTGGATTGAGGCATGGTAGATTCATTTTGCAGCAATATAAAATCACAAATTATGATAGGAATCGTTGTTTCTATGGGGTTCTTTCAACTCTAGCTAAACTCGAGTTCTGTCTCCTTTAACACTGCTGTTGGTCAAAATTAAGGTATAGTGTAAAATGACACAGGAAGTGGTCGGAATGTGTGATCCAGCAAAAATGTTCTTGAAAAAAACTCTGTTCATTTCCACATTTGTACTAAAACCTTGCACTCACCTAGTGCTTGTGATAATACTGAGGTCACACATGCAACCATTGCTAAGGTGTACTCACACATGAGTTGACCTGTACAGGTGTTGTAGGTTTTTGGGTTGCACGGGTCGTGGAGGGTTGCAGAAAGAAGCAACCACTTCAAGGCACGTCTTAAGAGGAGCAAATGCATATCTTGCAATTTCCATGTGTGGTAATTGTATTGTGAATTGTGAATGTAAGTTGTGCACACTTCAGACATACGAAGTGCCTTTACCGCACACTCTAATCCAGGGATGGACAAACTTTTAGACTTGTGGGCCACAAAAGGTACAGACCAGACCAGGAGCAGATGTGTGGATTGTTTTGGTAATCCACCTCATGAGAGAAAGAAATAACATGGAATATGGATGAAAAAAAACAAAACAATTGTTTGGACAAGAAATTGACATATGTATAAAAAAAACAGAAAATTTTGGACTTTTATTTCAAAATTGTGGCTTTTGTTCGGATTTCAGTGCCAAATGCACAAATGGGTTGCACATCCATTTCCCTCAAGGGAAAACACAAACTAGAGAAATGCTGCATTCATGTGGCGTTGAAATGATCGGAAAAATGACTGTCTGACTTGAAAAACATCAAATCAGACACCACATAGATGCAGAATAACTTTCAGGCACCTGAACAAAGGTCAGTGTATTTGTAGTGCACCGTCTATGGGCAGAGACCAGAATTACAGGGAAAATTAAAAACAAAATGATTATAAATATAATTGATTCCAGTTTGGTGGGCTAGAATAAATGGTTTAACGGGCCGTAGTTTACCCACCCCTGCTCTAGTCTTAGGTAAAGCCTTTGTTACAACTGCCCTTACGGATAGATGTGAGCTGTCTGAGGTCGAAAAATGGGCAAACTTGTGTTGGGCATTCAAGGATTCATCACATGAACAGCACTTACAGGTCCCTTAAGCAGTCCACAGGCAAAAAAAGAAAAAGGACTACAGCAGATCTGCGTCTCACCTAATTAACCCTTACTTTACCCCCCATGTTGTGTAAGTGTCCGCTAAGACCTGTTGCTCCCAGCATACTCAAAGAAAGCAAAGTGCATGAATCTTTGCCACTCTATGGACTCACCTGCATGCTCTGAGCTTTCAATTTGTACCCCTGTCACTGCGTTGCTTATTTGTTTGAATTGGATCCTGGTGTTGCTACTTCCTACAGTGATTTTGAGCTTGTCTTCTTTACATCTGTGGATTTAATAGAAAATCTGCAATAAGCTTCTCGCGAGGCACGAAGCATCAGGCGCTCAAGGCCATGCATGTCTTGAGCCTGATGGAGGCTTTTCCTTTGCAGACAAAAGGACTTGTAAGTTTCTACTGAAATCATAAATTCCTTAACACAACAAAACAGAAGTGTGGGGACAAGAATCTGGGCTTTCATTTCAGATCTACCACTGATTTTTCTTGAAAAAAGAAACAAAGACAGGCCTTTGGAAATTCAAGGGTCGAGTCAAATTCAGGTCCAAAGTCCTGTGTCCTTCAAGAAAACTTTGCATGAATACCAATCTCAATAAATCGAGTCAATAAATGTAAAAAACACACATTTTTTTACTACAGACTGTTATTTATATAGAAAGGGCCCCCTTCAGAACATTGCAGATAAAAAAGAATATTACTAGAAACATTTCCTACTGTGGTAGCACTTGAATAATACAACACACTTTATTTTTAACACACTTCTGTGTTCTCTTTCTCTGTTTAATTAATTTGCTGTGACAAGACAAGGAGTTGTCACATCTTATCATTCTGTTCAAATGGTGTTAAATGCAAAACAGCGCAGCATACAACACAAGGCATTGCTGTATCAAGGTAACCATTATTGCGAAGTTTAAAGGCCGTCACTGAAGGGAATCTGTCTGTTCTTTTATCACTGACACTTTTTAAAATACATGAATGTCATTTATAATACAGACATGCAAACACAACCTTTGCCAGTCTGACATGCATAAAGTATCATCGCAGAATCTACAGTGTAAATGTTGGCTCACAGATCTGCTGTGCAAAGTGTCGAATATTTATCACAGAAGTTTCCTTATCTTTTGCCGCATGTTCATTGACTCTGTGCTCCTGCTGTTATTTTCTTGCATGTTAATTTTTTTTTATGTGAATGTTATTTGTTTGTGTCAGTCTAAAACTCAGTCTTGTGATGAATAGAATAGTTCTTGTTTGTGCGGATCGCGTGCATCTATTTTGCATGATCGGGTGGACAGCTTGCCAGTCAAATGTACAACTAAAGAGCACCTAATGTGTGTGTGTGTGTGTGTGTGTGTGTGTGTGTATGTGCTTTGTTTTGTATCGTGGGAGGAAGTCGATGTCCCAGGAGGGGAAGACTCTACGGAAAAAAAACATGCAAAACCATTCATTCCATTCAGCCAATGATGATTTTCTATGCAGATGATATGGTTTCCTTCCATTGAAGTTCACAGGTCTTTCAACTTACAGCTGTGCCTACACAAAAGAAAAATGGAGACATTAAACCCACTGAATTTGTGATACACAGAAGGCCAGGGGAGCGTTTATAGAGAGGCTGATGACTTTTGCTATTTCACTATCAGGCTCTGTATATACGCAGCATTATAAGTCACCAAAATATCAGCGCTCCTCATTTACTTGGGATGAGCACACAAAAACTCTGGATTGTGCCTTCTTGTGGTTGCATTTTGCTGCACAATGTTTGCTATGCAAAACATCCATTGGAAACAACAAACTTTCTCCTGGAACTTCTTATGTCCAAAGAGGTAATGCTGTTTTCTCCTAAAAAGTACACTTTTTAAGACCAACACAAAATGTGAAAAAAACACAATCACAATGGGGGGTTTTTAATGGTAAGAAAGAGGAGGGAATTCTCTTATTGAACAGCTGTGAGACAACATTTGCATTGCGATGCCCCCAAGCTAACAAACACAATGAATACAGTCACGCTGATCCAAAGCTGACACTTTGCATAACTGTCTCGTGTCTCGCCAATTATTGAGGCAAATGAACTTTATCACTCTAAAGCATCCCCTCCCTCAAGCCCTGATAATGCAAACTAAGGTGATGGTGGTAAAAGCTGACATAATTTATCAAATAGGAGGAATCTGATCCCAGGCTTTTCTTAGTTGAGAAAATTCATAATCAAACTGACAATTATTATTCAGATTTTAGATTGGTAATTCTAATGTAAGTGATCATACTCACTTTAGACTGTTATTATCCAAGAATATGTTCATTATGATCCAATCACAAAAATATAAGGGTTCATACACCTGCTGGTTTATGAGTCATTTATGTGTAGCGATTAGCACTAAATGTACTGCCTCTAAAATGTGAATTCCAGGACGCGACGTCAGTATTCTTTGTTTAAGCGTCTTTGGCTGCATAATTAATTGAAGTTGATGCAAAAAGGTTTTTAGGCCAAAAGTCAACACTTTTGCTTTTATTTTGTTTTGGTTAAAAAACTGGCAGTGGATATATTGACAAAACAATTTTAGATACATTTCTTTTTTCTTTGATTAAACCAAAAGCTTGTGCTTTCTATGGGAAAGTCTTATCCTTAATTAAAAAAAAAAAAATCATTTTCCCAAATATAGCACAACGCCCCACATCGTCCCAGAGCACAAATGGATAGACTTCTTATATAAACACTTACAGGAAAAGAAGTTCACACAGATTATCACTGAATCATTAACAACAGCCCATGTTTCCGGTAAAAGTGCCAACGGAACTGCTGAAAATATTTCTGTAAATTAACGGAGAGCTGTTAAGGATATTTTTCCTTCAAGTTAGGCTACTCCTCTATTTTTATGGTGAGTGAAATTGAACATCTTGGTGTTTTTAACATGTTCTTGAGGCATTTTTTCAGATTATGGAGGACACGTAAATATAAAATTAAACTTAAAATTGCATTTCTGGGTATTTCTTTATTCAAACGTTCTGAATCAGGTGAAAACTCAAGACTGCCATTTGAAAAAACCAACATGTTTGTGATATATGCTGAGGTGGGATACAAGCCCTTTGCTCCACTACACAACAGCCAATGGTCCCACCCACAACTCAGAGGTGAATTTCTAATGAACCCCTGGGGCTCTGCAAAGACGATGTCCAATAGAAAAAGCAAACTTTAATTATGTAAAAATCATAGTTTTAAGACGGCTTTTACAATAGATCAAAAGATTATTGGGGTGGTACTTGAAAGAATATTATAGTGTGGAATGTCTAAGCAGTATATAATAATATATATATATATATATATGTGTATATATAATTCTATCCAGGCAAAAATCATAATTATTATTTTTTCCTGCATGATTAATTTTCAACCAGTTGGCATTTCTGGGAATTGAAAAAAAGATGCTACCCAAACGTCACCACGAATCCGAAGCCCTGATTGGTCAAAGTTTGGTTTAAATTTTGACGCTCATTCAATTGACCTGTGTTTTGAACGTTCAGCCTGAAAACGGTTTTAAAAATACACATAGCTATGCATGAAGCCCAAAATGCCCACTTAAAATGGGTCTTTTTGTTGGAAGTTGTTGCGTGTTTCCAAAGCCGGTGGGAACGTAGCTTAAGACTTTCAACCTTTCAAGTGTTCGTACATTGCCAGGGACACAGTAAACATCAAGCTCCACCTTAACTGATATTAAAAAAAAAAAAAAAAAAAAATAGAAACGCTATACAAAAGCCAACTAATAGCTGGCAAAGTTTAGTGTCTGCATGTAAAACACATTTGATTTTTTTTATCCACTGCTGCTCTAGCTGTGCAGTCAGCGTGTCTCACCCCTAACACACACACACACACACAACCTGACATCCATAAGTGTGCACATGTGCATGAATATACCATCCAACCAGCATGGAGCTGTTTTTGCTTCACTGCTAGCTTTTGAGGCTTCATGCTGCTGGAGGCGTGCAGGCATAACATCTGCTCTCTGCTAGTAAGAGAGGAGCAGAGGAAAAAAAAATGTCTTCAATAGACAGCCCATTTTTCTTACCTTTGACCCATTCGCAACGGGGCAGATCCCCTTCTTTTCATGCTGATGTGTGCCTACCTCTTTCTATTAAACTTTTTCCTTTTATAGGGAACAGAGCCACCATTTTAAGCCACTTTCAGGGTGGTGTTTAACAGCAGCCCAACTTAAAGGTGAACACTAAAGACTGGGAAGTTCAGCAATCAACAATGAGAATGAGAAGATTTCGATTGTACCCTTTTATTTTGCTGGGCCACATAGTTAGTTATTTTTACACATGCCCACAAAAACATGTACAGTATGTATTTCTATACCTCCCCCATATGAGTGATTGCCCTGAAGCTCTGCTCCTCTGGACAGAGATCCTGGAATCGGTAGCAGACCCACTCCTCCCTGTTAGAGGCTCACGATATTTTTTTATTTTATTTTTTTTTAAATCAAGCACAGAGGATACTAAAAAAGTAGTTTACATTGGGGGGGTTTAGTTAACTCTAGCCCACGTCTGCCAGCTACAGCTGATGAGGTTTGGTGCAAAATATCAAAGCGGTACAAATCTCATGTATCTTGCTCCAGGCTTTTTCTTTCAAAACTCTATTCCGATGTGTAAAATACTTGTCATAGAATTCCAGCCGGACACAAACTACAACTATTAACGTCATTGGCACTTCTGTGAATTAAAAGGGACGCCATCCATACGGCACTATCAAATCCCAGCTCCTGATTGGTCAAGGTTTGACCTGGTTTAACCGCCAACCATTGTCTCTATATAGAAAACAGGACTAAGTAACCCCCTCCCCCCTGGCGTCCCACATAGGAAGTACCTGCTAGCTCCAAGAAACCAAAATCCCATAGACTTCTATAGAGAAATAAAAAACTGTTACTCGCTCATTCTATTAGTCAGAAAAATCTTTTTTAACATCTTCTTGCTTATCCTAATTTTCTTTTCATTATTTTTTTCTTTATTGCAAGTTATTCAAGTTATTAACTGACCAATCAGATGCCTCACTAAAAGCATGTGGTGCCCGCTGGCCCCCACCTCGTGCATTTGACAGATTCTCCTGAGCTCACATTCAATGGAAAGGGGGTGGACGCCGAACAAGCGGACTCATGATTCGCAACTATAGTTGCCATAGAAACCTTGACCCAGACCACTAAGACAAATCACTGTCTTCTGGCTCCAACATGGCGACGGCCGTATAACAGAAAAATGGCGACTGAATTGACTTCATTTCACTGGATCTGGAGGTAAACCATTCTGTATGGGTGACGTCGCACCCACTCTGTGTAGTTGTCTATATACAGTCAATGCTTGCATCACGTGTCCAACAGCCACGTGGTTTATACATAAAGCCAGATGACGGTTATAAAACCTTGCAGAGTTACACATGAATGCAAGAGTTTTGAACACTGAAACCCGAAATGCACGTTTACGTGGACTTTTATTTATTAGTGGTCAACTGAATTCGCGTTGCACTGGGCAGGGTGAATATTCTTTGGCGTACCGTAAATTTTTGACCGTTTACGCGATCAGTGTGAATAAGCAATTAACGTAAACTAACTGTTCATGAAAATCGCATTCCATTTGTAAACAGTGCAACGACGCTTTTCTTTGGGATAGAATCAACTGATTGTGTAAACCAGGGGTTTCCAATGCAGGCCTCGTTGGCGGGTTTCCCTTTGTTTTCCAACCAACCATTGAAGTTCCTCATTGGCTAAACACACCTGATCCAGGTGATCAGAAGCAGGCAGGGTTTTTGGGAAAACCAGCAGGAGGCCGGCCCTTGAGGCCTAGATTTGGACACCCCTGGTGTAAACATTTCACTACTGTAGAGTGTTGTATATCAGCACTGGACTTTACCATACTTGCGTAAACAGTTGAAGAGTTATGTTAGTCCAAAGAATGTATACACTGAAACTGAAGCTCTGGTATAAAAAGGTTAAAAAAATGGCAAAACATCTCCTTCCCATATCTGAATTTCACACATCTCAAAGAAGAACAAAGTTCTTGTAAGAACTTGCAGGATCCCATCTAGATGATAAAGTGTTTGACATTTGTGTAAATTGCTGAATTCTGTTTGTAACACTGTGTTAGCAATAAATGCGTTTTGAAAATGCCTTTTCCTGATTAATAACTATTATTCAGCAGCAATCAATATCCTATTAGTTAGTAAATTTATGCTTAAAGAAGCACACTCAATAACAATATAAGGTGGAGAAGAAAAGCACAAACACACACTAATCACTCGGTTTGACCTGCACAGATGGCCTCCCCTCTCTCCACCGTTTCTCATTTTGATCTGCACCTCTCCGTTTTCTCTTGCCCCATCTTTTCCACGAATGCCTCTTAGACGCCCACAAAGTATCACACGCTCTCTCCCACCGTGAGTTATCTGTGCTGCACCACATAAATTCACTGCATGGTTAAAGAGAGAACCAAAGAGGATTGACGGCAAGAGAAAGCAGGTAAGAACCACTGAACGCCCACAAGTGTGCAGAAAATCACTAGCACATGCTGAGATACTGACACCCACAGCCCATCTGTCACATAAGAACCTTACTTCTTCTTTTCTATGTTTTATTTTCTCTTGATATGACACTTTTTTAATCCTTCACAGGTAAACCCCCTTTGCACTGTGACCAAAACACATCACCATCACGTAATCAATTTGATAATAAAGGAGCTGCTGTCACTCTTGTATCTGTCACGGCACTTGTAAAGAGGAACGTCTGTTGCAAAAGTAAAATCTGAAGTGCGCTTCAGCGGTAAGGTCAAAAAGTGATGCATTTTCAATGAAGAAACACAATAGAAATCCTGAAATTCTGCCTTTGATTGTGTTTTTGGGAGACACACAAAGCATTAGTGTGTGTTAGCCACTTGTCAAAGCTGCTTCTGTTCCCTCAGGTACTTGAAGCTGTGCTCCAAGATGTGTTAATACAATATATCTGACTAAAATGGATTCAAAACCTTCAGATCTTTAATATTTTACATTTTAAAGAGTCAGTTCAATGAAAATGGTGCTTTTGTTGTTTTTAACATGTTGTGGGATTTTTCTCATGATGGAGGACCTGAGAAAAATTCCGATTAAAACTGTTTTTTTACATTTCTTTATTCAAGTCAATGTAAACCAGGAGCGAACAATAAAATGCTGTTTGAAGTCGATTGTAGTTGAGTAAAATCTACAATCGGCAGCTGCCTGCTCGGCTCCATTCCAGACTTTTGTTGCACCGCTTGGGGTTGTGAGGGGCTGTAAACTAGCAAGAGAGAGTGTAAACTAAGGCATAATGGGAAATGAGGGATGACTCACTTCGCACAAACAGTCCCGCCCACAACTCTAATAAACTCTAATGAACTCCTGCCGCTCTGCAGAAACTGTCCTAGAAAACAACACAGGTTTTTTTCCGATTTTGGCTAAAAACCACACAATCATCATTAAAAGACAGCTGGAAAAAAATGATCAGAGTGAGTTACGTGCATCACAAGAAAGCGTTGTCGATTAGCTCTAATAGTTTTGTCATGTTGTGCATTGTATTGATAATAATGATGCAATTTTTTCTTTGTTCAAAAATTTGGTAATATTGGGAGAAACTTGCTTCTAAACATGTAGAATCTAGTGGTAAAAAATGGTAAATTTTTTATAAATTTGTCCTCCAGTCACTTCTTTAGAGGGTTCCCACAGCAAATCAATTGTATCCTCCTCACGCTTACTACAGAGGCAGAGCTAGAACATTTTAATTGGGGGCGGAAGGGGGGCAGAGGCCTTTTGAAGGGTGGCAAAAGACCAGAGTGGAACGCCATTACAAATGAAAAGCTAAAACGTACTTATTTCTAACAGTTTCATTATTATACGACACTGTGCAGCCCGATCAGTAAACTTTTTATTTGCTTTTAAGAAAAGCTACAAAACTTGTCAGCCTGAGTAAATCCATGATTTAAAAAAAAATTGATAAACATAAGTGCCCCACATCATTTCGGGAAGTAGCTTTAGAAATTAACACAAAAAAAACTTTTTTGGGAAAAAAAAAACATCTATTGCATCAAAAGAACAACAAAAATAGCTGTCTGTGTCTAAATCAGCAAAACAGAAAGCATGTCACACGGCCACCCGGGGCATCCTTAACTGTAAGGTTTGAAATCGAGCCTTTAAGCTCAAACGCTGTGTTACAGAGCTTCTCATAACCAATTTAACACTAGAAACACAAAAAGCAGCATTATTCTCAGATGGTGATTGACAGAAAGACTGGAACAGCAAAAGGCGAGGTTACCCGGGGACCGTTGAAGGCCAAAAACACAAGTCTGGGCAAAAGCACAGCAATGTTGTATTCCCAGTACAGCACTTTCTGACCCTAATCTTCCATGTTTTAATTAAAAGGTTGTCATGGTTAAGTATGACAGGCCACTAATCGGATTTTATCATCTCTCTTGTCAATAGATTTGTACCAAAACTATTTATTTTTTACATTTGTTGCGATTTTGTTGTCATCCAAGCTAATTATGTCCTGGATTGGGTTTTTTTGTTTGACAATGAGGCAATTCTATCAGAAGTGCATTAGTTGTTTGTCTTTTGGCTGCTTCCCAAGGGGGGGGGTCATCATAGCCGAATAATTCCCATGGGGATTTGACAGAGGGTTTACACCAGGCGCCGTTCCTGATGCAAAAGCAGGAGAAGATACCTAAAGCCAGCTCTAAATCCGAGCAGATTTACAGAAGAAAATCTATACCCTCCTTGCATGACCTCCAAAATCAGAAAATCTAGGGATAGACTGACCTTATTCATGAGCAGGCAGGGTTACAGTTGGGGAGCTGGCTAGTTCAGGAGGAGGAAGATCTGAATCCCACTCACCATCAGGACCGCTGGAGTCACCAAGAAACACACGGTAACCTGGAAACTTTGGTCCAGATGGTGAATACTCAATGAGCGGGTTGTTTTCAACCAGGGCAGAACCATAAGAGAGGCTACAGAAGGGTTTGGAAAGAAAGAAAAAGACACTACAGAGACAAATTAAAGCTGAGAGTGGCATTTGTACAGTTTGCAGGCGCTACCCGCCCTCGCCGTGCACCTCTTCCTGCCCACCTCACTTGCTAAGCAGCCGGTACGCACCCCCATCCTCATGGCACCCCCTTTTACAAATTGGTATAGAAAGACAACAACACATTTTTCAAAAAGTCGGTTTTCAGTTGCTTTTATCTCCATGGCAACCATTTAATGTTTTGGTTTCCAGGAGATACCGAACAGATCGAGATGAGCTTCAAAAGAATTGGCAAAAGCTAAATTTTGGATTTCCTAAGCAACAGAGGTTGTTTGCAAACCATGCCCACATTCCTAAAATGTTTCTATCCTACAATTTGTTCAGCTCTAACCAGCGATCCATGCATTCAATTTTCACATAATTTTCTTAAAAAATGTGTGAGTAACAGGAGAACACCACATTTGTAAGTTTGCCGCGCGTACGGCGTTCAAAATCTACAATTTCTAATTGCAACATTTTTTTTTTTCCACAGTAGCTTCACGGTGACGCATGAGAAGCTCGGAGACGATAGAACATAATTCTGTGGACCAGTTTTAATTTATATTTTGTACTGAAGGTGTTTTCATTAATTTTGGAAAATTAGGCTTGAGTTGAGTCAAGCTGCCGGCATTTATGTGTGAAATTTTGCGAAAATGCCTCGACCAGAAGTTTCCTTTTCCCATATTGTTGGTAAACACGAAAACCACAAAATCTCATACTTGGCCACAAAAGTCATCCAAAAATAATAAAAATTTTGTTAGCGTAAATATTTTATAATGTCATCATTTTAGGAGCGGGTGGGGGGGGTCGTTCACTATGCTCAAAGTGTATTTTCGCGGGGCGTTTGCAAATTTTGTTGAGTTTTCGCACATGTGACGGGTCACATTTTTTGCTCAAAGATGTAGAAATCTTTCCAGCTGTGAAAACAGTCTGGTCCTTGCAGTCAGTGACTGCTGCGGCCCAGCATAACGCATTCATGTAGTGACAAATCACAGGTAAGTCATCCTAATGTTTGTTCCTTTCCATTAACAAGACTTTGGAGGAGAAGAGCTCAGCAGCGAGTGAAAGGTGAAGCGAGTTGCTCATCACCCTCCTTAGAGAGCGGCTGCCGTCCTTCTACTGTCCTTGTACTTGGATTAAAGTTGATTAAAGCATCTGAGTTAAACATTTTAAAATCAACTAATAACTTCCCTGAAGGTCAAAATTGAAACGCATTTTCCATCGCCATAATTCAATTTGGAATAAGTGATAATTGTCAGAAACAGATGAAAGGTGCAGATTAAATTTGCTCTTTTGCTATAAAAAAAAGATTTCTTTAATCAAATTTCTTCCTGTGTGTGTTTGTGTGTGTGAGATAGAAACGCTCTTAAGATATGAATCACTGACAGTAATCAATGTGCATGCTGCCAATTGATAAGTCTTAAAATTATAGGTCTGACTCCTGAGGAGTCTGTGCATTTCTCTGCAATAACCCTCACCACATGTCACTTATGGAGTCAGCTTGTGGTCTTTTTCTGGCTGAAGATGGTTATAAACAAGTAGGGGTGTAACAATTCAATCTAACAACGATTCGATATTTATGGTTTCTGTTTTGATTCACCTTGATTTTGGTTCATTTTGAACGGTCACATTCCCTGCCTAAAATGGATCCAGGACATCTTTAGCCAAAACTTCAACCAGTGTGACTCAGAGATAAATACCTGCAGTACTGAACAGTGCAGGTGAAGTTTTCCACATTCCTTGTATTTTTAGCAAGATAATCGAGTGTAAGCAAATATGTGTACAAGTAACAAGTAAGCAAGAATTATTGACAAATCCATTACCATTATAGTTTTGTAAAGTTTAGCCTACTGTTGTTTTTCCACATCCAAATAATCCAAAGGGAACATTATTAGAACATTCTAGCCCACTGTATATGGTCACATGACTTTGGTAAATTCAAAGTGTTTCCACACATTGGACTGGAATGATGGACTGATCCATTTCTGCTGTCATGTTGTTTTATGTTATAGTAAAATAAAACTGCCGTACCTCCATCCAAATGTTGTTTTCCTATTTTGATTTATCTTGTTTTGAAAGGATTTTTATAATAGTATTGTTCGATTTGCTTCTACCTCGGACAGATCAATCTGGTTTGATTCTAGAGATTAAAATCGATTCATCGGTTAATTGTTACACCCCTCCAAACCAGGGATTTGTTCGTTAAAAACGTAACCACGGGTTCTTTGCTTTCACACCGCCCTTGTCAAAGCGTGTTTAAGCGACCACTTAAAAAAATAAAGTCTATGTAATTGTGCATTTCAGGCTGTTTTGCGCACGGACCGTGTGGAGAAACCGTGTGGCCATTGAACACCCACTCTGATAAAAATCCTGTTTATGTGTTTTTAACATGTGCGTCTTTTTTATGACGGAGGACATTTATTAAGAAACTTAGGCTTACGATTTCATTTCTGTGTATTGTTATTTCATTCAAATTATTGTGAATCAGGAGCAGACGAAAAAAATGCTGTTTGAAAAAGTGACTGTGTTCTAGAAGGCGACACGTTTTTTTTTAATTTTGGCAAAAACGGCATAATGATAATCAAAATGTCTCAAAATATCGCTTTAAAAATAGAGTGAAAGATGATCAGGAGGAGACTTAAAGTTATTTAATGTAGAGCTCCGTTCTTTAATTTTTTTTGGTATGTTTGTTTTTTCAGAAAAAAGGATGGGATCAACCCATCTTTACCATTGAACGCTTTTATTTGTTTTTGTTTTTTGGGATTGTGAGGTGGTTGTTGCTGATATGTCAAATCACATTTTGCCCTTACAGGACAAACAATTACAGTTTTTTTTCTATGTGGGACAAATTTACATAGATTATTTACCCTACAGCAAAAAAAAAAAAAAAAGTATTTTGTACCTTTCTGGAAAATCCAGATAAGAAATCCTACTAAAAGCAAAGAGTAATGTAGAATGAGAAGAATGCAGCCGACAGCCCTGCATCTAGACTGGACATAAGTATACACACACACATACACACACATATGCTTTGGAATACAATCTACAGTTGATGGACTTAGAGTAATCAAGTGGAACATTTTGACAAATCGCCCGGGCCGAATCAGAGGCGCTGACTTTTGCACTGCTCTTGGCAGCAGTTCCTTGCAAAGTTGGCAAGTCACTTTCTTCTGCATAAAAGAGGTTTACAGTTCCATTGCTAGAAGCAGCAGGACTGTTGCAGGTTGACAATGATTTTGCAGGGTACTCCTGAGGTGATGGGGCTTTGCTGATCACAGCAGCATGATGATTATTGATGCATGGAAGTCTGGTCCTAGGCCTTTAGTATTATGCCCCCCCCCCCACACACACACACACACACACAATTCTGACTTTGTAGCGTATCTAGTTACTAGAATTGCTTGATCTTTTCACAAGTTGGAGTTGCTGCTTTGCATGGATACTAGAAGTAATCATGGAATAAAAAAAAATAATAATAATAATCAAATTAGCTATTTATGGCTTATCAAACTAATTAAAGAGTAGAAATTCTTTGGGTGTGTTCAGTTTTCACATTTAAGATTTTGAAGTCATCTGTATGAACATTTTTATATACCAAAAAAAAAACTGCTCTCCTGCATATTGGATCTATTGCCTCCAGTCCCCGACAGAAGTTTACACCTTAGAGGAAGGAGAATGGAAAGATGAAGAGTGAAAGATAAAAAAAAGCTGCTACATGGAGCAATTTGAAAACATTTTCATGTGCAGCAATAGTAAATAACTCAATGGACTTTTTTGGAGATGGAGAACACCGTTCTTGATGAAAACCTAATTAATATTTATTCCTGTGAAGCAACCATACTGTCAGAGCTTAATATCAGCCAGTGCTTAGTCAGAATGCACCAAAATCCACCAAACCCCTTTTGGGGTCATGGAGCTGCTGGAGCCTATCCCAGCTACTGTGTAACAAAGTGTGGAATACAACCTGGACAGGGACACACATCCACTCCTAGGGGCAATTTAGAGATACCAATGAACCTATGTTTTTGGACTATGGGAGAAAACCAGAGATCCCTGGAAAAACCAAACTCCACACAGAAAGGTCCCAACCAGGATTTAAACCAAGGCAAGATGCTAACCACTAGATCACAATGCACCAAGCCCTGATGCTGCGTTAACCCTGTCCTCTGCAACACACGTTCAAGCACCGACTTCCTATAAATAAATCTGTGTAAATGCGCATTTCAAACTTAACAAAACTCTTGCGTTCACATGTCCCTACGTAGGTTTTTAAAGAACGTTTTCAGGCTCCACGTTCAAAACGTGCATTCAGTGGCCGCTCGTCAAACCAATTGAACTTTGAATCACGGAGTCGGATTGGGTAGTTACGTATAGATGGCTTCACTTTCAATTTAGGGAAGTTCCAACCGTTTGATCATGGAGGAAAAATGTATAATCCCGGCTCGTGCCCAGTCGGAATTACAATATATGGCCCCAAGTCTTTCCTATATCAGAATAGAAATGTGAAAGAAACAGCCAGGAGCTAGATTCACGAAATTTTAACCACTTTGACATTTCACACCAAGCCTCTTTCCAACTGTGAGTACATGCGCCAGTGTTGGATAGCGACAGTTCAGTGTCAACACCATATGCTAAAAACACAAGTAAAGAAGCCACGTTGAAGAACCCATGTTTAGCATGTTCTAGAACGAAAATCACATGCCCCGTGTGAAGGTAGCATTAGTCAGGAGCCATCCGTGCCCAAAGATGTTAGCCAGAGATGTTCAACAAAAAGTTAGTTGAACAATTTGTTATATTTTTCTTTCTTCTTGTCTTGAGATGTGTGTTGGCGGCTGCAAATTCTAGATGGATTCATGATTTTCAATCAAATTCACAAACAGTGACACTGTTAGATAAACATACAAAGTAGCAAACATGTTGTTGTTGTTTTTGCTCATTCTGAACCAAAGTCTCAAATGTTCTGTGAAAAGTTCTCCTTCAAAAACTAAAATTCCAAAGCTCCAGCTTTTGTGAGTTTAGCGACTGTCCTTGCTCTTTCACACACCTCCTTTGTTCGACAACATCAACACACTTTTATGCACATAGAAACACACAAACTGGTAAACAAGTACAACATCTTCCTAAACAGCTCTTGCATCTCCAAACTTGGTTGCCATGGTAACAGCAGTGGGAGAGACACAGAAAGAGAGATTAAGTTAAAGTGAGAAAAGGAAGACATCAAACCCCTTTTAGCTCTGTCTGTTCTCTGCTTCCTCCTCTGATTTTTGTCTTTACCTCGACTATGAGACCCTATAAAAGGTATCTTTTTGCCTACCTCTGGATTTGGAGAGCCTGCTAAATTCCGTCATTCGTCTTCCTTCTCTTGCTACAAAGAAAATATCCAGTTTTGCGTGCATCTTTTGTGGCCTGCTGCTCTACATAAAATCCATATTTTCTATGGAGTGTAGCCTCTCCAGCGTGCACGTTAGCCTGCCCGCTCGCCTCATTTGCTGCCAGACCGTTAGATGTGCTCTCTGAACATAGACATTTTCTTTTGCCAAAGCTGTTTGCGCCAGATTCCCACTGGGAATTTGTTTTTGAAAAAAAAAATGTCTGTTGGCATTCTGACTAATTCTGACTAATTTTGATATTGCAAAGCAACTTTTCCAACCCTAGGGAGAACTGTATCACACAAAACACACAAACTCAGACTGTACCGCACAAGAATAAACAACAAAATAAAAATTCTAACTTTTAATTATCCGTCTAACTAAGCCAAAGGTCATGAGGGTCTGTCGATCCCTCCCAGCAGTCATCTGTCAATAGATCATGAATTTGTTACAAACAAAACAATCTTCCAAAAATATTCATTTGTGTTTATTTTGTTAACATTATAACCTAATAAAAGACATGGGGAGGAAATAGATCAATAAAGTCCCATTTTAACTCTCAATATAAGACAGTGTGCTGCATCCAGGAGTTACATTGTACTGATTAATGGCATGCTGGGTACTCTTTCCTTCTTCAGTGCTCCTGAGACTCATCTCCCAGAGGGGGAGAAATAAAAGAGATTGCACATGGAAGTGATGGATTCCTTGATCAGATGATTTCTGCAGCTATTCTGGAGACTTTGGCCTATTTTTGACTGTCTGGCATGAAAACGTTGGAAGCAAAATCAATTTTCAGCCAGGTGTTGATGTATGTACACAGAAGTATCTTTTATTTTTGACTGATGCCGACACATGTGTAAAAGGGAGGATGAAGCATGGAAGGCACACCACATCACTTCTGTTTAGATAGAGACGGACCCAGAGGGGCTGGGTGTAAATGCCGCCGTGCCTTTAAGGCTGTCAAGGCTGTGATTACAGCCTATTGTTAATACAAATCACAGCCCTCTGACACGCTTTATCTCTCTCTCACGCACTTCTCATGCTCACATCAGTGTGGTGGCCCAATTTCCTTTCAACTTTCAAATTTCAGTTTTATTCACGCTTTTGTGGCCCTAATCTGTACAGAATCCTTCTCCAGGAATCTTAAAGACCCACTCCAATCAAATTTTGATCAATTTTTATGATTCTGCTGTTTTAGTGAAAATCAGAAAAACCTGTGTCATTTTCTTGGACATAGTTTCTGTAGAGCGACAGGAGTTCATAAGAAATTAACCTCTGTGTTGTAGGCGGCACCACCCCACTTCCCCTCACCCTCCTGTTTTCGTGCTATCGCACTAGCTAACAGGCCCTCACACCCCCAACCTAACATTACCGGTGCAACAACAATGGTGAGTCAAATCATGCTAAAAGCATGAAATTAACCATTTTAATCAGTGTTTCTTTAAAACACGGGTTATTTCTTCAACCCAATTGATTGATATACTTTTGAGCAACTGTTTTGGGTACGGTAATTGTAATTTGGGGAGTTATCGGGTTTCATTTTAACTAAATCCATGAGTTTTTTTTTAAATTAAAATAAGCCAGCAAAAAAACTTAGTTCCTTTTTAACCTTGAAGTTTGGTTAAAAAACAACCCAACTTAGGTTATTTTAACTAGTTTTTAGTGTGAAACTAGGTTTGGGGTTAGCAGTCAAATAGTCGTCAAGACTTTATGGTTTTTCTTGTCTGTCAAGGTGTTTCATGACCCGTGTCCAAAGGGTTTCACTGCATAACGTATGTAGATACAAGAATGCAAAATATAAGAGGACATGATGAAGATCACCTAGCTGAAGAAAAAATATTTGCTTGATTGATATAACAAAACAAAATGTTTGGATCTCAGCTGACGGTAGTTAACGTTTACTAGTGGTACATCACTATTTTTTTATTATTTTTTTTTACCTCTGTTGGTTAAGTGGGGGGCTTGCAGGAATTCGATTCTCAGGTTAAGATCCATCCAGTGTGGGTCCTTGGGCAGGACGCTTCACTGGATACTGCCTAATTATGTGGCCACAAGGGGTCCATGTCCTGTGCCGGTCCCCAGCCTGGAGAAAATACAGGGCTGTGTCAGGAAGGGCGGCTGTAGGGCGACGTTGACCCCTGATCGGTAGGTTGCAGGTATGATTCCCGTCAAAGTGACACTGAACCCCATCTTGCCATTTACCATTTAGCGCAAAATATCTGTGGCAACCCCTGAAGGGAGAAGCTGAAAGGTGAACAACGAGGATCACTCAATCATATGCAAATCTCTTTCTGGTGTGCTTCTCCAGTTTAAGATATAACTACAGTCTGGCTATTGTCAAATATTCCCGCCTATTACAGTGACCCGTTTAGGCTATAGCTTCTTTTAACCAGATTGTGACCTTTGGCAAACATTACATTAATAAGGCGATCAGGAAGATAATTCACGCTTCCTAATCAGAATGTATTGAAGAAAAAAGATGTTTACTGTTCTTTTAACAAGGACTATTTTGTATTGCCCTAGCATAAAAAGCCTTTCTCGTTAACTGCCCACTCCGAAGTAGAATTTTCACAGGTGAAATTGGTCTTAAAAGTCATTAAATTGAATGTTGTTATCGTCAAACATCTCACAATTACTATGAAACAAATATGAGTAAAATACAAAACCATAAACATTTTGGCCTGAGGGTCAAATAAACAAAGCACTGCTACCAAAACTGCTGTTAACTTCCCGAACATGTTAAATTAATCATGTTATACTATTTCAGAAAGGTTCAGACTTTTTTCCATGAGTAGGAAGTGCATCCTACCAAAACAAATATTTAAAATTTAAAACTGTTTGACCTTGTGAATTTAAATATTTATGGAATCTCCAGTAAAAGCAACGATAAATCTTTCAACATGCAGGTCACTATAACCCTACTCACTCCACCACTTACTCTCTTAGGACAAAGACATTTGACCTTATTTAAGTTACATCCCTTTGTTTACTTTATTGCTCTTTTTGTAACTTGTGTCCCCCCAGAATCATAGTTAAAGGTTATGTGACCTATTCCCAATAACAAGGTATTCACTATTTTTTGTGTCCGAATCTATAGTTAAAATGTTTGTCTGCTAGAAAATTTGCAGAAATCTCTGCATCTATACTCCCTAGATTAGCAAATATTGACCACAGTGTATGTGTTTAAACAATTGTTCATTTGAAAAAAATCAAAATAAATGTATTTTTTTTTAATAAATCATGTTTTCATCATCAGAACACAACGAATTCCTAAATAGTTGTTGTATAAGGATAATTTATTAGGTTTTAGTATAGAAAATTGGTAGATAGATAGATAGATAGATAGATAGATAGATAGATAGATAGATAGATAGATAGATAGATAGATAGATAGATAGATAGATAGATAGATAGATAGATAGATAGATAGATAGATAGATAGATAGATAGATAGATAGATAGATAGATAGATAGATAGATAGATAGATAGATAGATGACTTTATTAATCCCACAATGGGGAAATTTCATTTATCTGAAATGGTAATGAAATGGTGACATGGTATTTGCCCTTTGAAAAATAGGATTGTAGTGAGCATGTGTCCAAATTGCATGAAAGTCCAGGCACTAGATCAGGGGTGTCCAAATCCAGGCCTCAAGGGCCGGCAACCTGCTGGTTTTCCAGAAATCCTGCCTCATCTGCTGTTGATGACTTGGATCAGGTGTGTTTAGCCAATAAGGAGCTTCAACGGCAGATTGATTGGAAAACATATAGGACACTGGCCCTTGAGGCCTGGAATTGGACACCCCTGCACAAGATAGTCCCACACTATGGGCACTATTGATTGCACTATAAGGTCCAGTGTCAATAAACGGTGTATTTTCAAACTACTGGCGCATCAACCTTTAAGGCACATTAAGTGAGGCAGAGGAGTCAGAGATAAGGTCATTCACAATGGCCATGTCAGAATTCCCACCCTAACCCCTATAGTGCACTATATAGTGCTGTATGAATATACAATTCCAAAATCGAGTGCCCAAGAAATTTCCCAAAAGTCTCTGCAAAAAACCAGTGTGCATCGATGCTCACTAGATCAGCGAATATAGACCACAATGCATTGCGTCAGAACAATTTTTGCCCCCAAAAATGTATTTAAATCTTTGTTTTTTAAATCAATCATCAACGTTTTTATCTTCAGAAGACAGTGAACTCATAAATAATTGTCGCAAAATGCACATATCAATTCGATTTTACATTTGTGAAATCGATGAGGGCATATCTGCCGTTTAAAATAAAATAAAGATGGTGATCATGGTGTCCGAATTGCTTTTAAAATCCAGGGCACTACATAGTCTCATACATAGTTTTTTAGTTGTTGGGGATTAGGGTGGGAATTCGGACAGAGCCTATGATGCTGCTACACGTTAGCCGTCCCAAGCTTTTTTGCAACTTGTAAAAAGAACAGAGTAATACCTCTAGAAAAAAGGTTACCATGACTATGCTAACTACCAACCCTGTTAGTAAGACATAAAAAAATAAAACACAGTATGACACTATTACATGTTAGCCCTGTAAGCGTATTTACAATCATTTAACAGTAAGCCCAACCTTGTTAGTACCACATAAAAAATACACAGTATGTCACAACTACCCATTAGCTGCGTTAGTGTATTTACAATAACACCCAACCAAACATTATGAAGGGGTTAGGGAGTAGTGACTGCATTTGGACTTAGCCAAAGACTTAAAGTCTGCTTTTTTTCATTTAACTAAATAGTTTTGATTTGGTTATTTTTAATACATAAAAATGAAATGTAGTGAAATAAACACCACACAAAGGTTCACGCTCTTTCAAATAGTCACCTAAATACATGCAACACGGCACATTTAGCTTCACTGGAACAAACAATTGCAGTATAATCACTGATTACTTTTATTGCAAGATAACCCAAACAAACTTAATCGTAAAGTGGCTCTTCTTCCTAATTGATTGGCCTTCTTGTGCAAGTTCTAGTTCAAAGACCTGCTGTTATCAAAGCCGATTAGATAACAGGATAGCTTCAACGGGAGGGTTTGGCACATGTCCAGTGATGCTAGATCAAATCTGGCTGCTCCAGCGTTCTGTTAAAAGCCCCAGTTCAAGCTTCAGCCTAATAAACTGTGTAAAAACATGACTGTAAAAAAAAGAAAAACACTTGGTCTCTTTATCCTACTTATGCATTCAGAAGAAATGATTATCCTGGAGTATTTTTTCGCTTCCATTTGAAGTGTACACTTTAACAGCCTGAGGAGAAAACCGCTCTCCAGTCTCACAGAGTGGCACTGTTTATCTTTGTATCACTTGCCAAATGGCAGAATAGCAAACATAGTTGTTGGAAAGTGTTTAATCTAAATTATCTTTCTGTGCTTCTCCCATAAATCAGCAAGCAGCTTTTCATTTTTGAATCTGCAGCTTTTATTCTGACCCTAGCTTGCCAGAAGCAGCTTGCAGCCCACTTAGAGTACTTAGTATTATAAGATCACTCATTATCATAATAAACAAGTTATTATTCTGGAACTTGATTAATAAAAGAACTTAAAATACCATACACACACACACACACACACACACACACACCTACATACATAAATTCGGAAACCAAAATAATCAGTCATCCACAGATTAAAGACATATATCCTCCCAAACACTCATGAAAGGAACCTAATATCTCTATTACACAGACTCACTGACACCATAAAAATATAATTTTCTGTGAATCTTATATGAGTCACTCAACTATAGTTTCTCAGATCAGTTTGAAGTGTGGGAACATCATGAAAAAACACGGCACTTGCTAGTCCATCTGGGACACTTTCACAGTACCCTGAAGGCATCATTTAGAGCAGCCTGCAGCCTTATGCTACGCTCATACCAGGCTCGGAAACGAGCGTTCTACCACTTCCAATGAAGGTACACCGTTCCCGTTCAATGAAAAGTCAATGTAAACGCATGTCAACCTGAAATCACGCGTCGCTAAGTAAGTTCATTGATCGAGCACTGAAAGTTCAACCAGCTGAACTTCTTGAATGCTAAATCTCCACAATGCAGAACTGTGACCAGTCAGGGACTCAGATTAGCGTCCTTTTTGAAACACAGAAGCACCAAAAACTAAAAAACATGATCACAAAGGAGAAATTACCGTATTTTCACAACCATAAGGCGCACTTAAAAGTCTTACATTTTCTCCAAAATGTAGGGGGCGCCCTATGAGATGGTGCGCCTAATGTGTTGTTGGGAACTGCAAGCTATCAGATATGCAGAGGAACATGGGAGCAGCTGCAAGAGAATTCAAGATGAATGAATCCATGGTTCGCAAGTGGAGGAAGCTGGAAAACGAACTCAGACAGTCAAGATGGCGCAGCTCGGGCGATGGATTAAGGGCAGTAACGCCTGCAGAGGAAGCTTTCGCTTCCATTTCAGTCAGACAACTCTTGCAGTAAGAAATATTTATTTGACATTTTCCACATACTTTAGTTGGCATTCACAACTTTTGGTTTGGCATAAAGCTCCGTTCAATTCCATGAGAGATTTCCATAAAACTTTTTGGGTAACAAAACCCCCCCTTTACGGAGCCCACAGGTGGAAGCCGGGGAGGAGGGTGGGGCGAAGAATGAGCGCTGAAGGTAAGAAAGAGAATGAACGCCTGCGCACCTGGCTTAAATAGGACGCTGAGCAGGTGAGTTAATTGACTGAACCGCCCTAGGGTATTAGCTAAGAAACACTGCTACGAGTATCTGCCCGAAAAACGATTGAAAAATCGTCATTTCAGTCAGACAACTCTTGCAGTAAGAAATATTTATTTGACATTTTCCACATACTTTAGTTGGCATTCACAACTTTTGGTTTGGCATAAAGCTCCGTTCAATTCCATGAGAGATTTCCATAAAACTTTTTGGGTAACAAAACCCCCAACACCAAGATCATCCAGAAGAAGAAGAAGAAAATGTGAATGTGAATGTATAATCAGTGTGTAAATAAGATGAGGTGTGTTTTCGGCGGCATTCCATTTTCACTTCATTTCATTTCATTTTCCAGTATGACTGCTATGTGTTTACCCGGTACCATTGACCGTTGGGCCGCTCCCTTCGAGAACCACTCTACGAAGGGAACATACTATCTAGTGTATCTGCTATGTGTTTACCCGGCACCATTGACCGTTGGGCCGCTCCCTTCGAGAACCACTCTAGGAAGGGAACATACTATCTAGTGTATCTGCTATGTGTTTACCCGGTACATTGACCGTTGGCCGCTCCCTTCGAGAACCACTCTACGAAGGGAACATACTATCTAATGTATCTGCTATGTGTTTACCCGGTACATTGACCGTTGGGCCGCTCCCGTTCACCAGGGGAGCATACTATCTGAAGAGAGAGGGAAGAATGAAGGGGAGCCAATATAAATTACTCATACCTGATCTTAGAACGTAGCTCACTTCCCCAAAACAAAACGCCGTGCAGAACTAGAATTTAAACTGCCAAACAACCCGTATGATACACTAACTTAACATCCAAACCAAAGCTTCCGATGGCGCAGTAAGACAAGCTGAACAGCCATTATTCGAACTACTATTAAGCGAAGAACAAGCCTTATGGCCATAACTTCTTCCATTGAGGCAACTAGATATACACGAGCTTAAGTTCATCCATTATTTTGAAGCTCCCAATGACAGTACAACGAACGAGCTTAATAGCCATAATTTTCTCCATTTGGCATAACAACTATAAGCGCTCAAGAAACATCATTTAATTGAGAGCCCATCCAATAGTAAGACGAGTTCAACGCCCATAAGTACTAGCGTCAACGCCCATAATTACCATGCTTCATTGGCATACTACAAAATTGGCTTAAGAACCCAGCTCCAGCGCATACAATGATACAGCTTAGAACATCCTAATTTTTTAAGGCTTCCACCTGGCTATAATTTTTTCTGTAACATCTATAATCGAAGAATTTACATTCATTCTGCTGTTGACATTGATTGATTAATTCAGTAAGAAGTGTCATTGGAATGCAGAGGAGGTCCACCGCCCCGTCACTTTCAGTGCAGCAATAGGTACGTCGAGCAGTCATCGGTGCAGCACCAGATCAAGGAATGCAGGGGAGACATCACTTCCTGGAAACGGAGAAGCTGATCGGGACGTAGGGGTGTGCAAGCTCAGGATGTGGTGCATAGATAAAAACAAAGCAGTATTAGTCTTGACAAGAATATATAAAAATCCCAGATACCGATCAGATTCAAAATGCTTGAGATAAATGAAATAACAGTGCTTCTAAAGAACAAATCTGAGAAGTGAAATTTAGTAGATAGTTAAGGTAAAGACCCATTGTGGATTTATCGCACCCTAGAAACCATCATAATTATAAATTCCAACAGTGAAATGATAGTGAACTATATAACCTGCACAAAGTCTTAACACCAAATTTTTTATATATTCCAAAGATAAGAAAAGTAACCTTTGACAGTTTCAGAGGGACGCACCTTCAGGAGGCCATCGAGGAGTAGGTGATGGGAAGATCAGCCAAGGAGATTGTATATGAGGAAGGTCAACATCCCACGTAGCAAAGGATTACAGCTTGGCTGGATTTGATGCTTTGTACTTGATATCAGTGGTCCTCAAATTAGTGGACAACAAAGTACAGACTACTGAAATTGTAATTAGCCAAGGGCGTCTGGATACTGAAAAAGAGAACTTAAGAGCCATGAGGGACCATAGGTTTTGATAGCATTCTTTTTCTAGACTGAACCTTAAGCATTTAGAGGCGGAGTATAACAAGCCACTAATGGGGAAGCATCTAGTAGACTGTCATCTGCTTAAGCAAGGCAGATAGAAGACTGACTTGTGAACACAAGATTTAACTCTTGAACTAAGCTTGAGTGCACAAGTGATATATTTCCTACGGTCAGGGTAGAAATTGCTCAAGGTGGTATTTAAACATTAACCAAGTCAACCGATGACACAATACTATCATTCACTATTGAAACAGCCTTAATATAATCTCCAAGGATGAAATAACTGGACGACACCTTATAAATCATCAGAGCTGTAGATTCTGGCGGCCGGACAAACACAAAACACTCTTAAATCCTTTCCCCCAAACCAGAAGGCACAGCCTCAGAAGAACAAGTGGAGGGAGCCTGAACACACGACAGTCATCATAACATAACTATGTCAAGCATAGAGAGGGAAGGAACAAACGCAAGACACGAAATCCAGAACAGGAACACAGGGCCCAGGACGGAACTACCCAGAACAAGAATACAAGATGAACGGATGACCATAGGACCAGAGCCACAGCAAATGTCAGGTGGCCCAATCAGTGACAAATCATATTCAAACCAAACAATGAATAAACACGCTGCACAAAAGCCAAAGATGACATAATGGGGAGAGACAAGCAGCAATGAACCATCCGATCCATTGAATAAAATAAATCCGGAAGGGTGGAGGACCATACAGTATAGACAACGCGGAACCCAGATCTGAAAATAAATCCCCCCCCCACAGATATCCAAAAGACCAGGGATACAGAGGAAAACCATCAATAACTCGCAAAATGAGGGGGACCCATCACCTACAAATAAACATTACAGAGCTTCTGCTAAGAATTTGGAAGGTATGAGGACTGCCACGGCAGCTGAAAAGTAAACCGGCAAACGTGTCGAGCGCCAACTGAATGCCAAAAGACGCCGAGAGGCATATAGGCAGAACAGGGAGAACCTCAGCGATAAGACATCCACAGCCTATATTGTGCTCGGAAGAAAATCGCGGAGACAGCATGGGCAGCTGAAGAAAATATATACTAATCCTGAAGGCGCATGAGGAACTAGCCACTGATGCCCAGAAAGATGAACTGTGAGGCGCCAACGGGTCCAGATCACGTCACGAGAACCTGAACACGTCGAAGGGGCCACCCTCAGTGGTGGCTTTGAAAACGATGCCCCGGAAAAAGCCATCACACAGCCCCCACAAACCTCCAGACCAAACCAGAGAGAGAATAACAAATTAACTGTCCAGCCGAGAAAAAAGGCAGCGACAAGACTGACACACTCACTAATGCAACCGACGCAAGTCCCCGAGCCAGGGCAGGACCCACTGGGTACACAGAGCGGGGAAAAAACAGGCGAAGCAGAACCAGATGCAGAACGTGCAGGGGCAACGAATGAGTGATTAAAATGAGCCAAAGACGCCGCATAAAGAGACCAAGCATAAGGAATTTGTCCACAGAGGAGAGACAGGTCCAAGAGAGACCAATTCACATTCAGACTAACCAGCAGCTACAACAACGAAGAAAATAAACAGAAGAACCGCCATAATAATAAAGCCAGCATCTAATCAAAGATAGTCAAGAGTCACCTTCAGCACCTAAAGAACAAAACAGCAACAAAGAAAATGCAAAAAACCACAAATGATTCAGCCAGCATGAAAAACCAGGCCAGACGAGGACCGCCAGCCGTCACAACCACAGAAAAGACCCCACAACCCCTGAAACAATAATCGGACGACGCAGAAAAACAGCAGAAAATGAATCAGAAAGGCCCCATGAACAAACCACGAGTCACAAAAACTACAATTCCCAAGGTCCTTAGGGGCGCGACGTCACCATACACGGAAGTAAACAAAACAAGACTCAGCCCAGAAAAACTACACAGAAAAATCCGCACGCCGCTCACCTTAGAAGACCGTCCGACCACGGCAGACGATAGACCCAGACAGCTCCAGATCCGGGCCCACGGACAACCCGAACACCGCGGAAAGCGCACCCCCTGCAGATGCACGCGACCGCGGCGAAACGAACGCACTGGGCGCCGTTAGCCGCCCGGCGAGCGCCGCTAGCTGCCCGGCGAGATCCGCAAAAAGGGCAAACGCGGCGAAAACGGAAAACCCACATCAGAAACGGGGATCATCCATCCAAAGGACGGGGGGAATACAGCAAGACGTCGAAGAAAAGGAGATCCGCCGGATCCGCGAGCACGGGGAACGGCGAAGAATGAGCGCTGAAGGTAAGAAAGAGAATGAACGCCTGCGCACCTGGCTTAAATAGGACGCTGAGCAGGTGAGTTAATTGACTGAACCGCCCTAGGGTATTAGCTAAGAAACACTGCTACGAGTATCTGCCCGAAAAACGATTGAAAAATCGTCATTTCATGAAACGCCGGTAGCGATACACACAACGGGGCAGGAAAAGTCTGCTTTTATTGTGGTGGGAGGCAGCGCTGGGGGAGTTACGCCACAGTTTGTGAATGGATTGTAGATGCTTGGGCTAACGTGTGTTGTGGGATTTGTGTGTTTGTGCTAAAACCAGTGTGTCTGACATCACCCATAACTGAGACTGCGACCTATAACCCAGTGCACCCTATGGTCGTGAACAAAGCGTAATAATAGTGGAATTTTTTGACATATATGCATCATGTATCGGAATAGAGCTGTGAAAGAAAAAACCCCGGAGCCAGATTCACAAGTATCTGATAGTGTTACAGTTTACGCTTCTTTGCTTTTGTGTTTGGTTCTCTTTTTGTTTTGTCATGTTTTGAGTTTCGGTTTTCTGTTTTTTTTTTTTTTTTAAGATTTACTGTTTTGCTATTGTATTGAATTTTACTTTGGTCCCCATCTGCCCTTATTGTTTTCACCTGTATCTCGTTTGTATGTATTTAAGTCCTGTCTTTTCCTTCCTCCTAGTCTTGTGTACTCTGTTGTAGTCCGATGTCTGTTTGATGTTCCCCGTTTCTTGTGTTCTTGGAAGTTTCGAGTTTGCCTGCCTGTTGCAGTGGTGTGTATTTGATTTTCGGGTATTTTGAGTATTAAAAGACCTTGTTCTCCTGGAACCACCTGCCTTGTCTTCTCTGCATCTGGGTACTCCCTCAATCCCCCGCCATGACAGATAGTGGTAGTCCAGTGTGAACACCAGATGCTAAGATAGCGTTCAAAAGGGCCCGTTCAGCGTGTTCTTTAATGCGCATCAATTGCCCGTGTGTGTGTGTGTAGCATTAGACCTGGTGTTTTTTAAATTGGAATGGGAACTGTGCAGAGTGGAGTCCACTTTTCTGTAAACGGGGCAGTTTTTTACATTCATTGTTTGGTTTTTCTGTCAGTCACACCAGGTTCAAGTTGCTAATCATTCACAGCTAAGTTGATCATCCTCTGTGTATTTAAGAGTTGTTTTTAGTTCATCCAACTGTCACCATTTTATTTTCATATTTAATGAACAAAACATAACACATGGACAATTTTTCCTTCTAAAATGCTACCAGACCTTTAGTTTCCATAATTTTCTGTTTTTCTTTCATGCATTTATTCATTGCAAGTAATGAAATATAGATTTTGTTTTTTTACTAGACTACATACTGAAAATGTCTGTTAAATATGTCATAAATGGAGAGAAACACTCACTGCAGGCCTTCAGCTTAAAAGTGTTTTGCTGCACTTCGTTGAAGTCACTCACAAATTTCTTTTTATTCAAAAGTCCAAATTCCCGTCCAGCTGAATATTTCTTTCTATTTCAGTGTAATTAAGGCTGAAATTGGCGTTTTTTCTTTCCAATAGTACAACAAAGCAAACAATAATTTTTGTCAAGAATCAGAACAAAAGGAAAAGATCAATTCTTTTTGTTCGTAATCATACAGAATACAATTTTATTTTTTCTTTTATTTAAGCTCAGAGAAAAATTAGTCCAATCTTTCTTGTAATTGTCTTCTGGCCCCAAATTGCACCTAATAACCTTGGAACTAAATTACCACCCTCGAGTTGAGATTACTACACCTATTATTATAAGAGGCAACATAAAGTTGATTAAGCAAGTTGTAATGTTATATTCAATTTTATATCCCCTTTATCTGCAGTTTAGTCTCAACGGTTTCCTCTGATCCCTCTGTTAAGCCCACTTAGATCAAAAGTTATTCTTTAAAAATGCACAGACTGGAAAAACATTCATTGCATATAAGTGACAGACAGCCTGCTGTTCAAAACCATGTCATAATTCCTTCTTTCTATATCGACCCAATAAACCCAAGCTGTGTTCTTTGAAAAATCCTCCCTCTTTTTATTTGTTAAAGTCAAGTAAGTTTGCTTTTTGTGGTCAATGTTACCCCATGAAGATGATTACTGATTTAAAAATATATCAGAAATTGAAAATGTTACCTTCCAACTGAGGGAGACATGAAAGAAACGACATACAGAAAGAATTTACCAGACAGCATTGGTGGGGGGTTACTTTATTTTTCTTAAGTACAGTAAATAAATTGCTTAGAAGTTCTTGGTGTTTACAGCAAAGTAAAAATTGATATCCCACACAAACTTCATTCTTATTCAAGTAAAAACCAGTTTAATAAATCAGGATGTAAGCTGTTTGAGTCCAATCTGTTTTTCATTATGGCTCTTTCTTTACAAAAGATGTAAAAAAAAAATCTAACTGAGCCAGGAAGAGGGTGCTGTGACAGTGTTGCCACATGTTTACACCGACTTATAATCGGGTTTAGCCAATCACAATCAAGAAATTGTACATACAGTTCTTAGAAAGTGCTGGGGGGGGGGGGCATTTTCTTTCATGACAAGTACCTGCAAGGCAGTAGAGGACTTTATGCATTGATCCGATACCAAGTACTGTTTGATTCTAGAATAATTTCAGAAGAAATGTTTCTTTTGTTAAATAGGTGTATAGTGCAACGCATGACAGAGACTAACTTATTACACCCATATGACCTGAACATGTATATTATGATGGCATAATACAATAATAATAAGTAATAAGAAGTTCAAAGGAGCTTCAATTCAAACACACATCACTTATGTAGTCATCAGATAATTCCTTGAGAGGGAGTAAAAACGTTTTGTGACGAAAGAACAAAAGTACTGGGTCCTTATGGGGTTTACAGTCCGTAACTTGTTAGCAGATTCATCCATCTATTTTCTTAATCTACTTATTCCTGTTCAAGGTCACAGGGAAACTGGAGACTATTGCCAGTTGATGCCCCGTACAGTTCACCAGTCCATCACGAAAGAGAAACAGACAGATGTAACAATAAAACTTTTTGGGTGTTTTTTATGGGGAAAAAGAAATCCTACAACACATCACTGCTGGTTTACAAGCATTATAAATAAAGTTTGCCATCTCTTATCATTCCAACAACGTTCAAGTTTATTGCACTGATGTAATCAGTTGTACAGTCAAAGCTGAACTATTTTACACTTGTCAATTTCATTATTTGCCTTTTCATAGCAGTTATCTACCTTTATACTACTGTGTAACCCTTCAAAACAAAAGTATCTGGACAGATACAGCCTGATGTAACTGAGAAAGTGCTGGATTGTCATCTTAAATTTACATCAGTAAAAGTCAAAGGTATGGTAACTGAGTAAATGCAACTCATTACCACCCACCACTGTACACCAGAAGGCCAAAATGTTTATCATATTTTACACAAAGGAACAATTTAATCATTCCAGGTGACCAAAAATATGAGGGGTTTTGTTTTACTGTATCATCAAACATTAGAAAGTGTTTCCTGAGAAGAACTACTGGTTGCTCCTGTATTTCTTGACACGTTGGCAAAATATTTGTGGAGTAAAATGGTCCGTGGGTATGTATGAGTGTCTGATGCAAAAGTGCAGAAATTCAACCTCAGGTTGCACAAAGTTTCTCTAAAACCAGAGCTAGACTACCCAATGTGATGTCAAGATACTTTGTAATCCGAACAGCCTCGGTCCTGGAGAAAGAGGATAACTATTTAACGAATATATGACGAAAATCGTGTTTTGGGTGTTTTTAAAATCTTCTTGTGGCATTTTTCTGAAGATGGAAGACGTATGTTAAGAAAAGTAAGCCCCAAGTTGCATTTCTGAGGGTTTTATTTTCTTTATATCATTGTGAATCAGAAGGAAAAACAAGGACGTTTGAAAAAGATTGTATTTGTGATGTAGAAAATACACTAAAACTACCCTACTTCGCTTTATTCTTATACCTCCACTTGTTGACAACTAGATCCATGTACATCTTCGTTTTCCTCGGCGGAGCTGGCATCTGGCTCCAAACTGTACCGTTGGATAACTCCAATATTGCTTGCTATTTTTGTTGCACTGCTAATGTTAGGTTGGGGGTTTAGAGGGGCTGAATACTGAGACCTCTCAGAAACACGTTCTAGAAAACAACAGTTTTTCTTTTAGTTATAGCTAAAACCAGCATGATTATAATTAAAAGACCACTGGGAATGCCTTGAAAGTAAATCAAAAGATGATCGGAGTGGAACTTTAAGATTCTAGGATTTCTCCCTGATTTACCATCCCTTATTGCAACTCGACCTTACGTTACATGTAGGACTGTGTGGTGGACCGAGCAGTCTAAGACAAAGGGAGCAACAACAACAAAAAACTATGTCACAAATATTTACATTTATTTTCTAAACATCAACATGGAGAAAAATGAGCCTTTTTAAAAAGGTCAAAGTAACAAAAATTACTGAAGCGTTAAATTGAACAGAGGACAACTGAACAGACAAACAAACTGAATTAAACTGACCTAAGTCATTAAAAACACTAGGAAACATATACAGTGGCTGATCAGACCAACTAGACACACAAGGGGGAACTGAAAATGATTAAGACAAACTACAGCAAACAATCAAAATTATTGCCCATCCTATGGAAAATTGTCATGCAAAAATATTGGAAGGAATGAACATCAAAAAGAAACTAAAGTAAAGCAATATTCAACACAAAAAGAGTTTCCTCTCCCCCGGGTGATGGTTCAGTCCAATTAGCTGCCTGCTGAATATAAGGCCTCTGCAGACTGGCATCCTTTCTTGTGTCAGTTCTGACTTGGTGGTTCCAGCAGCAGATGGCAGCAATGGTCCCCTCAACACTGGTAAATCATAAAGAAAAAAGAAAAAAACATTCAAATGCAATCAAGTAAATTAAAATGTGTTAATAAATTTTATATTTAATCCAAACAAAAATGTGTTACATTTAAAAAGGAAAACATCTGAATTTGTGTGCACAATGTAAAATGAGAAATTATATGTAGGGTGTGATGCAGGAGGTTTGTGTCCTGATGGGGTGGCAGCGTAGGCAGCCATCACAGACTGTAACTATGGAGATGAACCTCACTGGCCAAAGAGGCCGTTACCTGGGTGACCCAAGTCAGCACAAACAATATCAGTGGTCCTAATCCCACACAAACCCACCACACAAACACAAATGCCCTTAAAAACACACACTGATAAATTGCATATGCAGCAAAGTGAGACATAATTTTATATGCATCTATTCGTCCTCATCCTCCCACTACGCCTGCACCTGACCTTCACTGTTATTAAGGAGCCTTCTCTATTCCTGACACTCTCACAGCTCCTCTCTGAAGAAAGCAATTCATCCATTTTCCAATAACGTACCACCCTAGGCAATTATGTCTGTTTCCCTGCCACCTCTCTGCTTCTCAATAAAGTGCTCATAAATGAGGAGGGCAAAGATGTGAATCAAGGAAGTGATTTTGAAAAGATGGCTGGGTGTGTGAGGAAATGAGACAGTGAGACTGTGTGTCTGCCTCAGAGTGAGAGTGATGGCTCTGTAAAGAGATGCGTGAAGATACCAGGAGTAATGATAAAAAAATAAAATTGAGAAAAAATATATAGGGGTGGGTGAAGATAATGAATGGAGTTTGAGTGGTAGAAGTGGTGAATTCAACATGGCTGAAGCATGTAGAGCTGAGTTCAGACGCTTTAATCCGTAATTGCTACTTTGAGTTAAATTTAGGCAGGGTAGCAGGGGTTTGCCTGTAAAGCCAATGCAGCTTTTTGTTTTTACGGCCGTGTCACTTAGTGTATTTTGTGCATTTTCCACATATGAAAATTATTCTTATGTGAAAATACAAAGAAACAGTAAAACATTTTCTGAGATGTATCACGAATAAACCTCATTAAAACCACCGGAGTAGTACAAATAAGTCACCCAAAGAACATGTAAACCAATTTAGAACATGAACCGTGCGTGATTACTGCGCTGTTTAAATGCAATTCATTAGTGATTTGTGCATCCATTATGTAATTTGAACGTGATACATGCGCCATATCTGTGATATCACTGTTAGACATCAGTGGTACATGCCTAAAAAGTCCGTTAAACATGGACAAACGTAGGACAATTGTGGAAAGCCACAAATTTGCATCTGCATCTCACAAAGATTACGCACAATTGCACAAGATTTAATTTAATAATTGACCAAATTGACCAAAAATTTTGAACACTTCAAAAACAAATTCATGTAAAGATCCATCAGCTGAAACCCTCAATGGACATCTGCGCACATCGACAAATGATGAATGCAAGAACCACTTATAAATGATGTATATCTCGCATTTTTCACGGAATACCGAAATTTCATTGATTTTATGAAAACTACTTTTAGGCCCAAAAATATTTATATATTTTTTTTCTATTTCAAAATAGTTAATTTACATTATACATTTCATTTTTTGCAGTAATATTTTGTTTAATGATGGATTAGACCAGTGTTTTTCAACCTTTTTTGAGCCACGGCACACTTTAGCCTTGACAAAAATCCCGCGGCACACCAGCATCCAAAAAAAAAAAAAAAAGCAAAAACTCAGTCTGTATTGATCGACAGCTGCCCAGTCTTACTTAAAACCCTTGTGCTATCTTATGGGGTCCAGATGACCCCACCCTTACATTGACGTGATATCCCTACCAGGACAAAGGTGGATAAAGGTGAAGAGGATTTCATGTAATCGATGGACACCAGTGAAGATCACAAATCATTGAAGAAAAAAGGTTCAGCGCACTGTCTTGTGGGGTCTAGATGACCCAACTGCCAATGTCAAAGTGCCTTGGATGGTACAAGGGTTACGAAGTATCCACTGTATACCATACTGTGCTGCAACTATGATTTGTTTTTTTGCCTTCTTCCCCATAATTCCACCCACCCCAAGTTGAATAAGATTTACAGACATGATGGGGAAGCAGATGCTCTGGTTCCTTCCCTAGAACATTGACGGGCAGAGGTAGGTATTTGTTTTTTGCCTGCTTTACAACAAGGAGCCCGCTAGCGCTGAGGTAGTATTCCAGATCAATGGAAAAACAAACAAGACCAAGCTGAATGTTGATGAATACAGACGAGTCTAGGTGAGACGAGTGAAAAAGATTAATAAAAAGCCCCCCTCCCCCTAAGACAGAGGGGGAATCCCACTTCACCATGTGACCCCACCTTCACCTCTTCACACTCCTTCTCAATGACGATCGAAAAACTAAGGGGTAGGGGTAGAATTGCTGTAGTTGGAACATTTATTACTTCAGAAACTTTAAATATCACGTATGAGAAGAGGAGAACATTTAGAACACCACTGTGTTTGTAGCTCCTAGACCCTCCTAGACCCTATATGCTCCAAAAGGTAGAGGTGGGACCAAGGGTTAGGATCTGCTCCGTTATTAAAAAATTTGAGAAAATGATTGTTGTTTACATGTCTTATCTTACTCGACATGGGTACAGGTAAGGATAAACAGAAGTGATAAATCACTGCAGCCTCTTTGGAAGGATTTGAAGAATCTATGCTTTAAGGGCCTCAGAAGCTTCAGGGGAGAAGCATGAATTGGGAGAGTGGAAAGATGCTGCATGAAGGCAATTATCTTCGCTCAATGATGGAGAAATTTCACCGAAAATAGAAAGGAGATGAATCTTTTAAAAGAACACAGAGTTCATGATGAAAGTCTTCTGCAACTTCAACTGTTTAGTTAATTTTTTGGTTTATTTTATTTATTTGATAGTTAAACAGTAAGGGGGCTGTTATCATGCTTTCTTACGCCTTTCAACTATAGCCATATCCATGATAGTGTATTCCCCTTGGCACTCTAAAGGACACATTTTTTTATGAAATAGAAGTTATTTTTGCAGCTCATTTGGTTACCTGGAAGTCAGACGACATGATCTCTGAGGCCCCGGCTAGCTCTCCTTGGGTGCTGCCCATTTCATGACATCATCCTTAGAGTCTGCCTCGGCAGTGTTTCTGCGTTTTGCCCACGCAAACCAACAGGATCAAAACTTTTGCAAAGAAAGATGTGCATATTGTGCATATAAACTAAAAGCGTTTTGCCGATCACCACCAACTCCCCGGAGAAAGTCTGGGTGTGTTGGCCTGGGGGCGGTGCTGACTGTTCTCACATGTCTGCGTCACAATGTGAGAACCCACTCTTCTTCCTGGATTGGGAGGGGCTGTTGCTCAGAGCATAGGTTTTTAGAGGAATACTCAGAAATGCGGGAATGGATCAAAATACCACTTTTGGGTTGAACATTAGAATACACTTAAAAGTTCAAAAAGTAGATTTTTCCTTGTAGAGGCCCTTTAAAATTCAATTTTTACCAACGTTTAAATTATGATTCCATGTTGGCGCTGTGGCAGAGTTGTTGTTCTGTTGCAAGGAAGATGAAAGATGCCCTTCTGTGTGAAGCTTATGTTTTCTGGTGCTTATGCTCAAAAAGTTGTCTGGTTTTCTCCCACAGCCCAAAAAAATAAAAAACAAAGAACTAATGGAAGCCATTCATTTGAAGAGCATAAATTAAGACATCAGGAGAAAAAAAGTTCTTTTTATTTTACTATCATCCAAAAGCTTTTTTTTTTTTCATTTTAAATGACCATGTGTCAGGATTTATAACTGCTTAAATATTTCTTTGACATTTAGCCATTTGCTACTAAGAGAATGTCCAGTAATTTGTCCAATTTAGTTTTTAAATTGATGTTTTTCTCCTTTTATATTTGACACTTTCCTCATCTTGGCTTTATTACCAATGAAACTTTCTACCTAAACACTGTTTTTATTTTTGTTTTCCAACATACCTTGTTCTTGGATGTTCTAATTGGCTGGACACACCTGGAACAGGCCAGTCAGTCATGAGTAGGGCTTGGATATCTGGAAATCATGCAGCTAGGCCTGGAGTTGCCCATCCGAGGTCTACATTGTCTTCACTGCGCTGAGGTAGTATTCCAGATCAATAGAATAACCCCCCCCCCGCTTCTGGAGGAGTGGTTTGTCCTGCTACCCCTGTCTGGAGTATTTCATTCGAAACTTTGGTATTCAGGCCCCTATGCCCTCTCCTTCCTCACTCATGTAAAATGCATGTTTTGTGTCATAAATGATGCTTTGTTTCAGTGCTTCTGAAATTAAGCTTCCATCATCCCTGCCGAAAAAGGACACTGGTGTTAACGTCTGTAATCGCATTGGCACATCACCTTAGATGTAAAATAATAAAATTTATAAAGTTGAAAGCGCAACAGAAGTTCTATTTTAAAACCCTGTTTCCCATTTCTCGGTCTTGCCACAAAATCAAAAGCGTCAACAGAGAGGTTCTTGAACTCCTGTGTAAACCTTGTGTTGCAGAGGGACGACGTCAAACGCAGATATGACGAAGGTAATGTAAACATTCCGATTGTTTAGTGAATGTTCTATTATTTTGTGTCAATGCAACAAAGACACAGCGCAGATGAACCAGTGGAAATCAGGCTTTATCCCTCTTTGTCTTTCCTAGGTCACTGCTTAGCCGAACTCATCTCATCATCTGATTGTCTCAATGATTCCTATAACAATGTAAAGTTGGATTGCTTAGTGTTGTAACATTATAGTTGTTTCCAACATCTGTTTAGCAGTTAAACACTTTGGACTGCAACAGCTGCTGATGTCTGCAGGAGGGGAGCTGTTAATCCACTGAACTAAAAATCCAGCTAAACACAGACTCGGAGCTGAGAAGAAATCCGTAAGGCCTGTGTTGACAAGATTTCTTGACTACTAAGGCATTTGAGTCACCTCTGACCTTTGTTAAAACACATCGATTTTTGTGTGGAAGCCTGTTTCTGCTGTGTACTTCTTACCCCAGAGGCTGAAACAGTAGCTGGAAGAAATGTCCTGCACTTTTTCAATTTACACATTAGAAGAGTCCTTCCCTAAAGCCATGGGTGTCACCTATCTTGCACAAAGCAGCCTAGACTCTTTCGCTGAAGCAAGTTTAAGGCTATTGACTCATCTTTAAAGCTATTGACTCACGAAGCGAAACAACCCATGTTTTGGGGTACCACGGTGGAACAATTAAGGCAAGGCAAGTTTATTTGTATAGCACAATTCATACACAAAGTAATTCAAGGTGCTTCACAAAACAGAAAAATGCATTCAAATCACAATACATCATAGAAATAATCAACGTAAAATTAACTTTAAAAGAAAAGATAAAATTAGAAAATTGGTTTAAAAATAAAGGAAGGAAAGGACAGAAAAGTGCAGATAGGACCTTTCAGTCATAACAGAAATGTTTTAAGTCTAGATTTGAACATGAACACAGAAGAGGCCTGTCTTACGACTTCAGGGAGGCTGTTCCAGATTTTAGCTGCAGAATATTGAAACGCTGATTCCCCTTGTTTAGTTCTGACTCTGGGAATCAACAGGAGGCCGGACCTTGAGGTCCTCAGAGTGCGAGATGGTTCATATGGCACTAACATGTCAGAGATGTACTTTGGTGCGCAGCACCAATTAATGTTCTGGAGTGGATCCAGCAACTCCACTTTAAATCTCACTTATTTGTAGCATCATGGATACCGTGTGATGGGTGGAGGGTTATGGTTAGGGTCAGAGCTAGAGTTAGGGTTGGGGTTTGGGTTTCGAAACCGCCCATTCTGGCAGTGGTGGTTGAATGGAGGTGATGGTGGTGAAGTTATTGTTATGGGAGGGGGGAGAGGATCCAGAGGTGTGGCTAGTGGTGAATTGGCAGGGACACAAATAGTCATGGAACCTAGTGGTGGAAAGCCAGGTGGCATAGACCCCCTAAAAAGGGTGGATGAGGAAGGCTCAGAATGGATTCGTTGTAGTTCAGGTTCAACCTCATTAGTCCCTTTCATCATGCGGGCCTCTTCCCCTTTTGGCTCTGGTATGCTTTGGTTAGAGTGGAGTTGTGCCGCCTGGTCCAGTGCCTCTGCTGCATTAGACTGTCAGGAACAGGAGAGGTTTTGGTCAGCAGAAATGACAGCTTCATTGAAAATTGCACATAGGGATTTGCATTGTTGCACAGGTGAGTAAACGGGTCTGGGTAGGGAAGGTGAATTAACATCTGTCGTGAGTGGAATAGTTGCCCCGGGGTGTGGCAGGCAAAGAGGATGTCACGGGTGTTTTGGAGGGTTTTGCATGTTATTTTGTCACCGTAGAGTTTGCAGGGCCCAGCCGATGGCTATCTGGAAGGCAACCAAGTTGAACAGGGTGATAAAGACTGAATCTAATATTTGAGTGTAATTTACCTGCAAGATAGAAATAGTATTTAGCTTCCATTGGGTGTTGTTGTTCAGAATTCTATTGTTGTGTCTACTGAGGGTTCTGATGGTTTGATGAAGTTAGTTAGATGGGTGACTTGGTGTATTATGCCAGATGGGAATGTTTGAGTGCTTGTGGTGAATGGCTTGAAAATTTTAAAGTATAGTTTACTTGGAGCTTTGGTTTCTGGGTTTGGTGAGTGCATGAGAGACAGGTGTTGTGTGTGAATAGAAATGTGTGTGCATGTGGTGTTGGTGAGGTAGAGTCAATCCTGGACTGCTGTGCATGCCGATTGAGGTTAGCCATGTTGGAGCGCTACTGCCTGAATGCTCCTGGAGGTAGTTTCAAATATCCAGGATGATGTGTCTTGGGGGATTCAAGCTTCAAGCCTTACAAATACTTCACAATACATTTACCACAACCAAGACAATTGTATATTCAGTTTTCATGACTTGCCCTGAGGTAATCCCTCAAGGGAATTGCAAGACATACCCTGACGTTCACACCAGGCTTAGAAACGCACATTTAAGCGGCTGCTTCCAATGGGAAGTCTATGTAAGCTGGCAGATATGCACATTTCTGGCTTCTGCTTTCAAAACTCTCGCGTTCACACTATGCACATTTTAAATTCCGTTTTTTGGTTCTACATGCTCAATGCGCAGTCATTGAACGCGGGTTGAAAGTTAAGCCAGTTGAACTTTGACCAGTCAGGGATTCTGATTTGGTAGAGATGTATGGATGGCATCCCCTTCCCATTCACAGAAGTGCCAACTGTTTGAAAATTGATCATGGAGGAGAAATTAATAATTGTAGTTTGAGCACAGCCAGAATAAAATGACACAAATTCTTTAATATATCGGAATAGAGCTATGAAAGAAAAAGCATGGAGCAAGATTCAAAAGATTTGCACCACTTTGTACATTTCCCATCAAGCCTCTTCCAACTGTGAGTATATGCACAAGTTTCGGGTAGTGACAGTCCAGTGTGAACACTATATGTTCAAAGAACCTGTGTTCTTGAGCGCGTATCATATGCCTGGTTTGTACATAGCATTAAATGCACCCGCTCCACTGGCCCAGACTTCCCAAAAGACCTGCAGCATCCATACAGTTGCATGTGACCAAGGCTTTAACCTCCCCATTGACTTGTTTTTCTTTTATATAGCCATACTTGCTACAGAGCTGAAAATAGGTTTGGTCCACCTTTAGGGAGTTTTACTTCAGTTTGTCACTTCAAACTCTTCCTCGTCTCTGCTTTAAAAATGCTCTGCCCTCCATTACCTCCTTCTCGCTTGGGGCACCAGTAATCTGCTTGCCTTTTTGTTGGCAGGCAAATGACAAATCCAGCCAAATCATAATTGATGCAAGACAGTCAGACAGACTTCATCAAAAATATTCCTAGAAATCACAAATCTCTCCTGTCTCTCAAGCTTGGTCTCCCTTTACGGAGCAATTGATATTTCATCTAAAAGGTTTTTTTGTACACTCTCAGTTTGAATTGGAATTTATTGAAAAGATATTTAAGTCTTATATTATTATTTTTTTATCTTTTACAATAGATGTCTCTAATATTCACAGTATCATAGTTCCTTTTCCAATGAATACAAAAATTGGAACAATCCTTTTTGAGGCTAAAAACCATTTAGAGGAGTTTTTACCACATTAATGCAACATTTACACTGAGCATGTGACGTGTGCTCTAGAATGTGCCAAAATTGTGTTCACACTGGACAAGAAGGGAGGGGCCTCTTCTTCTTTTTTAATGTTTATGAGCTCATGTCCACCACCTACAGTTTTAGGAGGCTGTCATATAATTCCAACCAGGCACAGACCGCAATTATTTATTTCTCCTTCATGATCAATTTTCAAACAAATGGTACTTTGGTCCATTGGTCGCAGTTCAACATGGTTTAACTTTCAATGCTATATTTTGTATTTCGAGCCGGAAAGATTTACATAGACTTTTCATTGCAAGTGGTCACACGTTGCAGAGGGGGATATGATTGTAGCTTAAAAAGTCCCTTTTGCCCCTCTTTATATCTTTACTACTTCTCAGTAAATGCAGGAAATAGCTGATGTCAAGACTTTTTTGATAGAGAGTATGACTCATAGATTCTCTCATTTAAACTATTATTGTTTTGAAGTTCCTTAAACTTTTAATTTCATTGTTGTATGAAGGAATCCTTCATCAACTGACTGATCATTTACGTTCTGCCATAATATAATGGAAGCTTCTCCGTTTATCAAAATAATAGAGAAAAAAAACCTCACTTAATTCCGATAGAAAAAAGGGAACACATCCTGCTTTGCACCGTCTGGTAAAAAGGCCGGTGTTGAAATTATGCTATACAATCAACTTAAATATTCTGTAATCACTGTACGTCTTTTCATGTTAACAGTTGAGAGTGCTTGTTTGCCTCTATTAGTGTAATTGTGGCCAAATGCAATCTGAAACATTTGTTTAAGAAAATAAAGAGACAGTGCGCTGTATATAGATGGATCTTTTATAGAGTTTTCTTAAGGGATGGCTTTTGTTATCCATAAACACAGCCTGTTAAGCTGCCCTGTTTGCCTCATTAGTGAGCATGATGAATGGGAAAACATATGTAAGTATTTGTGTCAGATTAAACTTCATTAGTCAATTGCTTTTCCACTTTGGTCTGGGAAACACTTATGAAAGAGGAAGCGGATTATGAGAGAGGCTGGGAAATGAATGCGTGCCAGTTCATATCTGGGAAATTCCTGAATAAATAGAGTACACAACAACGGTGTGTGCACAAATATGCAATTGCACTCCACCAGTTACACAATCGAGTGGGGGGGGGCGACTGACCCCCACTATTCCCACGACATCTGCTGATACAGAGCCCAGCTGGTTTTGGTGAAAAGCCACAATGCTCCAAACGAACAAATGCTTCAACAATGACCAAACCAAATCAGGAAAATATATTCTTATGAGTGCTCTAAGACACTCTAATTTTTTTTTTTTCATATTAAGTCATCTGTGATTGTATATTTTATGATTTTATAGAAATATTGTGCTTTAATAGCAGCGGTAGAGCAGTCAATCTCTGTTCGGAGTATCAAAGGTTCGATTCTCACCCTGCCCACCCATGTGTCAAAGGGTCCTTGGGCACGACACTGAACCCCATTTCGCTCCTGGTTGGCGCCAGTGTTTTCGACAGTGGTGTGAGAATGTGTGTGCATGGGTAAACAGGGCTTTGGACCTTCTCAGAAGGCAGTAAAGCACTATGTAAGTATATACCATTTATATCAATCTACATTTATGTCAAAAGCATGATCTAAAGATCAAATTCATAGTATTTTTTCTCAGATGCAATGTTAAATCGATGTAGCATAGTTTATTTATGGAGGTTGTTCTGGAATCCCTGATGTCACATGACCTCAGACTGTGATTGGTCAAGCATGTATCATAATAGTTTATTCAGCATTTACTTTAAACAATATAACATCATAAAAAACACTGCATCTTGAGGGTTTTGTAGCTCTGGGGCTTTTTGAGCTTTTTTTTTCATTTTGTTTTGTTTTACTACTTTAAAATTTGCTCTAAAGATTTACTTTTAAAACAATTTTCGTGGCAATGCATGATCAGCATATTTTTACTACAACCTAGGTTTTTTTTTTCCATTGTAATGCACAATAATTCCACCACAAACCAGAAACTGTACAAAAAAACAGATTCCAAGTAAATTTAGCCGCCTTCAATTGGAAAAAGAAAAATTGAAAACAAACAGTTTTTAAGGTTTTAGAACAAAGATCAAAAGTGTTTGGACATTATTAAAATGTATAAATCCAAAAACAAAGCAAAGACGACATCAAAACCATATGAAAAATGTATTTAAAAACCAGACAAACCTCCAACAAGCTGAAATACTGAAGTACTTTAACCTCCTAAGACCAGAGCGAATATTTGAAACAGCCTCTACACACACAGGTCCCAGTCAAGCAGAATTAACCCAAAATGTGACATCCAGGGATGGGAGTTCAGACTGACTCATTTGGCTCTTTTTATATTAATTAACCTTTAAGAAACCACCCTGGAATTTATTCTTTTAAACTTAAAAATGATCAGATTGATGGACTGAAATCTGGATCAGAATCACTGAAATTCAGATATTCCACCAATAATTGAGTTAGAATTATTTTTGAAATATCAAGTATAGCTTCATTTGGCATGTGGGAACAACATGTTAAAGTCTGATCTAAATTTATTGTAAATATTCTATAGCCAGCATAAACAGTGTGTATGTATAATGAGTGTGTATATGTACTCTGAACTACACCACCAGTCGCAGACAGAAAACTATACTAATGGTGAGTCGGCAATGATTTCTCCATCATTGTTATAACTGATATGATTGTCAAACACACCGTTGAGAGCAGAGACTATTAAGGGTTAAGGCACTCAAGTAGTGTAATTTGCTCGAAAAAAAAAACCCTGTAGAACCATTTAACAATCTGCAAAATAAATGGACTCATTTCAGGAGAAATGTTAGCATTTTTAGGGCCAGAACAGTTTTAAAGTTTTTTTTTGCTTTTGTTGCTTCACACAAGGTAACAAAATTACTATAAAAATTGATTTAAGATGCTTTTTACAGCGGTAAGTTTGTTTTCTTTAATTGGTGAGGAGTGTGCTGCAAAAATCAGAGTCTGAGTGTGTTTAACACTAGAAAGAAACATTGAAAAGATTTTGCCTATTTGAATAAATAAATGAGTTACTAAGAAAATTTATTTAATTTGACCCCAAACCAAAATGTGTATTTGTGTAGAAAATGTGCGTACAACAGTTAGACTGCGGGTTACAGAGGATTCCCGTTTATCACTCTGTTATCAAATTATCCATCTGTTTGCTGGGGGCAGGAGCCTATCCCAGCTGTTACCAAGCTGGATTCTGCAAGTGCATTGCGGGGCAACACGCAAAGAAACAGCCATAGCTGTGAATCAAAAGTTGGTGAGACCAAAGCTTCGTCAAGGTTTAGAGCAGCGAATGTTACCAGCAGCAAGACTGTCCAACACAGAAATGTAGGACTACAAAGACAACAAGGGGTCTCCAAGAATAATGAGGAAGTATAACAAAAACAGACAGTAAATATACACATATTATGTCATTTCAAATAATCCTGAATTTGTGATTAAAAGGTTCAATAGTGAAACAGGAATTTGTGCATGACATAGTCCATAGTCTTTGGTGGTTAGGCTCTAGCCCGGAGACATCTTGCATGTGACCTCCAATCACGTGAAGAGACCCCAGAGCCCAGACGCTTAACTCAAACTCAAACTTTATTTATTTGTATAGCGCCTTTCATTTCAGTAAAGAAAACACAAAGCGCTTAACATAAAAGCAGATAAAATAATCATAAAAAAGGAAAATAAGTAAAAACAGAAAACACAGGACAATCACACACAAATGGGACCCCTCCCTCACCAGAGTCCTCCCTCCACCCACCCTGTTCCCCCAGTAGAACCCTGAACACACAAAGAACTGCAGCTAAAAGAAGGTCTGGCCTGGTACTGCTGTGAGGAAACGAAATCATGGGGATCCATTTACTCCAAGGCCCAGCCCGACCACGGGGGTCATTACCACAGTGCCCACCCAACACAGAGCAGCTTAGGGCCCACTCTACAGCTATTAGACCACAGAGTGGGACCCCAGTCAGCTCAACGAGAAACCGCAGCAACAGTACCCCCTACAGGTTAAGCCAGTGGTGCCCCAAAACAATGGATCCCCAAGAGGGTGGAGGCTAATGGTGGTGAAGGCCAAAGTGAAGAGCCAGGAGGAACATGGTGGGTGTTGGGTCGGCGAAATGTCTAATGTGGAAGATAGACAAGGCAAGAATTTGATTATTTTCATTATTTGATTGTTATTTGTTGTGGAAAAAAAGAGCACTCCAGCTATTGGCTCAGACTGAGGGCTAATAAGTAACGTGTGAAGAATCAGTAACCCAGCGTACCTGAAGATAATGTAGATCTTCCCTAATGAAAATGTGCCAAAGCTTTACTTGTCAAAGACAGAAAACTTCCGTTTTTGTCCTCGTTCCACAATCCACAACCAACAAATCTCCTGTCCTCTGACTTCTGACTTAACAAAGCATTTTCATCCAATCCTGAAGGTTTCTTCAAACTCTCTTTTTGTTTCGATCTCAACACCATCATTACGTGTTAGGCCCAATAACCTGATGTTTTTTGATTGCAGCTGAACCTGGACGGAGGCACTGCTCTCTGGCTTTGATCAGCACCGCCGGCTCTCTCGGCCTCCTGCTGAGTTGGACTTTAAAGGTTCTAACTCTGCACGCAATTCAGAGGATGTAAAGAAAAGCTGCAACGTGCTGCTGAGGAGAATACTTAATGAAAGCATTTGGCTCTTTTTTTTTTTTTCTTTTCTTGTGCCATTAGTGTTTGAACTGCAATAAGGGAGTTAAATCAGTCGGTTATTCAAGAAAGACCGTGTTTGTGATAGTCAAAGAAAACAATCAGTTCGACTTTATTTGAGTTAGAGTTAGATCAATGCCAGCAAAAAGAACCTCCAAGAAAACAATCTTTTTAATGCAAGCTATGCATTTTTATTATTATTATTAATGGTCTGCATTTTCCCACTACTGTCACTTTGGCTTCCTTCTTTTGGAATATCCTTGCCATAAGGATTAGATTTGGTCCTGATTGTGACAGACTGTAGGCGGACAATGCTGGCCTGGATCTGGCGGCGTGTAGGGCCCATTTTTGTCCTAACCTACATTAGTCACAGGGGAAAAGATTACATCTGAGCTGAAAGCATAAATGAGAATTCAAGATAACCAAGCCAGGTTTGTAGAGTACTGACGAATCCCACCATGTTTTATGAATGAGTCCGCTAATTATTTCATAGCAGGGTCACTTCCATTTTACAAAAGTCCTGAAAGTTTTAGTGGTGTTGGGATCCTAGGATGCAAAAACACAAGAAAAACTAGGCCAGAATCTACTTGTTCAAGTAATAATAGATCCAGCAGCGTAAGGGGTCTTTCCTCTGTCTTTATAGAGATGTTCATAAATATAAAATAAGACTAAACTTTAAACCATTTGGGAGAGATAAACGAAAATCTAATTTGAAATTCTGTGGGAAGCAGATGTTGTTTTGGAGACTTTGTGAACTGCGCTGTGGACAATAGTTATTAAAAATGCAGCAGATGAGCGTATGGGAGACACACACACATGCACACGCACGCACAAAAGGGGAAACATTACTGTAAATGAGACATCTGAAAAGGCCTAATGGCCAGGATTATCATGGCAAAGACGGCACACGTGTGTGGGCACACATTTCATGGGCCCCGCTCCTCAGGAGCCGGGTCTTTGGTGACATTTGGAAAAGGGCAGGGAGCAGCCTTCTCTCATATATGCACACAAACTGCTTTGACCTCCACACCATCGGGTGTCAGCGCAGCCCCCCCACCCCACCCCCGTATGGAAGTTCAATACTCAGATTAACATCAGGAATAAGGATAAGCTCTGCCCTGCAGGGTTTGGACGGCTTACAATCGTTTCACCTGGATACCGGAGCCGCCCACACAACACACACACACACAATCACAGATATGCAAGCAGAGAATATGCACTGGGAGTTAATCTTTGAAAAACACTGATTAAAACCTGTCTTTGCAGCAAACAAATACATACAATGTCATCTTTAATGACAAAAAGACTCACTCTGATCATCCCAGTCGTCGTTTCATCATAATTATGCCGGTTTTTGCTAAAATCCTGTCGTTGTTTTAGGACATTGTTTCTATAGAGCGGCAGGAGTTCATGAGTGTTCAGGAAAAAAAGCATCTACTATTTCAGATTTGATCCTCACATTTTTAACGTGGTATAACTGTAATATTAAAAAAAAGAATTGTCATCAAATTTAGCATTTTTTCAATACAGCACACTGTCATTTATTAGAATGAACAACATTTTATTTATACTCACCAATACATTTAAAAAATATGCACAACCTTTTCCCAACAAAAGTATTTTTGAGATTTCTTGGAGGCAGCCATTTTAAAATAAGCAGGAAAAGCCCTTCTACTGCCCCTAGTGGAATGATGATGAACAACAGGGCAGAAAACATGGACCAAGTTATTAACTACAGCTATGTCCAAATTCCCTTACTCCCTGACTACTAAAAAACAATATAGTGCCGGACTATCTAGTGCCCTGGATTTTAAAAGCAATTCGGACAAGATACTCACTACTTGTGGCAAATAAGATTTCACGTCATTGATTTCACGAAGTAAAAAATCTAATCGATATGAGCGTTTTACAACGACTATTCATAAATTCACTGTTTTCTGATGATGAAAATGTGGATGGTTTATAAAAAATAAAAACATTTAGTAGTAGTGAAAGGATTTCGGACACAACCAACGCATTTTTAAGGAAAGTTTGATCGTGCAGAAATGAGCAGAATCTAAAAAATGAATTTAAATAGCAACACAGGTTAACAGAAACTGTAAAAAAAAAAAAAAAGAGAATAAGAAGGGCCACCCCCATCCATTTCTAATCTCTACAAAACGAGGTTTGTGAAAAAAATTCAACTGGAAGTTAAAGAACCACTTGAGCAATAGAACATTCTCTAAATTTGACTGCTTGGGCAGACTTACATAACGATGTCTCACAAGTCACTCTTCAGCAAGTGAGCATGCTCTGGGATGTTGGGAGGTATCTCTCAATCCTTTAAATGGTCAAATTTAGCAACAAATTGATAGCTTGACCGCTGCTCTTCCCACCCGTCCGTCAAAAAGCAGATCATTGATTTGTTTGATGCAATGTTTAAAGGAAGGAGCAGCTAAAAAGTCTCTGAACAAAGCTGCAGACAACTCGACTGCTTTGGAGCATGACAGTGTGTTAGACCTCTGTATCTCCTCCATTAGGGATGCTTTGTAACCTGATGTCCACTATTTATATTTAACAAGGAAATATGGATGCCTGTGCAGCCGCGGTGTGCTTTTCATTCGGAAAGGTTAGCGGCTGAGCTACAGCTCAGAGACCGAGATCAACACAGCAGCTTTGGCTGGTTTTATCTACTCTGTCTGTCTGTCTGAGAGGCTGCAGCTCAGCTCCTTCGATGAGTCACTCACAAGGCTGCAGCAGGAAGAAATGCTTCTCTACTGCCACCATGTGATGGCTGCACACATAGCATGGTGATGCAGAGTGTCAACATCACTTCATGGAGCCTTTCTTCTTCAGTTATCTGTATGCACTTGTTCAGCTAGTGTAAAGCAAGGAGAAAAATCCTGACATCAAAACGTTTCCAACTTGATGTAAACTTGGTGCCTGTGTAAGAAAATGTAAATGAATATAAATAAATATACACACACACACCAAAAAGTATTTCGTCAGCCACCAATTGTACAAGTTCTTCCACTTAAAAAGAGGAGAGAAGCCTGTAATTTTCCTCCTATGTAAACCTCAACTATGAGAGACAAAGCGAGAAAAAAATATCCACAAAGTCACATTGTCTGATTTTTAAAGCCCCCCCCCCTCCGATGAAAATCTGTTTTTATAAATGTACTTGTGGCATTTTTCTTATGAAAGAGAACGCATATAGTAAGAAATCATTTCAATTTTTGCATTTCTGAGTATTTATCCTTTTAAATTGCTGCCAATCAAACTGTCGCAAAGATGCTCGGTTTGAATGAATGAGCTGCTGTGCTTTGTCACAACGGCCTCAGGAGCGCGTGCACAAGCTCCCTGATCCGCCCCCTCCAGCGTGCACAAGCTCAGGTGCGGGAGAAGATGGCACATTCCCTGCAAGTATGTTAAGTGCGTCCAAGGCTGGATTTTGTTGTTGGCAGCACATGTTAAAAATTAAATCTAAAGTTATAGTCCCAAATGTGTTCCCGCTCTGACCGAGTTTGAAGGTTTGCTCTCCTGTATTAAGCATAGAGAGAAAAAATAAAAACAAGGGACCTTTTTTTTAATTATTGCCTTTATGAAAATAATGAAAATATCAAAGTTCTGGAGGCCCGAGCAGTTTGGCTCTCCATCCTGCAGGGGGTCTCTGTCTGGCCGCCGGCTCTCCTCCTGGGAGCCGGTGTAGGTACCATAACCGTACGTAGTTTGTCCAAGTGGGGCTACCGTAGTGTGACGTTACCTTCAGTCGAAAGGACCCCGAATGGAAGTTCCAGGCCGAACGGTTATGGTACCTACCCTGGCATTGTCATCTAGATCGTTCCAGCCTCATCAGCCCTGCAACAGACTGTCCAGGGTGTACCCCCCTTCGCCCAACAGTAGCCAGGACGGTTCAGACGGGTGCCAAATTGTGCTGCACTGTTGAAATCGCGGTGCTGCCAGACCTTTGCACCACACCTGTTGCTCAAATTGCACCGCTGGACCTCAGATTGCATCTGTGCTATTGACCGTAACATTCAAACTGGCCACCTCTACCGCAAAAATCACATTTGGTGAGAACACAGCTTAACCCTAACCCATAACCCTAAACTTAACCCTTCCTCTGGGTCAGGCGGTCAAGAAAAAAAGCTGAGCACTGGCTGAGTTGTCTGAATAGTCACTGTCTTTACGGCGTTTCATTACATTCTGTAATTCAAAGCATTTTTCATGGGCTTCTCAAAGATCTTTTGTGTGTGTAATTGTATTAAACTGCAGGGTCTGGTACTCACATTGGTTTCGTCATTCCAAAAATATGTCACTTTTCACCGTTTCTTTATCGCTAAAGATAAACTTTTGAGAATAGAGACTGTCAGTCGATGTCATATGTGACCGACGACAGTGAAGCCTTTTATTTAGCTAATATAACGTTTTTGTGTTTTCCAAGCAACCCCAGTCATGTGTCTAACGTTCCTCTTGCTGTCTGTAGTTCTTCACCTCCACCTGTCCTCCCAGAATAGAAAATATGGTTGACACTAATCCCACATATCTGTAATCTGCAATAATTCCTTTCATTTTTGACATGCAGTAGATTTTTTCCACACCCCGTGACAACATCATTATTTGTCGGGCTGTGAGGGGGGGGAGGTTTAGGATACTGTTGATGTCTAGTTCAGGATTTGGGTTTGAAGAAAAGGCGGAGTAAAAAAAAAATAAAAAGGGATGCATTGCTATGACAAAATAAAAGCGAAACATAGAAGGGAATCAAATCGTTCTTGGCGATGAAGATCTGGAAGCGGAAAATCATCGAACCTCTTCTTGTTGTTTGCCCCCCTCTCCTCCTCCCAAGCCTCCTGGTGCTGACTTGGCTTGTGATGCAGAACGCAATCTTTGCTCAGGGAGAAAAAATATTTTTCTTCGGCCTTTCCAAAAACAACTTGTACACAGCGCAGAGACAACACAGCCTTAAGAAAACATCAGCATTTGATGAAGCGGCTGGAACAATCCTTTACCAGCTGCATGCATGTGGAATTTCTTTCCTTAATAGAGGGGCGGGGGGGGGGGGGGGTCACATGTATAAGAACATATTTTAAAACACATTATCTGGCTCCACCACTATTAGTTTAATTCCGAGAAGACATTAACTGTGACAAAACCTTTTTCTAAGAAACATTTATTTATTTAATTCTAAGACTAACTTAAGATTCAATCCAGCAATACTCTAAGGAATGCACCAGGAGTAAAACACTTTTATTTTCAGGATAAGCCAATTTATCACAAAAACCTCCCCGAAGCTACAAATCAAATATGAGACTTTTCCACATTTATTAAAGACAGGTTTGCTATAATCAGTCATAACATCTGTTGACAATTTTATCTCTTTATCTTAGAATGATGACAGAATGATATTAGAATAATGGCTGAAGCTACTTAGACGTGTGGAGAAACGCTCCAAGACAGAAGGCTACAGTCCAGATACCATGACTCAACTTTAAAGCAATGTGCAATCTAATCTTCATTGACATATCTATGGCCTGTACTTTAGTCTTGGAAACTTGGGTGCAGGAAATGTGTGCAGGTGATGCTTTTTTTTCAATCTTACATGTTCATTTGAGATATCCAAGCTAGAACTGAGGAAACGCACATGGTCAGGTTAAACTACAGTTCATGCTAAAACAGGACAGGAGACAGAGCTCCACTTACAAGTAATTTAAATGTTTTATCTCATAACAGAAGCATTTACATCCGTGTTTGACTAAAACTGGGTGGTTACATGACGGTCATGCATGTGCAGGTTCTTGTTGATCATACATCTTGGGAGAGGATTTCATGGTCTATGTGGAACTTGTACAGAGTTAGAATATATTATTCTACTTTACAAGCAAATAACTTTTTACAGTTATTGATGATGTAAGTTATAGGCGGAGTGAAGAATATTATATAATGAGAGAAAAACATGAAACTCATTGGGTCTGAACGCCTTTTCTCAGTTCAAATTTTAAACATTTTATGGTCAACATTTGCAGCTTCTTCTAGTATTCCTTGGAAAATAAATGTTTATTTTGAATTCAAAAAGCCTTTTTATCTCATTTTAGTAAATTCTCTGTGGTTTGAAATTGAAAAAAAAAAAAAGTAAATGTTTGAAAGCAACAAAATAACATCAAGTTTCTGAAAAATCCATTTCAGGACAGTTTTCCTGGATCGTGCCGTTTTAAAGTTATTTATTTCACCTTTCAATAACAGGTTTGTGTGTTGAGGAACAGTACGCGTGGTGAAGCATCTTCAAGCAGCTTTCAAAGCTTGAAAACACATAGCAAAGGCTCCCCAATAAAGCTGCTGTTGGAAGCTGAGATTGTGCAACAGCCTTATGATGTTTTATTGTGCCATGTTTTATTATATGAATTTCATACAAGGCTGCTATCTCAAAGACTGGGGATGCAGGTGTTACTTCTTTATATTTATACTCTGCTGAGCTGCTTTATATATTATCAGGCCATTGAAATGGCTAAATCAGTTATTTATGTAAGCAGCACCTAAAGGCTCAAGGCAAATTCCCCCTTGTGGACAATAAAGTTTTATTATATTGTGTTCCCATGACAAAAAAAATGTATTTCCAACTGTGACAACGTTTATTTGAGCAGGAAAGTAACGTTGTGATGATGAAAAAACAAGCTTTTTTGCAAGGGAGTCCCAGCCAAGTGGAGGCAGCAAATACAAAATCTATGTTACTTATTTACAAAAAATACAAAATTAAAGCTGCAAGAGGTGCTGTATGGCCAGCTGGCGCCACCCCCTCCCCCCCTTTTTTTATTTGACACACCCTCATTGGCTGAGCAGATCTGCTATTTGCCCCTCAATCTCCCCTTCTGCTGCTGCCACCCTGGTCAGGGCTGCTTGTCACAAAATATAAAAACACTTTTTTCAAACTTTTCTGTTGGTTTCATGTCCATAGAAACCATTGTATTTTTTGGTTGCCAGGGCTGATAAACTAACTATAACTTTATGTAAGTTTTAGAAGAATCAGCAAAAGTAAACTTTTAGATTTTATTTGACAATGGAGTTTTTTTGGAAACCATATCCCGTATTTTTAGTATGTTTATGTCATACGTTGTAGATTTTTGTTTGGCCTCTCAATGATGCTTTAGGAGTTTAAATTCATAGCTGGACATAAAGGTGTTTTTTTTAGCAAACATTTAAGATGATGGCCTCTTACAGAGGTCAAAGGTCAACAAAACTTCAACAGCGGTTGAAGACTTGTGGATGAAATTTTGTGATGATCGCTTCAAACAACGTCCCCCCCCCCCTATTGTTAAAATGTGCAAACAAATATGCTAAATTTCACACTTTGCTATATCTTGGCCACCAAGCAGTTGGTCTTGTGGCCATCCCATAATAATTTTGAAACTTACTATGGATTTTCCGAATTCTTTTGAACAACCTTTCTTTTTAAACCCCATAAAGAGATTTAGACCCTAATCAATTTTCGATGGTTTTGCCCACTGTGATGTCATCATTTCCAAATGTCCTTATGTCACGACAATCCACAGGAAACTGATCACTTTGTAATTGATTACTTTAACTGTCATCTTGCTAAGGTGGAGATTGTGATGATAAAATTGGTCTACAGCTGTGGAGGCGGGTCTACAAGCAGATGTACGGTGATCACCACTCATTTTCAACTGTCAGTATTCTCATGCTAACAAGAAATACTATCTCATGCTCTCGTTTTTATGATAAAAACCTTGTATTCTCATGATAATAATATTATAATGTTGTTGTGACAAGTAAGCAGGAAAGAAAAGAAAGGTAAATGTCGTTATAGCGGGAATGCAATGTCGTTATTATGTTAAAAACGATGTCATCATGAGAAAATGTGAAAAAAAAGTAAAAAAACGATGTAGTTATCTCGTTAAAACGATGTCAATATCAAATAAATTCGGGGGGGGTAAGCAACTGTAATTGGGTGTGTGCAGATTTTGTTGAGTTTTTGAGTATGTAGGAGTGACATTTTTGCTCAAATACGCAGCAACTGAGAATTGCGAGAGAAAAAAAGGTTCCTCGCAGACCTGGGCCACGATAACAGGAAGTGGCAAACGGGTTTTAGAAAAAGACAAGCATGTCTTGGTCTCTGCTTCCAGAACTATCAGTCATCTGAAGACATAAACGCGGTTAAATGTTGGTGTCTGTGCAACACGATTCACGCATTTGTTGCAAAATAAAAGCTTTTGTCTGCCTGCTTCAGCTTGAAAAAATGCAACAAAAAAAATGATCGACAGCAAACAAGAAGAGTCAGTTAATCAATAAGATACAAATGTAGATGGAAAGAAAAACAAGCATTGCCTCAGTAATGAAAATGACTCTGCCTTCAATTGTCTAAGGACATTTGCAGCATCAACACAAACGATGAACATAAATGTTGCTTTTGTCTCGTCTGGCTACAGTAAAAGGCAAACCTCAATTTCAGAAAAACACAGAAAATAGAAAAAGAGATAAAGTCTGTGTATGTGAGTGATTTTTCTCCACTTTTTTTTTTCTTTCTGTCTGCACTGCACGCTGTGCATTTTCAATTACCAAACATCCAAAAGTCTGTGGAGCTCAGAAGTGCTGACAGGTGATGCGCACACGCTTTCTCGTACAGTGGTAATTGAAAGCAGTCACTCTGAGACTTCTCTCACCGCAGGGATTTGCACGACAGCTTCACCACTTAGCTCAATCTGTTCCTTTGATGTTGCCGCTCACCTCCAGACTCTGTGTCTGCGGTGTAACATTACTGCATGCACATGGAGTCATGCACGCAGAACACATCCATGCAAAAGCAAAACCTCTTCGGCTGTGTGAGAAACAACCGAACCCACTCTGTCGTTTCTGCTTGGAGACAATTAATGTTTCAGCCTCCGTGTCAATCGGCTGCTTTCAGACCGCGTCCCTCTAATGGGTACTGTGTTCACCTGCACACATCGTTATGGTTTGAAAGGATCTGAAGTGGATTTTTTTGTTTACTTTGTCACACATAACTGATGTTTAGATCTTTTCCTTCATTGTTTTCATTTTTTTGTGAGATGACCAACTTATTCATTACAGATTTAACCCTGTAATTGGCATAATGATATATGCACTTGAAGTGAACTTGAAAAACAATTTTATTAGCTTGAAACCATAAAATTTGTGGGACTCTTATCACAAATGACCCCACTAAGGTTTATTATAACTGATGGAAACTTTAAGTCTTTAAAGTCCTGTTAAATATTTTGTCCGCAACCTTCAACCTTCAGAGCCACATCACCCTATAGAAAAAGCAGACACTGATTTGTACCGGAAGCACAAATTAGTTCTCTGTGGCCCCGGATCAGCATTTTGTGGACACAAATTAGTACAAATTAGTATTTGATAGCATTTTGTCCACACAAATCAGCATTTTGTGTGAACAAAATAGTACTTTAGTATCCTAAGTTCCTGCCAGTAATTACTACTACTACTAATGTGTTCACACAAATGCTACATAAACGCCAATTGGTGAATTTGTGAAAATGCTAATTTGTGATCACAAAATGTTATATAAATGCTTATTTGTAGCCTCAATACAAATGTGTGTGCATAAAATGCTAGCTAAATGCTAATTTGAGTCCACAAAATACTCATTTGTGTGCAGAAAATGCTATATAAATGTTCATTTGTAGCCTCAAATGCTAATTTGTGTGCACAAAATGCTAATAAAATGCGAATGCTAATTTGTAGCCTCTAAATAATAATTTATGAGCACAAAATGCTAGTAAAATTCTCATTTGTACTCTCAAAATAGAAATGTGTACACAAATAGCTAATTAAATGCTAAATTGTGGCCACAAAATACTCATTTGTGTGCAAAAAATGCTAAATAAATGCTCAGTTGTGACCACAAAATACTCCTTTGTGTGTAAAAAAAGGCTAATGAAATGTTTATTTGTAGCTTTAAAATAAAAATGTGTTTTCACAAACTAATAAAATGCTAATTTGAGGTCACAAATTATTCATCTGTGTGCCTAAAATGCTAATACAATGTTAATTTGTGGCTTTGAAATACACATTTGTGAGCACACAATGCTAAATAAATGCTCATTTGTAGCCACAAAGTACTCATGGCCAATAGCTGCAAAATGCTAATAATCATCAGTAACCTTAAAATACTAATAAGTCTGCAGAAAATGCTAATAAAAGGATAATTTGTTTGCTCAAAATACTAATGTGTGCACAAAATGCAAATAAAGTTTTCATTTGTAACCTAAAAATGCAAATTTGTTTACACAAAATGCTAAGAAAATGCTCATTTGCAGCCACAATTTAGTATAAAAAAAATTTCAATTGGATGGAATTTTTTTTTAATATCATGTCCAGGGCTCCGTAAAATCAGGCTAACATCTAGCAAATGAACAATTTGTGGCATATTAATTAATTTTCTAACAAATACATTTGAATAACTTAACAACATTCAAAATATTAGCATGAATTCTAAATAATCAACCCTTTTTAGAATGACCAAAAAATACAAAAAAGTGCTAACTTGCATAAATGGTATATACTTGTAACGAATTTCTAACTTCCTCGAAGGCCCAAAGCGATTTACAGCCACAGTCCCATTCACACAGTCTCACACACATTCACACACTGATGGCCGCTCCGCCACCAAACACTGGCGCCAACCTCCCACCAGAGGCAAGGCGGGGTTCAGTGTCTTGCCCAGGGACACTTCAACGCATGGGCGTGCAAGGTGGGAATCAAACCTGCAATCATCCAATCAGAGGTCAACCGCCCTACTACTGACACCATGGCCGCCCTAATCAACATGTTATTTTTTGTCCTTATCCTGTATGGCATTAGCTATTAAGTTAATCATTAGGCTTAATTTAACAAAAACTTAACACAGTGGGGTCTAAATCCAAATGTTGGTTCTGTGTGCCTTACCTCACACACCACTGCTGTTGTGGAACATGTAAAGCAGCTCAAACTAAATAAAAAGGCTACACATTGAATGCTGATGGATTAATGTCGATTCTTAAGGAAAACAATGAAACATCCTGTATTTCAGCTGCTGGGATTCGTGTCACTGGGCATGAGAAGCAGGTTTTCATTGGAAAAGAACATCTTGCATTTCCTTCCTGCAGGTCTGCTCTGACGCTGATAGTCCACCCTCTGCTGCTGCTGAGTGCTTATCTCCCTTTTTTTTTTCTCCCCCTTTTGTGACCTGGTGATACTGTGGTGTTATCTCATTACTCCTCTCGACTGAGTACCCAGTGGTGAAGTCACCTTCCTTCCTCCAAAAGCACTGCATAGCTTTGGTATGATGAATGAAGGCGGTCACGCAGCATCTGGAAGGAGCTGGGACAGCGAGTGTGCCCGTGTGTGGTGATCTGTAAAAAAAATAATTTAAAAAGACACTGCTTTTAGTGTCTGTTTACAAAATACAACAGCGTTTTCATTAAATCTCAACCACCAAGGAGATTTAAAAAAAAAGAAAAACACAAATCTGAGATGCTGGTTTCTTCTTTCTCTGTGAGTTTTTGGTGAGTTTGTGTTTGGATGGATTTTAAAGTCAATCATTGACTCTATTTAAAGGCCTTTTTTCATTTTTGCAGTTAAAGTCATTTATGACATCACTGACCTTTTTCAGAAATAGGCAAATAGGCGGGACAAATGGGGCGACAAAGTGGTTAGCACTCCCACCTCACAGTAAAGGGCCCTGGTTCTGACTTTTCTTTGTGGACTTTGTATATTCTCCTAGTACACGTGTGAATTTTCTCCACTTAGGCCTCCTCACATTGACCAAAAAAAAGAAAAAAGCTTCATAGGTTCGTTGGTGAAGTTAATTGAAAAATGAGCTTAATACATCTGTCGATCAAAAGTGTCCCAATGCAATTTCAATTTAAATAAAAAAAAATTTAAAAAAATACAAGTCACTTCTTTGTATATTATCTACCCTTGGCAAAAAATATTCTATGTAAGTACACTTAGTTTATGCTGCAACTGAGGAAGTACTCTGAGGAAGTTTCTATCGGTCTTCTATCTACATACTGTAAATTTGAAATGTTCCAGTTTAGTCTGAAGATGTATTCAATTTTTATACTTCCTACACTATATGTACATGGTCCACAGTATACTTATACTCAAGTATACCAACCTTCAGGTGTATCACTTTTTGCTGAGGGTAATCTAAACAAAGAGATGAAAAACAATCTTGGGAGCGAACCTTAGCAAAAATGAGTAAACTTGAAATGTATTTTATGAAGTATACTGAGCATAAGTATAGCAAATGTACTACTGACCATGTACTTGTAAGTGTAGGAAGTATACTAACTATATACTTCAGACTAAAGTAGAATATTTTAAGTTTACAATGTATAGATAGTATATAAAAAGTAGACTTCAAGTACACCACCTCACTTTTAGTATAGACTAAGAATACTTGAGTACAAGTATAACAAATGTACTTCTGACCATGTACTTGTAAGTGTAGGAAGTATACTAACTAAATACTTCAGAATAAAGTTGAAGAATTTAAGTTTACAATGTATAGATAGTATATGAAAAGTAGACCTCAAGTACACCACTTCACTTTTAGTATAGACTAAGTATACTTGTAGTACAATAGACTAGTTTCTGGTAAGGAGAATGGTGAGGTAGTTTGATTATGATTATTTTATGTTAGTATTAAGTAATCTAGTGATAACCTGTTGAACTGACATAATACCAATAACCTTTAGTCCAAAACAGGAAGTCAAAGTGTTGTTTAGTTTTGGTGGATTTAAACAGACAGTACGAGTCTTGGCGAGTTAGCGCCTCTAGTGGTGCTGACTGGAATTGCCAGCCCAATTCATAACTTCCACCGACTAAACCTGCTGAAATTAGGGGGAAACACATTTATTTTATTCATCTTTGATTTAAAATGCTTTTCTTTTGGTGGTAGTGGAGGAAATATTATTTTCATGTAGTTTTATTTACTCATCTGCACAGTTTTGCAAATAAACACCAAAAGAAAAAAGAAATGACTAAACTAATATCCAATCTTTTATTGTCAACTCACCAGGCTTAGAAAACCAAAATATGTCTTTAGGAAGGTTTATTAAAATAACTGTGTGCAAAGATTTGCTTTAGCGTCATTGACACAGAGCCAGTCTGTTGAGAGAAATGTGCATAAGTGAGGCAGAAAAATTAATGAACCACTAAGTGGTGATGTTGAGCTATTTTCCTCTAGATATGAGCCATTCCCACTCATGGGTGAGGAGTGTCTGGAAGGATACGCAGTGACATTAACCAAATGGAGAGCGTAAAGTAAAGGGAGAAAGGGATGGGAAAAATATTCATTACTGTACCAACAAATGTAGCAAATAGTTGCATGTTTTTAAGTAGATTTTAAAATTCTAAACGAGTTATCCCTGTGGTAATTGCAACTAGGATTGAACTGAATAAAAAAATATATACATATTTGAAAACCCTGTGATTTCTAAAATAAACTTAATGAGACTTCAATGTACAGCCTCATTAATAACACATATTTCTGTAGAATAAATAGAATATAGCTCACATTCTCATGCCTGCAGACTGAAATAATGAGGGAATGATGGGTAATTGTTTCGGATTTATGAAATTCAGGAAAATTAAAGTCAAAAAGCGGCTGGATGGCTGCATGCAGGACTGGTATGTGGAAAACCAGGCTTCATATCCCAGGGGGCATGAGCTGAATCCAGTGTGGTTCCTTAGGTAAAACCCTACATGCCTAACCATGTAACCCAAGTCTAAGTTCCCCTGTGGCGGGTCCCCAGCCTGGATAAAATACATACTTGTGTCAGGATCCGGCGTAAAAAAATCTCTGCCAAGCAACCTGTGCAAATCAGTAAAAGCTGATTCGCTTTGAACTCGCTCTGAAGAGAAACGCCGAAAGGTGAACAACAAGGGAACTTGAGGTCAAATAAGGAGAATCAGTCACAGGGTATGAGACCACAAACATGAGAACTTTTAAACCAGTTTAAATGTATATCTTCATGTTTTTCTTTCTTTTTACACCTATTTATACTTTATCCTTGTTTGCTTTGTCCTTTTACATGAAACGTTAGACACTGAAGCCAAGTTCCATGTATATGCCCTCATTCTTAGCTAATAAAATTGATTACAAGTCAGGGAAAAAAAAGGGAAAGTTAAATTATTTTTACTGTTGTTTCTGTTTACAGTGTGGGGCTTGTTACCTCCAAACTGTCACTGTGTCACAGTTACACTGCGTTACATGACTCTATTACTTTCAGCTCTCTCTGTAAAACCTACAGAAGTAGAGGAAGTGACAAGGTACTGTTAAGCATTTCACTCTGAGACAAATAGCGATGAACTTTAATAATTATTAAGTGAAAGCACAGGAAGCAGAATCCCAGCTTTTTGTTGTTAAAATGAAACTATGTGTCATCTACTTTGAAATTAAATGAATAACAGAGTGACTAGAGAAACATAGGGGGTCTGTTTACCTCAGGAAAAGTGGAGCTGTCTATTAAATAATGATTCCAGTCACCACATTTAGGCAAAAACAACTGGTCAGATACATTTTTTCTTCAAGAAAAAAAAAACTAAACACATCTGTTCAGGAAATCAAAAGTTAAATTATTGTTTGTACATAAAAACAGTTTTTAGGCCTAAAAAAGCTAAAAGTGATGAACCATGAGTTGATAAAAATATTTTTAGCAGCATTATTTGTTTGTGTGTTCCCTTCTCGTGGTCTCCCTGCTTTGAATATTCTCAATTTGGTTAATTCTTCTGTTGTGTTACACAAGTTACTAAGTATGTAATGAGTTCAATTGCTAACCATTTCATAGTAATGCTTTATGCCCCTTTAGAACTGCAAAAGGTATGTTATTGTAATGTGTTATAATTACTTACCGGTACTGTAGGCTCCTCTACAGTAAAAAGAAGAAAAAAAGGGCTTTAAATTAAAAACATTATAAAAAATAAATGCCATGCATTTTATTAAAATTTCCTATAAGTGTTTTATCTTTTAAAAGGAAACTAGATTAAACTTTATTGGTCAAAGCACAAAATCTGGCAAAGAAAACTAAATATGTAAAGATTATGTTTAAAGTCAAAATGCAATCACACCACAATGCAAAACAGAACATATTACAGTCTGGTGTTGGAAAATATACTTTTAATGTCTTATTACAAACTGTTGGTTATAATAACATCCAATAATTTCCAGTTTAAAAACTGAAAATGTTGGGGGAGAAACATTTGCTGAAACTATTTATTTATTTTTTTTAAAGTTCTGGCAAGAATTAAAAACTGTGAAAGATTAGCACAAAAAATCTTTAAAACAGAACACTCATTATTTAATCTTTAGTTTCAGAATCCCTAACCAAAATAGCTCTTATGCCTGAAAGAAGTAGACTGTCCTCCAGGCCAATAGGTGGCGATGTTCAGCTACACAGCCAAGGTTCTGTGCTTGTACACGGATGACGTCACCCCAGGAATAACATCCGATAACCGACAACTCGAACACTAAACGAAAGAGTTGTTACATGAAGGATACAAAAATAATATGTTTTTATTAGAAAGTAAACTCGGTTTTACTTAAGCTAAAAATTGTATTTCTATATCACGTTTTAGTTGATAAATTAGTCTATCGGGACTTATTCACCACTTTCTGGAAAGAAGAACTCAGTAGCAGGTAACGTTGACATGCTTAGCTAACACACTAGCATCACAGTAGGTGTTAGACAATGCTATTAGTGATTAGTTATATTAGTGGTTATGTGGGTCATGCTGTCACGGGATTCGGTTCTTTGGGGCAACTGGACTCTAAAGGGTCACTTTGATGACTTTTAGCTGCTTATGAAGGTTTTCCGATGAACCGAAGAAGCTAATCGGACGAACAGCGAACCTGTGTTAACCTTTCAGCTGCTCAGATCATGCCATGGGGTTCCAATTTGTGCCAAACATGTTTTGAGTAGAGTTTTTAGTCCACTGTTTCTGTATTAAATCTACGTCTTTGGTCACTGTTTATGTTTTAAGTCTATGTCTTTGGTCCATTGTCAGAACCGAACACAATTTTTTGGCACAAATGGAACACCGCAGTTTTGAAGAACAGAATCCTGTTGTGTCAAGACAATGTTTTTTTTTTATCATCAAATTTAGTTACTAAAAAATAATCCTTATTCTCTACTTGATAATATTTGAAGGAAAAATAGTAAAACAGCTGCATCACTGATTAGATGGAAAAAAAGAACCAGGTAAACAAACCAGGTATAATCAGATATGCATGGAGATGATGCACCTCACTGTTTCAGCATATTTATTTCATAAATTATATTTAATTTAAGCGTTTGGAGCTTAGTAAAACTGCATTTTATCCTGTCTTTTCTGTGTTTACATCACGCTTGTGTCCACCAGCCTGGATGGATCCAGCTCTGCTTCGCGAGAGGGAGCTGTTTAAGAAAAGAGCTCTCTCCACGCCGGCTGTTGAGAAGAGACCAGCTGCATCAGACTCTGGATCCCACAAGAAGAAGAAGCCTAAGTTAGACAAGGAAGTCTCCTCTGGCTCCAAACACGGCACTGGTAGGTCTTGCTTTGCTGGGCTTTTCCTGGTCGCTCAGTTGTTGATTGATTTGAAGACACTGACCAATGAAAATTGTGTTTTTAACATGTTCTTGTGGCATTTTTCTGATGATGGAGGACATATATTAAGGATTTCAGCTCAATCTTTCTTTATTCAAAATGTTACAAATCAGGATTGGGCAAAAAAAACAAAAAATGCCATTTAAAAAAAGATCATATTTGTGATGTAGAAAATACACTGTGGGGCCCACAAACTGATCCGCTCCATTCTGATAAACCCACTTCCAGACAAATGGATTCATTTACGTCTTTGTTTTCCTCGCCTGAGCTGCCGTCTGGCTTAAACCTAATGTTTGCTCACCAATGTTGGGTTGGGTGTGTGAGGGGCTGTAAGCGTGTGAGAGAGTATATGCAGAGAGCTCAGGAAGGGGGGGGGAGGGTTGCTCCTTACAGCGCCAGTGGTCCCACTAGCAGCTCAGATGAAATTCTAATGAACTACTGCCACCATGCAGAAACTATGTCCTAGAAAAACGACCCCGATTTTTTTATTTTTAGCTAAAAATGAAAATTTTAAGGATTGTGTTCTTTCCTTTGTTTGGGTTAAATATATTTTTTTTAATGGATGGATGAAACAACACCTAGGCAATCAAAACTCATTCATCTGTCAATCATAGATTAAACATAATTCTGAGTCAAATATTTGAATAATTACGAAAAGAAAAGCTTTTAAAATTCTGCTGTCAATGCCTTTTTTTTAAAGGTGTGCACAGATAAAAAATGACTTCTAACCCTGCTTTTTATAGTAAATATAAATAAAGCCTAAAAGAATTCTGTGGATGAAAGGACTGATTCATAAGAATCATGAAATATAGAGAAAGAAAATGGCAGGAAAATTCAAACTCTATTTGGGTTAGTTGCGGACAATTTTTAAAGGTTTATTTCTTGAGAAATTGATTTAGCCAACGTGGGCGCTGACACAAAAGCTGTAAACATATATCTAAAAAAACTGAGATCTCTTTTCTTTAAAATGTCCAAACAGATTGCATAACTCAATTGAATTTTGAGAGAATTACATTCTGAAGCGCATACAAACAATGACTAATACTAAAATACATGTTTTTTAAAAAGCACTTCAATTCTACGCCCTGCTCCTTTCACAAATTGTGACACGTCTGATTTCCTTTTCAAAAGAAAAGATTAAGAAAAGGAAACCTAGTCTTTCATAGTAATGCTTTATGCCCCTTTAGAACTGCAAAAGGTATGTTTTTGTAATGTGTTATTATTACTTACCGGTACTGTAGGCTCCTCTACAGTAAAAAAGAAGAAAAAAAAGGGGTTAAAATGAAAAACATTATAATAAATAAATCCCCTGCATTTTATTAAAAGGAAACCAAACATTTCGTTGGATGTCATTTTAATTTAAATTTCTTTCGTCTTTTTTTGTGCGTCTACATGAAAACGCCTACATACCACATTGACCAACAGCCATCCAACTCTAGATTTTATCGCTTCATTTAGCTGCTTTTGGCAAATAAACTTCTTCATCTGTTAAAAAAGTTTCAGAAATGTCAGATTTTCTGCCTGGTAACATGAGAGTGGCAGCTGATTTCTATTTATCCACTACAACAATTACACCTTTTAAAGACAGTAGGGCTGGGCGATATGGCCTAAAAATAAAATCTCCGATTTTATTTTTTTTAATTCGATTTACGATTTTTTCCCGATTTTTTTTTTTTTTTTTTCCCCCTACTTAGAGAAAGCAATAAGTACAAACGGCAGACAACTTAAAGCAAATGTTGCTTTTATTTAATCAAACACAAGAAAAATCTAACCCCCATTTCTGGATGAATTATAAATAAATGAACACACTCTTGGAATTAAAGTTAAGTATATGATTTATCTTCTTCTCACTCCTTTTTGGACTCGTGTTTATATAATTTTGTCTTTTTGTTTATAATTTTTGTCTTGTTTTTGTCTTATTTTCTTATTCTACACTTGTTTTCACTTGTCCAAAATAAAAAGGTTACTTCCTTAAAGTTCCAGCTGTGTTTTCAGTCACACTTTGTAGTCTAGACTAAAATGAGACAAACATTCACCTTAGAGTAGCAGCATTTTCTAAAAAGTTAACAATACAGCTCATATCTGGGGTCTAAGGTTTTAATTCAATTAATAAACCCCGTCTTCTCCACGGAGAAGATGATGAAGCATCAGGAGTCATGGTCAACGCCCCCCCCCGCGGCCGCCTCCTACAAAAACACAATCCTACGGCAGCCGCGTCGCAAATGAATACACAGGTGATAATGACAACGCAGTATTCTTTATTAACAAATAACAGTAACAACTAACTAACTAACTAATGAACTAACAATACAGGCGTTGTAGAATGAGTATATGTGTGTGTGTCAGGGCGCGTGCATGTGTAAGAGGACTGGGCGCGTGCCACGCGAGCGCGCGTGACTGCCTTTGACTTCGATGGGCTTTAGGCAGCGTGGGGTCTCTCTCTTCCTCCACGTCTGTGGCAGCAAACCCATAACAGTTCCAAACAACAGATGATTTTAGTCCTTTCTTGGGAACAAACTGCCCACTGTCACCGGTAGCCATGCTGTCGCTAGCTGCTTCGTGTGTCGATTGTCGCGTGTCGCCGTGTGATAATAAAGTTACGGAAGCTCTGGGGAGCCAAAAATGCGCCACATAAAAACTCGATTTAGTTATTTTTGAAATCGCCCGTAACAAAAAATTCGAATTAATTCATTTGATCGATTTATCGCCCAGGCCTAATAGACAGCTCACATTAATATCCATTTAAATGAATCATTTTTATTTATAATAATGTTTTGAATTATACCATAATGTTTTTATCCCAAAAAAGACCAAAAGAAAATATTTCCATCAACTTTTATTGGGTTTGAGGAAAGCCAAATGAAAATCTTTATTGTGTTTATGGTACAACACAAATTCATGACTGTGTGTTTACCATAGAAGAACGGCAAGAAAACCAAAACTATCAAAAACAAAGACGACATGAGTCTTTAAAGCCCTGACTTGGCAAACGTTTCTATGTACAGAATTCTCTGGAACATCGATTCATTTTTTTCTTTCCCTCTGAATTGGATGCATGCAAATAGACAATCAGTCTATAGTATCGGGGGTGCTTGTTTTGGCAATAAATTGGGCGTCCCAACCCCAAACTCTTCCATTTTCCTTTGTCTGTGCTGCTGCTATACCACCTCCGTGTGGCTCTCCGGCTCCTTGCATGTCCCCGTCATGAGCTTGCTGCAGCTTCCCGACCTTTCCTGCTGCAGCTGGTGGCGCGTTTTCCCTTTGGCGCAGCAGCCGCAGTCCAGTAACTCGTAGAGGACGGCCAGAGCGGCCAGGGACACAACGGTGAGGACGAAGAGCAGAAGGATGACGAAGCAGGCCACGTTCCAACCGTCGTGGAAGGGGTAGACTTCCTGAACCTGCAGGGAAACGTGGGACATGGGGATGGCCTCGGGGAGGGAGGGGCGTACGGTAGCTGTGGCGTTCGCCATGATCCGTGGCTAAAAGAATTAAAGAAAAAAAAAAAACACATTTATGGTTTGTAGCAATTTTTCAAAGCAGAAAAAAGAGGAAAAGCTCTTGGAAAAACTTTTATTTATGTTTATAGATCATGCTCGAGCATGTGCCCAAAACAACTTATTTAATAGCAGATATGTATATGAGATAAAACAAAACGTTGGCAAAGAGAGTCCAACAAAAAACAAAAACAAAACAGCAGCCAAACCCTTAAGAGAAAATTTTCTGATGGGTAAATGAGGCCTCGTGAAGCGTTTCGGCACATTGCCCAAACTGTATTGGTATTGGTTGATACTGTGTCACTCAATACTGACACCTGCTGGACTTAAAACATCATTGCAGGTAAACAAAGTTAAGAAACTGATAAACTGATTACCGTATTTTCCGGACTATAAGTGGCCCTTTTTTTTCATAGTTTGGCACGGGGTGCGACTTATACTCTACAGCGACTTATATTAGAAATAAATTGAAATAAATACATTGTTAACCCTCCTGTTATGTTCATTTGTGAGGAACAGAGATGATGTTCCTGGGTCAATTTGATCTATGAGGTATGTTAAGTGTTAAGAGTATGTTAAGTGACTCAGAGAATCAGCAAACCTTTTTTTTCCAGTAAGATCTTGAAGGCTAACAACATAATATTCTATTTTCCAATGATTTCATAGATTCAGAAAAGCAATAAAAATTACAACTGTTTCTACAAATACAGGATGAAAACAGAGTATTAGTTGACCAATGATGCTTCATGAAAGGAATAAATAAATAAGTTTGAGAAGGAATTACTGTGAAATTATGAGATAAACAGTCTGCTATGATTGTGTCATATGAGGTTGTGAAAGTTATTAGTTCTTGGTCTCAGATTTTGTCAAATAAATTTCCTGTCAAAATGCTACTTATAGTCCAGTGCGACTTATCTGTGTTTTTTTCTACTTTATAATGCATTTTTGGGCTGGTGCGACTTATACTCCACAGCGACTTATAGTCCAGAAATAACGGTAAATAAACGTCATTGTCATTGTAGTTCCTGATTCCCATGTCTCGCTCTATAAGGCCCCAGCATTGAGGAGGTGCTTTTAAGTTTGGCGGTTCTAAACAAATGCCACATTATACCTCCAAAACATAAAATGATTATTTTCAAATAAGAGCCCGTTTGAAATGAACCTGTATTCTGATAGATCAAGCAGAAATTGAGTGGAACAATGGGACAACAAGCCAAATCTAATTTTAAAACTATTAAATAATTCCACAAACCTCATTAAAACACCACATTCAACCCCTCTAGGAAAGACTCAGTAAAATAAAACGTCAAACACATGGGGTAAATGGTAAATGGTAAAATGGTAAATGGCGTATACTTATATAGCGCTTTCTACCTTCTTACGAAGGCCCAAAGCGCTTTACAGTCACAGTCCCACTCACCCATGCACACACACAGTCACACACACATTCACACACTGATGGCGGCTCCGCTGCCGAACACTGGCGCCAACCTCCCACCAGAGGCAAGGTGGGGTTCAGTGTCTTGCCCAAGGACACTTCGACACATGGGCGTGCAAGGCGGGAATCGAACCTGCAATCTTATGATCATGGGTCGACTGCCCTACCGCTGCACCACGGCCGCCCGTGGTGGGGGTGGGGGGGGTGGGGGTCACGTGGGTGCGAGAATCATTCAACAGCTGGAAGCTGGGCGTGCGTCCAGGACGTCAAAAATAGTTTTTTTCCTACTCTGTTAAACTCGCTGCTGGACTGGTTAAACACCCAAGTGACGGAAAGGTAACAGAGACGATCTGGTAATTTTTCAAAATAAAATATTTTTTCAAAATAAAAGATAGCTAAGACTCATAATAAAGCTAACTAAAACCCGCCCAAAGTCAATTTTCCCCGCAGAATCTGGCAAACAAAGAACCTGAGCTTCCTTGTTGGACTCCTGTGACGCATCGACACAGTGGCTGTGCTGGTCACCTGACTTTCCTGAAGCGATGCGCTCCTACAGGGTTTCACTTTCTGAGCTCTACATGTGAGCCGACGCGTCGGTGTTTCTGGACCAATCGCTACAGAAAATATATTTAAAGTTGTCAAAAATGCATCAACATTACCTATAAATTGAACCACAGAAGAAAACCTTTTATTTTTTGTGTTTATTTTTGTTGTCTTACATTGGACTTTTGTCTTTTAACTAGCATCCCCTAAATGTTTGACTAAAGCAAACTGATGAATGGAACTGCAGTCTGAGAATGTTTGAAATTGGACAATTATTTATATGCTTAAAAGTTTTTTAATAATCTAAGGGGGGACTTGTTCTCTTGTATGACAATGTGTCGTTTGGGTTTTATTCTTTTGCTGTTGCTTTAGAACGTTTTACTAAGAATTCTGCCTCTTTTTTTTGGATTCCTAAACAAAAAATGACGGCAAATTATAATGTTGACCTTTCTGTACCACTTTTAATTAACCTATTAGTCATTGTCCTACTGTTCATTTCAATTTTAATTGCATTTTATTGTATTTTGTAATGTATTTTTATATTTCAGTTGTATTTTTTATATTTTTTGTATTGATGCCTTTTGGCCCAGGTCTTCCTTGAAAAAGAGATGCAGTCTCAATGGAACTTCCTGGTAAAATAAAATAAAATGAAAAATGAAATGTTTAATAAGCCACTGGGCTTTTTTGTTGCTTCCCTAATTTTTTACAAGCTTTGGAAAACTTGAACTTTGTCAAAAATGTGTTTTTGCTGAGACATTTGGTGAAGTTCTTATCAAATGTTGAATCTAAGCACAAATGTAAACATGATCAGAGTTTGGATTTTGTATGAGTTGGGAATTAATTTGTGGTTGCGTCCGTTTGTCATTCCCCGCCTCTCGTCTCTAACTGCTGCACCCTGAGCGTCCTCTCCCTGTTAATCAAGCCCTACAGCTTCATCATCACTCGTCGCTATGACAACAGCCTCTGTTAATGCATGTGTTTTGGCCAGCCTCCTCCCTCCCCCCCTTTCTCTGTCCATCTCCCCTCACCGATGCTCTCTCAGCTTATCCTTTCTCTTTCCCGAGGAGTCGCACAAAAACCGGGACGGTGCAGCATCTGTTACCTCCCTCCCCTTGGCGAGCGAGCGAGCGAGCCCCACCCCGGCCGGGCTCTGGAGCCACACATTTGCTTTTTCTCAACACTCATTCCCAAAACAAACAAAAAAAAAAGCTGTCTGGTTCCTCTCAGTCTCGACTGATTTGTGCGGTCCGTTTGTTTGCTCAGGTTTTGTGCGTTTCCGCTGTCACAGGTACGGCGCCCGAATGTGGGGCGCTCAAGGAAATGGACACGAGATTGACGGTCCCTGAAACCCGAGGAGCGCAGACCAATCCATGTTTATTTAATCAAGCGTACCCATGAGAAATCCTGGCCTCTGAATATTACAGCTGAGGCAGACTGAGGGCTGCGTTTGCCGTTAGCGTGCACAAAAGTAGCTTTTAGAAATGATTGCTAATATCAACTGGAAAATCAAATTCTTGGTCAGACAGTAGTTTTGGGCCTTCTGTAAGGTGGTGCCCGTCCTAAAAAAAAGTGTCATTTTTAAGAATCCTATTCAGAGAAACATGCGGACTCACCTGTCAGGCTGTGGCTGAAGATAGAAGACAGAAGATGCTCTCTCCTCTTTTCTCTGCTCCACCTGTCTGTCTGTATTCCCCTCTTCCCAGCCTGCACTCGCCTTGGGTTCAGTCCGGACACTCCTCCTCCTCCTCCGCCACTCCTTGAAGCGAAACAGCCCCCACGACCACCACCTCTTCTTTACCTCCGCCTCAGCTCCATTTGTCAGCCGGCTTGTCATCGTTGTAACGTCCCGCCTACTCTGCAGCTTAAAGCTGCAGAGGCTGCAGCTCACAGCCTGAATCACTTTAGTGTTCACCAAATGCTCGATCCATTCAGTATTCATGTCTTATCAGAGCAACAGATTAAAGCGGCCAAAAGAAAACAAGGAAATGCAATAATTTTTTTAAAGACCATTTTGATCAAAATCGTGCTTCAGCTGTTTTTCATGTTTTTTCTGGCATTTTTCTGCTGACGGAGGACTTTTATTTTGAAAATTTAGCTTGAAATAGCCTTTTGGAGTTTTTTTCTGGATTCAAATCCTCGTGAATTAGAAGTAGATGAGAAAACACCGTCTGAAAAAGATGGTATTTGTGACGTAGAAGCAGTCGGCGGGCCACGAGCTCCCTGCTCCGCTCCATTTTGACGCATCCACCTGTAGACGACTAGATCCACCAACGCCTCTGCTCTCCTCGCTGGACATTCGGACAGCATGTAAACAGAGAGCTCTCAGCAACAAGGAGGGAAGGGGGGTGGTGTTGCTCCGCCCCAACAGTCCCCATCCACACCTCCGAAGCAAATTCGAATGAACTCCTGCCGCTCTGCAGAAACTATGTTCTAGAAAGCGACCCAGGGTTTCAGATTTGGGCGTTTAAAAGGACATCATCATGATGAAAAGACCACTGGGAACACTTTGACTACAGATCAGACGATGATCGGAGTGGGACTTTAAGTTTGTGTTTGCCAAAATGGCTTTAATCTCTACAGTAAAAAAGCTTTTATTTTATAATGTCCTTCACAGAGAGCAGTAATGGCAACATCAACATCAAAGCAAGCTCCGGGTACAAATTCGGCTGCCTGGCTAAGATCGTCAATTACATGAAGGTAAACGTGATGCTTTCTGTTTGCAGTCCAGGGTAAAAAAAAAGACTTTTTTTCTATTTAGTTTTATTTGTTTTTCCTCGGAACATGTTTTTGACGAACGTGTGAAGTTCCTTTTAGCCCCCGCATTAGCATCCGCGCCATTGACCCGCTCGTGCTCTCTCCATCCAAGCTGAGTGAAAAGATGACTCTCCTGCTGTGACTCAGTGTTTGGAGCATCCAGCATCAGGCCCTTTGTTTGTGCTGCTTTTTCTGCATACGAGCACGGCGGGCCGTGTCAACCTCCCCGACTGACTGACTCCTCCACACTTCATTCCAGCGATTCTGTCTGTGTGTTCTGTTGAACGCCGCGGCTGCAAGTTCCCCTCAACCAATGGAGAGATGCGCGGCCCGCCTTTTCACGGAGAGAAATAATGTGATGTTTTCTGACTTGTTCTGGTGTGAAATTACAGACCAGACATCAGAATGGCGACACACATTTCCTGGCTTTGGATGAGATTCTGGATGAGACCAAACTTCTGGACATCAGTATGAAGCAGAAGCATTGGCTCATGACAGAGGTGAGTTTGCTGCTCCTGCTGTGAAGTGATGGACTTGGTGTTTTGTTTCAGAAACGTTTACCCAGCATCCAAGCAGCTGCACTGCGACTTCAGTTCGTTTTGAAGCCGTTGCGGCGGAGAATCAACCTTGTCCATGAATGAGATCTTTACAAAAAATAAAAGAGAAATTTCACAAGGCGACGACGCGCAAACATCATCGGTCAGAACCAGACGTTTTCAACTGAAACTGGAAGTCTCCTTTTCCAATATTGCTCGAAAAACCTTTATTTTAACAATTACAATTACAGTTTTTTTTGGTTTTATTTTAGCTTTATTGAAGGTTTTGTAATTCATTAAAAAGAAGAAAAAAAAACATGTTTCTCCGCAAACAGCAGATCCGTGTTGAAGAGGAGTTCAACTTCCTAGTCAAACCTTCAAAATAAATCACACGGTATTTACAAACAGGAGACGGTTTGAGCCGCTGTTTGGTTTAAACGTGTCCTAAAAGTCTTGTGGAAAGGCCACATTACCGACCTTAATCATTGTGTTTTGTACAAACACAAATCCCGTTTGGATGCATGTACACACACCCTCACACACTTAATCTCAAATACTGAATAATAAATGACATATTTAAAAAAACCTGGTGTCTGACGCCTAAAGTTGTGATTTTTCTCCTCCAGCTGATGTTTGATGTATTGTCTGCAGCCCGGTCCAACTCACAAGAATTTACTTGATTTTTCCATTTTAAAATAACCACCCAGATATTAGCTTTGGATGGACAGAACTGTTTTTTTTTTTTTATTATCTTCTGCTTCATACTCAGAATCCTACATCAATGTGACCTAACCTGTTTTCACAGAAATGTACATTTTTTCGATTGCTAAATGTGACGGCATGATTGTCAAATAAACGTCGTTTCAGGCGCTGGTCAACAACCCCAAGATCGAGGTCCGAGACGGAACGTACGGCTTCAAGCCCAAGTACAACCTGAAAGACAAGAAGGCCTTACTGAGGCTGCTGGACAAACACGACCAGCTGGGTCTGGGAGGAGTGCTGCTGGACGACGTGGAGGAGGGGCTTCCCAACGCCGCCAAGGCCATCAAGGTCAAAAAGCGTCAATGATGCTCAGTCACGGCGATGTGTGAAACATGGTCACTGAGGGAAGGGAGGCAATCATACTAATGAGATGAAAATGACCTTTTAAAGGCTCTGGGGGATCAGATCATCTTCGTCACGAGACCCGACAAGAAAAAGATCCTGTTCTACAACGACAAGCACTGCCAGTTCACGGTAGACGAAGGTGAGTCTTCCTCTGCAAGGATTTTAACTGGTTAGGATGTTTCTTTAAGCCTTCAGATCCTCCTTAAATGTAACAAGACGTTTATAAACCCGGGCTTTCCTACAAGAGTGTTCAAATATGAATAGTAGCATTTGGTCAAATTCATATTTAGCGTAACAGTCATTCTGTGGACCGAACAGTTTGTGGAATTTATTAGTTCTTACCGCCACACTCGCAAAACATCACCACAGTTTCCTCACACCTGGTACCCCGATCATGACCCCCCCCCCCCCCCCCAAATAAATGATGACATCACAGCAGGAGAAACGGACACAGAAATGAATCGGGGCAAAGTTTTATAAGCAGCTCAAAATCCACAGACGATACCAAAACACACGTTGGGAATATATAAAAGAAGTTTTAAATATTATGGGATGGTCACATTTCACATTTTTGCCATATAAGACAACTTTTGTCTTGGCGATCTTAAAATCTCACACCTCCAGGTTAGATCTACTGAAGTTGTATTGACCTTTGACCTCAGGGAAAGGCTGCCACCCCCCACAAAAATGAAATCACCTGTATTACTTTCTACAAATTGAAATTCCTCCAAAAGGATTTTAAACTACATGACTCCTCAAACATCATCAGGAAGCTACTGGGGGGAAAAAAAGTTAGTTTGAAGGTTTGTAAATTTTAATAGCGTTAGCGTAGTGTATTTTTTAGGAGAATGTTGTGAAAATATAACGCATGAATCCTTTTCTCAAGCTCAAGAGAACAATACAACATGTGATGTAAGCATGTGGGCGTGGTTAACAAAAAACTTCTGTTGCCAAGGAAAGCCAAAATTTCGCTTTTCCTCCAAAAATGACAGATCTCTTTGTCACCCCCAGGCGGCCCAAAAATAAAGTGGTTGCTATGGAAATAAAAGCAGCAGAGAAGCCGTAATTTAGAAAAATGTTTTTCTTTTTTGATGAATTTGTCACATCCAGCTCTGACCGGGGGGTGTGGGGGGGTAGCAGCTACTCAGCCAGGAATTTGTTGTTTTAATTTATTATACAAAATTAAATGAAAAACACAAAATTAAATGAAAAACCTTTGCAGCAAATAAGTAAAACTTTAAACGGTTAATGTTTTACATCTGAATACTGTGGGATAATTTCCTGGTTTAGAAAACATTTTTTTTTCTATCAATCATCTGTTGTGTTTCAAAGACTTGACCCTCCATGAACTTTTCTTATTTAAAAAAAAAAAAAAGTTACTGTTGGGACTTTTGGGTAAAGATGTTTGTGCATTTGAACAACGTTAACAATTTCTGGTAACTGAATAATCCGAGATTCAGCATTCAGACGTTCCATCCTTCCTGACTGCACATCTTGACGGCTGATCTGCAGAATTCCAGAAGCTGTGGAGGAGTGTTCCTGTAGACTCCATAGACGAAGAGAAAATTGACGAGTACCTGAAGAAACAAGGCATCTCCTCCATGCAAGAAACGGGACCAAAGAAAGTGGTCCGTGTCAAATACTTCCTTTGCATTTTGAAAATCTATTAACAAACAAAACGAGCATTCATCCTTGTTCTCTCTGCAGATGACGGTTCAAAAGAAAAAGAAGCAATCCGGGCAGAGAAAGAGACAATTTAAAACTCACAACAACCACCTGGCTGGAGTGCTGGAGGACTACTCGGACGGTGTGCCTGCAAAGAAATGAGGCGGCAAACGGCTGCAGATGGAGGCGTCCGCTCCAAAACAAAGCTTGTTTTCCTCTGCTTGTACTCTCTTCAGTGATCTGTGGTCTTTCATTACATGAAGCCAGCAGCGGGCGTGTCGTGATGTCTAACTGTATCGATCAGCTGAGAGACGGCGGTGGAGCGCAGACGTCGTCCGTGGACACCAAACCCTTTAAAGGAACGCATCTGTTTGACTGTAAACGAGGCTGTAATGACTCCCATCGTTTTCATTTACCGCATAGCAAAGACGAGCTAGAAAAGGGTTTCTTTTGGAGGAGTTGCAGTAGGTTCTAGTAGTTTATTAAAGTGCATTACATTTGTGTTTCACCTGGTGTGAGACTTTTTCCTGAAGTAGAACGTTTCAATGCTTTTACTTCTGACCTATTGGGGAGCGCTGGATTAACATTTATTGGAATATTATTTGATTATTTGCTGTTTAATAAAACTGCCAAAGGTGAGAGAGATCAAACGTGCGGCGTTTTGTTGTAAATTGTTTATTTCTATGAAAGAGCGCGTCACACAGCGGCGTGCGGAAAGACAAGCGTCCCGTTTTGTTTAAAAGCACAAAACATCACTGCGACCTATATACAGTTTGCGTGATTTCCACTAGTCCTCGACAGTTCAACCTTCTGGAGGTGCAGCGGCCACTTCTAGCTCGTCTGGCCTGCCTTAACCGTTTTCTTTAAGTGGTGGTAGTTGGGTAAAATCTTCATCAGAAAATCCAGCTGAAGAGTCTGGGGCTGAAACGACAAGAACATAGTCGGTTAACGTCCTCTAGGGTGGAAACACCACGCCAACTTTTAGCTTTTTTTTTTTTTTTTAAATTCCTTCTTTCCTGCAGTTAAGAAAAGGTTCAAAAAACACCAGCCAAAGGTCCGATTCGGTTATAAAATGAGGTTAGGTTACATATTTTCTTCTGTATTATATATGCAGGAGAAATTAAGCTGCACGTGAGACCAAATACTATTAGAAAAACATTCTTGTGCCATTTTTGTGTTGATGGAGGACGTGCAAGTTAAAACTTGTATTTTGGAGGATTTCTTTATTCAAATTGTTGTGTATCAGTCGCAGGCGAAAAAAAATGCTGTTTGAAAGAAAAGCTTGTAGTTGTGGTGTAGAAGCAACAGCTGGCGGGTCACAAACTCCCTGCTCCGCTCCGTTTAGATGCATCCACTTGCAGACATCCAGTGCGGCAAAAAAAATTTAGTCAGCCACCAGTTGTGGAAGTTCTCCCACTTAAAAAGATGAGAGAGGCCTGTCATTTTCCTCATAGGTACATCTCAAAACGAGGGGGAAAAAAAAACAAAAAATCACTTTGTCTGATTTTTTTTAAAGAATTTATTTGCAAATTATGGTGGAAAAAAGGGATTTAATCAATAACAAGAAAGATTTCTGGCTCTCACAGACCTGTAACCTCTTCTGTAAGAGGATCCTCTGTCCTCCACTTGTTACCTGTCTGAATGGCACCTGTTTGAACTGGTTATCTATAGAAAAGACACCTGTCCACAACCTCAAACAGTCACACTCCAAACTCCACTATGGAGACCAAAGAGCTGTCTAAGGACACCAGAAACCAAATTGTTGACCTGCACCAGACTGGGAAGACTAAATCTGCAATAGGTAAGCAGCCTTTGGTGTGAAGAAATCAACTGTGGGAGCAACTATTAGGAAATGGAAGACAAACAAGACCACTGATAATCTCCCTCTATATGGGGCTTCTCGCAAGGTCTCACCCCGTGGGGTCAAAGTGATCCCAAGAACGGTGAGCAAAAATTCCAGAACCACACAGGGGACCAAGTGAATTATCTACAGAGAGCTGGGACCAAAGTAACAAAGACTACCATCAGTAACAAATCCTGCAGTGCCACAGCGTCCCCCTGCTAAAGCCAGTCCATGTGCAGGCCAGTCTAACGTTTGCTAGAGAGCATTTGGAAGATTCAGAAGAGGATCAGGAGAATGTCCTATGGTCAGATTAATTCAAAATAGCACTATAATAACTATAATAATATCTATAATAATAACTCTACTCTGGAGGAGAAAGAATGCTGAGCTGCATCCAAAGAACACCATACCTACTGTAAAGCACGGGGGTTTCAGCAAAGGAGCCAGGACAACTGATCCGTGTAAAAGAAAGAATGAATGGGCCCATGTATCATCAGATTTTGAATGCAAACCTTCCTCCATCAGCAAGGACATTGAAGATAAAACGTGGCTTGGTCTTTCAGCATGACAACAATCCCAAACACACTGCCCGGGTAACAAAGGAGTAGCTTCGTAGGAAGCATTTCAAGGTTCTGGAGTGGCTTAGCCAGGAGGGAGTTGAAAGTCTGTGTTGCCCAGCGACATGCCCAAAACATCACTGCTCTAGAGGAGATCTGCAAGGAGGAATGGGCCAAATACCAGAAACAGTTAAATGTCATTTCCAACAAAGGGCATATAACAAAGTATTGAGTTGAAATTTTGCTATTGACCAAAAACTTATTTTCCACCATAATTTGGGAAAAAGAATAATTTAAAAATCAGACAAAGTGATTTTCTGGTCCCCGTTTTGCCTCTCATAGTTGATGTATACCAATGATGAAAATGACAGGCCTCTCTCATCTTTTTAAGTGGAAGAGCTTGCACAATTGGTGGCTGACTAAATACTTTTTTGGCCCACTGTAGATCCATTAACGTCTTTGTTTTCCTCGTCAGAGCTGGCTTCTGGATCAAAACTGTATGGCTCCAATATTTTTGTCGCATCGGTAATGTCGTGTTGGGGTTATGAAGGACTGTAAGCTAGTGGGAGGGAGTGTAAACAGATAGATGATGGGAAACGGGGGCAGGCTCACTGCACACAAACAGTCCCGCTCACAACTCAAAGGCAAATTTAGATTTTGGCTAAAATCAGGACTCCTAATTCATAGTAACAGAAAATCCTGAGTTCAGACAGACTGGTGTCCATCAATCTGCAGTGAACCGAGTACCTCTGCCACAAATGCCGCCTGAACACGATCAAACCTGACCTGAGGTCGCTCTGTCTGAACCCGCCTCATGCATCCAGAGCCGTAGAGGACCGTGTTCTCAGGTATGACCTCACAAGTGTTGACCTGACAGAAGGCTCCGATGATGCAGCCACTGGTGAGGATCACGTTCCTCCCGACATCAGCTGGACAAAAAGGCAGAAGGACATTCGACTACAAAGTTCCTTCTCGCATGATTGGTCAGAACTCACCTTTAGATTCGATCACGTTGTTATCACCGATTTTTAAGGCTTGTGATACTGTGAGGTCTGTCAAGGCAAATGTGTTGCTCTTTTGTTCGATTGTGATACATCAAAAAGATTCCTGAAAGGATACCGCAGCCAACTTCAAACACATTGTTGATCCCGATGGTCATCGTCTTTGGTTCCACCTCAGAATCTGGCATGATGTTTTCTGGGTAACTGAAGAATTACAACAAAAACATCACTGCTAATTGTGGCATAAAACTACAAATTCAAGCACATGTAACTATAATAACAATAAACCTGTTAATTATCAGAGCTTGCTCTTCGATCAGATTGCCCTCTCCGATCACTATGGGTCCTGCCTCTGCGATGATTCGGGCTTTCGGATGGACAACAGTTCTGGGACCTGGAACCACAGTTGTTCAGTGACTGACTGTAAACAACGTTCTTCTGAATTTACTAGCTAGTAATAAGCTCCAACAACATCTCACCAATCGTCACATCTCCTCTGATTTCACTTTCAACACAAACTACAGCTCCAGCGGCGATTTTGACGCTGCACAAAAACGCCAAAGAAAAAGATGTTTGTAAATATTAGCATAGTTAGCTAACAAGATGCTATCAATTTATAACTTAACCAGAACATACTCAGTTAGAAACTCTCAAAACAATGTGATAATTGTTTTGTCATGTTTATTTAAAAATACTTAACTTAGTTGTTCAATAGTTGGATTTAGTGTCACTTACCTTTTCTGAGTATTTAATTTGTCTGCCATTGTAAGAGTGAGCCAGTAGGGCGTAGTAGATTTTTATCGGTCATCGATTCGAACGCCTGACTCTTGTCATGCGCATGCGTAAATAGAGAGTAAAGCTTTAGTTGTTAGCATTGATATATGCTAGCAAGACGGAAAACTGAAACAATTTAATAAAATACAATAAATGCCTATAAATGACTTTTATATCATTTTTGATTTTCTGAAAAACACATTTTAGGCTAATTCTGTTTGTAAAAAAAAAGTATACAGTTGGTGTGTTAATAATTAAACGGCCGATACAGTCCCGCACTTTAACAACTATTTTGTCCCCCGGTGCTTCCACTACCATGTCAAAACAAGGAAGAAAAAAGGAGATTGACATTCATTATGGGAAAAAAGGAGCCAAAGAAAAACACAAATCTCAGTCTTTAGTTGTAGATGAGAAGCTAACGAAGAGAGAAGACATGACACAGTTAGAGAACAATAATATATACATCATTGCTGTAGTTGTAGCTGTTTTTGTGGCACCACTTACAGCGGAATCTAAGCGTAAGTCCGAAGATTTAAATATAGCTCCATACGCACTTTAAATACTCTGGATTTTGACTCAAAAAAGAAAAGAAGAAGAAGAAATCAATGATATTGTGAGCTTACGAAATACCTCCCCATGTTTTTTTATGTTGTTTAAATCGGCTGCTGTAGTAAAGTCAATAAATGTGCTTTATCGACGTTTATTTTCCTACAAAACCTTATAGCATGTTAGCTAACAACTAGGCAGTGAACAACTGTGTGTGTCAGAGCGCTTTATACATTTGAATTTCCCTCTTGGGGGGATATTTCATGGATTAGTTCAGCATGTGACCGCCGCGTCTGCAGCCATATATCAGCAGCAGCAGCAGCTCACATGCTTTCTTTCCCCCCGGACGGTTTGCTTAGCAGCTTCAAAGTTAGCTTGTAGTCAAACCGGGCGTTTGGCGATTAAACTTCAGTACGGATCATATTTCCCAACTGTAAGGTTTGGTATAACTTTGTTTTCTCCCTTTTTCAATCAGTTTAAAAAGAAAAAAATCCAAAATGATCCTGCCTTTTTAGTTTTATAAACATGCAGTCAGGATTTCAGGTTTTCCTCCTTTGCACATGCGCATTAGCTTTAAATATTCCTATTATGATAAGAAACTGCTATAGATTTGATATTCTTTGAGTTAAATAACTCTAGCTTTACTAACAGAGGCTTGGTAGAAGGTCAAAGGTTGCATTAGCCCTTTCATACAAACAGAGAAGCATTTGTTGTTGGATCTCAGCTGATCTATCTGCTCTGTGTCATTTCTTACTCCAGTTGCTCTTCATCACCGGAAGCACTTGGCTTTGAAGATGGACGAGGCGCTGCTGACGGTCAGCAATGAGCTGAACTCCAGCGTGCTGGTCTCCTGGAAATCAGAGCGCTGCTACCAGGTGATCACCCTTCAGGTCTTTTTATTTTCTGGTGATTTTTCCCTCTTTCATCGAAGAACTTTGTTCCCCGTCTGCCAGTGTTTGCATCAGCAACTCGGAGAAGTGGATGGAGCGTCCAGCCCCGGCCAGCCGAGTACGGCCAGCTTCCCTGTGAAAACGCAGCATGCAGTGATGCTACAGCTCAACAATACTAGCAACAACAATGAGCTCTGCAAGTGAGTAAATATTCAACTTTGTATGACATCAGATGCAGCTCATTTGTCCTGCTTGCCAGCAGTCCTACAAACAACTCAGAGGCAAATTTCTAATCAACTCCAGCCGCTCTGGAGAAACTATGTTCTAAACAATGACTGTTTTTTATTTATTTTTTTGGCTAAGAACGGCATAATTGTGATTAAAAGACCACTAGAAACACTATTAAAACTGGCCAAAAGATGATCGAAGTGGGATGTTTTTCTGATGTTTGGCCCATTTTTATTGGTTTTTTTTTTTTTTTTTTATTCCCAGTGTCCAGTTTCATTTTGGGGAACATGGAAATTACTCTCTGTGGGTGAAAAACCTGAACGGTTCGGCTCAGGTCAATTGCTCCGTTGTGACTGATGCAGTCCCGGTCAACAGCTACATACGTGAGTTTAGCACCTCCCTAAACTAGGATCGCATGATTAATGTCAAGTCTTTTGGTGGCTGCTATGTTCATGAAACCTTTCTTCTCACAGCAATTTTGGTGGCTTTTTTTGTTTTCGTCGGACTGGCTCTGATGTTTGCCGTTGGAAAAAGAATAATGAGGTATGTCGATTTTAGTTTGCGACGTCCAAACAAAAGAGGGACGTTTTTTTTGCTCTCTTGTATAAATAACAGTGTTGTCGCCACGATGCATCTCAATAAAGGTTTGAGTGACGCTATTGTTAATTATTTAAAGCAGTTTATTACACATAAAGAGGAGAAAAATGCACATTAACCGATGAGTAACACATTATTTACTATAAATATGGTTATCACCTATTCAATGTCAGTTTAATGGAGCGTAGAATTAGTTTGAACAGACTAGGAAGTCAAACTCATTCTACATAGATTTCTGTATCAGCTGATCTGTATGCCATCCTGCATCATTCAGTTAATTAAGTTAGTTAAGTCTCACACAAAGCGTCATACTAGCCCTGTTCACTGCTGTTGACACCCCTGTCTAGGGGCTTGTAAAAGGAAGGAACATGAAGCTTAAAAGGAACAAATTAAAACCTCAATGACTCAAAAACTCTGACAAACAAACCCAGGCTGAAAATAAGCTTGGAATTTATTTATAGGGAAAAAAAACTTAAAAAACAAACAAAATACAAGGACCTCTAACAAAAGCCAACAAAGGAAATCTCTGCTGTGGCAGTATTCAAACCCTGAGCTGGACTTCCTCATCCAAGCAGGTGCTACGGACAATTTGGGATTCAGTCTGTGCACAAATATAGGAGGGTTAGAAAAAGAAAGACAGAACCTAAAACTGCAGCAGAAAACAAAAGAAAACGGAGATAATAAAATATATATAAATATTACGGCACAATTCCAAACCATAATGCAAAAACAAAGTGTAAATATCTGCTATAAAGAGCTCTTCTGACCATAGGTGGGAAAGTGTTCCATCATATGATTAAGGAATTTAAGCTGTTAGAAAGACCTGCAAGGACGTGTACAGTGGGAGACGGGCTGTTGAAGCCTTTAGTCCTGAAATCATTTCTTTTCCAGGTTCGACGCCGTAAAGCGGTTGGTCGTCCGAATCGGCGGCTCCATGGAGACCGAGAGACTCATCAACTCTGTGAGTGACTGAGCAAACTCAGCCACGGGGTTCTGATGTCAGCAAAGCAACAATTCAAACAGCATTTTTGAACAAAGGTGCTGACCAGCCTGTCGGACGTTAAGCTCCGACATGAATTCCTCGCCAATTTCTTTGGGGTGTCCAAATTTACAATTCCAAAATCCAGTGTCCTGGGAATTTTCCAGAAGCGTCTGCAAAAAGCCAGTGTGCCTCAATGCTCACCGAATTGGCGAATATGGACCACAATGCATTGCTTTTGAACAATATATCATTTGAAAAGTATATGTACTTTTTATAAATCATCCAAGTTTTCATCATCAACTAAGTGTTTACATAACTAGTCTTTGTTAAATATTCCTATTTATTAGGTTTTTTTACTTCTGCAAAAGGGTGACATCATCTTTGCCGTTCAAAAAAACAAAAGAGGGGTTCGAGTGTCGTGAGGGAATTCTGACATATCCTAAATCTTGTGCTGAATGTATACATGTATTCTGTGCTAGAATAAAGTGTGGTGTTTATTTATTTATTCTTTTTTTACTTTCCTTGGATCCGTCAGGAACTGGGCTCCCCTCGGACTGAGGCGCCAGTTACTGACAACATCCTTCCTCCTCCTCAGAGTCCCTGCAAAAGGCTTCGATCTCTGGATACTTTCAGAGGGTAAGGCCTCTTCTTTAACTCTCAGCCCGACAGGAAAATGAATTTTCTAATTTTGTCAAATTTGTTGGCATTTTTTTTTTTTACATGTTACAATCGTGTCACATAAATCAGCTGATAATGAAACTGTGACTTTTCCCCCACATTAAGATTCATTGTTCTTTTAAAGAAAAAGTAGTTTTAGCCATATTTTAATCCAATTCTGCTGAACTTTTCATAAAAATAATGTTTTTTTTCAGCATCGCTTTAGTGATTATGGTGTTTGTAAACTATGGAGGAGGGAGATACTGGTTCTTCAGACATGAAAGCTGGAATGGTGAGTCTCACATGGATCATAACATGTTTATTGGTGCCATCTTTTCTGTTATTTAGCTTTTTTTTCCCCCTTCTCTTTCACTTTCTAGGTCTTACAGTGGCGGATCTTGTGTTTCCATGGTAAGTTTAGTTTAGACATTAAAAAAAATAATTTTTCTATTTTTTTTTAGAAAAGATTTTGCTGTATAAAAGATATATGTTTTCAGTCTAAATAGCGAGAAGAACCATAATTAGAACCAGTAACTAATTTCTAGAGTGGAAAATCACTTTTGATTTCCTGAATTAGTCCATTTAAACTCATAAGATTTTAATTACATGAAGTTTTAAATGAAATCCCATTGTAATCAGTGTTTTTTTTTTTAAACCACGCTTTGGAAAAAAGAAAATTTCACATATGTGTTATGAGATATCAAAAACAAATGATGAAATATCATTTAAAAAAATGATTGAATTCCAAAATAAGTCTTTTTTTTTTTTTAAACCTTGACTTTTTTTAACTTTCATTTTATTTTTTGAAGAAGAGTAGGTTTGAAGAATAGAATATATTGTTTTACAGTGTCTATAAAGGCAGAAAGAATTTCCTTTTTGCTGATTTATGGACATGGAGAAAGATAGAAAATAAACTTTTTAAGTAAAGTATAAGTAATGGTATTTCTGGCTGGGAACACTCGGTATAATGCAGGTTTTTTTTTCTGTGCCTCATTTTTCTCTGTATTCTTGTTGTCCAGGTTCGTGTTCATCATGGGGACGTCCATCGCGCTGTCCATCAACTCCCTGTTGCGTGCGGGCTTGACCCGAGGCTCTCTGCTCAGGAAAATAGTGTGGAGGAGCATCCAGCTTTTCCTCATCGGTGTCTTCATCATCAACCCAAACTACTGCCAGGGTGCACGTAAGGATGGTTTATGGCTTTTTTTTAAATAAATGTGGTAGATTTGAGGTAAAATGAGTTCTTTAATGTGCTCCAAAATTAATGATATGCTATTGCTTTCTTTTTTTGTTTGTTTGTTGAAAAACTGCTTGCTTGAATGTTCTAGTTTCCTGGGAGAACTTACGGATACCTGGCGTGCTGCAGCGACTTGCCTTCTCATACTTGGTTGTTGCCGGTCTGGACTTAATGGTGGCGAGAGGTCATCTGGACGTCCTCCAAACGGTGAGCTGAAAGTTGGGTCATGTGTGACCAAACAGAAACACAGTTTGACGACTAGTGGTTTAAAAAAGAAAAAAGAAACTGTTCAATCTTTTTTTTTTTGCTCACTGCAGAAACATTTACCTGATAATTCCACAGAATTACCTGAGGCAACAAGATGAAGAAATTCATCCCTTGCCTTCATTTTTTTTTTTTATATGGATGCTACTCCCCTATGACCAAAGAAAGACCTAAAGCTAAAAAAAAAATCAGAAAATCTTTTCTAAGGCTAAAAAGGTTAGATCTGAATTGAAGGTTTAAACTTGAAATAACAAATCTCCAAATAAAAAAAGTACGTACTCTATTTTCTGGATTATAAGATGCTAATTTTTTCCTCGGTTTTGAACCATGGGGCTTATACATACGTGTGGTTATTCTGTGGATTTTCTTCCACCACTAGAGGTGCTCTAACCAGAATTAGAAAAAAATAGAGCGTATGCGGCTTATATACAGGTGCGCTCTATAGTGCAGAAAATACAGGTAAATAAAATACAAAAATACAATATAGATCAATTTTTTTAATGCACAAACCTTTGGGTCATCTTTTAAATTTTGTGTGTTTTAACGTTTCAACTTTTGGACTACAGAAGAACTCCGTCTTAAGCTGGAACCCATCTGTCTATCACTTCTAAACTCCACAGAATAAACATAAGAGAAACAAATGTTAACCCAACAACTGGAACAAAGGTTCAATCCTAATATTGTTTTTATTTTAGTTTACAGTTATTTGAATTGTGGTTTTTAGCTTTTTTATTTGAAGGTACCAACAAATCGGTTTATTTCTGCATCCTTCTATCATTTGAAGTGAAAGTTGAGCTGCAGTTCAAGACTTTAGCAGCGTAAATGTTGTGTTAAGGAGGGTTTTTGTTTCACAGGATGCTTGGTGGTCTCCACTCCTGGATGTTTTGCTGTACTGGCCAGCCTGGGTGGTTGTGCTTCTTCTGGAAGTTCTCTGGTTGTCCCTGACTTTCCTCCTGCCTGTGCCCGACTGTCCAACGTGAGTCTACGTGTCTTTAACTATGAAGAAGCCATCCTAGCAAGCAGCAAGTGTTCATCCTCTTTTCTCTACTGAGAGAATTGACTTGATCTGGTTGTGGTGCAGAGGATATCTGGGTCCAGGTGGGATCGGGGACATGGGCCTGCACGCGAACTGTACCGGCGGAGCTGCTGGTTTTCTGGACCGTTGGCTTCTGGGAGAAAAACACATCTACCAGACTCCCTCATCACAGGTTTGAAACATCTCTAGTCCTTTAAGTTGACATCACTAGTTTGTTTCATCAGTTGCTTTTGCAACCACAATATTTTTATGTATATAGTTAATGTTTCTGTACATTTTTTTATGTGGTTCCCTTTGATTTAGGTCCTTTATTTAACTCAAATACCATATGACCCAGAGGGAGTTCTTGGAAGCATCAACTCTGTCCTCATGGCTTTTCTTGGATTACAGGTTCGTCATTTATTTTATGATTATTTTTATGTTAATATGTGAGCATCAAAGTCATGTCATGATCAAAAGTGCTTGTTTTCAGGCTGGGAAAATCATTTTACACTACCGGGATCTCCCTACTAGTATCATGTCAAGATTCCTCATATGGGGGCTCTTCATGGTGAGAAAAATGTCTAGTGTTTGCCAAATGTCAATAATAGGATAAAAGAAGTATTATGTAGAAGTGACAGCGTAGCAGCTAATATTTAGCACAGACACAGGGGTTGATGAGACAAAAGCAACATATACTTATATGACACCGAAAGCCTGGATATGTTTTTATCCTGGTATGAAGGTAATGCCGCTTACTCCTGGAGCTGATTCAGAGCAAAAATTGGTTCCATAGAAATAAGTAAAACATTCTTACATTTTTTGTATTTTAACCAAGATAAATCTGCAGCCAATGGGGTAAGAAAATTTGTCTTATCAAGAATCCTTATTTTAAGATAAGAAATTCTAGTCACTTGAGTTTGAGTAGAGATTTATTATCATACGCACAGCTTACACTGACATACGGAATGTGTTACAGTACAACCCGAACAAGATCCGACATAACAGAAATATACACATACAGCTCAAATTTGGCTTGAATGTTAGGTGCATTTACGTCATCTTATTAAACTAACACTGTTTTGTTGTATTGTCATAAAGTTACGATATTTAAGGTAATAAATTTAAAACTTTAAAAGATGTAAATTTACGAGAAAAAAGTCGGAATTGTTAAATAACGAAAATAATGTAAACTTATGACTTTGAAAGTCATAGATTTAAATGTATGACTTTTTCTCATAAATGTATGGGTTTTAAAGTAAATATGTATGATTTTAAATGTGGTAAATTTACGACTTTAGAACACAGAAACTTACGAGCAAAAAGGTAATCAGTCAACCAGAAAACCCCCCAAAGTTATCTGTGTCTCAGAGCCATGCTCAAAGGTGAAAGACATGTTGTTCACTTGCTGGACTGTATGTTCACTTTACTTTAATCTCGTAATATTACCCTTTTTTGGTGGTCCTAATCTCGTAAATTTATGAGAAAAAGTCTGCAATTTATATGTTTTTTTCCTCATAAATTTACGACTTTAATATTGTAATAATACTTTTTTTTGGTGGACTAAATACTCCTTTGTACTTGCAAGACAGAAAGAAAGACAGTTTTTCTTAAAACAAGGGTCTTTGTCAGATTAATGTCCTAAAATTCATCAGTGTTGAACCTTTTTGACTAAATAAAATCTATTTTATTGTATTTTTTGCACAGGGAGTCATCTCAGCAGTTCTGACCAGGTGTTCCACAGACCAGGGTTTCATCCCCGTCAACAAGAACCTTTGGTAAGTTTTTTGTCAGTTCTGCATAAATCAACTTGTTAAAATGTATATCTAAACTAATTTTAAATTTGCATTAATGAAAGCTTTTTTTAACTAAAAGGCTATAAAATGCAGCTATGGAGTTTAGCGTATACAGAGAAATCTATATATTATCTGGTTGGCGACTGGCGTAGACTTTGGAAAACATCAAGAACATGTTTTATTATGGAGTTTAGATGCAAGCCACGCACTAGCATTAAAAGGATTGAGTGTACAAAACAGATTTTTTGCTCACAAATGAATGACACTGCCTTAACCAAGTCAAATGTGAGGTAATTGCTTGCTTTGTTATGGTTTGAAAAGAAGTCACAAGATCAATTCCTCCGTTCCATCAGTCAGTTCACAATTGTTTTAGAAACGGAAAATCTCTTTAAAGGGAAAAAAGAATCCTGTCCGTCACTCAGACACAGACACATAACAGGGCTGTTATGCTGTGAACCTAAACTACTGCCTGTCAAAAAAAATCCATTGTCACTGTATTTTTATAAAAAAATAAAAAAAGACAACTTGCAATTTGAGATTTTAAATAAACCAATGTTTTCTCATTGTCACTTTTTTCCAACTTTGCAATTACAGTAATTACTTTTTTTTTATCTAAAGCATAAAGTGAAACAATGTTTTGTTCATAAAAGTTGAGGAATGTACTCTTAGGTATTATTACTCAGCCATTGAAGCCTTTAAACACAAGGCTTTATGTTTTAATAAAAGGCTCACATAAGATCCGTATGAAGAAGCAGTTATGTGAAAAAAAAAAACAATTTTTCACTTTGAGATTAAGGTTGGCTTGATTTTCAAAAAGTTAAAATTGGTTTGATAATCTATTCCTGACAAGTTTGTTCAAGGTGACGTAAATGTAGGTACATATTAATAATGTTTTTGGTATGTTTCCCATCTAGGTCACTGTCTTATGTGACAACATTGGCTTGCTTTGCTTTTGTGCTGCTGGTACTGGTCTACTACACAGTGGATGTAAAGAAATGGTGGTCTGGGTCCCCTTTCTACTATCCCGGTAAGTTCTTTAGTCAGGATGAAGGTGTTTAAAGACCCACTCCGATAAAATTAGTGTTTTGTGTTTTTTTTTTTTTTACATGTTCTCTTGTGGCATTTTTCTTATTATATGTAAAGACAATTAAGCACACTATTGCATTTCTGTATTCAAATCACACTATGAAAAGTCTTGTAGCTTTGACTGAGTAGCTACAATCGGCCAGCCACGAGCTCCCTGCTCCGCTTCATTCTGATGCTTTTACTTGTAGATGACTAGATCCATGTACGTCTTCTCATCCAAACTGGCATTTGGCTCAAAAATGTACGGCTGGAAAGCTCCACTATTACTATTACTTTTTAGTTACAAAGGTAATCGATTTGTTTACACGCTCTCCTGGTAGCTTACAGCCCCTCACAACCCCAACCATCCTTACCTGGATAGCGTGTAAATAAATGGATGATGGGAAGAGTGGGAAGGCTTACTCTGCACCAATAGTCCTGCCCACAACTCGGAGGTGAATTTCGAACAAACTCTTGCCGCTCTACAGAAACTATGTCCTAAAAAACAACACAAGTTTTTGTTGTTGTTGTTGCCTAAAATCATAATTACATGGGACTTTTTCAAAAGATGATCGGAGTGGGACTGGGTTTTTTTTTCCCTTTTAGATTCAGTTTATAATTATGAGATCAGAATTTCATAGTTGAACCGTTGTGATCTGTTGCATTCTTTTTCGGGGGTATTCCAGGTATGAACTCCATCCTCGTCTACGTCGGTCACGAGGTGTTTGAAGACTACTTCCCATTCCGCTGGCGCATGGTTGACAGCCAATCCCACACTGAACACCTCATCCAAAACCTTTTTGCTACTTGCTGTTGGATTTTTATCTCCTACATGCTCTACAGAAAGAAGATTTTCTGGAAGATTTAGTGAAGGATCAGAAGGAGCAACAAAAACAGAGGACATTGTGAACTGAGAATATTTTGATTTTTTTTTTCCTTTTTTTTTTTTGGAAAAGTAATGACATGCCGGTTCAGCTCTTTTATTGGTGGTTAGTATCTTTCTCTTTCTAGTACCATCTAGTTTTTTTCTCTACCTCTGTCTTTTAAACACTCAAAAAATTTACAACCATGAATGTTTTACTCTAAATGGCCCCCTCTTTGGAAAAGTAAGTCACTTTTAAAGCATTAAGCTGAATTTGCCAATAACTGACAGAAGAACACTGATTTTGTTCATTTGTTTTCTAACTTCAGGCTTGTCAAAAGTATATTACTGCAGTTCTTTAACCCAATGTCTTCTCACAACAAGCAATGTGACACATTCTGCTGTCTTACCACCCGCTGCACTAGTGAAAGTGTAGAATGTCAAATAAAGGTGGAAACTTGTTTTGGAAAGCTTGTTTGACCTCATTAGAAATGCTGAAACTGTATTTTTTTCTGTTCAAATGGATGAAAAATAATACACTGTTTTTGTTTATTTTGTTTTCAATTACCAGAAAAATAATAGCTTTTGCCAAGAACTATGTGGTTAAAGAACTCTTCATTGTTTTTCCTCCACACACAATGTATGGATGGGTCTACTTTTTGAGACCGTCAGTTCATAAAAACTTAACTTTTAACAAACCTATAAAAAATCATTTCTTTATGATTTGTATTTTATCTAAACACTGTCAAATATATATATATATATATATATATATATATATATATATATATATATATATATATATATATATATATATATATATATATAAACGTTTCTTTATTATGTCTATTTTATCCAAATGCTGTCAAACATTTATGTCTAGTACTGTTAAAGTTGATTCCAACATTTTGTAAAACTTTTATAAATACAATGTTTACAAATTTTGACTTTGGAAATTATATTTAATAAAGGTTAGTAAAAATTCTTGCAGTGGTTTTGATAATTAATTCAATTGTTTCATGTTGTCGCTTTATTTTAGCTATGTATCCTTTTTTTGTGCATCGGTGTGGGTAAACATACAACCGTGGGAATTCTATGCAAGTAGGGAGGGGGGGCGAGAAGCCACCAGTGACGCTGCCTTTTCAAAGTCTCGCGATGATGGCGTCCAACTTTAAAGACCCCGAGTGAGAGTTGTTCCTCTATTCTCGCGAGACGTTTAAACTTTCCCACGCCTGTCCTGGCGTGTGCCCTCTACCGGTTGCCCCTCCTTCCCCCTCCACACTTCTCAACCCTTTGCCCCGGCCGTCACACCTCCTTCGTGGCCCGCTCCCATCTTCCCTGCACTCTAGTTTTGCGGCGAAAGAGGAAATGTCTCATAAATAACTCCGCGCTTGTTAGACTTTTCTTTGCTTTTTCCTCCCGCCCTCTCGTTTTCATTGCATGTACTCGTGTTTACGTGTATAGAGAGGTGGGTGGCGGGGGTTGCTATTCGAAAGATGGCGCCCGTTGTTACGGGGTAAGTACAAACATTTAAAGCAAAAAGTAGAATTAAGTTTAAAAATAGCAGTTTCCAAGCGTTGCTGTAGTAAAACGTGGTGTAGCTTTGAGTAAAGTAACTTTCGTAGTTTTGTTCAGTTTTTTCTGTGTTTATTATAGATATTTACACCCGGGTTACTTTCTGTGTTAAGTTTATAACATACATACAAAAACACGCTTAGTTGTGTCAGTAATCTTGTTAGGGTCTTTTTTGCACGTCTTCTAATTTTCACAAAACGAACTAAAAATAAAGAAATACCTTTAAACATAAAAAATGGTGGTTAAATGTTGTTAAAAAGTAAAAAAAAAAAAAAAAAAAAAACTGTTTTCAGAAACTGTACTTCCTTCTGAAACCAGTTTTAAAGACCCACTCTGATGAAATAGTGTTATTAACATGTTCTTCCCATGATAAAGGAAATGCAGTATATTTTTTGTTAAATGGCATTTCTGAGTATTTCTTTATTCGAATCGTTGTGAATCATGAGCAGACGAAAAAATTTTTGGAAGCTTGTTGGATGTTGAATGTAGATATGGAGTGATTTTTGTTCCATTATTCCAAGAGCACAACACTCAGTTTTTAGCATCAAACAGAAAAATGCGCCTAAAAATCAAAAATACGTCCAAACAAAACAGTTTCCACTACCGGCTTGAAACAGAGCAGGACACCACGTCACAAATATGCCTAAAAAGCCAGCCAATCGCAGACATGGACATTATAGTTGATGCTGATTGGTCAGAAATTCTTCCAGTCGTGCACAAGCCTGACCCAGTCTATGAGTTGATGAGAAAAATCTCTGACCAGTAAGTCGTCATGGCGTTGTCCAAATTGGAGGGCTGCCTCCTTCAATGGCCGTGGCCTTCCCGGGCGACGTTGGTCGGGTCCTTCATCGACCGGGTGGGCCAGATGTGAACAGCTGTGAATTTGGAGGAGCCTAGCCTTTAGATAATTCTGTGTCGCCTAGCAACCATGAGTCCCGAACAGAGAGGAGTAGTGAACCAGGCATGGAGCTCAGAATTTTCCTGGCTTATTTGATCCAACTTTTAATCTTGGAGGTGTAATTATCTCCAAGTCTGGGTCCCACTTCACAGTCTGACATTGTTCTCATAAAATCTCTGGGTTCAGCCGCAATGGATCCTGGGATATGGACAGTATAGAAGGATACACCAGACCAATCCTTGAAATCAGGAAAAAGGAGGCTGTATTCGCTGGCTGCATTTTAATGGAGTCGTTGAATTATGACAGCACTTGTCGCTGTGACGTAAGCAGCCTACAAATGCAGCCCAGGAAGAGCGCGGCCCTCCAATTTGGACACAGCCCATGTCTGTGATTGGCTGGCTTTTGTGGCACTTTTGTAACGTGGTTTCCTGCTCCGTTTCGAGCAAAGACTGGAGAGAATATTTTTCTCAAGTAAAAACGGTTTTGATTGCACGTTTATTTCAATTTCAAGTGCAAAATAATGTCTTGAGCAGAAAATCTTTACCCTCAAAACGGTGAGAATTGTGCTTGGAATAATCATCCCTCTATAAGTTCAAGATCCCTGCTCCGCTGCATCCACCTGTTGATGACTAGGTTCATGTGTCTTCATTTTTCTTATTTGAGCTGTTTTCTGGCTATGGCTATGTTAGGTTGGGGGGTGTTAGGAGCTGTTAGCTAACGGGAGAGAGTGTAAACAAAAGGGATGATGGGAAAGGAGGCTAGGCTTACTCTGCCACAATGATCCCACCCATAACTCTGATGCAAATTTGGAATACTCCGCTGCAGAATCTGTCATAGAAAACAACACAGTAAACCGGTTTTTGTTTAAGAACAGCAGAATCTGCTTTCAAAATACAGCAAAAGCTGATTGGAGTGGGACTTTAACTAGCATGATGTTTTGCTTTGGCAGGAAATTCGATGAGCCAAACCCACCTCAGCATCTAACAAGGTACAGAAGGAATTCACCGTCAAACATTCAGAGTTTTTCTATCAGTTGGAAAAGTTTCTGACAAGTTTTTCTCGCGTTCCAGGGAAGCCATGAGGAGTTACTTGAAGGAAAAGGAAGATCAGACAGTGCTCATACTGCATGCAAAAGTGGCACAAAAATCATACGGAAATGAAAAAAGGTTTATTTGGAGCACTGATGAGTCTGATACACGATGAATGGTGTATGCCACTTGTTTTTTTTTATGCACACATGTATTTGTGTCAAACAGGTTTTTCTGTCCTCCACCGTGTGTGTATCTGATGGGGGCTGGCTGGAAGAAAAAGTTGGAAAAAATGGCAAACGACGGTTGCACGGAGCAGGAAGCGCAACCTTTTGCATTTATTGGGATTGGCAACAGCGTTCTAGACATGCAACAACTTCACCTAGAGGGAAAGGTAAATAATAACTGACCCTAGGAATATTTTATGTTATAAGCAAGCAAATGAAAAAGAAACGAGCAAAGCAAATGACTGAAAACACTTTTGCTGTGGTCTCTGCAGCACTTCTGCATGGCTAAGACTCTGTACATCAGTGACTCCGACAAAAGGAAACACTTCATGCTGTCGGTTAAGATGCTGTATGGAACCAGTTCAAACATCGGCGTTTTCCTCAGTAAACGGATCAAAGTCATCTCCAAGCCCTCCAAGAAGAAACAGTCTTTAAAAAACACAGACTGTGAGTTGTTGCACGCATAAAAGAGTGAAAGTTTTGCCTCCTTTTGGTGCCTCAAAGCCTTGCTTTACTTGTCTTTCTCAGTGTGTATAGCGTCTGGAACCAAGGTGGCCCTGTTTAACCGCCTGCGCTCACAGACTGTAAGCACCAGGTACCTCCATGTGGAAGGGGGAAACTTCTGTGCCAGCTCCCAGCAGTGGGGGGCGTTCTACATACACCTCTGTGAGTCACAGCTGGGGTCTCATCTGTTTTGCTCTTTCACTGGAATGACATTTCTAACAGTTCAGTGTCGTGTTTAGTGGAGGACGATGAGTCAGAAGGGGAGGAGTTTGCTGTGAGGGATGGATACATTCACTACGGCAAGACGGTGAAGCTGGTGTGCTCAATAACTGGCATGGCGCTGCCCAGACTGGTGAGTAAGAGGCAGTTATAGTCGGTGAGTGCCCACTCCCATCATCTTTTGATCTGTTTTAAGTGTTCCCCATGTTTTTTTTATTTACATTTTTTAATTATAATTATGCAGTTTTATCCAAAAAAAAAAAAACTTGTGTCGTTTTCTAGGACAGTTTCTGCAGAGCAGCAAGAGTTCAGTAGAAATTTGCCCCTGATTTGTAGGCAGAGCAACCCCATTCCCCCTTTCCCGTCACCTACCTGTTTACATTCTCTCCTGCTAGCTTACAGCCCCAACTTAACATTAGCGGTGAAAACAAAAAGCGGTGAAGAATATTGGACTATCCAGCCGTACAGTTTTGGGCCAGATGTCAGCTCAGAGGTTCATGGATCAAGTCGATTATGAGTGGACGCATCAGAACAGAGCAGGGAGCTTGTAGCTGCCCTTTGTCTTTGCTATGTAACAAATACAGTCTTTTTAAAAACATCATCTGCTCCTGATTCACAGCGATTTGAATAAAGAAATACTCAGAAATACAGTTTAAGCTTCTTTTTTTTAAACATAAATGTCATGAATGTGCTAAAAACAGCAAAAACATGATTTTCATGGGAGTGAGTCTGTAATAATGTCTTAATATGGTTTGCTTTTGCCTCTTCTCAGGTCATTCGTAAAGTGGACAAGCAAGCAGCCTTGTTGAATGCAGATGACCCCGTGTCCCAGCTTCACAAGTGCGCCTTCTACCTAAAAGACACCGACAGAATGTATCTGTGTCTTTCACAGGAGCGGATCATCCAATTCCAGGTAGACCAAACATTTCTATTTGTACGTACAGTTTTTCCTCAGATCAATGAGACCTCCTGAACCCTGTTCATCTTTTTATTTCCTTTTTTTTTTTTAATGGATTTAGAATTTAGGACACCAGGAGTTTAAAAAGTCACTTGGCAGAAGCAACAGTTGTTGTAAACTGTCCAAAAATGACACTTATCTCTTTTTTCAGCAGCTAAAATTGTGATTATGTCCTATTTTTGTATAAATGAAAAGTAGTAATTGGGCTTGGAGCACATGCAGACTTTCATCTTCATCTTAGGATCTTTCTAATAGACTCTTCAGCAGCATCGAACCGTTTGTTTGTTTGTTTGTTTTTAAGACATTTGTTTCTTCTCTGTAGTAAATAAAGGGCACTGCAGTGATTTCAAATGCCAAAAGAATTTCTTTCGTCACTCTGCAGCCCCTAAAAACTGCAAAATAACAGCACACACATCTGTAACATTTATTATTATGACCAGATTTCTACCAGAGGGAGCAGCTGCTCTAGACTCAGTTGGTTGGGTGTAGGACACTCACACAGGAAATCTGGGTTCAATTCACAGGGCAAAAAGCTATAAATGAAGGGTCTCTCTGGGTCTCTCTGGTCCTTTAAGATCCAGGGTTGTGTCAGGACGGGCATCCGGCGTAAAAATCTCTGCCAAACTCAAACCGCGTGAATTAGTTAGGGCTGCTCTGCTCTGGCGAAGGTGAAAACAAAGCATTAGCACATTAGCATGTGGATGTTTGTTTGATTGAACCAGGAAGTATTTCCCAGGGGTCAACAGCTCAAACAATTATGGACCACAGAAAATTGTCAATAAAGTTTTTAGTATTCCATGAATTGCTGTAACCTTAAAGCAGAGGTTCCCAAACTGGGGGCGCAGAGGTATTGCAGGGGGGGCGCGGTGGAGTTTTTTTTTTTCCATACTTTATTGACAAACAACATAATACAATAACAATGTGAATGTCTCAGGGGGAATTGAAATGTGTACATATTGCAGAAAAACATAAGAAATAAAACAAAAAGTATATAAATATATACACATATATATATATACAACATAAGACAAAAAGAATTATTACTTCAAAAATCTTTGGGGTTTAATACATTTTAAATCTTTCAAAAATTAAATTAGTTCAAATTGCTTTTTGGTTTTGCAGGTGTTTGATAATGGTACAGTACTGATTGATTTCACTCAAAAACTGCTGGAATTTAGGTTTGGAGTTTGACCATTTGGCTTTATGGATATGGAATTTTGCCAATAATAAAAACAATTGTTTAATGAAGATACAATCTTTGTCCACTTTGACATTAAGGTAACCCAGAATAATGTCTTTATCTAAAAATGTAACAGTTTGTTTAGTCATATTTCCAATATAGTTTCCCACTTCCATCCAAACCTTATTTGTATGTCTGCAGTCCACAAACAGATGATAAATAGTTTCCTCCTGAGTTCCACAGAATGAACAAAACAGGTCCATGTCCAACAAATCTACTTTTTGATAGGATATATACAATGCAATATTTTGAAGGACACCTCTTTTATTTTGTTATTTAGACAGTATTTATTGCTAATAGTCCAAGCATAAGTCAATTTTATGTCCACAAATGTGGATTCCCAATAAAACCTCCCAGCAGGTAAGGTTGTGGTATGTAAAAGATTTCTTATTTGTTTATTGGAAACTGAATTAACACAAATATCCACATTGTCCAAAAAAATTGTCTGGGTTCTTAATTGACTCGTGTTATAAATCCCTTTAAACAGTTGAAGTAGACTGGTTGGAATGGCATCTAACACTATTGCATATTCTCTGGGTGGAACAGGAACATCGAATTTTAAAAGAAATTCTTCATACGTCAGAAGATGTCCATGAGAATTGAAAAGTTGTCTGATTAAAACAATATCATTATCATACGTAGAAAAAAAAGTGATTTATTCTTGTATTGTACATTACTGTTATTCCAAATACAACAAGTTGTTGGAGAAAAAGTATGTTTATAAAGGAGTTTCCAGGCCAGCAGGGCTTCTTTGTTAAAGTTTGAAAGTTTTGTGGGTAATTTTTCAATTTAACAATTACATTTTAGCAAGAATTTAATGCCTCCCATTGTGTCAAATATATATTTGGGAAAAACATTCCAGATATTATCTTTCCCTTTCAATAAATTACTTAACCACTTTATTTTAAAATAGTTGTTTAAAGTTTCAAAGGTTAATACATCCATGCCCCCATGTTTTCTGGTGTTACACAAAACATTTTTCCTTAAGTAATGACATTTTTTTCCTCCAAATTTGTTTAATAGGTTATAGATGTGTTTTGGAATTTCTAAAGACAGAGACACATCGACAGATCTAGAGATTCCTTCAGCTTTAGATAACAGAATTCTACCGTTCAGAGAAAGATTTCTCATTAACCACATGTTATAAGGCGCGGTGGAGTTTAGAAACAAAGGATTTGTATGTTTGTGTCAGTGTGGGGGGGCTCGAAAATATTCTAATCTTCAGAAAAGGGGGCCCTGCAGAAAAAGTTTGGGAACCACTGCCTTAAAGGATGACATCCAATTCTGTACTTTTCTTTTTTTTATTTTTTATTTATATAAATTCACAAAAATACAAAATGCCTTACTCATCCAATCTAATCAAATTTTATTCATAAAGCAGTTTTCGTGCCACAGCAATGCAAAGAACTTAACAGACTTAGAACAATTATAAATAAAATGATAAAACAGAGAGAATGTGCTCCAGCCTCCCAACATAATGAAACATGACATGACAGGACAGAAATCCTAAGGGAATATGATCTTCCTTTAGGTTATATCTATGGTTTTTGTGTTATTCCTATTGTTTAGCTGCTTTACAGTCATGGGACTTGTAGTGAAATAACTTTTTTTCTGATTAGAGTTTAGTTTAAACTTCTTCCTTTTTTTTTTTTTTTGGTCAGGCGGCACCGTGTTCCAAAGAAGCTAACAAGGAGCTGGTCAGCGACGGTGCCTCCTGGACCATCATTAGCACCGACAAGGCGGAATACACCTTCTGTGAGGGCATGGGGCCTGTGCAAACACCCGTCACGCCCGTCCCTGTGGTAGAAAGTTTGCAGGTAGGCGTACAGGCTTTTGTTTTCTCCACACCAAAGGGTCTTATGGGGTATGGGTAAAAAGCCTTTCCTCCTCTGAAGTTGAATGGTGGAGGAGACGTGGCCATGCTGGAGCTGACGGGACACAACTTCACACCGACTCTCAGAGTGTGGTTTGGAGATGTAGAGGCCGACACCATGTACAGGTGCAAGAGTCCGCTCGACTTCATGTTCCAGCTGCTTTAGCGGAACGATAAGCAGTCTTTTCTCATCCGTCCATCCCTCCAGGTGTGGAGAAAGCATCCTGTGCGTGGTGCCGGACATCTCGTCTTTCAGGGAAGGCTGGCGATGGGTGCGACAGCCCGTCCAGGTCCCGGTCACGCTGGTCCGCAATGATGGGATCATCTATTCCACAGCCCTGACCTTCACCTACACGCCCGAGCCCGGACCCCAGCCTCACTGCAGCGCTGCGGGGGCTATTCTACGCTCACACAGCACCTCTTCATCATCGCCTTCATCTCTGCTGCGTTGGCCTCAGGGATGCTCGCGGGCCCTGAAGCAGTAAAGACTCAAATACGCTGTCAGCATTTCCTCCAGAGGGGCTGATGGACCTGTGATTTTAAGAGCTCTGTTTTCAGAGCAACTCCAATCAGGACCAGTGCTGAGGAGCAGAGACACGTGAAAGCTGATGCTGTGTTGTAGCGCCCTCTGGTGGGCGCTGCTGTACATTTTATAAGAGGACTTTTCCTTCTTTTTTTTTTAAGGTAAATCTACAGTTTAACTGTTACAGCAGAAAATTACCTACAGTTTTAGATTTCAATGTCATTTTTTACTGACTTTTGGTAATTTTGCTAAAACTTAACTTCACTTTTGCGGACAATAGAAATGATCCAGTTGAAACAGTTTCAATAGAGGGAGCATTTTCATTTCATTCATATTTGATTGGAAAGGATTTTGCTGAAGTAGCCAAATCTATTCTCACCAAATAGTTTTTTCTTATTTAGAGCCACATTTAAACCACTTTTCTTGTTTTTTTAGATTATGTGTAACCTGTGGTCTTCAGGTAAATTTCCTGTGTGGCAATAAAAAAGAAAAAAACATGATCTAAGGGCCACTTCATGAAATGCACATATTTGTTTTTGTATATTGAACAAGTTTGATCTGTGGGAACACATACTCGTCTATTTGTTTTTCTATGGGTTTAGTTTAGACCACCAGGAAATAAAACAAATAACAAATATGAAAATAGAGTTGCAAAATTATGAAAAAGTCTAAATTGAATGACTATGGAGTCCTAAAATATGAGAAAAAAGTGAGTCTTATGAGAATAGTCGTACAATCATCATGCACTTCTGCCTTATAGCATCTCCTGACCTATTACTACTTAAAGCAATGTTTTATAATTATAGAATTATTATTTTTGTATGTCTAAAGGTTGTGTTTGTGGACCGTCTGTGACCAATGCAAATCCTAAAGATGGAACTAGCTTGGAACTGTAAACAAATCTTGTTTTCTGGATCTGCCATTTTCCTGTTGTTGTACAGCACAGCTGATATTTTCAGTCATGCAAATGGGTTGTTTTCATAATAGATCATTTGACATTTAACACTCTTTTCAGCAGTTTAAGGTCCAGAATGCTATGGTATATTCCAACACGTGGCCTAATGTTTTGTAGTTTTATATATAAGTATTCTTTTTATTACATGTGTCCTACCCAAAAAGCTTTTCTACACTGCCCCCAGTGGTCAGCCCATGAAATTGCAGCCTTGTTTTTTTTTTTTCTCCTCACATTCTCAAGTGTGCCAAGCTTTGATGTTGTGCTCATCAGTGTCTCCCTGCCAGGTATGATGGGAGTTTGTGCCGGCCTGAGGTCAGCTGTGAGCAGGAATGGCCCCACCGTGCCTTCACGCTGGCAGCTTAACAGCTCTCATGTTTATGGGTCAAATGCCCTTCCTCCTCTGGCGTAGTTTTGTCTGTTGGGGCTCTCTCCAGAAATAGCATTCGTAAAGAGAGATTATGTTTCCTTGGAGGGTTTGTGGAAACATTTTTCCAGATTTTTAGTAGGAGAACAAAGTGCTGTTTTTTTCTTTTTGTGTTTAATGAAAGCACATTTGGGAAACAGTTACATTGCAGCTCTGACCTTCCAAGAAACGGTGTCTCTCTGATTAACTGAAGAGAAACAGCAAAAGTGCAGCAGAAGTTTATCAAAAGCTGACACTTTGATCTAACATCAAGTCTTTGTGCTTCTTATCTTTTCCTGGACTCCTACCTACAAACAATAACCTTCACTTTTATGACCAAATGTTTTTAGCAGAATGTGAACAAGTTGCATGAAATTGTACAATTAAAAGCATAAATATGTCAACACTTAGATGTCCTCTACTTTGATCGTTTAAAAAAAACTCTGAGAAATAAATTCAAATGTACCAGTTATAGATTACTTTGTAAACAGCATTTGTTTCCTGAGTGGGTGAACACGTTCCACAGGATAGAAGATCAAATCTATTTTTAACTTGATGGCAGCAGTGAAATTTGACGCCAATGTTGGAAGTATGTATATGTATAATTGTATGATCTGCTTCCTCCATTAACTGACTGTTTGGGCTTTATTCACTCAGTGAACCTTAAGGTTTCTGCACCAGCTTTTAGCGTTTTAAGAAGAAACACACAAAGCTGTGGAGTTTGCCCTATTTTACAGAGAAAGTGCAGATGATATGGAGGCAGGACAAATTCAACTAAAAAGCACTAATTATATAGGCCAAAATAAAAATAAAAGAGTTGTGAGATTTGTATAATGAACTAAGACATTTTTAAATGTCAGTTTATGTAAAGGTTATAACTTAAATACCCCCTGCTATAACCTTTAAATGTATTGTAAAAGCGTTTCTAGTGTCTTTTTTTAATTTTTTATTATGATTCAGTTTTTAGCCATAATCTAAAAATTGTCCTTTCGTTAGGACATTGTTTCTGCAGAGCAGCAGGAGTTCATTAGAAATTCACTTGCCGCACAGCAACCCCACCCCTCTTCCCCTCCCCACTGCTGAAAGCTCTGTTTAGCAATCGTAACACTAGCTGTGTTACAGGGGCGGAGCTAGGAAATGTATCTATGTGGCGCGGGAGGGGTTAGAAGACCTTGGAAGGATGGCAAAACACCATCCATTACAAATGAAAGGAAATGTTATTGTTTTTGGTTCCAAACGAGCTGCATTGGGGATTTCTTAATCTTTCCCATTCATGATACTATGATTGACTTAGGAGGGGGGCAAAGCTCCGCCCTTTCTGTTTGTCTGCAAGTTGATGCATCTGAACGGAGCGGAGCAGGGAGCTTGTAGCCCCGCCCAGTGTGTTTTCTACATCAGACAGGCTGCTTCTTTTTTTTTTCATCTGCTCCAAATTTACAATAAATTAAATTAAAAAAAATCATAAATGAACATTTAGGCTTAAAAATTTCAGTATTTGCTCTTCATCATCAGAAAAATGCGACACGAACATGCTAAAAGCCCTTGAAAAAATTCTTCAGAGTGGGTCTGTACAAACAGGGCGTGTTTGTTGTTGTGAAAGGGGCGGGGCAGCAGTTCTACTTCCGCCTATGTAAGTGATGGGAAATTTGAAACAAAATTGGATTGTGTGGACAAATGACAAGTTAGAACAACTTGTGTTCTAAGAACACATCCCCCCTTCAGCTTTTCCTACACGCTTTTCTTTTCCTTTTTTTTAATGACAAATCAAGAATTTCTATTTTTTTTACTTTTCTTTAACTATAACATCGACTTTCCTAAGATGTAATATTCATGTGTAGTTGTTTTTTTCCTTTGGAAGTTACATTTTTTTCTTGTCTTTATCAAACCTATAAGGTGTTTTTGTCGCTTGTCAGTTTTGAAAGCACACCTCAGTATCACGTCTCGTCCATAATAGCAACACGGATCCGCTTTCGCGGACTGGATCTAAAGCAGCTCGGTCCTTTCAACGTTTCCTCTCCGCGTACTTTAGGGATCTTATAAGATTGCTTGGTAGATATAGAACTATACATATTTTTATTTAAATATCTAGAATGCTTCCTGTGTCTTTTTTACTGGTCATTTTCCCTGTCGCCTTCTGGGCGGCTGCGCAAAGCGCCGCAGAACTCCAGAGCTTTTCGTCTCCCGGAGGCAGCGCCGGATTCGAACCAGCAGGTAAGAAGTTCTCTGTACTGACAAATACCAATTAATACACAAAGAGATTTTAGGGATGTTAAGATACATTTACGGCTTTCAAAATATTAATATAAATATTTTAATATTCATTTTAATATAATATATTTATTAATATACATTTTTTTAATATTAATTATTTTACAAAACTCAGGCTTGCTGCTTGCCTCTAAATGTTGTATGCTGAGAATTAATGACAAAAATGAAAATTTAAGACTTTCTTTTTTCCTGCGAAATCTACAGGTCATCTTGAATAAACGGGAAAAAGCATCAGGATAAAAATGAATTATTTTCTCCTTTTAAAAAAAAAAACCTGACTTTTATTGACATTTTGACACATCTTGTAAAATTTGGATGTCTTTTAAAAGGAAATAACAATTGCAATTACTCTATTCTATACTATCTATCTATCTATCTATCTATCTATCTATCTATCTATCTATCTATCTATCTATCTATCTATCTATCTATCTATCTATCTATCTATCTATCTATCTATCTATCTATCTATCTATTTATGCAAACATTAACTAACTAACTAACTAACTAGTTATTGAATGTGAAAACATAATTGTTGAAGCTACTTCATGGAAGTGCTCTTTTTAAGTGTTAAATGATACTAATGATACTGATACTCTTACTTGATTGGAAGAAAAAAGTAAAAGATGATATAATATATATATATATATTATATATATATATATATATATATATATATATATATATATATATATATATATATATATATATATATATATATATATATATATAATGCATAGCAGTGTAGAGTATAATTAATCTTAATTATAAATACACATATGTGTGCTTATAGGGCTACATACACTTTATAACATATTGATCTGTTTAATGTGAAGTTTGTCAAAAAGCATTACATTATTTGTTTCTAAAGGGTTGGAAGGAACCTTATAGAGGACAAGTTAACTAAAAGACCTGCATCATAAATCATTGAAACCTTAGACCGAGTCTTTGCACTGAAATCTAACGATTTATATTTATAAGTGGGTTAGTGGTCGTGATGTGACGAAGTAAACAAAGTTCTGTCCTGGCAACATGAAGCAGGCAGCACCAACGGATGTTTCAAGCCCTTGTTGTTCTGACGGCGTCTGCAGATCACAGACATTCTCACAAAATCCAACTGAGAGCTTTTTCCCATGAAAACTGCAAATTTCATGAACAACTGAGGGCTGCAGGAAGGAAACCTAAAAACATTTGTGCATGATTTTTTTTTCTTTTTATAAACCAGAAAGGAACTGTTCACCTGTTGTAACTGATGCATCTGGGAGCTGAAAATACTAAATAATTGCTAAATCATTTAATTCTTGACGTTTTTCATTTGTGTCCAGAGCTTACCTGTGGAAAGAAATTGTACAATATATGTGATAAAAGGATATTTGTTAAAAACACAAAATGCTGCTTTTTCACATAGCATACTGTATTTTTCGCACTATGAGACGTACCGTCAATGATTGGTCTATTTTAAACTTTTGTCATATAGTTCTATAAGACTGATGCAGCTAAAACAAACCCCATTGTGACTATTGCAACTCCCAACATTGTTAGTGACATAAAAAAACAGTCCAACATCTCTACTCATACTCACGCTAGAGTATTCACAATACCTGTAACTCCCACTGCAACACGTAAAAAAAAAACAACCGATACGGCTAAAACAAACATTACTGGGACTATGCTGAATCTCAACTTTGTTAGTAACACAAAAGAAAACAAAACCCAATGGGTTATATCGCTAGAGGAGACACGCCCGCTTGGAAAGCCTGGCCGACAGTGGCGGAGAGCGATGCCATCTTGGAGAGGTCGTCAATGCCCACATGCCAATGCTTTCAATAGTCTTTGGTGGTATCTAAGTAGCTTTTATATAATTTATGTATATTCACATTTCTATATATTTATACATATATAAATATATAATATATGTATATAATATATATATATATATATATATATATATATATATATATATATATATATATATATATATATATATATATATATACATAATTTGTTGCTGTTATATAAGAGAAACAGTCAGCCTTGTAAGCTCAAACTTGAATGAAAAATGCTTTGTTGCAGGACTTCTTAAATATAAAGAAAATATTACAAGAAAGAAAGAAAGAATTTTTAAAAATAATTTTTAAACATTTAGAAGTTTTAAACCTCTTTGACATGTAATTTAAGTTATCTAGGAAAGCCCAACAATAAGTAAATAATAATAATAAATAATAACAATGTATAAATAATAAGTCAATAATAATAATAAATAACAACAATATATAAATAATAAGTGAATAATAATAATAATCAATAACAATATATAAATAAGTGAATAATAATAATAACAATATATAAATAATAAGTCAATAATAATAATGAATCGATAATTAATAATAATAATAATAAATCAATTGTAAGTCAGTAATAATAATAAATCATAACAATAAATCAATAATAGGTCAATAATAAAAAATGATAATAATAAACCAATGACTCAACAATAAGTCCAAAAGTCAACAACAGATTTAAAAAAACAAAAAAAGAAAGAAAAACAATAGATTTACCCTACTGATTCATGTGAGTGATCAATTTGTGTAAAACAGATGGTATGGTGCCGTATGTCAAGCGAACAGTCTGGCCAGTCTTATCAAAATCTGTTTCCACAAAATGTTTCTGAACATAGCCAGACTGTATTGCTACTTGGTAACCACAGTGATCCATCTGGGTTAGCTCTTTTGATAGCTAAGGCCCACTTTTTCCTTAAGTCTGAATCCATTGGAAACCTGCAAGAAAAGTTCAGTCACTGAGTCAGAAATGTATAAATCTATATTACTATAACAGCCTAGTCCTAGTATATTGTATATAGGTTTAACACAATAAAGTTTACATTTATGTCGACAACAAATTATACGTACATCATGCAGCATGTTGATAATGGAACTGCAGCATCATGCATGTCAACATGTGTTCTATTAATGAAGCCCCTGCAGCATTAAAAGGAAAAAATTATAGTACTTACCTGTGAAATGTTATGCCTTCCTCCTTCATGGACTAATTTTGGCTGTTGAAACCCGCACAATGGACTGGCATTTTGCAAAAAATGTGTTCACATGCATGCACTGCAGCAGTGACTTGACCTCACCAAGATGGCGGTGCTCTCCTCCCATGAGGAACCACGTGATGTCTCCTCTAGCGATAGAACTCATTGACAAAACCTGTCCAACACCACTATACGTTAGCCTCATTTACAACACCTGCAATTCCCAACCACGTTGGCAACATAAAAAAGACGTTAAAAAACAGTGTGACACTACTACATGTTAGCCACATTGGCGTAGTCACTATATTTGTAACTAACCTTTTATGCAACATGTAAAAAACACAGATGCTGTGTCCAAATTCCTTCCCTTTTCACTATATAGTGTGTTTGCCATTTTGTAGTGCTATCCGAAATATAATTCCAAAATCGAGTGCCCTAGAAATTACCCAGAAGTCTCTGCGAAAAACCAGTGTGCATCGATGCTCACTAGATTGGCAAATATAGACCATAATGCATTTCGCCGGAACAATTTTTGGAAAGGAGAATGTATTTCAATGTATTTTTTAAATAAATCATTTATGTTTTTATCTTCGAAAGACAGTAGATTCATAATTGGTTGTTGCAAAATGCTCATATCAATTAGATTTTAAGTTGATAAAATCGATGAAGTCATATTCGTTGTTAAAAAAAAAAAAGATAGTGAGCATGGTGTCCGAATTGCTTTTGAATTCCATGGCACTACATAGTCCCACACTGTCATTTTTTTAGTAGGTAGGGGTTAGGGTGGGAATTTAGACCCAGCTAAAGTGTTATTGATACGCTAACCACTAGCCTTAGTACTAACACGCAGAGAAAACACACTCCGACACAGCTGCATTGTTGTATTTACAATAGCTGTAACTCCCAACATTGTTTGCAACACGTAAAAAAATACTGATGGATAACACTAAAACTAACATTACTGTGACTACGCTAATTCCCAAATTCCCAACTTTTCAACTTGTGAAATAAACAGGCAGACAGAACACTGTCAAAATGGTTTCAACATTAGTAAGCACAGCCAGAATGAATCCATATATCTCTTGTGCTATCCAAGGCACTTTAACATTGGGAGTGGGGTCATCTGGACCCCACAAGACAGCAGGCTGTCTTGTGAACTTTTTTTTCTTTAATGATTTGTGATTTTCACTGGTGTCCATGGATTACATGAAATCCTCTCCACCTTTATCCACCTTTGTTATGGGAGGGATACGTCAATGTAATGGTGGGGGTCATCTGGACCCCATAAAATAGCCCAAGGGATATAAGGCGCTCCAGATTATAGGACACACTGTCGTTTTTTTTTGTTAGTTTTTTTTTTAAGGCTTACGCGATATAAACAACGAGGACGGCCGCCGGCTTCACGCATTCCGCCGAATTCGCGCCGCCCTGTTTGTGACGTAACGAAAGGCAGACAACATGGCTAGCACCGATAGCGAAGCACAGAGTGATGCTACCGTCTTCCAGCCAAGACCACTTAAATTTGTTTTTTTTATCGTCTTCTCACAACTGAGGTCGTGACCACGCTCAATAATGACGATGCCCGCATTATTGATCGCAAACTCTTCAGATTTGTTTGTGAAAGTTTAGCGTGTGTCCGCCAGCTTTGGTCTCTAGGGGATCCGTCACGCTGTGCACGTGGTACAGACAGAGCCAATCAGAGCCGTCGACGCATCCGAAAGCAACTAAAACGTCCCGTCATTGGTCAATTAGGCCGGGTAGACGAGAGATAGCCGCGACCATAGAGGAAGCGATCCGCAGAGGCATATAGAAAATAAAGCTAAAATTCGCCGATTTCAGACAATTTTTTCATCCTGAAAGCGATTTGTCCATAGAGATCAGGTCTTTATTTCCAGGAAAGTACGTTCGGTTTGCTCAAAAACCCGGATTTCCGGGAATTCCCGGAGGACTTTCATCACTGAACGTTAAACTCACTCTCTTAGCTTGTCCCCACCCGTTGCTATGTTTCTTTGGTGTGACTGCGGTTGTCAGGGAGTTGACGCAGCGACAGACGGGGGCGTCTCCTTGGGGTGCAGGCTTACGAGAGGGGAAGACGCGCGGGAGAGCAAAAGGGGAGGGGCTGTTTGGCTGCATGTTTTCAGTTTGAATGAGAAGGAGTTCGTAGATGTTGTGCTGTAAGAGTTGATCTGACCAAAGAAATAAACGGCTAAAAGGCCTGTTCTAAAGCAACGGTGTCCCGCTAAATCTGTTACCATTAAAGTCCCGACCGGACTGGAGATCATAACAGCGGTTTCCGACTACGGTCCGAAGCCACACGCTGAAGGTAATAGGGAATTTATACACAGATACACTTTCACTTTATGTATTTTAAATGCGCCTTATAGTCTGTAAAATATGGTCATTGTAACAGGGCATTTGGCTTTACGAATTGTAAGAGGGCTGGAATGAGAGTTGGTATAACTGGCAGACCTTTGACCCTTGCTCTCTTGAGAGGTCCGACTCTTTAGTCACAGATGCAAAAATGGGCTCTGACTCAGTAGACGAAGAGACCCTGTGCGTCATCATCTCATGTGTTCCCTCTGCTTGCTCAAGCTCGGGGTACACTGTCTGATACTTAGCTTAACAGTGGTTGATTGAGACATTATGGCTCCAATGAGACTCCCACAGGAGCCATCAAGTAAATACTGAACATTCTTTCCTATGGTGTTAGCAAAGTCTTCTGTATGTATGCATTTTTTTTTCTTCCTAATGCGCTAATAGAAACGATAAGGAGTTATGACAGAAAAATCAATAAAATCAAAGTAAACCATTGTTATGTTATTTTCTAGATTGTTTTTTCTTAAAGATGATCACTACAAATCAACAAATTGTTTCTATTGAATATGTATTTATAATAGGAAATATAATATTAAAACATTTTGACACATTTTTTTATGAAAATATTAGAACTTTTTTTGTAGTAAAAGGTAAAATATAGAGAAAAAAATCATGCATGATCAATGAGGCTTTATTTGTGTTATCTTGCAATGGTTTGAAAGAATGACTTGGTTGAAAAAAATTCACTGGTATAATCTCTCTCTCTCTCTCACACTCATGCAGACCCATGCATGCTAGTGAATCCACCATGTTTGAGCGAGGCTGATCGCTACAGCCTGGAGGCCCTGCGAAGCATCCACCAGATGATGGACGATGACCAAGATGGTGGGATTGAGGTGGAGGAGAGTATGGAGGTACAAACTTCACTCCATAATGAAGGCATTTTATAAGTCAAATTCAGTGTGCTTCGTTTGTAAAGACAAAGATCACAACGGTAGAGGAACAGGTGGTGTGGCTGCTGGAGTCAAATGCTCCTTCAAGGATAGTAACAGTGTAACTTTGCTTTTGGCTCTGTGACAAAGCTGGTTTGCACTAATAGACAAGTGCCGCTTCGGTGACCTTTGTGATCTTATTTTGAAAATACATCCACGCTCGAGTGTGTCTTACTCGAACTTTAGCTGTTCAAGAGAACTAAATTGAATCGGAACTGAAAAAACAAAACTGCTTTACATGCTTGTCTAAGAAAATTTGATCAAATGTGCAGTATGCATTTGAATTCCACTTTTATCAAATACAATGTTAAATACAAAATAACAGAGAAATGGTCAAAACGTCTCTCTTCATCCATAGCATTTTTCCCATGCATGTGTGCAACAACTGAAGATTAAAAAATACCTTCTGCACCCTGGTGTTACGTTTTACTGTAACATTTTCAAATGTTTCAGTACAACTGTAACATTTGAAAATGTTGCAATTTTGTAATCATTCTTTCCTTTCCTAGAATCTGCACGTCTGTTCTCATGTGTGACATTCATAGTAAACCCGGAATTCCAGTTGGCTCTTGCATTACAAAACTGGGTTCATGGACACACTATCCAGAGTCTCAGGTTCCGGTTGCCATGGAGACATCAGTGGAAGGGTTCAGGCCCATAAAAGTCCGCAAATTCCGTCAGACATCATACGAGGCCGCTGTTTACGACCAAAAATACATTTTAGGATAACAAACACTCACCCTGCCACAAACATCTACCATGCACACTGAGGATGCTGATTCTAATAAGATGAATGTAGTTTATTATAGACCCACTTGAATGAAAATGGGGATTTGTTTTTGTTTTGAATGGGTTCCTGTGGCATTTTTCTCCTGATGGAGGACATATATAATAAAAAAAAAGCTAAAGTACCTTCTGAGTATTACTTTATTCAAATTGTTGTGAATCAGGAGCAGATGAAAAAAATGCAGTTCCATGTTCGTCTTTATTTTCCTCGTCTGAGCTGGCATCTGGCTCAAAACCGTACGTCTGGATAGCTCCAACATTTATCGCCATTCTTGTTGCAATTCTTGTTGCACCAGTAATGCTGGCGTTGTGATGGACCGTAAGCTAGCTGGAGAGAGTGTAAACAACTGGAAGATGGGAAATGAGGGCAGGCTTACTCACTATCAACAGTCCTGTGCAGAACTCAGAGGCAAATTTCTAATCAACTCCTGCCTCTTTGCAGAAACTATATCATAGAAAATGAGGTTTTATTGTTTTATTTTGTCTAAAAATGGCATAACTATAAATAAAAGACTGCAATTTTTTGAAAATAGATCAAAATATGATGGGAGTGGCACTTTAACCTACCTTTTATTAGTGCTATATGGAAATCTAGGATCGTCACATTTTTCAAGATGGTACACTTTCAATTAGAGCTGGACACTATGAAGAAATCTTGTGATGTGTGATGTTAGTCATCAATAATGCGATGATGATTTGACTTGTGTTATATCAACAAATAGCAAAAAAAAACAAAACTGCAACTAATACATGATTTCCATCTCACTACAACAGTTCTATTTACATAAAAGTCAACAAAAGTTGTACTGCAAGTAACCTCAATAGGAGACAGGTAAGAACTTTTATGTGGTGGAAACACAACGTTGAACAATTACCTACTTTTCTGGTAGGATTAGTCAAAACTAATATGGATGAAGTCAGCGCTTGGGCTGTTTTAAAGAAAAATATGATGCTTTCTCTGTTTATGCATGTGTAGAAATCTTTAAAGGGGCTATGAATGATTTCTTAATGAAATATGAGTTATTTTCACAGTTTAACTTCTTACCAGGAAGTAAGAGGACTCATTGTCTGAGGCACCGCCTCTCACTGCTTGTGGGCGCCATGTCGTGACATCAACCTAGAGTCGGCCACGCCAGCGTGTTCGCATTTCACCCACAAAGACCAACAACATCCAAAGTTTTGCAAAAATGGATGTGCATATTGTGGAGCCTCCCAAAAACACTGCTAGCTCCGTAGAGAAAGTGGGTGTGTCATGCTGGCAGCACAGACTCTTACTGGAAGGCGCCGTTCTCACTTGTCGATGTCACAATGTGAGAACCCAGTCGTTTTTGTGGATTAGGAGGGGCTGGTGCTCAGAGAGGGTTTTAAAACAAGGTTTAGAAATGTGTGAATGGATCAAAATGCCGCTTTGGGGTTGTTTTTTTGTGAGAATTGAAAATTATAATACACTTAAAAGCTCAAAAAAGTTAGTTTTGCTTGATATAGGCCCTTTAAGAGATCCGGTGTCCACATCACATTTTTGGATATATTTTTACAGTAATACCTTTTCCTAAACTTGGGCCCTGTGACTATGTGTTTAGAGGGTTAGCTCGAATATTAGCTTGGGCCTCAAGAGGTTAAGGTAACCATTTATGGTGGTTTACGCCGTCTTTTGCGATCCGTGTATCGCGGCATTAAGACATTTTTTGATTTATTGTGCAGGCCCGCTTTTAATGCGTGAATGTTCTGGTCTCCTCTTTTGCTGCAGTTCATCATTGAAGACATGAAACAGCAGCAGACTCACAAACACAGCAAGCTCCACCGAGAAGACCAGCACATCACAGTGGAGGAGCTCTGGAAGGGCTGGAAGTCATCCGAAGGTGAGAAATAAAGCGTTTTTTACATTTTTGTCTAAATGTACCACGTTTTATTTGACTGTAAAGAACTCTTGTCCTCATCTTTCGCTGTTAGTTCATAACTGGACTCAGGAAGACGTGCTGCGCTGGTTGAAGGAGTTTGTTGAGTTGCCACAGTATGAGAGGAATTTCAAAGACTTTAAGGTCAATGGAAACACACTGCCGAGGTGAGGGCGGTCAAGGAATACTGGGAGCAAAGTGCACATGCAAGGTGCTTTTTTTGAGCTGCATCCATCCTCAACCTTTCTTGTTTTCTGTTTGTAGGATTGCAGCCAATGAGCCTTTATTCCTGAGCTTTCATTTGAAAGTTCAAGACCAGAGAGATAAACAGAAGCTCACCATCAAAGCTCTGGATGTGGTTCTGTTTGGACCGCCTACACGTAACCCTGAATCTTGTTTTCTTACTTTGACTTCTCGTCCAGTTTTTATCTTTATGCAAACGTACCAGACTTGAATATTTTTTCATGAATTTTAACCTCAAGCTGCAAAGTCTCCATATTCCTGATATGTCATGTCCTCACAGGTCCTCCTCATAACTACATGAAGGACCTGCTGCTCATCGTGTCCGTTGTGATGGGAGTCGGCGGGTGCTGGTTTGCTCAGGCTCAGAGCAAAGCCAGCAAGATTCACATCTCCAAGATGATGAAGGACTTGGAGAGCCTCCAGAGGGCTGAACAAAGCCTCATGGATCTGCAAGAGCAGTAAACATTTCTTTGAATTGTTCACCTGCGATTCCAAGCTAAACTAATACGTGTTTAGCTTATTCAATCATTCCTGAATTCAGATTGGAGCAAGCCCAGGAGGAGAAGCGTAATGTGGCTGAGGAGAAACAGAACCTGGAAGAGAAGATGAGAGACGAAATAATGGGGGCGCAGGAGGAAGCCCACCGGCTGCACAGGCTGAGGCAGGGAGCAGTCAGTGAGCTCAGCCGCCTCCGATATGCAGAGGAGGAGCTGGAACAGGTGGGGCCAGAACACCACAGCAAATGCATATTTTTACTCCCATCCAGCCTAAATTTAATCCCGTGATAGCTAAAAAGTGGAGGCAAAGGTATGTTTTTATTTTATTTTACAGGGACTGTCAGCATGGTGTAACATGCTCTTTCGCTGTAAACTTGTGACATATCTAAAAAGACTTATGCTGCGTGATGGGAAACTATAAGGAATACTGTGAAAGAGGGGAAGAAGCAGAAAAGGGATAAAACGTTCCTTGCCCTGGACCAGGAAAGAGCAGAGATAAAAATTAAGAGTGAAAAAAAGTAACAAGACTGACGGTAGACCTTTAGAAGACATGCTAATGCTACAGCCGCACTGGGCGTGTGACGAGCGTTCAAGAGCCTACAGCTGGAAGAGGCTGGCTATGAAATGTCAAAGCGGTGCAAATCTTGTGGATTTTAATTCACAACACAAATGGCAACTATTCATTTATCCTTAATGATCATGTTCAAACAGTTGGAGCTTTCGCATAATAAAAGGCATGCCATGCATATTCCTTGTGCTTTATTGTGGGGTCAAAATGACCCCACCCTTACATTGACGTGTTCTCCCTACCATAACAAAGGTGGATAAAGGTGAAGAGGATTTTATGTAATCCATGGACACCAGTGAAGATCACAGATCATTGAAGAATAAAGGTTCAGCGCATTGTCTAGTGGGGGTCCAGATAACCCCCACAAGACAGCACAAGGGATATGTCACTACCAGATTGGTCGAAGTTCAACCCAGTTTAACTTTCACTGTGTGTCCAGTGGATGTGTGTGTTGGACGTAGAGCCCGAAAACATTCTTAAAAACGTTCATAGCGGAGCACGAACGCAAGAGTTTTGAACGCAGAAGCCCAAAACGCGCAGTATGCACGTTACCGTAGACTTTTCATCGAAAGTGGCTGCTTGAACGTGCGTTGTCAAGGGTGGTGTGAACGGAGCTTCAGATGTTTTGTAGACAAAGTCGTGGCATCCAGATTTGGACATGAGTGGAGGAGAATAGTTGATAATTCAGCAGTAGAATGTTGCTGAGGTTAGAGCTACGAGGGAGGTAGTCTAGAAAAAGACAAAGTATTTTGATGATGAACCGAAGTTAGTAGATGTTAGTATTCAATTCAGTTCAATTTTATTTACATAGCCCAAATTCACAACAACAGTCATCTTAATGGGCTTTGTACCGGTAATTGTAAGGTAAACATACAAGTAGAGAGGAGTACGCAGAAGACATACATAAATACATAAATGCAAATGTCTAACTGTGAGAACTCCCTGAATGAAGACGACATGATGACAGTAAAACTTTGGAACTGTGCATCCATGTCTGACTCAATGCCTATCTCTAGGTCCGGGGAGCATTGAAGCAGGCGGAACAGGACATGTGGGCAAGCTGGTCTGTCTCAGAGGCCCTCCAGCAGTGGCTGCAGCTGACACACGAGGTGGAGGTTCAGTACTACAACGTGAAGAAGCAGAGCGCCGAACAGCAACTTGCGACAGCTAAAGATGAGGTCATCCTACACACATGTAGCGGAGAAACAGCTAACAGGATAAAAGCATGTCAAGACATAAAAAAAGCATAACTTTTCTCCTGCTTTCTTTCCTGCAGGCAGAAAGAATTAAGAAAAAAAGGAGCACAGTCCTTGGTACACTCCATGTGGCTCACAGCTCGTCTCTGGACCAAGTCGATCATAAGATCCTGGAAGCTAAGTGAGTTTAAAATGGCTCGAGCAGCTTTCATTTCATCACGGCAAACATGCGAGCATCCTTTCGTGTTTTGCAGGAATGCATTTTCTGAGGTAACGGCCTGTCTGCGGGAGCGTCTCCATCGCTGGCAGCAGATTGAACTGCTCTGCGGCTTCCCCATCATCAGAAATCCTGGCATAGGTAACCTCACTGCTCAGCTGTACTCGGACTCCGTTGGCCTGGGCCTGCCTCGAGTGCTGCAGTCGGCTTGTTCATGCCACAGCTCTATCCACGGATCTATCGAAAACCTCCTAGACGACCCCGTGTCACCCATTTTACCACAAATCCCAGGTGTGTTCTGGGAAGAACCTGTGTATCTTCAAAGCTCCAGGCTGTTCTGTCAGTTAGGGACTTACCTAAAGGGAAGACAAAAGCTTTTCTAAAATTTGAATACTCCTCAAACCAGTCACCATATTGAAGCAATATTATTCTTTTTTTATGTTTTTATTTAAAGCGTATCTGTAGCTCTTAAATTAAACTGCTTATTTAAAGTTGAAAAAAAAAATTCATAAAATTCTTTATTACTGAGAAAAAAAGGAGTTTGCAAAAAGGCAAAAAAAAATTCCGGAATTATAGGAATCTGTGTGGCACCCAAAGCGTTTTTGGAAATAATTTACTCTGAAAGGCTTAAGAAAAGCAGAATATAGGCCCTTTAAGTTCACTGTATAGTGGGTAAAATAGGGCAAATAAAAAAAATTAAAATAAATGATGACCCTTCTGCTTAAACCTGTAAATGCTGGTATCATATCTATTAGACAAAGGTCTCAGAACACATGCAGCTTCTGTTTTAAGTAGCTTTTCCATAGTCATAAACCCAGCACTCCACAGGCTGGTTAGCTGTGAGCCAGCCTCGATAAATTTAACAGCACACCACACTGCAAGCTGCAGACGCTAGCGGGACTGAGCCCCCAACAGCTGTTGCTGCACATGATCGAGCTGCTTGCATGATTCAGTTTGTATTCAACAGGCCTGAAGTTACCAAAACAGTGTGCTAATATGACCTGTAGCTTTGTCCCTTCAATCCAAAATGTATTCTCTCTTAATATGTTTCCCCAAATCACTTTTATCTGCCATTTTTCAATAATTGCAACCGTTGTAACTTTTTTCTTTAACCCACAGTTTCAGTTTCACCAGTCAAGTGTTCTCCTCGACAACATGGATCCACCGTTTGTAGGCCACGTCGTCCTGGCATGATCAACCATCCCTCAACTGCTTTGATTTCTCCTGACCCCGACCTTCTGATCCCCATCCGACCTACTTATCCGTGCTATGATGAAGGAGAGGAGATCCTCTTGAAAACTCTTAAAAAGCAGTATGTCTTCTTATCTTTTGTTTAGTGCTTAGTTACATGCATCCATACAGGTGCTGTGGGTTTTTGTTTTGCATGTCTTGCAGTCTGTTGAGGCTCCTAAAGGGACGTCATAAAAATGGAACATACGATTGTCCTGCGTTTAGTTACAGGGCAGTCAAACTCCAGGCCTCGAAGGCCTGGGCCTTCTGCTGGTTTTCCAGGAATTGTGCCTTATGTGCAGCTGATTACCTGATTCTGGTGTGTTTAGCCAATAAGGAGCTTCAAAACTCAAACAAAAACACTAAAAGAATGCAGATAAAAAGTAAGAGTCCAGTAATGTGGCAACCGATGGTTGGAAAATATGTTGGACACTGGCCCTCAAGGCCTGGATTCTGACACCCCTGGTTTAGTAAGTGTTTATAATGATGATGTAAGTTACAGGCATTTGTGGTGATGGTGTCGTACACCGCCCTTGCTCCGCACTCTAGACATTAGTAAGGTGCACATACTAGCTTTTTACTGACTGCACACGAATGCTGCATGCATGGGGCATGTGGTGTTATACAAAAGTGTCTGCAGGATGCCCTCACAAACTACGCTCTAATTCTTTACGTAATTTCCTCATTTTTAATAGTCAGGCTACAAACACGGGCTTATCACTTGTACAGCACTAAGGGGGTTACCCTTGTAAAGTCTGCATGTTTTAGGGTGTATGAAGAAAGAAAAATCTGTGTGACGTGCATTTATCTGACCTACTTCACCTTTACATGCCCTTACGCGTTGTTTAAGTGTTTACTACGACCTGCAGCATGCCCGTAGTAAAAACTACATGAACATTTTTGTTCTGGGGGCTCACATCCAGAGCAGTCTACCATCTTAAAACTTTGTCAGGACCACCTGCATGCCCCATTCGAGTTTACCCTTTTTACCCGCAAATAGCCCTTAAGGACTGTTGTGACTAAGGCATAAGGTGTTACTCTTTATGACACACTGGAAATGTAAGGTTCTTTGGTATTTTTTTTTCTTCTCCCTTTTGCTCTAATCCATCCCTCTCTGTCTGTCATTAACAGAGATTCCCAAGAGAAATTCTTAGACTGCGACTGCACGGCGTCTGCTCCTTTCGCAAAAAAGTACCCGTACTCCACAGCCGAGCCTTCCCCTCGAAGGTTTTACCAAGACGAAGCAGAGCTTCTTGCAGACATCTCAACTGTGAGACCTTTGAGGGAAGAGGCAGAATCAGCTGTTGAACCTCCCGTGCACAAACATTTTGCAGAGGAACTTGGAGCTGCCGCGGATCTGGAAGGCTCCAGCTGGAAAATGGCAAAAGCCAAGGGCTTGGAGTCCTCTTTGGGACCTTCTTCTACAGATGAGCCTGCTGCAAACCCTAACCCATCAAGAATGATCTTCAGAGACAGGAGTGACGCTCCCAGAGAAGCAGAGTTTTTATTAAGAAAAGGAGACAAAGATACAGAAAGGGATTTGATGGATGTCCCCTCACAGCATGTCTACAGAGAGCGGTGTCATTTACCACTTGATGCGAGAAGGATGTTAGTAGAAGCTTCAACAAATGCTCCAAGAATGTTATCAAGAGATATGATGGGGATTTCGGTGGACAGCATCCCTAAAAAGATGCAGAGGGATCAATCTGAACCTTTGTTTGAATCCAGGAGAATCACAAGAGACTTGATGGGTATGTCCCATGATACAGGTTCTTGGAAGCTTGCTCGAAATAAAGGAGAATTTCTTCCTGAATCTTCTTTAAGGTTATTATCAAAAGACAAAATGGCTGAAACTATTGGTGCACCACTAAGGAACATGTCCAGAGATGAACTGGAGTATGATGATACCGCATCCATAAAGATGCCTTCCAGAGATGTGTTAGAATCACCTGTAGATGAGCAAGAATCGGCCTCAGAGCCAATAACTTATAGAGGAATACTAAGAAACGAGCAGGATGGCTCTGATGAGTCCATCAGAAGGAGAACACCAAGAGTGCCAGTAGATGAGACCAACATTACAGCAGAGGTTGCCACTGGAAATGTTGCCAGGGACAGTGTTGATGTTGCTGGAGCAACGCCCAAGCATTTACTTTGGAGGGAAGAGCCGGTGACATTGGCGTCAAGTTCTTTGCCGTGCGGAACCGGCCAACCAGACCTTATGCTGACCTCTCAGGTGCCATGGAGATCCTCCTCTGACCTGTACACTGCGGGCCCGTTGAGTCAGCTTGTGTACGATGGGATCCTTGAAAAGTCGTGCAGCTCAGCAGCTTCTACCCCAATGATCACCTCTGCCTCAACTCCCAACCTGCACGCCGAGGTGGAGTCACCAGTGCAGCTGCAAAAGCCTACCTTCACGTCCGGGGAATCTTCACCCAAAGAGGACAAACACAAAGAGAAAGAGAAAAGCAAGAAATCCCTGAAGCTTAAAAATCTTTTCAAAAAGAAAAGCGACTCACCTCCGGAGAAGTTTGAAAGCGGGCTACAGAAACTCTGACGATCCACCTTCAAAGATGTTCGTTCTTAAGCTGCGTTCACAACAAACGCGATTCACGTGGCAGGGTAGCCAGTTTCAATGTCATGTTGCTATCAGAGGTCCTGATTTGAGCGAAGAGACGGCGTGCTTTGGACGGTGCAACAATGCAGCACAGCGAAAATTGTGACGCATGATGAATATTTAGCCAAGCAAGTTTAAATATCTGAAGTTTGACAATGAATTTGCATCTTGAGATCTGATCGTTCTCCTCCCAGAATCTGATCGTTCTCCTCCCAGACATATATTATCTATTTTTCTTATTTAAATTGAAAAAATAATAAAAAGTAACCGTATTCTTTTGTGGGACGAGAAGTTGTCAGAGATCCTCAAACCAAATGCGTTTGCAAATCCCAATAACCTGCTATAAAACCTTAGGTCTTTGGAACGACCTCCTTTTGTTAGCACGACAGATTGACTCTGTTGTTGAGTGTTTTAAATAAGTCAAGATGTTTTTATTCAGAAGAGTTTTCAGTTGATCTAATTTAGCCTTTTACTGGGATTTACTCTGTTTTTATTATCTTTACTTAGTTTAGTTGGTGACGTGTGTCTGATGTAGTGTTGTAATTTTATGTTTTTACTATTGTGAGGCACTTTGTAATTTTTCTCTGAAAAAGGTGCCACAGAAATAAACATTTACTCACTTAAAGCGGATCAGCAAGTGGTCAAACTGGTGTCACAGAGATGGAAGTACCTCTGAGAGCGACCATCATTCAGACCCAGCTCCTGCAGCAGATGGTGACCCTCACCGTAGCGGGAGAGTCTCTGAATGATCTTAGACATGGCGCCGCGTTTACCTTTTGTTGCTCTCTTAAACATCATTCATGTCTTTCAAGCATTGTAAATGAGATCCACACAGACACTGCTTCATGTAGTGATGAGGCTAAAAACATTTGGCAGTGGGTCCTCCCACACACAGTGGGGGCATTAGATTGCACTTGTGGACTAGTGTCCGGCCAAGAATTCATCGTGCATCCAAACAGAGGCAGAGGCGAATTCGCCCAGTGAATCACGATTGGTGAACGCAGCATTACGTTTTGTTGAATTAAGCAAAGAATGAGTGCAAATGTGAGAAAACAACCAATCAAAATGGCTATATTGGGAAATCCTGGGAAATTCCGCGGTTGACTCAATCGACTGATTGACTCTCCTGTAGGTGAGCACATTCAAATTCAGCTTCAGTTCCACAGAGAAGCTGTAGAACTCAATCAATACTCAAAACAACGTTGTGTCCACCTAAAGGTCACCCGCTGAGGTTTGGGGATATTTTCTTTCTTCTGGCGCTACATCTTTGTGATCGGTGCTTTCACACCAGAAAGCAGTAGGATTGAAATATCTTCTAGGACATTTTAGTGCTGAGTTGGTGTGTTTTCGTTAAGCTTGTGTAGATTTCTGGATGTACTTTGACATTGCAAAAACAACAATGTTCAAAAAATTGAAAATTTGAAATTATCTGTAGAAGTTATCTTGTTTTTTTTTTTTTTACAAAGAGAACAAGAAGCAGCCCCTTTCTATTGAAAGGGAGGATGAAAGTCTTATAGTTGATTGTTTGTGGTTATGCAATGGAAAAATGAACGATAAAAAACGTATCTTGTTTTGTATTATGAAGTCTTACAGATACATGGTTAAAAATCATGAATTATTTTGTTTTTTTATGTTTTGCCTGGAGCTGAAGTATAACCTGATGTTTTAAGTTTCTGTAAAACAGAGTAAACGCTGCACATAATAAAAAAATTAGAAATTCAAATCTCTTGCACATAATGGTTACTTAGGTTTTTTAATAAAGATAAAAACACCAAAAACCTAAGAAATGTTGAACCTTTTTTGGTAAATGATTGAGTTTGTTGAAACTTTGGCTGTACAGGGGTGGAATGGTGGGTTCAGTGGTGTTTAATTTTTGTATTTTTTTTTATCAAACCTTTATTTAACCAGATAAAACCCACTGAGATTATGCATGTTTAAGTTTACAGTATTAAATTGAGCAATAGGATTGGAATTTTACAGGAAGAACTTAAAGTCAAAAAGTGACAAACTTCAATAAATTGAGTACCAGTGTTGACCATTTACCACGTTTATCATAGAGTTCAGTGATTTGCATTAACCACACTATATTTTACATATAAGTTAACTAAGTTTGCTGGTGTTCACATGAAGTGACTTTGTTTAAGACAGAAGGTATCAGCAGACTTTTGATATGAGTTCTCCTTTTTGCATATCCAAATGCACATTGAAAGCTTTCATTCATTGTGAATTCAAATACTGGCGTAACAGGCTTATTGTTACAAAACCCTGCACACCTGTCAACATGTGCAGCAGAAGTTTTGAAACGGCTCAGACCGAAGACCGTAGCAATCCTTTTAGGATTGGCTTGACCCTGTACCCATGAACTTCATCTTCACCCGTCTACCTCATTCATGTGTCTGTTCAAGTCTCCACTCCAGAGATACCCTGGATCCTCTCATCCATCTCCATCCAGAGGTTCTCTTTCTCCTCAAGTGTGAGGTCATAACCTCTGATAACATTCAGCATCACTCCTTTAACTTCCAGCATCCCCGCATCTGACACCCTTTTAACATCCAGAACATTTTTTTAACAAGTCCCTACATTAAGAGTTCCTACTCCAAGTTCTGCCTTTCTTTTTTTTTTTCTATACCTATGATTATGCCTTTCTTATCTCCTTCTTCCAGTATTAGTTGTCCGATTTCCACTATCACCCTCCAGAATGAAGGTTCTGATTGTGATCGGCTTGTCTGATGTGGCTTTAGTTTCAGCTCCTACCCTCTGTATTTAGCAGGACTGACACACAGATGCACTAATTTGTGCCCCCTTGTGGTTGCAGTGTTAAACATTTATTCAAAAGGCTTTACATAATTATCAAATTACTCCACCTCTGCCAATTATGTAGAATTAAAGATTGCAATAAATAAGGAAATTGGGTTAATTTTTAAAGCACCTACAACACCCTTGTATCTAATAAACCTTCCTAGATTTTTGTTTTGCTACAATTTTTTAAATTGATGTTCTTTTTAATATTTTGGTAATTTTTCTTATCCTTGTGGGGCATTAACTCCACACCTGGATGTGTCCTGATGCTGCTGCTGCTGCAAAAATAAATAAACTGGAATTCTGAAAGGAATTTTGTCTTCCTTTATTAATCACAGAGGGGGTTTTTTTCGGACTTTTTTTTAAACACATCTTACATATATCAATATGACAGACTTCCATGCCTCTTCAAATGAGCTGGAACAGTTTGGATTCATCCTAAAATTAAAGGGGGGAAAAAGAAGCAGCCTTTTTTTGGTTGTTGACCATGCCCCCCCCCCCCCCCCCGAAATGAATCACAAATCAATGAGTCACAAAGAGCAAGAGGAAGTTATGGAGGAGCTGTTTGCAAACTGTGCTGCTGCTGATGATGCGTGCTGGTTTTCATTGATGCCCGGGAGCTGTCCAGTGCTGAAAATCAATACAGAGCCTGCAGTGATCATCAGGGCTGCAGGAGAGATTTTCTGCAAACAGGTTTTGTTATTCACCCCTCAGCCCAGCAGTTTTGATAGATTTGGCTACTCAATAAGTTTGACTGAACACAGATCGAATTGCATGGTAGTTTGGTAATTCATTATCATTATTAAGGCAGTTGTCTAATTTAACGTATTATTACAACTGGATTAGTAACTAAAAGTAGAATTATGTTGGGAAATTTCCTAAAGCCCCACTTTGATGAAAATCAATTTTTTGTGTGTTTTTAATATGTTTTTGTGGCCTTTTTCTGATGATGGAGGAAAAATATAAAATAACATTAAGCTTAAAACTGAATTTCTGAGTATTTCTTTATTCGTGTCGTTGTAAATCAGGAGCAGATTGGGTAGTTCACTGCTCCAAGCTCTCAGCAACGGGGAGGGGAAAGTGGGCGGGGTTGCTAATGAAATGCTGCCTCTCCGCAGAAAATAAATCTTAGAAAACGACACAGATTTTTGATTTAGTCGAAAAACGTCATAATCACACCTAAAAGACCACAGGGAACTGCTGGACGGTTCTACATCTAAATATGCCAGAGTGCTTGTAGGTGCGTGTGTGTGTGCACATACAAAAAATAAAGCAGATAAAAGAATTCTCATTGTCATCGTTACTCCCAAAAAGCGAGCAAACAGAGAATTTGGAGAATTTCGGATTTGGTAGTGACTTGTGGGTGGCATCCCTTTTATTTCATCGAACGGTCAACCGTGTGAACATTGATCTCAGAGGACAAATTAATAATTGTGGTTTGTCGGAATACTTTTACATCAAGTCTTTCATATTTTGGAATAGAGCTGTGAAAGATAAAGCCTGGATCAAGATCTGCACCACTTTTTGCAACAAGCCTCTTCCCCCTGTAGGTGGCAGAGATGCCCTAGTAAACATTAGAAAAAGAAGGGGAAGAAGCCCCTCCCAGCTTGCTCAGTGTGAACACCAGGGGCTAAAAGCACATTCAAGAACCCAAGTTACACCCCCCGCTTAACAATCCGCCTGCTGACAGCTGTGATAGACCACTTCTCCAGGAAACAGCAGAGACAGAACATCTTCATGGACCAGATGCTGCATTCAAGCAACCTCGGACTAAAATTTGGCCACTTTTTTTTTTGTTTTTTTTTTTTGTTGTTGTTTTTTTTAGCAGAAAACCCCTACAAATAATAAAACCCAAAACACACTTGTGGTCCAACTTCGGAAAGCAAACAAGTTTCTATGAGAAAATAGCTCCAGTGTGTGTCAAAGTGAAACTGGTCCAGCGTTCAGGGCTAAACCACTGGGGTTACTTGACAACAGTACAACTGCTTTTCCTTTAAAAAGCAGAGTTTGAACAGAGTTTAAACTGCCTTTCAGACACTCCATTTGTATTTGTACCATAATAGCTTATTGTGTGGTGTAAATGAAGTCTTAGTTAGAAACTTTGTCCTGATGAAACAACATTTAACTTTACTGCAGTCTTTTTCTTTTGTAGCTGTTGAATCAATGAACTTATCTACACTCTCCATTTGTCTGCATGATTCAATCTGCAGTTGTTTGACGTGTTGTTGTTGTTGTGGGTTTCCTGTGAGCTTTACATGCCAAAAGACATCGGTTCGGTTTGATTAAGCAATTTTTTTTAAATGAAACTTTAACTTTTTTATCTAGTTTAGAATTTGTTCCTTAAAGTTTCTTTACAACAATCCGTATCAAAAGAACACTTTGAAAAGTCAGATGGAAGAGCTGAAAGATGTTATTTAGTTTTGTCTTTAGGTTTTCGTTTTAACTTTTCATTTCTTCCATGTTATAATACAAAAAACTTGCTTGCATGAAAACTGATGCTTGTCCCCTTTTGCAACCAAACTGAGAGCCAACATGGAGATTCCTTTAAGTACCCAACAAAGTCTAAATCAGTTGAAGAAAATCTCATTTTCTTCTTATTTCTTATAGCCTTGGAGGAGGAGTTCATGCAATCAATTTTCTTCTTTTAACATAGTTCAAATGTATCATTACAGCCTTCCTCTGGAAGATGTAGATGTGATAATAACTCAGACTACTAGCTGCTACACAAACCACACATGCTCAGTGAAGGCAGCATTGCCACATAGATCATCATCATCACATTAAAAACAATGAATGCTTTGAATAATCTATTTATTAGTTAAGATAATCACATGATAAGGGTTAAGAAGGAAAGGAAACTTCTTTAAAGTATTTAAAACCTTTATTAGGACGTTACCAAAATCTTTGGACATGTTTTATATCTTCTTTTAATCATTTTTATGATAAAGAATGTAAATGTATGTAAATGACTTTGCTCTTATCTATGTGTTGAATCAGCTCACATGTGAAACTGTTACTGCTGGGTAAGGGGCTGCATATGTCTGTGGACTTCCTGTCTACTTGAGTGAAGTTCATTTAGGCCAGTTTTACCATCATTTCTTCATACTATATTTACATTCTGAAACAAAAACATTGATGATTATGTTTTATTTTTAACTTGAAACTATTGTTCTATTTTAAATAATAAGAAATCTTTTCATTGAGAATACAGTGTCTGCGTCATTAGGTCCTTTTGAGGCTCATAGCTTGTCAGTGTGGGTTTCCTGTTAATTCTCACATTTAGACTGTGGCTAAGCCTTATTTATGGTCAGTGTAAGTTTCTCTAACTTCCTGGAAGTGGTCTGTGTGAAGTAAATAATGCTTAAAACACTGATCAACAACATTTTTTGCAGTTTCCTAAAACAAATGTGTTTCTTTTTAAAGCTTTTGTCTCATCAAATGAAGAAATTGTTGATTAGAAACTAAAAGAGCACATCTGTCTGAAAACAATAGGGAAAACTTAAGTTTATTCACATTTGCATGGTGTCTTACAATTTAAAACTTTTCCTGCATGAATTTCTCAGAAGCTCAGATACCAGCAGCTCTGACTGACAGATCATGATGACAACAGGAAGCTTCTACACACAGAGCGGACACAGAGCAAATTATATTCAATAACCTCTTCTGGCCTCCTACAAAAATGTCTACACCAACTGTGCAGCTGGTGGCTAACAAACCGCAGTTTGCCGACCGCAAAAAAAAACAAAGACAAAAAAAGGAAAATGTTGAAAGCAGCTCTTTGGTGTCAAGACTTTGTTCTGTTCAGAGATTGAGCCCAACATGCAAAACACGACTAAAGAAACACTGCTCCTGTTCAACTTGACTCTTAACAGTAACAGTGTGCTGTTATCACACAAAACTGGGCACAAACACAGATGTGATGCATGGAAATTTTGTCCTTTAGAAAGGGGAAAAATAGAACTTTTACAGTCCCATTTTTGTGTTGGTGAAAAATCTAGGGTGTCAACTGTCAAGAAACTGGTGGTGGAGGACCCAAAATGCAGGAGACCAGGGTTAGTGACAGGAAATAAAACATTTAATTAAGAAACTGAAACATGACAAAACTACCGGGAGAAACAAAACTGTGACAACAGAGCAGATGACCTGACAAGGATGAACAGAAACTAAGACACTTAAATAGGCTGAGGGTAAGTAAATGAAGTGAAGACAGCTGTGGGTCATGAACTTGAAACTGGAGAGACTGACAAAAAGAAAACCAAAAACGTGACCAATAACAAAACAAAATCACTGAATCCTTACAGTCGACTACTTTCTGGTATCAACACTTTTTAACTTTGCACCAACTTTTGTATAGTCAATAAAACAATTACTCACTCTTAGGTGACGTTAAAAGTGATTTAGTCCTGCTGTACTGCCTCATTGTGAACAGAGGATTTTAATACTTGGCTTATCACAATTTATTAACATCAGAAGTACTGAAAGTTCTTAATAAAACAACAAAAAGAGGTTATGACAGTTTAGCAGAAGTTAAACAATTGTTGCAACACTTGACCCTAAAGCTACGTTCACACCAGGCATTCGACACGTGTTCAAGAACACACTGATTGTGGGTTCTTGAAGTCGCTTTAAGCATACAGTGTTCACACTAGACTGTCACTTTCAGATATTGGCTCATGTCCACCGCCTACAGTTGGAAGAGGCTTTTGCGAAATATCAAATTGGTACAAATCACGCAAATTTGCTCCCGTTTTTTCCCCCCACAGCTTCATTCTGATGTACGAAAGACTTGGTGTTGTATAATTTTGGCCGGAAACAAACTTCCATAATGAATTTCTCCTCCATGATCAACTCTAACTCTAACCCGTCACTAACAAATCTAACTCCCTGATTGTACAAAGTTCTACTATAGTTTAACTTTCAACTTGCGTTTAGAATGGAGATCCCGAACACAGACTTGAAAATGTGCTTATTAACATTTGAATGCAAGAGATTTGAACGCAGAAGCCTTAAATGTGCATTTACACATTTTACATTAACCTTTTATTGAAAGTGGTCCATTCAACTCGTTGCTGAGGCCAGTGTGGACGTGGCTTAACAGCAAAATACACAAAAACGCTTACGATAAGTTTTCTTGAAATGCTAGTCTTTAAATCTTCCTAATTCTTCATGACAGCTTATGTGTAAAGAAACCAAAAAATTAATATCCATATTTTCTGGAAAAAAATGACGTTTTCAAAAAAATGAACACTTGACTTCATCAGTTTCCACATATCCTTTATGGCAGACGATCCACATGTGAGGTGTATTGGGCAGCAGAATATGTACTAAAGGTTGAAGGATGAGCTGCGTTCTTCCTCTTTGGTCCCACAGATGGGTGGTAGATTTCCAGTGTGGCATCCTGAAATGCAAAAGTTTTGTTTAGTACCTTCATTGTGTGAAAAAAATGATGAAAACATTTTTCATACATGTGATGTGGCTTCAGTTCTACAGCAGATGCCCCTCAAACTCTAAAGCCTCAAATGACTCCATGTGGTTGCAGTAATTTACAGAACCAGGTAGTCCAAAGCATCCAAAAAGGATTTAATCCCAATTAATCCTAATCTTCTGAGATTAGGGAATATCCAATGGGTGAAAAAACATTTGCCTAATAAATTACTCAACATTAAATATCATCCATAATTCTTAGATCTTCAGGCTGCTGCAAATTAAAAAAAAATGTTGTTGGGAAAAAAAAGGAACGCTGCTGCAAATAAAAAAGCCAACTTCACATTCATCCAGTTGTTACCCACACCTTAGCTTATTGTTAGCATAATGATAAAAACAACAGATGTATTTTGGATCCAGGCTCTCAGTAAGTTAGTTGTGTTTGGGGCAGCGACTGTTCTGGAGTCAGAGCAATGCGGTGAAACATAGAACGGGGTTTTGCTGCATATTGGAGTAAAATTACAAAACTCTTCTCCTTTCTTCTCAGTGGTCTTTCAGCACACTGTGTTTTTTCCTGTTAGCCAAACTTAAGAATAAACCAGCATCCTCCAATTTACCTTCAAAGCTGGGGCTAGATGGCCTAGAACCAATTAACCCATTAAAGTGTACACATAGTGACATTAAACACTGACATCCTCCCTTAAACTGTTCTCTCTGTCTGTCTAAGATCTCAACTTCCATGTTTTTTGCCTTAAGATAGAGAGGTTAAAAACAACAACTTTTCCTTGGGTTCATTACCTGATGCTGCATTTGTCTTGATGGATGATTCTTTTTGGTATTTTGAGATTTTACTGCAGAAAGTAATCAAAAAATATTGTTAAAAGTAAAAATAAAAAAATTTAAAAGTCCAAATTTTTCTTTTGCCGGAAGATTAAGCTTTGAAAAATCCTTAAAATATAATAGGGATCTGTGAACATCCGTTGGCACTGACCTGTATGTTTACAAAGTTTGTAAACGGAGAAAACCAGAAGAACAAAAACAGCTGGACACAGATAGAGAGGCAACTTCCACCAAACATCTGGATTCCGCTGTACCTCACCGACGCAATGATGGGGTTCACTGGATCCTACAGGAAAATATGTAGTTGGTTGATTTTAAATAGATTTTATAGAAATCCACTATTTGGTAAGAAAGCTCAAAAATTAAAACATAATGCCAATAGTTGATAGATTTCATAAAACGTACAATTTTATATTCAGTTACATTTTCATCTAAGTTTATAAAAACTGTTCATTGCTGCATAACTGAATCATCCACTAATTTTGAAAGTTTTAACATTTGTTAACAGAGTTAAAATATTTTACTTCTAAATAGTTTTGGGCGGATTTCAGATATAAAGAATTAAATTAGGAGATCCAACTGAACTACAGTAAAAACACATATATTATATAAAACCCTAAACCCTGAGCCCGTTGGCCTCATATTACTACATCCAAACATAAAGTATATCAAAAATTTTCACAAATGATAATTTACAAGAAATTTCAAGGTTCAGACCATAACAAGAGAGTTACAGCAGAAAGTATGAATTCCTTTGTAAATTGACCAATTCTTATTTTTTCCTAACAATTACATTTGCAGATAAAAGAGAATAAAAAATAAAACACTTTGGTACAACACTTACTGATGGAGAGTTTTCTGATGATGTTACTGTAATTAAACCACATCTTCACATCAATTTTTTCCTTGTCTTCCACCTTCTTTCCTTCAGTTCCACAGTAGTAAAATCCTTCTTCAGAATAGGTAAAATTAATGATCATCAGGTCGTAGGAATCAGAGGAAACGTTCTTTGTCCATATAAACCGAGTTTTCCCTAAATTTGCATAGAAGTACTCTCTATCTAGAACTAGAACAGGATGGCTCTCATTGGAACAATTTCTGAACCACACAGTCATTCCTCCATCTCCCATTTTACAGTCGCAATAGAGAGTGATGTTGTCTCCATGTCTGACTGTCACCTCAGACACTGATGCAGAAGTCCAGTCAAAACTGCAGGAAACTGCTCCTGGAAGACAGATGTCATTTAAAAAGTCTCTCTTTTGCAATTTTAAATTGAAATTCAAAAACAATGAATCTGATGACCAACTATGATTGATAGTAAAAAAAAAGTTACCCCATAGTAAAGGCAGAATGATGTGCAGAGGATCCATGAGTGATGTAATCATGCGTTTCAAAGAACACAAATGTTCCTCTGCAGATGCGGTTACAGCTTTAACTTGTAGATGTTGTGAGATACGCAGATGTACCACTGAAGGGGACGCAGCTTTTGATTGGTCTGCTGAGTGGAACCTTTTTTTCTGAGGTTTCTTCGTTGGCTTGAATTCATAAATACCAGGAATTTGGGTCTAAAATCAAAGTGCTGAACTGCAGAACTGAAGGTGATAAAAGAGTTTCTATCAAATCAGAGATTTGAACTGTTAGCCAACTAAGTCAAAATCAATTAAAACAATTCTTTCTTATTTCTTATTTTCTTGTCTTGCACACAATAAATGTTAAAATTATTATTTCATGAATGAAAATTACGACTATTTAAAACTAACAAAACTAATCAGCTCCTCTGGAGGATGTAGACGTGAGAATAAGTCAGACTACCAGCTGCTACACAGACTGCACATTCTCAATGAAGGCAGCATTATCACAGAGATCCTCAGTGGCCTGAGATGTTTTAGCCATGTGTGGGAACACTGGACCCTGAGGCTGCCGTGGTTCTGTTGGACTATAGCATCAGCCATTTCTGCTTGTAGCCGGACATGAAAACCTCATCCTCCTCACTCACAGGAGTGAAAGCAAGATCCTCCTCATCATGACATGAAAAAAACCATCAATGCTTTGAATAATCGATTGATTGGTTAAGATGATCACATCATGAGGGATGAGAAGAAAGAAAATGTCGTCAAAGTCTTCCAAACCTTTTTTGGAATTTTCCAAAATCATTATAAATTAGCCAAATTATTATCAATATTGAATCTTTGGACGTGTTTTATATCTTCTTTCAATTAATCATTTTTATGATATAGAATGTAAATGTAACATAGGTACACCCTGTGAATCCCTCCTTTGTACTCCTTTGTTAACCTGATCTTTCATCCCTAACAGGTAGAACTCACAGAGACTTTGCTCTTATCTGTGTGTTGAATCAGCTTGCATGTGAAACTGTTACTGCTGGGTAAGGGGCTGCATATGTCTGTGAGCTTCCTGTCTACTTCAGTGAAGTTCATTTAGGCCAGTTTAACCATCATTTCTTCATACCATATTTGCATTCTGAAACAAAAACATTGATGATTATGTTTATTTTTAACTTGAAACTATTGTTCTATTTTAAATAATAAGAAATCTTTTCATTGAGAATACAGTGTCTGCGTCATTAGGTCCTTTTGAGGCTCATAGCTTGTCAGTGTGGGTTTCCTGTTAATTCTCACATTTAGACTGTGGCTTAGCCTTATTTATGGTCAGTGTAAGTTTCTCTAACTTCCTGGAAGTGGTCTGGTTTAAGTAAATAATGCTTAAAATACTGATCAACAACATTTTTTGTCTTTTCCTGAAACAAATGTGTTTCTTTTTAGATCTTTTGTCTCACATGTTTCATCAAATGAAGATATTGATGATTAGAAACTAAAAGAGCACATCTGTCTGAAAACAAAAGGCAAAACTCAAGTTTATTCACATTTGCACATTTTAGAACCCTTCCTGCATGAATTCCTCAGAAGCTCAGATACCAGCAGCTCTGACTGACAGATCATGATGACAACAGGAAGCAGCTCTTTGGTGTCAAGACTTTTCTCTGTTCAGAGATTGAGCCCAACATGCAAAACACGACTAAAGAAACACTGCTCCTGTTCAACTTAACTCTAAACAGTAACAGTGTGCTGTTATCACACAGAACTGGGCACAAACACAGATGTGACGCATCTGTTTTATCAACAAATTTTTCCTGCAGGAAACATGCAAAGATAAAACTTTAACAATCCCATTTTTGTGTTTTTGAAAAATCTAGGCCCTACCGGCCGTGGTGCAGCGGTAGGGCGGTCGACCCATGATCGTAAGATTGCAGGTTAGACTCCAGCCTTACTCCATGAGTCGAAGTGTCCATGGGCAAGACACTGAACTTTAGCCTTCGGTGGCAGGCAGGCGCCTGTGTTTGGCAGCGGAGCAGCCACGTGTGTGTGAATGGGTCTGTGACTGTAAAAGCACTTTGTCCTTTTAGGTAGAAAAGCGATATATAAGTATACGCCATACTTTCTGGTATCGCACTGCTGTGAATCAAAAAGTACGCAATCCATGCGTCACTGCCAAATTAGAGTCCCTAATTTAAGTTTAACTTTCAACGCGGTTTCAATGGCCACACATTTTATACATAGATCCCGAAAATTTATGTAAAAATGTGTATATTGATGCGTTAATGTGAGAATTTATAATGCAGAAACCCAAAATGTACATTTTTGTGAATTTAAATACATTGACCTTTTCATTGGCAGTGATCGCTTGAACTCACTAATGGGAATGTGGTCTAACATCTAAATATTTAGCTTAAAAACACAAAAACTTTCACAAAAGATGATTTCTTTACAACTACACTTGACTAAATCAATTTCCACATTTTCTTCAAGGAAAATAGTCTACATTTGAGGTGTATTGGACAGCAGAATATGTGCTAAGGGGCGACAGTGGCTTAGGTGGTTGAGCGGGTCGTCCAATGATCGAAGGGTTGGCGGTTTGATCCCCGGCTCCCACAAGCCAAATGTTGTTGTGTCCTTGGGTAAGACACTTCACCCTCCTTGCCTCCAGTGTGGCTCCACTGGTGTGTGAATGTGCATGGATGATCCAGGTGATGGTCAGAGGCACGAAATGGCAGCCACGCCTCTGTCAGTCTGCCCCAGGGCAGCTGTGGCTACATCATTAGCTACCATCACCAAGTATGAATGAGGAGTGAATGAATGATGGACACAATGTTGGACACAAAAATTATAATTTTTCTTTTGGAAAAATGGAACTTAGCTTTGAAAATGCTTCAATGGAAATGAGCATCCTTTAGTACATACCCACATTTTGACAAAATTTGTAAACAGAGAAAACCAAAAGAACAGAAACAGCTGGACATAGATAGAGGGGCAGCTTCCACCAAACATCAAGATCCCGCTGTTTCTCATTGGCGTGATGATGGGATACACTGGATCCTGCAAGAAAAAAGGAAGTTGGTTGATTTTAAAGATATTTTTTAAATTTATAGTTTTATTAAAATCCAATATATGATTAGGAAGTTCAAAAATTAAAATACTATGCTAACGGTTTATGGATTTCAATCAGGAATCAGAAAGCCTTTTTTTTTACTTGCTCTAATGAAAACTACAAATAATATTTTTTCTAAATTTAATAGTAATATGTGAACAGGTACCAAAACCTTTTAATTAGTTCAACATTACCTGCTTTTAAATAATTTGTAGGCACTTGGTCTTTATACTTCTCTTCTTTGTTTTAATTTGTATTGTCATCTGGGCCGCCAGTTTGTGTCATTAGAGGTAGCCAGTCAGTCAATATTAGAATAAATAAAGGTATTCCTAAAGGTTCTTCTCTTGGGCCACAACTGTTTTCCATATTTTATTATCAACCTTCCACATTTCTGTACAAAGTGTAACATCCATCTTTATGCCGATGATATAATTATTTTCTGTTTCCAACTAAGCACCTCAGACATTAATGACTCTTTGTGGTGCTTTTAATGCATTTACTTTAACCTCCCTTTTTACTAAAACAGTACTCAGTTCCCTATGAACATAGTTTACGGGATCTCGACCAGTGTATTTTTCTGTTCATAAATATAAAATGCAGTCTGGAAGAAAAAACTTTTCTAAGGCACCTCATGAATTACACTCCATCTCAAAGCTCTCTCAATTAATTAGAAAAACTGATTGATTTAGATTCTTGGTTATTTAGAGTTCCTAATGTTACTTTTTTTCTATATATTTTTTTTATATTAGCAGTACTTGGTTTTTAAATTATATATTATTATTGCTATTATTTTTATTATTCCATCACAACTATGTCTTTTATTTTAATTTGTATTTTCATCAATCTATTAGGTGCTTTAAAATTTGAATCCTGTTTATTTTGTGCGATGTCATTTAAGGGAGAGCTGGTGTGTCTGTTGGGGAGGCGTAGTAGTCATCCTGTGCATACTGCGAGCTAGATTGAGTTTTTTTATTCAAGTTTATAGAAACTGAAAGTTTATACTCCAAGAAGTTCAAACATTTTACTTTTACCATTTATTTGTAAACGTGAAATAACTATATACAAATAGCTATATACAGTAGAATAAAAAATTGAACAACGATAAAAGCACAAATATTATATAATAGTCCAGTTTTTTCTTCAAACCCCTAACCAGAATCCACTGCGTTCATAGTTTTACATCCAACCATATTAAATAAATGATTATAAATGATTAATGAACAAAAAAGATATTCAAGGTTTAGAGTATAACAGAGTATACTTTTATGATTACAGTAAAAGAATATGAATATTTATGTAAATTTACCAAACTGTTATTTTTGGCTTGCAATTAGATTTGCAGATAATACAGTCCCAATAAAAAAAATAAAATAAAACACAACTTGGGTAGAATACTTACTGATGGAGATTTTTCTGATGATGTTGCTGTAGTAGTACAGTAGTAGGAAACGTTCTTTGTCCATATACACCGAGTTTTCTCCAAGTTTTGAAAGAAGAACTGTTTATCTAGAACAAAAACAGGTTGGTTTTCATGGGAACAGTTTCTGAACCACACAGTCAATCCTCTATCTTCCGTTTTACAGTCACAGTAGAGTGTGATGTTGTCTTGATGTCTGACTGTCACCTAAGAGGAGGTCCAGTTAAAACTGCAGGAAACTGCTCCTGGAAGACAGATCTTAATCATATAAAAAAAGTTACTTTCGCAATTTTAAATAAAAAATCAACAAACTCCGACTAACTCTAAATAAAAATAAAAGGAAAAGCAAGTCACCCCATAGTGAGTGATGTAATCATGAATCATGAATCATGAGTACAAATGTTTCTCTCTGCAGATGCGGTCATCAGTTTAACTTGAAGATGTTGTGAGATACACAGATTTTCCACTGAAGGGGACACAGACTTTGCTTGGTCTGCTGAGTGGAACATTTTTTTCTTCTGTGGTTTCTTCTTTTGTGTGAATTCACCAATAGTCAACGTTTGGGTCTAAAATCAGAGCGCTGAACTGCAGAACTGAAGGTGATAAAACAGTTCCCACCTTTTCTGAGATTTGTTAGTCTGTGCGTTAGCCTCAACAGCTGAAGCAGTGAAACGCAAACCTCAAACACGTTTAGCCCAAAAAATTGACATAGCAAGTCAGATGGTGGAGTATTTTTAATTATAAAAAAAGCGTATGTGGAGCCCTAAGCTGTTTCAAAAGATAAATTCTGAGAACTGAAACCCTCATATGTTGTCAGGAAGCCTGAATGCAAGCTATTTACCACAAAAACACAATAACAAACACAGACACACATGATTTCATTTGGTGGTCATTCACAAACAAAAGAGATTTGCATACATATTTTTTAATAACTTATACATGTATATCGGCTCTTATAAAATGAACCACCTTGGGAGTATTTCAGGCAGGCAGCTCAGTGGTCCGTTTGCCTGGTTACACCTGCCTGCAGACTGTTCAGCCCAATTAACTCACCTGCTCCACATCCTACTTCAGAGCCAGGAGTGCAGTCTGCGCCCTCTTCATTCATATCCACGAGCTCTGTGTTTGTCGCCCCACCCTCCTCCCTGGCTTCCACCTGTGAACTCCGTTGGGCCGCACTTGGGGGCTGGCAGCGGAGGGCAGGGATTTATCCGCCAACCCTTTGGTTGTTAGATGACCTGCTTTACCGCCTGAGCTAAACTGCCACCCAGTTTTACACCTGAGGTTTTTTTGGAGATCTTGTTTTATTGTATCTGTACGGAGCCTTATGCCAAACTAAAAAAAAAAATATGGAAAATAAATCATTCTCTACTGCAGGGGTCGGGAACCTTTTTGGCCGAGAGAGCCATAAACGCCACATATTTTTAAATGTAATTTCCAAAGAGCCATACAATAATGTAGCGTCCCTGTCCCACACTGAGGCACGGAGACTGAACCTCTTTTAAGGTTATTTATTCTGGTTACTGCAGGCCGCAACAAACACCGAACAATTAATTCATCAACTCCTGAATATCTCCCGCTGAGACGAGAGCGCTTCTCCCAACTTTATATTCCCTTGCTCCCGCTCCAGCCCTCCTATTTCTCTTATTCGGTCCATAGCTGAACCCCATTGGTCCAAACTAACTAACAACAGGCTGAGCGACAGAACTGAGAGCCAATCAGATCTCTGCTTGATGCGTTTAATGAACTTCAGAACTTTTAATGTGGCCCAACAGCGGACCCAACTCAGTCCGCGACAACATGTTTAAAACTAAAAATACAAGTGAATGTGAGCATTTGATGTAATTTCAACATTTTTAAAGTACAATAAGTCTGTGGATTCTTTTTAATAACATGGTTATGCTGTTGCTAATAAATGATGAGTATTTCTCGTGGTGGTTTTGCTGATGGTCTAGTCTGGTTGATACGTGGTGAGTTTCTGCTTCATGCAGGCGTTCAGACTTTAAACGTGATCTTAGGTCTGAATGTTCTGGAGATGTGAGAAAGACTCACATGCAGACCTGGAGACAAACACACACTCACACACTGCAGTGAGTGACGGGCAGCGGGTTTTACGTTTGGAGAATCCCTGCGCGATTCACCTGCTGCCTGTGAGGAAGAAAGCAGAGGGTGGGGGGCACCCCCAGCCTCTGCTTTCTTCCTCACATCCCGTCCCCGCATCTGCGCGCTCTTTCTCAGAGACGGGAGCGCGCAGGTTTAGGCACGGCAATTAATAGGTTTCCTGCTGGAATAAATTCTGTGAAATAGTAGATAATAGTAAACTGAGTGCTGGCGCAGGTTTTTCTCTCCAAGCACCGCTGCTACTGCGCGCCCCTCTGGCATCGCATCGCGCACGAGAAGGACTGGTCTAATGAAAAAAAAAATGGTATAAATAAAGATTTGTCTGCGAGCCATACGTGACCATCAAAAGAGCCATATGTGGCTCGCGAGCCATAGGTTCCCGACCCCTGCTCTACTGCATAAGCTATCTGACTAAAATAGATTTGTTGAAGGTGGACCTAATGTATTTATTTGAATAAAGACAGAGTGACAACAGTGCTTCAGCTTTAGGAATTTGCTTCAGTCCTTTCTGACTCAACCTTTATTTACTTGGACTTTAACTTACTGTGATAATATTTATTATTGTGTATATATTTGGTCTGTATTCGTGCAGTAGTTAGTGGTTTCACCTCACAGCTAGAAGTCCTCGGCTCAATTCCAGCGGGGACCTTTCTGTGGAGTTCTCCATGTGCTTGCGTTGGTTTTCTCTGGGCACTCCAGCCTCCTCCCACAGTCCAAAAACAGGCTTCATAAGCTGATTGGTAACTCAAAAATTGTGTGACTAAGGGTGTGATTGTGTGGCCTTACGACAGGCTGGCGACCTGTCCAGCAGGGTGTACCCCGCCTTTACCCAACCTGCAAGTTAAGCTGTGGCAGCTCTGTGACTTCGAAAGGGATGAAATAGGTTAACCCTTGTGCTATCCTATGGGGTCAAGATGACCATTATCCACAAAGGTGGATAAAGGTGGAGAGGATTTCATGTAATCCATGGACACCAGTGAAGATCACAAATCATTGAAGAAAAAAGGTTCAGCGCACTGTCTAGTGGGTCTAGATGACCTCACTTCCAATGTTAAAGTTCCTAGGATAGCAGAAGGGATAAGAAGATGGATGGATTTTAACCCGGAGAACCATTCACAATTTTCTTCAGGGCTTTTAAAGTTAATCAAGAAGATTTTGTTTTTGTTTGTTCATTTTGATAAGAAGCAATTAACAGCAGCCAATAAACACAAAAAAATAGAAACATAAAAAGGACAAAATGGAAAAAAAAAGTACATAAAAACAACAACAACAATAAAGTGGGCCAAATTTGACCCAGTGGGTTAATACCCCCTTAAATTAAACATTTTTGAAAACAAAAATAAATAAAGTATAAACATTCCAAAAAAAGAATTTCTTAAAACTTTGTCTTTTAACAAACTTAGATTTTGATTTCATCAACTTTAGTCATTGTCATTAGCATTTAAACTCTTCCCAGCCCGTTGGACCGCAATCACTGCTTTTCCAAAGCTGCAGTCATTGAGATTGATTGACATGTGAATTTTCCAGGTGAGCTAAACATCAAAACACCAGATCTCACTAGATAATTTTTTAAGTTATGTTATTTTGTAAACCAAAAAAAATTAGGTTCTTGTGCTATCTTAGATGACCCTGCCTTTATATTGACGTGTTCTCCCTTTCATGACACAGGTGGAAAAAGGTGGAAAGATTTCATGTAATCCATGGACACCAGTGAAGATTACAAATCATTGAAGGAAAAAGGTTCAGAGCACTGTCTTGTGGGGTCTAGATGACCCAACTCCCAATGCTAAAATGCCTAGAATAGCAAAAGGGTTAAACACTGGTTTGACTTTTCTTTAGTAAAAAGCATTGGATAGGCGAGAAAAGGTATTTCGTCTTTTTCTCATCTGGACTTCAAATCTTCTTTCTTGAAATTTTTTCATTCAAAGCAAATACGTCACCTGGATAAATTAGAACCATCACCTACATGTTTATTTGTCTCATTCTCGGCACAACTTCTATTTCTTTTTCTATTTTTGCGTGAAACTGTTAACAAAAAGATTTTGCATGTTGCTCGTCCCTGTGGGTTTCCTGTCATTTCTCACACTTAAAGTGTGACTGATCTAAAGTTTCTGTGACTTCAGGCAGTGGGCAAACTGCCATTAACCCTTGTGCTACCCTGGGCACTTTGGACCAGGTCATCTAGACCCCACTAGACAGTGCGCTGAACCTTTTTTCTTCAATGATTTGTGATCTTCACTGGTTTCCATGGATTACATGAAATCTTTCCACCTTTGTCATGGTAGGGAGAACACGTCAATGTAAGGGTGGGGTCATAGGATAGCACAAGGGTTAATCAATACTTGAATGTTATTAAAGAACTTTTTAAAATTTCTATAGTGTGTAGCTACACACTATGTAGAAACATTTAATTTATCTGTAGCCTTTGTTTGCTGTTCATCAGTGTGTGTGTTGAACTACAAGGATGGGTGAGTGCAGCTAAACCATTGTGGGTTTCCTGTGTGTGTTTCTTTTTTTGAAGACCTGTGGGTGGTTGAGTCTGTTTCTGTACTGATGACTTTCTTAGACACACAACAAGGCAGAGCCATCTTATGAGAAACAAATAATTAAAACAACAAGAATTCCTTTGATGTTTTTTGAAGTACCTTCTGAGGTTTAAGTCTAGGAAATAAAAGTTCCAAAATGATGAATAAACATCTTTAGATCGAGTTCAAAGGAGCGGGTCTCCCTTTGGGGGGTCCTGGCTCGTACCTGGGGTTGCGGCGGGGGATACCCAGAACTCCTGGGTGGTGATGAAGTGCTCATCTGGGGCTGTGGGCATTCTTCTCGGGCGGGACCCGGCATTGGGCCCTCCCGGTGTGGCGGGGGGGCTGCTCCCCTGGTTGGGCCGGGGCTGCGCTCTCTGTCCCCCCATGCCTCCCTGCTCTCTGGTTCTGGGGGCCCTGCGGTGGTCCTGCTGGCCCTGGCCTGGGTGGTGGATGTGATCGCCCGGGGGCAGTTGTTCTCTATCTGCTGCCGTGTGGTGTTGGGGGGTTCTGGCTGCCGCGGCTGCTGCGTGTGCTTAGTGTGGGGATGGCTGGTCACTCCCCCTCCTTCTTTTCACATTCCACCATCCATTTTAGAAGAACATAAACACTCACCTGAGCACAGATGTTTGCTCACCTTTGTACGAATAGTTTGCGTGATTGATTGAATGAAATATTTCACACTAGTTGGTTTGAAGGCATAAGTATGCGTGTGTGAACAATATCTGTCTTGTGTACATGTTGACATGTGGACATTTTCGCAGCCAACAGGTATGTTTATAACATTTGAGTGTGTGTGTGGACAGGCCCCGCCCCTTCTAGATTTGTATTACACCTGCCTGAACCTGACCTTAATGATAAACATCCAGCGACTTGTTGCTTTCTGCTGCTTCATGGTTTTACCCCCCCCCCCCCAATAATCACCTTCCCATCTCCCACTCCCCACCCCCAACATCCCTTTCTCTTCTTCCCTTCTTTCCTTTTCCGTTCAGTTCCAACAAAAAAGATTTTAAAATACAATCAAGTTTGGCCTCTATTGTAAAAGGGGTTTATTCAGACATAACTCTGGTTTGTCAGAAAATTCATAACCCCTCTTGTTAAAATAAAATATGTCCAACACAAGAGGCCTTCAGCTCTCCTCTGTTTGCCCAGCTGTTGGACAGGACAAGTTAAAAAAAAAAAAAGAAAAAGGAAAAAAAAGGAGGTTATTTCAAGGAATTGAACGATTCAGTTTTTCAATAACCGGAAACTCAGAAACATTATTAAATTTAGACTTGGTTTATTGTAAAGATGTAAAAAATACAGCAATACAAGTATTTCTCTAAAATGCACAAAAATCTTTATATTCGGCCTTATGGTGAAATCACTTTCTTTGCAGGTAAACCGTCTAACCAGCAAATAGAAACTACAAAACACACACACTGTTCCTGTAAATGTTCTGCTCCATAGCTTGGATTAACTGCTGAAGTTTGTACCAAAGAGCTCTAGTTTTCTGCGGAAGAACTGAAGTGTCGAATGGGATTTGCATGTAAGAAAATATCCTAAATTGTATCTAAAGATGCCAAAGATAACATTAACAAAAATATCTGCCAACATGTATATCTGTAACAAAGAGCTTTGTTAGTTTTCTGATAACAATCTTGGACTTAAGTGTGAAAAAATGTTCTACAGCTTAGATGTTTTGACAGCAGAATATGTGCTGAAGTCAGAAGCCTCAGTTGTCCTCTTCCTCTTTGGTTTCAGGGATGAATGTCGTATTTCCAGGGCAGCATAGCACACATCTTCATCCTGGAATGAAATATTTACATTTGTTGATGATCTTTTAGTGTTCAAAATAGCAAAAATGCAGAAATGCAAGAGGCCAGCAAACAAATATCTCTGGACTGAGTGAAAAATATAGAACTAGATTATGCATGTCCAAAGTCCGGACCAGGTTGAGATTTTCACCAATCCGCAGGTTCCTGTCATATAATCAATAACCCCCAGTGGCCCCCAGTATTTTCTAAAAACTGAGTGTAGGATTTCTTGATGTTCTTATTGTTGGCTAAATTACATGTTAAGCCTAAGAGAACACTGTAGTGTGACCCTTCTGTGAGGCTTTCTAGCTCATTTCCTTTTCGTAATTTTTATATAACTTTTTAATTACGTACTGCCAGTGCTGAACTGTTTTCTTAGCCGCGCGGACCCGGAGGAAGAAATCTTATTATTAAAACATATGACCAATAACTACATTTAGCCTTGATGCACTTAAAATAGAAGCCAAAAATGCAACAATCTTGGCTGCACGTATTACATGTGACCAACATGAATTTCCATCAGTTTTTGTGCTTGGTGGCACGTAAATATGTCCAAATAAATACAAATAAGTAGTAATAAGTTGACAGCGGGAGCCACCACTTCCAGGACAAATGAAAATTGGCAAATTTTTTCAGTAAAATATGAAATAACTGTGTCTGCCTAAGAGACTCTTTTCAAGGAGTTTTCTCCACCTTTCCATTTCCAACTCACAATCCCAGAATCGCGTGTTGAATTAAACGTAAAATGGCCTGATATCGGTACCCAGCATCAAGCACTGACAGGAATTTGGTAGCTAGACTTAAACTGAGACTAAACAATTAAAGGAAAAGATGCTCAAACAGCTAAAAAGCAATTTCTAGAAGACGCAGGTTTTTGAAACATGAAAGTCCATAAAGACTTTCTGGGGACACGTTAAAAGAACATTTTAATAGATCAAATAAATTCCACTTTAAAATACAATTTCTAACAGCAGTTATACCAATACTTAAATAATAATAAGAAAACATCTGGCTTTTAAAATACAAAATATTTTAGTCAGAACTAGTTCCTGATTATATACATTACTCTAAAACTCTGACAGGCTGTTGGTGCTGTTTACCTGTTGCTGAGTCGGTCTCATCCGATCTCTTGAGTTCAGTTTCTTTTCAGAATTTTGAGAAGAGTTTGTTGCAGAAGTTTGAAGAAAACCTTTAAAAAAACATGTGATGTATGTTTAGTTGCAGCATCAGGCATGAATGTAGTAATCTAGGGAAAGTACTGAGATACCTGATTTCTGACAAATCCTGTAAACCAGAACAGAGAGGAGAGCGGAGAGAACAGAAACGATCGGACACACAGAGAAGAGCAGCTTCCAGCAAACACCATCGTTCTGCTGATTGTCACTGGTACACTTATGAGGCCCACTGGAGCCTGGATGAAATACATAAAGCTTTTGTATTTATTTAACAGTTAAGATACTATTTAACCCTTGTGCTATCCTATGACCCCACCCTTCCATTGACGTGTTCTTCCTACCATGACAAAGGTGGATAAAGGTGGAGAGGATTTCATGTAATCCATGGACACCAGTGAAGATCACAAATCATTGAAGAAAAAAGGTTCAGCGCACTGTCTAGTGGGTCCAGATGACCCAACTCCCAATGTGAAAGTGCCTAGGATAACACAAGGGTTTCAAAGAAAATGTTTCCAGAAGGTGGCCTCTTATAAAAATTAAAACTAGTGAAAAAAAAATGCTATTGTTTTATCTATTTTAGAGAGATTTATCATTTTTAGTTTACTGATATAGTTTAACAGAAATCTAATCAGTGATTATGAAAATAAGAAGAAAATAAACAAATTGTGAAGATGATTGCTTTGAAATAAATTCTCTAATTAAAGATAATCTTTATTTACCTTAAGATCAGGACGATCTTTGATTTTCTGTTTATAAATATTTGTCACAGTAGTTCAGATGTTATACTTCATGATTTTAAAATGCTAATGTAGAATTAGAAAAGGAGATTCAATCAAACAATTAAAGAACACAAATATTATACAGAACTTCTATTTTTTTCCCCTAAACTCTAACCCTGAGCCAATTGAGTTAAAATTTTGGTATTCCATCATAAAGTAAAAACATTGAATAAACATTCATAAATTTAAAAAGTACACATATTAAAACAAATGTTGAAAATTCAAGATTTAAACTGGTGGAAAATATGTGATGACAGAAATTGCTTTGCTTCATCTCAATATTTACAGTAGAAAATACAAATTTATGACGGACGTTTAGCAAACTATTATTTTTATGCCTGCTAAAATCAGTTTGCAAAATAACACAATAATAGTTTCATCAGAAGTCATTTAGGTAAAATACTTACTGATGGAGATTTTTCTGATGATGTTGCTGTAATTAAACCACATCTTCATATCAATTTTTTCCTTGTCTTCCACCATCTTTCCTTCAGTTCCACAGTAGTAGAATCCTTCATCAGAATAGGTGACATTGATGATCGTCAGGTCGTAGGAATCAGAGGAAATGTTCTTTGTCCATATAAACCGAGTTTTCCCTGAATTTCGAATGAAATCCCTTACAGTTAGATTAAGAACAGGATGGCTCTCATTGGAACAGTGTCTGAACCACACAGTCAATCCTTCATCTCCCATTTTACAGTCACAATAGAGAGTGATGTTGTCTCCATGTCTCACTGTCACCTCAGACACTGATGCAGAAGTCCAGTCAAAACTGCAGGAAACTGCTCCTGGAAGACAGATGTCATTTGAGAAACCATTTTTTCACAACTTTAAAATGAGATTCATTAAAGTCATTTAAAATAATCCGGATCAACTTGAAAAATATAAAACAACAAGTTACCCCAAAGAAGAGGCAGAATGACGTGCAGAGAATCCATGAGTGATGTGGTCGTGAACGGTAAAGAGTACAAATGTTTTCTCATTACAGAACAGTTCACAGCTTTGTATTGAAGATGTTGTGAGATACGCAGATTTTCCACTGAAGGGGACACAGATTTTGATTGGTCTGCTGAGTGGAACTTTTTTTTCTGTGGTTTCTACTTTGGTTTGAATTTAAAAAAAGCTGTGTAAAGGTTTGGGTCAAAACTTTTACACAGAAGTTTTCAAGTTTAGACTAAATATCCGAAAGTCTCAGACGTGTTTATTCTTTTGGCACAGATGCATTTTTAAATTATGTTTTAGTTTCACCATCATAAGTCTTGTCCGGTATCAAAGTCAGACCAGATATTTAGTCCTCACAGTTAGAAAAGGCTGCTGTGGAAAGAGAGCATTTACCACACTCTTTTTTCCCTCTTTGTTCCACTTAATGAACCATCCAAGGGCACAAATGTGGGGGGACCCACCTGCACATGCGACTTCAACCCAGCACCACTCAGATAGATAAAGCCACTTGGATGAGTGGTGACAAGAACCTCAAGCTGCTGTTTCTCTCTTCTACATGCCTTTACTCTTGACCAGAGCTAAATTGTTTTCCTTTTCATCTCAGCATATTACCATCATATTTTTAACCTTCAAGCCTGAAGACCACACAGGGTCAAATTTGACCCCATGTATTTTTTATCTGTTTGTTTTTTCTTCTTCTTTATTGTTTTTTGCTGCTACCCAAAAATGAATAAATGACAACAACTTTAAAAATCCAGAGGAAATTTGTTTTTGGCTTCTCCAGTGTTAAAATTATGGTTGCCCTTCTCTCTGGTTTTGAGTAGGTGTCGGCAGCCCTCCCACCGTGAGGGAATCTTTGGCGTGTTCTGTTTCTTGAAGACCTATTCCAGTGAGAATGGGTTTTTGGCATTCTGCAGAAACTATGACCTAGAAAACATTACTGTTTTTTTTTCAACATATTCATAATTAAAAGGCTACTGGTAAAGATTTTACGGTAACGCTTTCTTTTACAGTACAGTACTTACAGTGTACTTAAGTGGTATGTACATGGTACAAAACTCTGGAAGAAGAGATCAATAATATGAAAAAAATCTGTTCTTTGGAATGCTCATTTTTACTATTTTATTGAGAACTTAAACAAATTTCATTGTGATGACACTTAGTATGCTGCTGAAGTGTATCATATTAAATATTGTTGTTTTCACTGCTGTCTTGTTTCTCTTTAAATTTGCCACATGTTACAAGAAGTAATCAGGCCAGAATATGTTTTTACAATGCAGTTACTTCACCCTTACCATCAAGTTAGCACCATCTCATTTGGTAAGGTCAGAAGACCAAGTGTGTATGTGCACTGTACGGGTAGGTAATACATGGACATACCCAGCATTTACTACTAGAAGTACCGTGTAATCGAGTGGAAATAGGGCTGACTTTCTTTTACAGTCCAGTTTCATTGTACTTAAGGAGAAGTTTCTGTGGTAAATTCATGGTAAATACCATAAAACATACGAGTGCAGACCTAAAGGTCAAGTTACTTTATTTGTACTTACCCTGTTCTCACATGTGGTAAGTACCACACAGGACACATTTGCACAACATGAAAAATACCCAGTAAGTATATTCTAAATACCCAGTATGCACCACAAAGGTATGAACCAAGTAGTACCACATGAATACACAGTAAGTACCATGTAACTGAATTATTTGTTTCAGTTAAGATGAATCATTTATTTGTGTTCAGTCAACCTAAAAATAACACGTAGTTATCAGACATAGTTATTTCTCTTTCATTCAAATTAATTCAATTAAGTAGGTGTAACTTTGGTGCTGCTGTTAGATCGGCACTGCAAGGAATTCCATTTGCCTGTCTGGACGGATTTGTTTAATTTTTTCTGCACCATGAGTGAGAGGGAAGGAGAGGGTGATGAGTTTATTGAGCACCCCTAGAGCCAAGCCATTTTGCAAGAATTGAAGTTAGAATCAGAGTCAGAATAACTGAAAGAAAATTATAACAAATCCACACTGTGTCATTCATTTTAACAATATAAAATGAGAATATCTGCAGCCTCAAACTGAGACATATGAGAGTTCAAGAAGTACAATAAATTAAGATGGAAAAATATTTAATTGAATTGGAGTAAAATTACATTTAGATAGATAAATATGTAAATTTGAGTTGTATAAACAATTATTGAGTTCGATAGACATAAGAAATTAGGTTGAATAAATTTAAATCAATTACTTGCTTTGTCAGTTCTTTTTCTCCAAGCAGAAACTCTTTCTTTTACTGATGTAGCCGTGATAATTTTTTGCTGGACGTATAATCTTCATACGCCATCATTACAATCTCAGACTTCGTCTCACTGACGTATGGCGCTCTCTTTTTTTCGCCACTCGTTTCCATGGTGACTCCGGAAATCAGCGATCCATTGAGAATGTCTTTATGTACTTGCACTCGCATTAACCCAGGGTTTCAAAGTCGAGCGTAATTACATTAACTCATATCCGGTCTTTTGGAACCGAAATACCCACAGTATGCAAGTTTAGGCGGATTTCAGCCAGAGTTCAGGGTTATAGTCAGGGTAGTTTAAATGGGCCTTCTGGAATACCCCCCTGGAGTTTGACACCTTTAGTCGAGACTGAAGACTTCAAAACCTTTCAATTAATATACTAAAAAAGTTAAAAAAACAATGACATTATTTTCTTCTGTTTAAACACAAAAAAATGTATATTGAAATGTGTGTCCAGCCGAGATGCAGGTTTGCTGCAGACATCACAACAATTACATCCTGTTTTCACGTGTTCTGCAACTATTGGGTTTTTGAGGTTTGCCACTTTAGCTCAGAACCCTCTGCATCTCTGTGTGCAAGCATGGGCCTGCAGACACTACAGCCATTTTTGAACATGATTCATTTGGCTCACCTCCAAAATTCAGCATTTCACTAAATTTAATTTACTGTTAGGTCAGAAATGATCCAGTCAAAAAAAAAAAAAAAAATCACAAGAGCATCAGACAAAAAGACATTTGTTGATTACATTTGCGTGTCAGAATAGCAAAGGCCTCTTGCCTGAATTCATCAGAAGCTCAGAAACCACGAGTTCTGAGTGTCTGACCACAATGTTGCGTGCATCAGATGGGACCTTGAAACATTTAACACACCATGCCAGTTCCAAGTCAGTTTCAGCTTTATAATAAAAAAATATAAAAAAATTTAAAAATGTCATTTGGTGGCTAACTCAACGGTTTTTTTCAATACAAGTACAGCTGGTGGTGGAGAAGTGGAGTTTCTTCAGACAGGAGGACTGGGGCTATGAACAAAACAGATTCAGGTAGGTTATGTCATAATGAGAGGCATGCAAGCACAAAACCACAGTTTGTCTACTGGAAAGTGGGACAGCATGAATAAGAGGTTCAACAACGCCACCTGGGGCTGCTCAGGCATAAATAAGAATAAATTACAGATCAAATACATTTAGTGTAGGTCCTACTCTAAACCAAGGCAGAGGCTGTGGGTTGCTTTAAAATATCATTTTAGATTTCAGTTAAAAACAATGTTAAGAAAATCCTTAATAAAACAATCCTTGATAAAAGTCAGTTAAAATATTCTGGAGGGGGAGCTTACCAAAGTGGTTAAAACTACATAAAAACAAAAGCAGTCAGACACATGATGGGGAAAACCACACAGCACACTGGGACCCACCAGTCCACCACCTCGGCCTCTCATCTCCTGAAACAAGAGCAATGAAAAAAAAACCCTCACAATTAACCCTTGTGCTATCCTATGACCCCACCCTTACATTGACGTGTTCTCCCTACATGACAAAGGTGGATAAAGGTGGAGAGGATTTCATGTAATCCATGGACACCAGTGAAGATCACAAATCATTGAAGAAAAAAGGTTCAGCGCACTGTCTAGTGGGGTCTAGATGACCCAACTCCCAATGTTAAAGTGCCTAGGATAGCACAAGGGTTAAACACTAGAGATAAAAAGTGAATAATGTTCAGGGGCGCCGGGTAAGCCGCCCGACCGCCGCCGGTCTCCTCGGAGCAGCTGAGCGCATCTGCTCTAACTGGCCCTGCTGTGGCGGAGGTGGGAACCCGTACAAGGGGGTATTCCAAAAAGCAGGTTATGTGAGTTATGTGCATTTCATCATTGACTAAATTCGGCAGGGGACCAGAGAAAATTACAGTGTCTGACATCAACTTAGCAAGTTTACACACCAAAGCCATGTTTAATTTGAGAACCTCTGATTGTCTCTGTTGGGCGTCGTTAGCGCCTACGTGAATCACGACTCGACGAAACCTGGACTTACTCTGGGTTAACATCCATGGCAGGCGAGATGAGAGGTGTTTGGCCACAAAAAGCCAGTACAGCACTGAAAGATTGTCTTTTAATGTCTTTTATACATCCTCAGTTTTAATTATTGCTCTTTATTTTTATTTTTATTCATCCAAAATGAAATTAACTCAATATTTTATCTTTTTTTTAAACAAAACATTTGAATATGCTCCAAAACAAAACACAACCTCACTACACTCTTACAGATGTAACATAGTACAATAAATATCTCTTATATCCTTTTTTTTAGGCATGAAGCGCGTTAATAAGATGGATGGATTTTAACCCTGAAGAACCCAACAACATTTTTATTCATGGCATTTAAAGTTAATTTAAGCAAATTTGACTTTTGCTTGTTCATTTTTCTAAGCAGCAATTAACAGCAGCCAAAAAATAAATGTAAAAAAAAATACATAAAATGGACAAAAAAATAAATAAATAAAAAAATGAGGGCAAAATCTGACCCAGTAGGTGCAGGGTTAATACTCCCTTAAATTAGACAGGCTTGAAAACAAATATAAATAAAATAGAAACTTTCCAAAAGCTTCATCCATTGTTATTGCCGTTTAAATTCTTCCCAGCCTGTTGAACTGCAACAGCTGCTTTTCTAAACTGATAGCTACAGACACCTGAATGCTCCAGGTGAACTAATCAGAACACCAGATCTCATTAAGTACATTTTTAAAGTTATTATGTCATTTTGTAAACCAAAAAGATATTTAAGTTCTCTAAACACTGGTTTGCCTTTTCTTTAGTAGAAAACACTGAATTGGCAAAGAAAAGGTGTTCATCTTTTTCTCATCTGGACTTCAAATTTTCATCTTGAAGATAATTTTGAATTCAAAGCAATATAAGACGTCACCTGGATAAATAAGAACCATCACTTACATTTTTATTTTTCTCATTCTCTGCACAACTTCTATTTCTATTTTAATTTGTGCATGAAACTGTTAAGAAAAAGGTGTTGCATGTTGCTCGTCTCTGTGGGTTTCCTGTCATTTCTCACAATTAGAGAGTGACTGATCTGAAGTTTCGGTGACTTCAGGAAGTGGTTGAACTGCCATTAATCAATACCTGATTTTTTCATTTTCATTTTCCACATGCAAATTTGGCGCAAATCATTCTTTTAATTGAACTTTATTCTTTAATTTAAGAACTATGTGGAAAAAAATAGACTACCTGTAAATTGAAAACTGCTAAAAAATGCCACGAAAACAAAATGTCTTTTGGTTGAACTTTTAGTTTGTTTTCACTGATTTCAGATTAAAGTTCAAAACCTGAGGAAATTACAACATTGATCATAAAAAATGTCAAACAATGAAAACTTAAAATTATTTGTTTTTTAGAAAAAAAAGCCTATGAGCTGCTAACTTGTGCATTTTTGCCACATCGCCAACATTTCTGTTTTTTTTTATTGGATTTGTAGACGCACACTATAAAGAAACATTTAATTTATCTGTAGCCTGAGTTTGCTGTTCATCAGTCTGTGTGTTGAACTACACGGATGGGTGAGTGCAGCTAAACCATTGTGGGTTTCCTGTGTGTGTTTCTTTTTTTGAAGACCTGTGGGTGGTTGAGTCTGTTTCTGAACTGTGGACTTTCTTAGACACACAACAAGGCAGAGCCATCTTATGAGAAACAAATAATTAAAAGAACAATATTTCATTTGATGTTTTTTGAAGTACCTTCTGAGGTTTCTGTCCAGGAAATAAAAGTTCCAAAATGATAAAGCTGAAGTTTGTACCACAGAGCTCTAGTTGTATTAACAATTGGTACTTTATTGATCCCACAATTTGACCCTCGGGAGGTAGTAGCCTTGGCCTAAGGACCCTCACTGGGTGATTGCTCAATTGATATGGTAATTGACTTAGTACCATTGTTTATTCCCCTCTGGGAATTGAACCCTGGATTCCTGCGTGGTAGCCGCTCACCTTACCAACCGAGCCACCCAGCTCGCTTTTCTGCAGAAGAACTGAAGTATTGAATGGCATTTGGGTCTGCAAGCAATAAACTATCCTAAATTGGATCTAAAGATGGCAAAGATAACATTAACAATAATATCTGCCAACATGTATATCTGTGACAAAGTGTTTTGTTAGTTTTCTGATAACAATCTTGGACTTAAGTGTGAAAAAATGTTCTACAGCTTAGTTGTTTTGACAGCAGAATATGTGCTGAAGTCAGAAGCCTCAGTTGTCCTCTTCCTCTTTGGTTTCTGGGATGAATGTCGTATTTCCAGGGCAGCATAGCACACATCTTCATCCTGGAATAAAATATTTACATTTGTTGAAGATCTTTTAGTGTTTAAAATAGCAAAAATGCAGAAATGCAAGAGGTCAGCAAACAAATATCTCTGGACTGAGTGAAAAATATAGAACTAGATTATGCATGTCCAAAGTCCGGACCAGGTTGAGATTTTCACCAATCCGCAGGTTCCTGTCATAAAATCAATAACCCCCAGTGGCCCCCAGTATTTTCTAAAAACTGAGTGTAGGATTTCTTGATTGCGGTTGGCTAAATTACATGTTAAGCCTAAGAGAACACTGTAGTGTGACCCTTCTGTGAGGCTTTCTAGCTCAGTGGTTCCCAAAATTTTTCTGCAGGGCCCCCCTTTCTGAAGATTAGAATATTTTCGAGCCCCCCCACACTGACACAAACATACAAATCCTTTGTTTCTAAACTTCACCGCGCCCCCCCCGCAATAGAGGGGGCGCGCCCCCCAGTTTGGGAACCACTGTTCTAGCTCATTTCCTTTTCGTAATTTTTATGCAATTTTCTTATTACGTACGGCCAGTGCCCGGAGGAAGAATAATGGTTAACGTTACAGATAGATTTAAACGTATGACCAATAACAACATTTAGCCTTGGATGCACTTAAAATACATGCGAGCAATGCAGCAATCTTGGTTGCACGTATTACACGTAGCCAACACGAATTTTCATCATTTTTGTGCTTGGTGGCATGTAAATATGTCTACATGAATAGAAATGAATACTAATAAGTTGAGAGCAGGGGCCACCACGTCCAGGACAAGTTAAAAATGACATATTATTTTAGTAAAATATGAAATAACTGTGTCTGTCTTATATGCCAAGAGACCCTTTTTAAGGAGTTTTATGTGAAGAGGGACTACCAAACAAGATAAACTAACTACGACAATGAACTGTGCAAAAAAAAAAGTAGTTTAAGTAAAAACATATTTAGATGTGTTCGTTTTCTAAGTGATGAAATGAAAAGCAACTGCAATAAAATGTAATTAACAGTTTATTTGCATTTTTTATTATTGAAATAGGTAAAACAAAAATGACAGGCCATTTTCACCTCATCAAATCTGGCCCTCTTTACAAAAAGTTTGGACACCTCTGAAGAAGGTAGTATTAAGTCCAAAAATATACAATAAAGAGATTAATTAATACGATTCCAACGTAAACACTAAATGCTAAAACATTATCTACAACTCTCACTCTGCTTTCTGTGTGTCAGTGTTAGGATGTCATGTTATGGTGATTTATAGAGTCACAAAGAGATGCTGGATCAGTACATTTGGTCAGTTAACTATTACAGAACAAAAGATGAATGTTTTTTGACTCCATTAGGCAGCCAGAGGACTGTTTTCTGTTTTCATCTGTTCTGACTGTTTTCATCTATCTGTCTTTTTTTCTCCACCTTTCCAATTCCAACTCACAATCCCAGAATCACGCATTGAATCAAAACCTAAAATTGCCTGATACCGGTGCTCAATACCAAATGAAGCAAACCGTTTGAAAGCAAGCACTGACAGGAATTTGGTAGCTAGATTAAAAGTGTGACTAAACAATAAAAGGAAAAGATGCTCAAACAGCCAAAAAGCAATTTCTAGAAGACGCAGGTTTTAGAAACATGAAAGTCCATAAAGACTTTCTGGGGACACATTAAAAGAACATTTTAATAGATCAAATAAATTCCACTTTAAAATACAAATTTCTAACAGCAGTTATACTAATTACTAAAATAATAATAAGAAAACATCTGGCTTTTAAAATACAAAATATTTTAGTCAGAACTAGTTCCTGATTATATACATTACTCTAAAACTCTGACAGGCTGTTGGTGCTGTTTACCTGTTGCTGAGTCGGTCTCATCCGATCTCTTGAGTTCAGTTTCTTTTCAGAATTGTGAGAGGAGTTTGCTGCAGAAGTTTGAAGAAATTCTTTAACAAAAACATGTGATGTATGTTTAAATTAAGCATCAGGCATGAATGTAGTAATTTAAGGAAAGTACTGAGATACCTGATTTCTGACAAATCCTGTAAACCAGAACTGAGAGGAGAGCGGAGAGAACAGAAACGATCGGACACACAGAGAAGAGCAGCTTCCAGCAAACACCATCGTTCTGCTGACTGTCACTGGAACAGTTATGAGGCCCACTGGAGCCTGGATGAAATAAATAAAGCTGTTGTATTTATTTAACAGTTAAGATACTTTTTTAAAAAGAAAATGCTTCCAGAAGGTGGCGTCTTAAGAAAAGTACAGCAAAAAACAATAAAAAAGAACTGCAATTGTTCTATCTATATTAGAGATTTTTCTTTTTCAGTTGCTGACATAGTTTAAGTTGAGTTCATATTTTGGTATTTCATCATAAAGTAAAAACATTGAATAATCATTCATACTAAAAAGATACATAAAAGAAATGTTAAATATTCAAGATTTAAACTGGCGCAAAATATGCGATGACAGAAACTGCTTTGCTTCATCTCATTAATAATTTACAACAGAAAATTTATATTTACCAAAGAAATTTAGCAAATTATTTTTGCTAAATTTCTGCTATAGTCTACGGAGCCCGTGTCATGACATTAAACAAATAAAATATATCTCGTTCCCACAGATTAATAACTCGTTCCCACAGATTAATAACTCGTTCCCACAGATTAATAACTCGTTCCCACAGATTAATAACTCGTTCCCACAGATTAATAACTCGTTCCCACAAGATACTATTCCGTTCCCACAAGATACTATTTCGTTCCCTCGAAATACTATTTCGTTCCCACGAAATGATTAACTTGTGCGAACGCAATAATTAATCCGTTCGAACGCAATAATTAATCACGTCATAAGTCAATTACACGGATGTGCTTTTTAAAATAAATAAATCTGATCTCTAAACATCCTCGGTGTCTTCAATGCACTGTAATGAGACGCACACAGACAGAAATGTGAAGGTATCTGCTGTAACTCTATGACATAGATAACAGGATAACCGATCGGCTAGTTAGTTAGCATGTAGCCTCATAGCCTTCGAATGTGAAGCGACTGACTGCCAAAGAGTATGTTAATAAAATACAAGTACTGAATATTATTATTCCTATTTAACCTTAAACTACAATATCAGCTGGCTGGCTGTCTACCGACCAGCCAGTTGCCCGAATGCCGGCATGACAAGCAAGGAGCTCCGCGGGGAGCTAAGCTAGTAGTAGTAGCCTAGCAGAAGCTATCGTATGGCAAAGCAGCGTAGCTATCAAATCTTGTGAAATTTTTCTTATATTCATTGAGACAGTAATAAATTGATCCTTCTTGTTTTTCTTTTTCCTTTCTTGAACGAATGTGGGTCACAAAGAGACGGATGTTACCGCTGAAAGCGGCTTTTGCGGCCGGACGGACTGAGCATATCCGTGTAATTGACTTATGACGTGATTAATTATTGCGTTCGAACGGATTAATTATTGCGTTCGCACGAGTTAATCATTTCGTGGGAACGAAATAGTATTTCGAGGGAACGAAATAGTATCTTGTGGGAACGGAATAGTATCTTGTGGGAACGAGTTATTAATCTGTGGGAACGAGTTATTAATCTGTGGGAACGAGTTATTAATCTGTGGGAACGAGATATATTTTATTTGTTTAATGTCATGACACGGGCTCCGTAATAGTCAGTTTTCGAAAAAACACAAAAAAAGTTTTATCAGAAATGAATGAATGAATTAACTTACTGATGGAGATTTTTCTAATGTTGTTGCTGTATTTATACCATGTGTTTAGATCAAGGTCATTTGCCTTTCCTGTCATCTTTCCTTCAGTTCCACAGTAGTAAAATCCTTTATCAGAACAGGTGACATTGATAATCGTCAGGTCGTAGGAATGAGAGGAAATGTTCTTTGCCCATAGGAATCGAGTTTTCCTTGAAATTTCAAAGAAGTGCTCTTTATCTAGGACTAGAACAGGTTGGTTCTCATGGAAAGAGATTCTAAACCACACAGTCAGTTGTCCAGCTCCCATTTTGCAGTCACAATAGAGAGTGATGTTGTCTCCATGTCTGACTGTCACCTCAGACACTGATGCAGAAGTCCAGTTTAAACTGCAGGAAACTGCTCCTGGAAGACAGATGTCATTTGAGAAATCATTTATTTCACAATTTTAGATTGAAATTCAGTAAAGTCAATAAAATGTATTCTCATCAACTATGCAGCAAAAGAGAAAGTTACCCCAGAGAAAAGGCAGAATGATGTACAGAGGATCCATGAGTGATGAGGGAGTACAAATGTTGCTCTTTGCAGATAAGATCACAGTTTGACATTGAAGACGATGTCAGTTTATGCAGATTTTCCACTGAAGGGGCACTAAGCTCTTGATTGGTCTGTTGAGTGGAATTTTTTTTCTGTGGTTTCTATGCTGGTTTGAATTCAAAAATAGATGTGTAAAGCGTTTGGGTCAAAACTTTTACACATCAGTTTTAAAGTTCAATCTAAATGTCCGAAGGTCTCATTTTCATTCCTACTTTTTTAAATTATGCTTTAGTTTCACCATCAAAAGTCTGGTCCGGTATAAAATTTTGATTTGATATTGATTTGAAGTGGTAAAAGTATAATAATGCACAAAACAATACAATCAGTGTTTGTACATTCATACAAAGACATGTCAACTTAGGATAATTAGACATTGAATCAAAGATTGCTTGAAAGGGAGTGCAAGGAAGCGAACTTAAATAATTCCACCCCTGTTCTACCGTAATTATTTTCAGTACACGATTTATCATTATCCTGTTCATAACATTTTTATCTGATATTTATGCCTTATCAACACAGTTTCAGGTAATTGAGAAAAAGTATCAATAAATCACATGACAACGATGAAATATTATGTAAAAAGACATAACTTCATTTTGGATATCAACATTGCACATGCAGATCAGTTATCTAAAATATATGCAGATTCAAAAAATCGGTCATCATCCCTGTGCCTAAGAACAATAAACCCTCTTGTCTGAATGACTATCGCCCAGTGGCCCTCACATCAACAGTCATGAAGGTCTTTGAAGGACTGATTAAAAATGTCATCTGCTCCTCCATCCCGGATACCCTGGACCCTCTTCAGTTCGCCTATCGCCCAAACAGATCCACAGATGATGCCATTTCTCACATCCTGCACTCTTCTCTCACTCACATTGACAGCAAACACAGGAACTATGTAAGGCTGCTATGTCTTGACCACAGCTCAGCTTTCAATACCATAGTCCCTATAAAGCTAGCTTCCAAACTCATTGACCTCGGCCTGAATTCTTCACTCTGCAAATGGATTCTGGATTTCCTCACCGGCAGACCTCAAGTGGTGAAACTAGGCCAGTACACCTCCAACTCCATCACCCTGAACGTTGGAGCCCCGCAGGGGTGCGTCCTGAGTCCCCTGCCATACTCTCTCTACACATACAACTGCGTGTCTTCGCACAGCTCCACATCCATCATCAAATTTGCTGATGATACTGTGGTTCTGGGCGTCATTCACAACAACAACGAGACCGCATACTTGGATGAGGTAGAGAAATTGACATCATGGTGCCAGGACAACGGTCTCTCTCTGAATGTGAGCAAAACTAAAGAACTGATTGTGGACTTCAGGAAGAGACAACAGCAGCCCTACACTCCTCTAATGATCAGCGGGACCCCTGTGGAGAGGGTGAGCAGCTTCAAGTACCTTGGTGTAAACATCTCGGAGGACCTGACTTGGACTACTCACATTCAAACACAGGTTAATAAGGCAAGGCAAAGACTGTACCATCTGCGACAGCTGAGGAAATTCAGGGTCTCACCAGCAATCCTGAAAACCTTCTATTCCGGTGCTATAGAAAGTGTATTGACTCAGTGTATCTCAGTGTGGTATGGGAACAGCTCCAGTCAAGACTGCAAAGCCCTGCAGAGAGTTGTGCGCTTAGCTGAGAGCATATCAGGGTCTGCTCTCCCCTCCCTGCAGGACACCTACCTCAAACGCTGCAGAAGGAGAGCTGCAAAGATCATCAAACACTCCACCCACCCCAGTAATCATATTTTCACTCTGTTGCCATCTGGTAAGCGCTACCGTAGCCTGATGGCAAAGACCGAGAGACTCAGGGGGAGTTTCTACCCCCAGGCCATCAGGCTCTTAAACTCCAAACATGTATCCTAATTATTTGAGTCTATGTTTACATTCATGCACATCATTTTTGCGTTCTATATTCAATTCTATGATACACATTTTTTCTCATTTCATCTTTACATAGCTTTACTCTACTTATGTATATTATGTATATTTTACAGAAATATATTTTGTACATTTCCTGTGCTGCTTTACTTAATTATTGCACTGTCCACGGAGCGGACCTGGCCTACATTTCACTACGGGTTGTATTGCTAAATATAACTTTGTATGTGACAAATAAAGAATCTTGAATCTTGAATTATTTTCATTAGAAAAATCATGTCTATGAATAAAAATAACACTATATTTGATATTGGCTTAGCAATCTGAGCCAGTGGTTTGGCTAGGAGGAAAATTGCCATATCTGTTTACTACAAACCGTACATTACAACACATCCTGTCCAATTGCGGGGAAGCTCTGGCGCAGGGTAGGTACAGGTGGTGGCACGACCAGGTCTTGGGGAAACTGGTTGAGGTCCTTGAAGTACGGAGGATGGAGGCAGCCAAAGATCATCCCACAAGGACACCTAAGTTGATTCACTTTGTTGGAGAAGGGGCTGGAGCACAGAACACCATCCAGAAAGGGACACCATCACTGCTAACACCAGGATGTGACTGGAACTTAAGGGTAGACCTCGACGGTCAGCTCTAGTTCCCACAGAAAGAAAGAAGGATAAATACATGGAGCTAGTAGCTGAGTGCCAACATGCTGGGTGGTCAACCATCATCTGTCCAGTTGAGGTTGGCTGCAGGGGCTTTGTTGGAACATCCACCCAGCTCCTGCGTAGGAAGATGGGAATGAATAGGTCTAAGTTGAAGAAGGCAGCCAAGGACTTGGCTGAAGAGGCGGAAAGGGTCAGTTTCTGGTTATGGTTGAGGAGGAAAGACAGTTCGTGGGGAAAAGATGGGTCCTAGGGGCAGCTGCAGGGACAGCAGGGAGACGACTCTGCCGTTCAATTCAATTCAATTCAATTCAATTCAATTCAATTCAATTCAATTCAATTCAATTTAATTTAATTTAATTCAATTTTATTTAAATAGCCCAAAATCACAACAACAGTTGTCTCGATGGGCTTTGTGCGGATGCATGTAGGGTAAAACATATAATCAAAAGGATCATGAACACCCACAATTCAATAGAAAGATTCTAAACGGAAATAACTAAACTACGCTGGGCATCCCTGCCCTTAGACCCTCCTACGTGGTAAGGAAAAACTCCTAAAAAACGGATTCCGGAAAAAAACGAAGAAACCTCAGGGGTGCCAACATGAAGGAGGGATCCTCCCCCTGGACTGACAGGCAATGCCAGAACCCATAGAAAAGATTGAACTCTAACTCTACAACTACATATTAAAAGTCCAACAGATGAGTTTCATCCAGATAGAGTCAGGGGACGGCTGAGGGTGCGAGACAAGCCAGACGCAGGATAGAAAGTTTACACACCAAAGCTACATTTAACTTGAGAACCTCTGATTGTCTCCGCCGGGCATCATAATCGCCTCCGTAAATCATGACTCGATGGAACCTGGACTTACTTTGGGCTGACAACCTAAGGTTTCCCTCGATGTCACCAACTCTGGAACCCGGATAACACCTGATTGTAGCCGCTGGGAGCTTCACATGTCTAACTATAGAGGAGCCGATAATCAGAGTTGAGGGTTCAGCGGGTGTGTTGCTGAGGGGGGAAAACCTGTTACTAACGGGGAGATTCTGGTGCTCTGAGTTTTTGCATATGTTTCCTCCCAACCAGTACAAACCCTCCCTATGTGCTTCACGGCTGCTGAGAGGGTGCTGGGGTGCTAACTAGGTTAGTCCTGGCAGCGTGGCCCGCGCTATGAGTAACAACAGGGCTAGTCGGCTTAGCTTCCACAGTGTGGAGCCGCGCCTCTAACTGCTTATGCCTGGCCTTCAAGTCTAACACAAGACTACACTTAACACATCTACCACTATCTTCACTAAAGGAAGCAGGATCCTCATTTAACATATGGCACATGGGGCAGGAAAGGAAAGGAGGGGAGCGGAAGAGGTGGATGCCATGCTAAGTGCTAAGCTAAGGCTAACAGAGTTTAGCTAAGTAGAAGCAGTTTACTCAGCAAACTTAGAATGAGGTGGACAGCAAGCAGTTAAAACAGTAGTGCATTCGCTACCAAAAGGTGCTAAATGTGTATATGAATTTTAAACCAAATAACACTAAAGATATATAATAGTAGTCAGGCTAATGCCAAACAAGAGAGCAACACTCAAGGAACGATCAGCACTGGATTACGCTCACCCGGAAATTACGTCACAGGAAGTTCTCCAGGAAACTCTAGCCCTTGTGCTATCATAGGTACTTTAACATTGGGGGTGGGGTCATCTAGACCGCACTAGACATTGCACTAAACCTTTTTCTTCAATGATTTGTGTTCTTCACTGGTGTCCATGGATTACATGAAATCCTCATCCACCTTTATCCACCTTTGTCATTGTAGGAATAACACGTCAACATCTTGACCCCATAGGATAGCAAGGGCTAGAGGAGCCAAACAATACAGTGGCGGAGCCCATTGCTCCACCACTGTGAGATGATCTGGGATTATTGAAGCAAAACATCAATGAAGGGTGGCTGATAACCCTGCAGCTGCCCTTCTGGCACCGTCGGAGGTGCATCAGGCAAAAACGCCATGCAGGTATCTTTTACCTGTGCTTTCACCTACACATAATGCTGTTTCCGAAATCACCATAGCATATAAAGGATCATGTGTCAAAAGTAAAAAATATCTGCAGATTGTTTTTATTGGAAAATTATGAATCACTTTTTGTGGCAAGTGAAGTGCTATAATTAGAGATCAATCATTTTAACCATCTTCAAAAATTGATACAGCAATTCTATTATTATAATTATAAGGTAATGCTGTTTTATAAAAAATGGTCCATATATTTAGAGTGTGTGTTAATGGGTTTGTGACTTAAAGTGGTTTTAGCCTCCGAGGAAGGTAGAAAGGGCTACACAAGTATACGTCATCTACCATTTTACCCAAGTGTTCTGAATCTGCTTACGCTTCCTCAGAAGCCTGGCCTGTTTGGCAATTTCAGCATTACTCCAGGTCAGATGGTCATTTAGATAAACAACAGATCTTTTTAGATTTTTCCTTTGCTTCATCAGTGCTAGCTTGTATTTACAATTCGCAAACCTGATGAGGATCGCTGGTTTATCTGTTTCCTTTCTTCTAAAGGAGAAAATATCTATTCGCTTTGTAGATATTTTCTTTGCGTGTTCAAAAAAAGTTGAAAACAAGAAAACCACTGGATTCGATCGGATAAAAGATATACAAAATTTATTTCCCTAACAATATTTCTAAAATATAATTATAACGAGCGCCCGGGTTCTCTAGAATTTCCACAGAGATGGCAAAGCACCAGCTTAACAGTGTCTTAACTTGCCAGCCTGTTAAGAGAGACAAAGGGCATCCCCCTGTCCAGCGGTTTTGATCTGTTGCTCCAGCCCCCTCCTCCAGAGAGGAACATGGCCGCTACACTCCTCCTCTGGACGCTCGGATTGGCCGGCCGAACGGTCTGCTCACTTCCTTCAGTCCATATTTCGAATCCCAGCATCTGGTTCCCGCCGAAAGTGTCCCGTGGGTTATCTGACAGACGGATGTGTCCGACCTCAAACTGTGTCCCCATGGGAGTCCAGCACCCGTCCGGATCCTTCTCCGCAGGCAGTCAGTCTCAACTCCTTGATCTCCACATGTGAATCGGCACTTTCAGAGGTTCTCATTCATTGATTGAATTTTATGGTCCATGTCAGACTCCAGCCAAGTCTCCCAAATGGCCTTAGAAAATTCAGGTGTCCCTGCAGGGGGTGAGCTAGGAGCTCAAACCTAAGAGAAATAAGACCACAAAAATATAAATTCTTTCACTCCTGGGAAGGCAGATCTCAATGTTGTTGAGATCCAGGGAAATCCCTTTAGACGTGAGAAATGATTCCACTTGGTGTTCCAGAGTCTCTCCATTGCGTTTCAGAAATACTAGAAATGCTAGCAATATTAGCTCTAGCAATGCTAGCTCCAGGTGCAGTTAGCTTTGCCTGAGGTTTGATCTGTAATCCAGTGAGAATGACATTCATCTTTGCCTATATTGTTCCATGTCATCTACTCTTTTCTCCAGAATGTCGACCTGGTTGTCTGGTTGCTCGTTTTGAGCTCGGAGTCCTCTGAACTCTTCCACTAGCTTCATGAGAGGAGTGGGCTTTGCCTGGATGTCGTTGAGGACTTTTTTAATATCATTGTCACTTTTGCCTGGTTTTTCTTCGGGGCCATGGTTGGCTCTCTTTTTTGGAGATACTCAGCTTTTAAGTTGCTTGACAATCATTGAATCCACTTTTAAGTCGCTTCAATATCATCTTGAGAGCAGCCGGCAGGCGAAACGTATCTATGTCATAACCCAGAACCAGAAAATTCAGACCAGATATTCAGTCCTCACAGTTGGAAAATGGTATTGTGGAAAAAGAGCATTTACCACATTCTGGTTTCTCTTCTTTGTTCCCCTTAATAAACCATAAACCAGGGCACAAATGTGGGTGACCCATCTGGAGGACAGAATGTACATGTGACTTGAACCAAGCACCAGTCAGACTGATGGAAAAAAGTCCCACAAGTTTAACTCAAACTTTATTTATTTGTATAGCGCCTCTCATTTTGGTCGAAAACACAAAGCGCTTTACATAAAAGCAAATAAAATAGTCAAAGTATCAAAACACTGATGGGACCCATCCCTCTACTCACCCAGTTCTCCCATTATAACCCTGAACAAAAACGTAAGAACTGCAAGTTAAAGAATCAGTCTGGCTTGGTATTGCTGTGCAGAAACAATATAATGGGGATCCATACGCTCCAAGGCCTACCCCGACCACAGGGGTCATTGCCACAGCGCCCGCCCAACACAGAGCAGCCTAGGGCCCACTCTACAGCTATTAGACCCCAGAGCAGGACCCTAGCCACCCAATGAGAAAGAGCACCGCAGCAACAGCACCCCTTACAGGCGAAGCCCATAGTTTCCCAGAACAACTGATCCCCAAGAGGAAACACCAAAAAAAAAAAAAAAAAAAAAAAATCTGAATAACAATTATATTAAAATAACAAAAATAAAAATGAAATTAGATAATAGTAATTACTAATACAATAAGTAAAATGATGATCTGTAAGTAAGATGAGATAATTGCTGGCAGTTGTGAGCATCTCCAGGAGAAGCAACAGCCGACCTACAACTGATAAACCCAAAACAAAACACTGGGCATGCATACTGATTAATCATTCCAAATGGCTTGTCCATTCCCTTTTATTGTGTTTATGATGATAACCAAAAAGCTTTCAAAAAGACATATTTTCACATTGGAGCATTTAACCAATAATATTTCAGCTGTCCTTTGTTGCCAGGCATGGTCAGAGCCAAAGAGGCCATCACTATTAGTTCTGCAGGCACTCTAATGCAAAATCAATGTTGGACATAAATTTCCTACAACTAATCAGACTTTGAGTTGGTGTCTGCTGGGCCTTCTAATAGAGCTGTCAGTGACAGTGCATGTGGGAGTTCAGGATGGTTATAGCTTTGGGGAAAAAAACAGTTTTTAAAGCGGTTTGTTCTTGATCTGATGCACCTGTAGCGCCTTCCTGAGGGCAACAGGTCAAACAGTCCAGAGCGAGGGTGGGAACTGTCTTTTGTGATCTTCCCAGCTCTGCTAAGAAAGCCGGAAGAGTAGATGTCCGACAGGGAGGGGAGGGGGGAGCCGATGATCTTCTAAGCTGCTTTGACTACCCTCTGCAGTCTCTACCTGTCCGCCATGGTGCAGCTGCCGTACCACACCGTGATGCAGTACGTCAGAGGGCTTTCAATGGACGTACGGTAGAAGGTTTTCAGCAGGCTGGGGTCCAGATTGTGCTTCCTGAGGACCCGCAGAAAGTGGAGTCTCTGCTGGGCCTTCTTGATGACCTCAGTGATGTTTTCTGTCCAGGAGATGTTATTGGAAAATACAACTCCCAGAAAGGTGTGGACCCTCTCCACATGCTCTCCGCTGATGTAGAGGGGAGCTGGGTCGGTGCTGTGCCTCCTGAAGTCCTGATTTCCTTGGTTTTTTTGGTGTTCAGAGCTAGGTTGTTGTCTGAGCACCAAGCTGGCAGCTTCAGAACCTCCTCCCTGTGGGCTGCCTCGTCTCCCTTTGAGATGAGTCCGATGACTGGGGTGTCATCAGCAAACTTCACGATGAGGTTGCTGTCGTGCTTTGGACTGCAGTCGTGGGTGTAGAGGCAGTACAGGAGGGGGCTCAGCACACAGCCCTGTGGGGAGCCAGTGCTCAGTGTGCGTGTGGGAGAGAGGTGGGGACCCAGCCTCACAGCCTGGGGCCGGTCAGTGAGGAAGTCCTTTATCCAGGCACATGTGAGGGGTCCTTGACCGGAGAAAGGTAGTTTGCCATCTCTCGGTGGGTGGAGTGTCCTTGCCCCAGGTGGAGGAGTTTAAATACCTTGGGGTCTTGTTCACGAGAGAGGGAATATCGGAGCGTGAGATTGACAGGCCAATCGGAGCGGCAACCGTAGTTATGCGGTCGCTCTATCAGTCCGTCGTGGTGAAGAGAGAGCTGAGCCGAAAAGCAAAGCTCTCAATTTACCGGTCGATCTACGTTCCAGTACTCACCTATGGTCATGAGCTATGGGTCATGACCGAAACAACGAGGTCCCGAATACAAGCGGCTGAAATGAGCTTCCTCCGTAGGGTGGCTGGGCGCTCCCTTAGAGATAGGGTGAGAAGCTCGGTCAACCGCGGAGAGCTTGGAGTAGAACCGCTTCTCCTCCACATCGAAAGGAGCCAGTTGAGGTGGCTCGGGCATCTAGTCCGGATGCCCCCTGGACGCCTCCCTGGAGAGGTGTTCCGGGCATGTCCCACTGGGCGGAGGCCCCGGGGAAGACCCAGGACACGCTGGAGAGACTATGTCTCTCGGCTGGCCTGGGAACGTCTCGGGGTCCCCCCAGAGGAGCTGGAGGAAGTGGCTGGGGTGAAGGAAGTATGGGCATCTCTGCTCAGTCTGCTGCCCCCGCGACCCGGTCCCGGATAAGCGGAGGAAGATGGATGGATGGATGTGAGGGGGGGCAGGCCTATAGTGTCCAGTTTCCTGATCAGTATGTCAGGGATGATTGTATTAAAGGCAGAACAGTAGTCCACAAAGAGCATCCGATCATAGCTCTGCTGCTCCTCCAGGTGGCTCAGCGCAGCATGCAGGGCTAAGGCGATGGCATCCTCTGTGGGCCGGTTTTTGCGGTATGCAAATTGGTGTGGGTCGAGGTCAGGGGGGAGGTGATCACGGATGTGCCAGAGGACCAGTCTCTTGAAGCACTTCATGATTACTGAAGTGAGTGCCACCGGACGGTAGTCGTTGAGGCTGGAGATGGGGGATTTCTTCGGCACTGGGATGATGGTTGCAGATTTTAGGCAGGAGGGTATCACTGCCTAGGCCAGGGAGAGGTTGAAGATCTCTGTGAAGATGGGTGCAAGGTGAGGAGCACATGCTCTAATCACTTTGCCAGGAACCCTATCTGGGCCAGCTGCCTTTCTGGGGTTTACAGCTAGGAGCGCCTTCCTGACATTGTTCTTAGTTACAGTGAGTGACGTGACTGGAGAGGTGGAGCTGGATGGGTTTGGGGGTGGGGGTGGGAATAGTGCGGCAGAGATCTGTTGTTTTGGAGCCTCAAAACGTGCAAAGTGGTTATTCAGCTCCTCTGCTAGCGCTGCACTCAGGTGGTCTGTAGTTACTTGACATCCCCTGTAGTTGGTGATGTCATGTATGCCCTTCCACACCTCCCGCGTGTTGTTGCCAGACAGATGGGACTCGATGGTCCTCCTGTGGTCCATCTTAGCTTTTTTGACCCCCTTCCTCAGGTCAGCACGGGCAGTGCTGTATAGAGCTCTGTCGCCTGACCGGAAGGCAGCGTTGCGGGCTTTGAGGAGTTTGCGGACTTGGGTGGTCATCCAGGGTTTCTGGTTAGGGAAAACCCAGATGCTTTTGTCTACAGTCACATTTCCCATGCAGAACTTGATGTAGTCCAGCACCGTGCTTATATAAATATTTCTGTCAAGTTTAAGATAACATAAGATAAGATAAATCTTTATTGTTATTGCGCAGTGATACTGTGTACAAAGTACATTGAAATTGGGATACTGTCCCACATCAGCGCATTTAGAGAAAAAAAAATTAACTTGTTTTAAAAAATTCCTCCATAAAAAACAAAAATAAATTTGACCTGGTGTTAATGTTTTACGTTATCAAAGGTTGTTGCCCGGTTGTAAAAACTGTCCCTTAGTCTATTTGTCTGTGCTCTCACCACTCTGAATCTCCTGCCAGAGGGCAGCCACTCAAACACCCGTTGTCCTGGGTTTGTGCAGTCCATCAAGGTCATTAAGCAAGGTCATTGGATTTGTGGACAGAACAAGTCAATTTTTCAATAACAAGAAAGTTGGATTTTCTTATTTAGACCAAGTTTGTTCTCAAGAAGTAAAATTACAGTAAAATATTGGGCTAAAATCCGTAATAGTCATTCATTCTCTAATCAAAACTGCATTTCTTTGCAGGTAAACTATATTAATAGCAAAAGGAAAAATTGAAAACAAGATAAAGTAGATGTTATTCTACAATTAAGATCCAGATGAGAGAATCTTTTACCACAGAACTTTAGTTTATTTTCTGCAGAAGTGAAGTCACTAATGTTCATAAGTGAAAATGTTCTACAGCTTATGTATTGACATTAGAATATGTGCTTAAGTCAGAAGTCTGAGTTGTCCTCTTCCTCTGTAGATTCATAGACGACTGTTGGATTTCCAGAGCAGCATAGCACACATCTTCATCCTGGAATGAAACATTTTCATTTGATGAGAATAGTTTGAGTGTGATAAAAAGCATCAAAAGTCATGAGTTAAAGAAAGACAAACGGCTAATAAACAAACATCTCCTGATCATTGAGGGATGGTGGAGTTCAGAATTTCCAAAAGAAGTGCTCCTCTGTCCCACCAACCTCACTGTGGCTCTTTACCAAGATACAACAGAGAAGCACTGAAACACTGGTATGAGCTTTGAACATTGTGGTTTGATCTTTATCCGCCTTTTGGTGAACCTGTTATGTCAAGCTATGAGAAACATTTTTCCCTTTTCTTTTTACTTTTCCATAGGCCTAAAACAGCGGCTACTGGTCTGTCAGAGAGGGGGAAGCTTATTTTCGGCCTACATCATAAAGTTGTCTATTTATTTAAAAGTAAATTCTGCCATAGGTCCCTTTTCAAGAAAATGGTCTGTGACAATATAAGACAATATAATCACAGCAATATAATTTAAAAAAATGTGGACGGAGCTATTTAAAAAAGGATCATGACTGATTTTATGTGGGCTTTCTTTATAAACTCAATTTTTATTTAATCTTTTGACTCTTGGTTTTATTTGTTCATATTTGTTCAATTATATTTATTGCTAAACAAAAAACAAATGTATAAACATATTTTTAGAATGAATGAATAAATAATTTATGATGGACTCCAGGCCCAAATGACAAGACCATAGAAACAAACAGAACCAACATTCATTAATAGAGAGCATATAACAATGCTAATATTAATAGATATAAGACCAGGCAAAACACAAATGATAAACTTTAAAACTGAAGGACTATTTGTTGCTTATTGATCTGTGTAAATCTGTGCAACGTCACTGTCCTCTAGTCCTCAGACATCAACAGGAACAGAAAGACAGGCGGCAACTCCAAACTGCTTAGTAGGAGCGCCCCCTGGTGGCTTGTACACACTACTACTGCCACTACACGATTTTATTTATTTGTTTTTTTCTAGAACTTTATTGATCACAATGATCCAATACATCAAATTGAAATACAATAACAATAATGGAATAAGTAGCTAGTAGCTGCCGTTAACTTTCGAATCGGTATCGGCAAGAGCCGCACTTGAGCTGCTCTGTCTGAGTCGTGTTACCGTTTGTTCCTGGGAGACTCACCGAACAGCATGAAGAGCAGCGCGCAGACCAGCGTGGCCACGATGACCTGCAGCGTGAGGCCAACACTCTGGTCCGCGATGGGACTGAGCGCGAATAGCTTAAGTGATTCCTTATAGTACAGAATTGCTGTCAGTCAAAAGGAGAGGCAGTCTGTAGCCACAGAGCCTCCAATCATCACGCAGAAGCTCGGAGTCCGGGCCAGCCCACTCCCCATTGACCCCCAGAGACGCTGAGCGTCCGTGGGCGGGACATAATCGCATCGTTTATTCAACGACCGTCTAGTTTCGAAGCGCTGAAAAAAAAACCGTTCAAAGCAGCCCCATTGAAGTCAATGGATGCTGGGCTTAAATGCACTGTGACGCTGCGGGAATGCATGAGAAGGAAATTGAGCAGGAGCAACTGAGCAACTGATTCTGAACGAACTTGTCTTTGAGATGAACGTTTTGTAACGCATTTTTAGTCAATAAAATGTTAATACAATACAATTCAGTAGTACATTTTTGACCATTAATTTTGTGACATTATAAGGGAAGCCGAGCTTCCCTTGCAGTCTTAAAGAAACCGCCACTGGCCTAAAATTACTAAACCCCAGTCAACCAGCTCTGTGGCCTTGTGGTAATGTTGCCCAGCCTGAGACTGGAGTGTGATAAGATCAAATCCCCACCCGAGTCATGCCAAAAACTCTAAAAATGGGTACCTCAGCATTAAGTGATTGGATTGGGAGGGTTAAACCACCAAATGGTTTCCGTGTTTGCAGCTCACCACTCCCCAATGAGAAGGGTCAACACATTTTACACACCTCGATCTAATGGGACTTTAACTTTAAACAGATGTAAAAAAAAGATTGACTTCTGATTCTAAAGTTGCAGAGTCAAGTGTCAGAGTGTTTTTGGGAAAGACTCTGAACCCCACATTGCTGCTGGTGGTCTGGCTGCACCTCGCCCGATAGCTCTGCCGCCGTCAGCGTGTAAATGTGTATATGCATCAGTGACTGGAATTTGTGACTGCACCGCCTTAGTGAAGGTAGAGAAGTATTTTAAAATCTCAAACACACGTAAACCACAGACCTTTAAAATCCTAATAAGCTATAGTGCTGCCTACCTGTTCTTCAGTGTGTCTTGTCAGATTTCCCGTGTTTCCTTTTTTTCCAGAATTTTGAGATGTAGCTGTCGAAATTAGAACAAATCATTTCTAACCTTAAACATGTGTGGTTTATGTTTAGGTGCAGCATCAAGTTTTGAACTGATGAAATAGTTGGAGGAATATTATCAGTAGATACCTGATTTCTGACAAATCCTGTAAACTAGAACAGAGAGGAGAGTGGAGAGAACAGAAACAGCCGGACACACAAAGAGGAGCAGACTCCAGCACACATCCTCGTTCTGCTGACTGTCACTGGTACAGTTATGAGGCCTGTTGGAATCTGGACAGAAAAACAAAAGCTGTTATCGTTTCATAAACAATTCAGGAACTTTTTAAAATTAGTATTGAAAAACTGTTAACAAATGATTATTTATAAGAAAATTCAAGGTTCAGACCATAACGAGATTTACAGCAGAAAAGATGAATATCTATGTAAATTGACCAAATTGTTATTTTTCCCTAACAATTGCATTTGCAGATAAAACAATATAAAAAAACACGTTTGTAAAATACTTACTGATGGAGATTTTTCTGATGATGTTGCTGTAATTAAACCACATCTTCATATCAATTTTTTCCTTGTCTTCCACTTTCTTTCCTTCAGTTCCACAGTAGTAAAATCCTTCGTCAGAATAGGTGACATTAATGATCGTCAGGTCGTAGGAATCAGAGGAAACGTTCTTTGTCCATATAAACCGAGTTTTCCCCAAGTTTTGAAAGAAGAACTGTTTATCTAGAACAAAAAAAGGTTGGTTCTCGTGGGAACAGCTTCTGAACCACACAGTAATTCCTCCATCTCCCATTTTACAGTCACAATAGAGAGTGACGTTGTCTCCATGTCTGACTGTCACCTCAGACACTGATGCAGAAGTCCAGTCAAAACTGCAGGAAACAGCTCCTGGAAGACAGATGCCATGAAAAAATTTATTTCTTTCACAATTGTAAATAAAATTCAGTAAAGTCGTTAAAAAATAGTCGTAATCAACTATGACTGATAGTAAAAGAATAAGTTACCCCAGAGAAAAGGCAGAATGATGTGCAGAGGATCCATAAGTGATGTGGTCATGAACAGTAAAGAGTACGGGTGTTTCTTACTGCAGATGTGTTCACAGCTTTAACTTGAGTTACGCAGATTTTCCACTGAAGGGGACGCAGCTTTTGATTGGTTGGTTGAGTGGAACATTTTTTTTCTGTGGTTTTACGCTGGTTTGAATCCAAAAATAACAGTCTCGATCATTATCAAGACAAGACTCCTTGATCATGTTAAAGCTGCAACGCCGGCATTCCAGTGCAAAATTAAGAACTAATATTCAGTCCTGACAGTTAGGTAATTTTGTTGTGGAACAAAGTCAGATAATTCATTTTGGTTAGTATTATTACACGTGACATTTTCTATTTGGAAAATAACATAATGAACCACTTAGTAGACGTCAAATTTGTTGAATTTTCTTTATTACTTTAGTTTATTTAGTATGAAATGTCATCTTTGGATAGATTTAATGACTACTGTCTTCAATGTTTCTCACCCGTAACCTTCTCTTTACGTCAGATTTTGACAGATAAAATCTCAAATTTCAAACCCATCATAGTGTCTTTCATTTTGTTTTCTCTGCCAGATTTACTTGCTCTATATGCAATCTATTAACTGCACAAACACTGGGAATCATCAACATATAAACACAGATGATTTTATTGGCAGTCTTTCAGTAACAAAATGACTTTTCTGGGTCTTTGTTGAAATAATAATACATATATATTTATTCTCATAAAACATATTCAACAGAGTCAAACCAAATAAAGAAGGGCTGTTAAAACTGCTTATAGCTCCTATGATGGTTCATGTTTCTCTCTGGGCAGCCTTTGTAGTAGTGAGGATGAAACCAAAGCTTACAAAACTGGGGTACATTTCAAATATTTACTTTTTGTTGTTGTACCAACACCCTTTAAGTGAAGCTTTGGTGCAATTTCAATAGGAAAGATTGTCCTAATTTCTTGGAAAACCAGATTGCTGTTCCCTCCCTTTATATCCTTCTTTTTCTTACACCTTCATTCTGAACCAGTATCTAAATAAAATGTACTTATCATATTTGAACATTAGCATATTTTTACTGTTCTTTTAAACTTTTGCAGTACTGGCGGCTGTGATGCCGCGGTAGGGCGGACGACATATGATAGTAATATAGCAGATGAAATTCCCACCTTTGCATGTCAAAGTGTACTTGGGCAAGACACTGAACCCCACCTTGCCTCTCGTAGAAGGTTGGTTTCAGTGTTTGGCAGCGGAGCCGCCTTCAGTGTGAATGTATGTGTGAATCTGTTTGGGCATGGGTGAAGGGACTGTGACTGTAAAGCGCTTTGGGCCTTCGAAATAGGGTAAAAAAGTGCTATATAAGTATATGCCATTTACCATTTGAATAGACATAATGTACATCATTTAAATGTGTGTCCAGCTAAGATGCCAGTTTGCATCACAGTGACTTTGCATCTAAAGAGCGGCAACATTAACCACATAGGACTGGAAATGTCATGGTACCCCCGGGAGTCCTCTCCCCCCTCCCTTCGCTTCTACTGATTGGACCCAGCTGCCGCCACTTCCATCATCAACCCTGCAGTAAATCAGGTGGCCGGTTTACAGTATTCATCGTCAGTTCGTTGCCAACTATGGTGAAGTACCTGGTCTCATGCTCCTCGTGTTCTAGTGAACCTCTGATTACGCCTGAACCTCTGACTTAAGTTGTCATCTCTGTCTTTAGGACAAATCTCTGCCACCAAGCGCCTGCCTGGGTCCAGTTTCTGCCTCGATCACTCCAGTCATCATCACTCCAAGCCCTCCTGCCTCGCTGCGCCACACTCAGCTAACACTCCGCCAGCAGATCTCTGTGACCAAACCATAAACAAGACTCCATGGATATTTACCTCCCCGTCAGCTCCTCGCCTCAGCCTCCCGCGGAACTCCTACTCCATGGTTTCCCGTTCATCAAGCAATAAAATCCTTCATTGCCAACTGGCTTTGAGCGTGATCTTTTTGGGTTTTAGCATCTGGGTCTATTCTCGTTGTCAGCCATGACAGGATACTGTTCTAGGATGCTGTTCTACTTAACTGCACAGGTCAGTTAATTAGAACAGATTTCCTTCAGTGTTTGCTTTTAAAAACAAACATCTTTGCAGTTTTCATGTCTTGATGCTGTTTTTGTCACACACCTTTACAAAAACATCCGGTCTTCATGTGTGCTTCTGCAACTATTAGGTTTTTGAGGTTTGCTACTTTAGACCCCTTTGCATCACTATGTGCAAACATGGGCCTATAGAAATTAGTGGTGCATTGTTTTTTATTTTGGTTAAAATGGCTTACTTATAATACCTTGTTTTAATCCTTTTGCACCACATGTTGCTGATTTGCAACATTCCATTAAATCTAAGCCTTATTTAGTAACACCTTGAAAACACTGAAGAATAGTTTTTATCTAATTGAAAATAAATTGAGACATTAAGAGGTTAAATATAGTTTATCTTTGTTTAGTGTTGTGACAAAATCAGTGGGAAAATGTAAAGTGTGGTTTTCAAATATTTATCTAAATAACAATGAGTCATTACAACTATTTTTCAAATGTATTTTATAAATTCCATCCAAATAAGGCATTTTTATACCTCCATATTCCAACATTACATTCTCTTTTTGAGCCACTAGAAGGAGATATTGCAATTTGTTGGGAGTCAAAGTGCCTGTTCAGCACATCCATCACCTGGATTCAACATGAACATCCCCATTAAACAGTAAACACTGTAGTCTTCTGCTCTGTAGTGACTGCTTTTATTCTTAGTATCTGCCCAGCTAACCTTAATCTTATCAATAAAATATTACTTACTTAGGTTTAGAATCAAGTGTAACAATGTAATACAGGTAGAGTTTTTATAGAAAAACAAAAAAAAAACCCCACCCCTCTCACCCTCTGCAGGTGGTTTCTCCTCCAAGCTCGAGTCCTCTACCAGAGGCCTGGGAGCTTGAGGGTCCTGCAGTATCTTAGCTGTTCCTAGCACTGCGCTTTTCTGGACTGAGAGGTCTGAGGTCTTTCCAGGTATCTGTTGTAGCCACTCCTCCAGCTTGGGGGTTACTGCCCCGAGTGCTCCAATTACCACAGGCACCACTGTCACCTTCACTTTCCAGGCTTTCTCCAGTTCTTCTCTGAGTCCCTGGTATTTCTCCAGTTTCTCATGTTCCTTCTTCCTGATGTTCCCATCGCTTGGCACTGCCACATCCACCACAACGGCTTTCCTCTGTTCTTTATCCACCACTACGATGTCTGGTTGGTTCGCCATTACCATCCTATTAGTCTGGATCTGGAAGTCCCACAGGATCTTTGCCCTCTCATTCTCTACCACCTTCGGAGGTGTTTCCCATTTTGACCTTGGGGTTTCCAGTCCATATTCTGCACACATGTTCCTGTATATTATTCCAGCCACTTGATTGTGGCGCTCCATGTATGCTTTACCTGCCAGCATCTTACATCCTGCAGTTATGTGCTGGATTGTTTCAGGCGCCTCTTTGCACAGCCTACACCTTGGGTCTTGTCTGGTGAGGTAGATTTGAGCCTCTATCGCTCTGGTGCTCAGGGCTTGTTCCTGAGTTGCCAGGATGAGCACTTCAGCAGCGTCCTGTAGGCCAGCCCTTTCTAGCCATTGGTAGGACTTCTTGATATCAGCCACTTCAGTTATTGTCCGGTGGTACATCCCATGCAGGGGTTTGTCCTCCCATGAGGATCTGTCCTCCAGCACTGTATCCTCTGCTCTCCATTGCCCGATATATATAAATACAAAGAAATACCATGATTTATTCTTGTGAATGGATGGAACCCATTATTAGCCTGTTTTTAAGTTTTTAATAAACGTCAATCAAGCTTTTTTAAATTTGACTTCATTTGACTATAAAAAAACAAAAAGCTATGTTATTATTTGCGTAGTATGAATTTGTTTTAAGTTGATTTTTTTTAGTTTTCTGGTTTGGTTTCTGTGGCTTAATCTACATGGAGTCTACCCCCTTCTGTGGTTGACCATTGATCTACAACGGCCTGACCTCAGTCTTTTCAAAGTCCTTAGTGTTTTCAGTTTGTGTTATTTCTATTAGGACTGATGTATCGCGTGTGTGTTTTTCTTTTGTATTCTCAGAGTTTTACCTCACACCTTCCAGTTTTTTTGGTTTTTTTTTGTCAATAACTTCTATGGATTTGCTTACTGGCCTTTGTTTTATTTCTTTCTGTTCCTGGATTCTCCTTCTGCTAAATAATTCCTAGCATTCTTTTAGGTGAAATTTCGGTAGCTTTAGTAAATTTGATAATTTGTCTTAGGAAAAAAACTGAATTATATCCTAATTTTAATACCATTTGATTGATATCGACTTTTGGACACTTAAAGGTAAATCTCCCATTATCTACTTTTTTCTAACAAACATTTTTTGTCTTTTATCATCAATAAAATAAATTGACGGGAATTTCCTGCCTTTGAGGAAATTGTTGATGTTATGTTGATTTTGTAAAACTGCCACCTTGAAAAGATAAGGAGCTTTTGTTACTGAGTTTCGAAGACAGGTTTCACAAATAGTTCATAATTCTAATGTAAGCAGCAAACTAGTGTGGTGACTCTGCATTAATTTTTAAAAAATTCAAATAAATGTGAGAAAAATGACTTATAACCATGAAATATTTAATGCTACAGAATAACTTGTTCTTCAGTGTAAAACAAATGCATAAAATTACAAGGATTCATGGGATAGAAAACATCCCTCATCTCAGTTTGACCTTTTCTCAAGGTCAGCATCCAGCGCTTTTCATGTTTGCCTCATCTGCTATTTTCACAAGGGGGATCAGTCTGTAGTAGAGACACATTCTGTCCTCGTGGCCCGCCCCCTCAAGAAAAACAAAACAACGCCCCAGCGGCTCTGCAGTGACTACGTCACAGTGCAGCTGTGAACATATGAGGGAATCTGCCCAAAAATCAGGGTCTGGGTGACTCCTGCTTCGTTCATGTAGAGCCCAGTTTAAACAAATCCAGACACACATGAACTAATGGAGCCACGACACGAGGATTTATCCACCCACAAATGCACACAAACACTCAGTCATGCTGCGTTCCAGAAAGAGGGGTCACAGCCACTCGTGCTGAATGACTGCCAGGCAGAGTGGAGTAGAGGAGATGAGGGGAATCCAAACTCTTCCTGTCCTTTTTCCCTCTCTTTTCCTTCATGCGCTCCCTCTTCCCGTCTTGGCTGTTTGTTCTTCAGCCCTAAGTGACGCTGTTTTAAGTAGAAAGACATCTTCACTGCTATGATAGGGGGTCCCCGGTTCTTAGTCACTGACCAGAGGAAATCGTTCCTCCACAATGAAACAAATTACAAACCTTTAGTTCCTTAATGAGGCTTAAAGAAATTGCACATTCAGCAGTTGCACATGAGGTTCTTATTGTTTACTTTTACACCACCTCTCAATATAGCGACAGCTGATGCACTATCCAGATTTCAGTGTCAGTGCTGCCGTCACAGGATTGCAGAGAGAAGAAATGAACCTTTATGTGGATTTTGTCATAGGTAGTATACCGGTTACTGAAAAATAGCTCAGTCAAATCAATCCTCATCAAAAGAACCACACTATCATCCAGCAAATGAAAATGTTTGGTGTTGAAGGAAGCTTTGGTACGTTTTCTGTGGAGATGTTTCAGCCTGCAGTTCTTAGGTGACCTTAAGCTACAGTCACATCGCCCTTGGCAATGGCCGTCCAGGTGACCACTTCCAGTGAAGTCTGTGTAAACGCATTAATGCGCGTTTTGGGTGTCCGCGTTTAAAACTCTTATATTCATGTATCGCTTCGCACATTTTTGTTTCTTGGGCCCTACCTAAAATATTGAAAGTCAAACGAAAATGAACATTAACCAATCAGGGACAATGATTTGGTAGTGACGTTTGGATGGCGTCCCTTTTCGTTCATGCCAATTGATTGAAAATTGATCATGAAGGAGAAATTATTAATTGCGGTTTGTACCCAGCTGGAGTTAAATTACACCAAGTTTTTCATATATCGGAATAGAGCTTTGAAAGAAAAAACCTGGAGCAAGATTCATAAGATTGGTATTGCTTCAACATTTCACACCAAGCCTCTTCCAACTGTAAGTGGCAGACATGTCCTAGAATTGGGTAGCGACGGTCCAATGTTGACACAGCACTATAGCATCACATGCCTGGTACATGTGAATGTAGCATTACAGTGCAGGATGACTTTTCTTCTGCATAGCTCAGAAAAGACAATCTTTTGGAATCGACTGAGTGCAGAGAAGTAGCTAAATAGTTAGTTTCAAAGTTTCCTGAAACTTTGAAAATAACCTAATTGACATCAACAATATCTGAGGTATATTTGAACATCTTTAGGAATACCATGATGTGTAAAAACAGATTCAAGAAGTGCAGTCTTACAGTCCTTTAGTTCTGAGCATGTTAGCAGATTTACAGAAAGCTGGACTTTTTGACACAGTTCAGCCTACGTACATTTACAACAGGTCAATAGTGAAGCTAAACAGGCTGTGATTACGGTTAGAAGTTGCTGAGAGCTCATTGCAGGGAGCATGCGGCCCACGCAGTGCATTTTCTATGTTTTTAAGCAATCACAAGTTTCTGTGTGACTGTAAGAATAATTCTCATGTAAACAGTTAAAATATTCCAAAAGATTTACTGTTGTCACAATACAGCGTAACATTTTACCCAGGAATGATCTCTTAAGTTCAACTGATTGACATTTGTGGCCTTTGATGTAAATCTAGTAGACTTTTTGTCCAATAGATTCATACTCTAACATCTTTCTCTCTAATTTTCTTCTCAAAGCAGTGGAAAATCAACTATCAATTCAACTTTTAGACTGCTTTTTAGAGCATCGATGAACAGTATTTCCATGCATATGATATTCACTTTTGCCTTTCTATTAAAAAACAGGTTAAGCCAATCAATTACATAATTAGAATCCATTACCAACAAAAATACCTCGCCAGCTAACCGCCCGGCGGCTGGCATAGTGAGCATAACTGCTCCAACCACTTGCGCCCTGTGACAGGCTGGCGACCTTTATAGGGTCTACGAACGATAATCCGATTAGCAACGTTAGCTAGGCGGTACTTTTTAGCCAGGCATCTGTTGGGTCAAGTCAAGTGCAGCCAGACCCACCTGCGCCGTCAGCTGTGCGACTCTAAACCTCCATCAGGGATTTTTTTCTTGTTTTTTCTTTTTGTTCTTCTTCTTCTTGGCCTTCACCCAACAGTAGCCAGGACAGGCTCCGGCAACCTTGCAGCTCAGAAATGGCTACAGCAGATCAAGAAAATGGATGTAAGTTCAGGTCGACAAACACTCACATCAATCCTTTATATTGCATTTGCATTCTACCTACTGGTTGAATAACTCAAAACGTCACATGGCTAAAGCTGGATTCTTGATTGGCTCAGAAAGCGCTGCATTGAGTGTGAATGCAGCTTCAGGAGGAAATGAAGCAGTAAATAAAACATGAGGAAGAGACCCCGGAGAAGTTGGACTTACCATTTGTAATGATGCATTCCTTTTACCCCCCCCCCCACACACACACATTCTCCCTCCCCACACACACTAAATGTAACAAATAATTAGAAAATAATAAAAAACAACAAGGGGTTTATACAAATTTACACTCTGGTTTTTCGAAGATATATAACCTCTTTTTGTAATAATAAAACCTGTCCAAGACAAAAGGCCTTCAGCTCTAATCTGTTTGCTCAGTTGTTGGACAGAACAAGTTAAAAAATAAAATAAATAAATAAATAAAAAATGAAATGATGCATTGCTTAACTTATCATGACAATCAGCATATATACCACTCTCCTCAGCTGCAGCAGAATAAGGTTGGTGCAGGCTCTGTAGCTGTTACCATGACAACGGGCCGCACTGCAAATGGTCTGCTTTTTATGAAAAATGATTTCAACCTCAAAAATGGCAAGTTCAAAGTATTAATAATTGATTTAAGATTTAATTATTTCTTAAGTAACTGTGGAATTAGCAGGATAATACCCTTCAAGGTGTCCAGTGTCAGAAATGATTGGATTTTACGGAATAAATCATCCGACACGATCAGGTCTTTGAGTTGTCATTTATTCTCTGATTACGGACACCTCATCAGGCATCATCCATTACATATTAGATTTTAAATAAAAATGAGATAAGTGGGATTTAAAAATAATAATGCACTTATTTGTTTGTAAGTAATTCATTGTGATTAATGCGATAACTTGACAACTTGGTTTGCTGGGGTGAATCCTGAAGGAATGTGTTGAAAGGTGACACCAACATTTAAGTACCGTAGATCAAACTTATCTGCTCTTTCCATCCGTCTGCATGATTCAGTCTGCAGTTGTTTGAGGGGCTGTTGTTGTTGTTGTTGTTGCTGTGGGTTTCCTGTGAACGTTGCATGCCAAAAGATTTCCATTTGGTTTGACTTTGTACTTTTTGTAAACCTGACGTTGGAATATCTTTAAATAAACAACTACAAGGAAAGAGACTTGTCTTTTTTTTCTGGTCTGGTTCAGAATTTGTTCTTAAAGTTTTGTTCTCTTTATAACAATCAGTCAGCACAAAAAGAACACTTTAACAAGCTGAAAATTTTTCTACTTTATATAAAAAAACATTACGTTATATAAACATTTTTATTTTTAATTGTATCAATTTAGAATAAAGTTGGATAATAAAATACGTAGAATACTCAGTGGCGTCTTTGTTAACCTGACCTTTCCTTCTATAGAACTCACAGAGACTTTGCACTTATCTGTGTGTTGAATCAGCTCGCATGTGAAACTGTTACTTCTGGGTAAGGGGCTGCATATGTCTGTGGGCTTCCTGTCTGCAGAAGTTCATTTTGGCTAGTTTTGCTTTAATTTATTTGTACAAAATTTACAATTAAATCAGTTCTAAACAGCCAAAAAATATATGTTTTCTCTGGTGAAAGTTCAATTAGGAAGAAAGCTTTTCAGTGAAACTAAAGGTTATCTACAAGTTGAACCTGTTTGCGTCATTGGGTCTTTTTGAGGTTCATAGCTCGTCAGTGTGGGTTTCCTGTTAATTCTCACATTTAGACTGTGGCTAAGCCTCATTTATGGTAATCTTAAATTACTCTAACTTCCTGGAAAGCGTCTGGTTGAAGTAACTAATGCTTACAAATAGGACATTTAGTTTCCTGAAACAATGCTTTTGAACTTTTGTTTTGTGTTTCTTTAAATGAAGACTCGACCACCACCGGGGGACAGTCTTCCAGCGGACTTACCCTCTTCCTCATATAACCACTTACTGGGGTGATGGGTAGGGGTTGTCAGCCTGCGATTTCCCTTAGGGGGAGGAGCTACTTGGCAGTGGTCCCCCTCCCATGGTTGCAGTATGGAAAAGGCCCCCCCCCCTCTTGGTTTTTATTGCACCTTAGACAAGTAGGACCCTTGGTGGTGGTGGTGGTGGGGGACGGTTCTTGGACATACCAGCAAGCAGATGCCCTACAGTGCCCTACCCATCCACTGTTGTCTTCTGCCCTGTGGTGACTGCTTTATATTCCTACTATCTGGCCAGTAAACCTTAATTATCTACAACAAGGACAATATTACAGTGTCATATCTTGTGACAATAAATCCCTTTGTAATGGAATAACTCTTGATTTTGAATCATCCCTGGCAAAAAAGATCTATTTATATGTACTACAAGTATACTTAGTCTTATGTAAAATTAAGGCACAATACTTGCTTTTTTATATACTATTATAAACTTAAAATATTCCAGTTTAGTCAGAAGAAGTATTCAGTACGTATACTTCCTACACTCCAGGTACATGGTCTATTTGCTATACTTATACTTAAATTTCCTTAACAATAAAATAATCTTCAGGGTTATTACTTTTTGCTATAAGGGTAAACCTAAAGAAATAAACCTTTTTCTGAATTTTTTTTCCTTTTTGGGGTTTTTCTATGAGTTTTAGGGTTTGTAACCCTAGATTTCAGATAATCTTTCAGATATTTTTTAACCATGTGTTCAGGTTATTTTTGATAAGAAAAAAAAAAGAAAAAAGTTTTTGTACCAATAAAAAAATGGTTACAGTGGTCAAATTACAATAGTTAGTGATGAGAAAATAGTCTGAAATATTCTGATTAAAGATTACGGCTTGAGGAGCATAGTTACAATTTAAAATCGTGGTTTTTAATAACAGATTTAATGGAGGGAAAGAATTTACTGATATATAATAAGTTTATGAATTTTGTAATATGATTCAAGCAAATCTATAACATTTATCTCTATGGGTGTGTTTTTGTTGGCATTTAAAAAGTAATGATTGTATTATTTGACTAATTTTAAGATACATAGCTTTAACATAATATGCTAGAGTTAGCACAGAGGCTACGTTTGATCCGTTGTCCTAAGGCAGGATAAAAGGTTCAACGATTACATTTACAACACAATGCAATAGCACAATATTAGTGGTAAAAATATTTACAATTTTTTTTATCTAGTTTAGTTCCTTAAAGTTTTGTTTTCTTTACGACAGTCTTAAAAGAACTTTGAAGAGTCAGATGGAAGAGCTGAAATATGTTTTTTTTTACACAAAAAGACATTAAATTTGACCATAACTATTTACTTACTTACTTGCTTGCTTGCTTACATGCTTACTTGCTTACTTACGTACTTACTTATTTATTTTAAAAAATTTTAACTTGTAAATTATCCTTTTCACACACATACCTGTGCATTCACACTAGTGTGAAACATTTCATTCAATCACGTAAACTATTAGTGCAAAGGTGAGCTAACACCTGTGCTGAAGTGAGTGTTCATGTTCTTCTAAAATGGATGATGAAATGTAAAAAGAAGGAGGGAGAGTGCTCAGCCATCCCCACACCGAGTGCTCCTCTCGGGCGGGGCCCAGTGTTAGGTTCTCCCGGTGCGGCGGGGGGGGGGGGGGGGGGGGGGGGGGGGGCTGCTCTCCTGGTTGGGTTGGAGCTGCACTGTCTTTCCCCCATGCCTCCCTGCTCTCTGGCTCTGTGGGCCCCCGTGGCGGTCCTTCTGGCCCTGGCCTGGGTGGCGGATGTGATCGCCCAGGCGGCGGTTGCTCTCTATCTGCTGCCGTGCGGGCGTTGGGGGGGTTCTGGCTGCTGCTACCGCTGCGGCGGGGGTCTTGGTTGGGGGATGGCTGGGCACTCTCCCTCCTCCGTTTTACATTTCATCATCCATTTTAGAAGAACGTAAACACTCACTTGAGCACAGGTGTTGGCTCACCTTTGCACTAATATTTTGCGTGATTGAATTAAATATTTCACACTAGTTGGTTTGAAGGCATAAGTATGTGTGTGTGAACATTAGTTGTATTGTGTACATGTCGACATGGAAATATTTTTTGGAGCCAACAGGTATGTTTATAACATTTGAGTCTGTGTGTGGACAGGCCCCGCCCTTCTAGACTTGTATTACACCTGAACCTCACTGTAATGATTATAACCAGCCAGAAACTTCATGGTTTTACCCCCCCCCCCCCATAATCACCCTCATATCCCCTCCCCTCTCTAGCATCCCTCTTTCTTCCACCCTCCTTTCCTGTTCCATCCGGTCCAACACCAAAGATTTTCAAATATGATTAAAATAAATAAAGTTTGGCCTTAATTACAAAAGGGGTTTATTCAGACATTCCTCTGGTTTGTCAGAGGATGTATAACCTCTGTTGTTAAAATAAAATATGTCCAACACAAGAGGCCTTCAGCTCTCATCTATTTGCCCAGCTGTTGGACAGGACAAGTTAAAAAAAAAAAAAAAAAACATTGTTCGACCAGGCTCGGCCACAGTTGGAAATTTGGCGAGGCCCAGCACTCAGGGGCAGGGACACAGACACCCCCGAATCAGGTGTGATGTGATCCCCGGCTCCTGGTCTTGCCAGATAGCTCTGGGATCCCTCTCCCTGCGTGGAGAGAGGGCTGCCGGGCCCATGCAGCCGGAACCCAGGGAACACGGCCGCCATTGCCAAGGGCCAAGTACCCCCTAACAGGGATGGGGTAGGGAACAGATGGTCCAAGGTTTCACCTTCCTTGTGAAATGCATATGTGTTATTTTGTGAGCTTGCGTGTGTGCATGTATGTGTGTTTGTATTGGTATATTTTGAGGGGTAAAGGGTGTGTGTACTTAAGGGGTGCAGTTGAAATTGGCAGGGTAGGGCACTAAGAGGACATCCCCTGATTACTCACAGTGATGTCCAATCACCCTCCCCACCAAGGGTCCCTAAATGTCAATGTAACTCTTGTGCTATTCTAGGCACTTTAAAATTGGGAGTTGGGTCATCTAGACCCACTAGACAGTGCACTAAACCTTTCTTCTTCGATAATTTGTGATCTTCACTGGTGTCCATGGATTACATGAAATCCTCTTCACCTTTATCCACACGTCAATGTAAGGGTGGGGTCATAGGATAGCACAAGGGTTAAGAAAAACTATTTTTTTTCTTATTCCTTATAGCCTTGAAGGAGGAGTACATGCAATCAATGTTGATTTTTCAACATAGTTCAGATTAATCATCACACCCCTCCTCTGGAGGATGTAGATGTGAGAATAAGTCTGACCTCCTTTGTACTCAGTGGCGTCTTTTTTTAACCTGATCTTTCATCCTAACAGGTAGAACTCACAAAGACTTTGCTCTTATCTGTGAGTTGAATCAGCTCACATGTGAAACTGTTACTGCTGGGTAAGGGGCTGCATATGTCTGTGGACTTCCTGTCTACTTCAGTGAAGTTCATTTAGGCCAGTTTTACCATCATTTATTTATACTTAATTTACATTCTGAAACAAAAACATTGATGATTATGTTTTATTTTTAACTTGAAACTATTGTTCTATTTCTAATAATAAGAAATCTTTTCATGGAGAATACAATGTCTGCAACATTAGGTCCTTTTGAGGCTCATAGCTTGTCAGTGTGGGTTTCCTGTTAATTCTCACATTTAGACTGGGGTTGGGCCCTATTTGCCGTCACTTCCTGGAAGTGGTTTGGTTTAAGTAAACAATGCTTAAAATACTGATCTAGAACATTTTTTGCCATTTCCTGAAAGAAATGTGTTTCTTATTAGATCTTTTGTCTCACATGTTTCATCAAATGTAGTAATTGTTGGTTAGAAACTAAAAGAGCACATCTGTCTGAAAACAAAAGGCAAAACTTGGTTTATTTACATTTGCAAGTGTCTTACAATTTAGAATCCTTCCTGCATGAATTTCTGAGAAGCTCAGATACCAGCAGCTCTGACTGACCGACCTCGATGACAACAGGAAGCTTCTACACACAGAGCAAATTATATTCAATAACCTCTTCTGGTCTCCTACAAAAATGTCTACACCAACTGTGCAGCTGGTGGCTAACAAACCACAGTTTGCCGACTGCACATTTAAGAAAAGGAAATCTGAAAGCAGCTCTTTGGTGTCAAGACTTTTCTCTGTTCAGAGATTGAGCCCAACATGCAAAACACGACTAAAGAAACACTGCTCCTGTTCAACTTGACTCTTAACAGTAACAGTGTGTTGTTATCACACAAAACTGGGCACAAACACAGATGTGATGCATGGAAAGCTGTTTTAGGAACAAATTTGTCCTTCATAAAGTGAAAAAATAAAACTTTTACAATCCCATTTTTGTGTTGGTGAAAATTTAGGGTGTCAACTACTTTCTGGCATCAGTGCTTTTTAACTTTGCCCCTTTTGTATAGTCAATAACACTATTACTCACTCTTAGGTGACGTTAAAAGTGATTTAGTCCTGCTGTACTGCCTCATTGTGAACAAATGATTTTAATACTTGGCTTATCACAACTTCGGCAGTACTGAAAGTTATAAAAAAAAATAACAAAAAAAAAAGTTTATGACATATGAGCAGAAGTTAAACAATTGTTGAAACACTTGACCCTAAAGCTATGTTCACACCAGCCATTTGACACATGTTCAAGAACACACTGAACACTTTCTTGAAGTCGCTTTTAGCATACAGTGTTCACACCGTACTGTCGCTTTCCAATACTAGCTCGTGTCCGCCACCTACAGTTCTCCTTTAGAAGAAAGGAAACAGATAAACCAGCGATCCTCATCAGGTTTGCGAACTGTAAATACAAGCTAGCACTGATGAAGCAAAGGAAAAATCTAAAAAGATCTGTTGTTTATCTAAATGACCATTTGACCAGGAGGAATGCTGAAATTGCCAAACAGGCCAGGCTTCTGAGGAAGCGTAAGCAGATTCAGAACACTTGGGTAAAATGGTAGATGACGTATACTTGTGTAGCCCTTTCTACCTTCCTCGGAGGCTAAAACCACTTTACAGTTACAAACCCATTAACACACACTCTAAATATATGGACCATTTTTTATAAAACAGCATTACCTTATAATTATAATAATAGAATTGCTTTATCCATTTTTGAAGATGGTTAAAATGATTGATCTCTAATTATAGGACTTCACTTGCCACAAAAAGTGATTCATAATCTTCCAATAAAAATAATCTGCAGATATTTTTTACTTTTGACACATGATCCTTTATATGCTATGGGGATTTCGGAAACAGCATTATGTGTAGGTGAAAGCACAGGTAAAAGATACCTGCATGGCGTTTTTGCCTGATGCACCTCCGACGGTGCCAGAAGGGCAGCTGCAGGGTTATCAGCCATCCTTCATCGATGTTTTGCTTCAATAATCCCAGAACATCTCACAGTGGTGGAGCAATGGGCTCCGCCACTGTATTGTTTGGCTCCTCTAGCCCTTGCTATCCTATGGGGTCAAGATGTTGACGTGTTATTCCTACAATGACAAAGGTGGATAAAGGTGGAGAGGATTTCATGTAATCCATGGACACCAGTGAAGAACACAAATCATTGAAGAAAAAGGTTTAGTGCAATGTCTAGTGCGGTCTAGATGACCCCACCCCCAATGTTAAAGTACCTATGATAGCACAAGGGCTAGAGTTTCCTGGAGAACTTCCTGTGACGTAATTTCCGGGTGAGCGTAATCCAGTGCTGATCGTTGCTTGAGTGTTGCTCTCTTGTTTGGCATTAGCCTGACTACTATCATTTATCTTTAGTGTTATTTGGTTTAAAATTCATATACACATTTAGCACCTTTTAGTAGCGAATACACTACTGTTTTAACTGCTTGCTGTCCACCTCATTCTAAGTTTGCTGAGTAAACTGCTTCTACTTAGCTAAACACCGCTAGCCTTAGCTTAGCACTTAGCATGGCATCCACCTCTTCCGCTCCCCTCCTTTCCTTTCCTGCCCCATGTGACATATGTTAAATGAGGATCCTGCCTCCTTTAGTGAAGATAGTGGTAGATGTGTACAGTGTAGTCTTGTGTTAGACTTGTGTTAGACTTGATTCGTTTTTTAGGAGTTTTTCCTTACCACGTAGGAGGGTCTAAGGGCAGGGATGCCCAGCTTAGTTTAGTTATTTCCGTTTAGAATCTTTCTATTGAATTGTGGGTGTTCATGATCCTTTTGATTTTATGTTTTACCCTACATTTATCCGCACAAAGCCAATCGAGACAACTGTTGTTGTGATTTTGGGCTATTTAAATTAAATTAAATTAAATTAAATTAAATTAAATTAAATTAAATTAAATTAAATTAAATTAAATTAAATTAAATTAAATTGAAATGAATTGAAATGAATTGAATTTGTTAGGAATAATTAGAAATAGAATAGTTAAAAACTCTCTTTTTACTTGTATTACATTTACTTGTACCTTTTAATACACTAATGGTTTAAACTTAATTCACTGAGCATGTATTATCATCTCAAAATTATATTGCATCCTAAGACAGCACAACCAAGCTATTGTCCTCACAGTTCCTCCTCATCCTCCCTTTTTACTTTTTGTGTGTTCTGGTGTTTGTGCTCTGGCAAATGTCTGTGGGAACATCAGACAGATCTGACACTTGAAGCTTTATGACCTTCAAGTATCCAGCCTGCAACAGCATGTGGGTGGGTTTTTCACACCATAGACCCTCGGACCATCTTCTGAATATGTAAATGCCAGGTATATATACCAAGCCCATTTTTGAGTGTCGTTGTTCAGACTTTGGATGCAGCAGCCTGTTCATCTGTCTGTAACCCTTCGTACAAAATGTCTGTGCTGTTTGTACGAAGTAAAACTTCCACAAAGATAAGTATTGTCTCTGAGTCCTTATTCATTTATTTCTGTGTGCTGGAAACTGAAGGGGAACGAACCAATCTAATATACCTATTTTACAGTCCTATCTAGAAAATCCAGTTTCCTCACAGAATTGAATCGAACGGCAGAGACGTCTCCCTGCGTCCCTACAGCTGCCCCTAGGACCCATCTTTTCCCCACGTACTGTCTTTCCTCCTCAACCATAACCAGAAACTGACCCTTTCCGCCTCTTCCGCCAAGTCCTTGGCTGCCTTCTTCAACTTAGACCTATTCATTCCCATCTTCCTAAGCAGGAGCTGGGTGGATGTTCCAACAAAGCCCCTGCAGCCAACCTCAACTAGACATGAATGGTTGACCAACCAGCATCTTGGCACTCAGCTACTAGCTCCATGTATTTATCCTTCTTTCTTTGCGTGGGAACTAGAGCTGACCGTTGAGGTCTACCCTTAAGTTCCAGTCACATCCTGGTGTTAGCAGTGATGGTGTCCCTTTCTGGATGGTGTTCTGTGCTCCAGCCCCTTCTCCAACAAAGTGAATCAACTTAGGTGTCCTTGTGGGATGATCTTTGGCTGCCTCCATCCTCCGTACTTCAAGGACCTCAACCAGTTTCCCCAAGACCTGGTCGTGCTGCCACCTGTACCTACCCTGGGCCAGAGCTTCCCCGCAACTGGACAGGATGTGTTGTAACGTACGGTTTGTAGTAAACAGATATGGCAATTTTCCTCCTAGCCAAACCACTGGCTCAGATTGCTAAGCCAATATCAAATATAGTGTTATTTTTATTCATAGACATGATTTTTCTAATGAAAATAATCTGCATATATTTTAGATAACTGATCTGCATGTGCAATGTTGATATCCAAAATGACGTTATGTCTTTTTACATAATATTTCATCGTTGTCATGTGATTTATTGATACTTTTTCTCAATGACCTGAAACTGTGTTGATAAGGCATAAATATCAGCTAAAAATGTTATGAACAGGATGATGATAAATCGTGTACTGAAAATAGTTACGGTAGAACAGGGGTGGAATTATTTAAGTTCGCTTCCTTCCACTCCCTTTCAAGCAATCTTTGATTCAATGTCTAATTATCCTAAGTTGACATGTCTTTGTATGAATGTACAAACGCTGATTGTATTGTTTTGTGCATTATTATTCTTTTACCACTTCAAATCAATATCAAATCAAAATTTTATACCGGACAAGACTTTTGATGGTGAAACTAAAACATAATTTAAAAAATGTAGGAATGAAAATGAGACCTTTGGACATTTAGGTTGAACTTTAAAACTGATGTGTAAAAGTTTTGACCCAAACGCTTTACACATCTATTTTTGAATTCAAACCAGCATAGAAACCACAGAAAAAAAAATTCCACTCAGCAGACCAATCAAGAGCTTAGTCCCCTTCAGTGGAAAATCTGCATAAACTGACATCGTCTTCAATGTCAAACTGTGATCTTATCTGCAAAGAGCAACAGTTGTACTCCCTCATCACTCATGGATCCTCTGTACATCATTCTGCCTTTTCTCTGGGGTAACTTTCTCTTTTGCTGCATAGTTGATGAGAATACATTTTATTGACTTTACTGAATTTCAATCTAAAATTGTGAAATAAATGATTTCTCAAATGACATCTGTCTTCCAGGAGCAGTTTCCTGCAGTTTTGACTGGACTTTTGCATCAGTGTCTGAGGTGACAGTCAGACATGGAGACAACATCACTCTCTATTGTGACTGCAAAATGGGATATGGACAACTGACTGTGTGGTTTAGAATCTCTTTCCATGAGAACCAACCTGTTCTAGTCCTAGATAAAGAGCATTTCTTTCAAATTTCAAGGAAAACTCGATTCATATGGGCAAAGAACATTTCCTCTCATTCCTACGACCTGACGATTATAAATGTCACCTGTTCTGATAAAGGATTTTACTACTGTGGAACTGAAGGAAAGATGACAGGAAAGGCAAAAGACTTTGATCTAAACACATGGTATAAATACAGCAACATCATTAGAAAAATCTCCATCAGTAAGTTAATTCATTCATTCATTTCTAATGAAATTGTGTTTTTTCGAAAACTGACTGTAGCAGAAATTTAGCAAAAATAATTTGCTAAATTTCTTTGGTAAATATATATTTTCTGTTGTAAATTATTAATGAGATGAAGCAAAGCAGTTTCTGTCATTGCATATTTTGCGCCAGTTTAAATCTTGAATATTTAACATTTCTTTTATGTATCTTTTTAATATGAATGATTATTCAATGTTTTTACTTTATGGTGAAATACCAAAATATGAACTCAACTTAAACTATGTCAGCAACTGAAAAAGAAAAATCTCTAAAATAGATAGAGCAATTGCAGTTCTTTTTTTTTTTTTTTTTTTTTTTTTGCTGTACTTTTCTGAAGACGCCACCTTCTGGAAGCATTTTCTTTTTAAAAAAAGTATCTTAACTGTTAAATAAATAAAACAGCTTTATTTATTTATTTATTTCATCCAGGCTCCAGTGGGCCTCATAAGTGTACCAGTGACAGTCAGCAGAACGATGGTGTTTGCTGGAAGCTGCTCCTCTCTGTGTGTCCGATCGTTTCTGTTCTCTCCGCTCTCCTCTCTGTTCTGGTTTACAGGATTTGTCAGAAATCAGGTATCTCAGTACTTTCCTTAAATTACTACATTCATGCCTGATGCTGAATTTAAACATACATCACATGTTTTTGTTAAAGATTTTCTTCAAACTTCTGCAGCAAACTCTTCTCAAAATTCTGAAAAGAAACAGAACTCAAGAGATCGGATGAGACCGACTCAGCAACAGGTAAACAGAACCAACAGCCTGTCAGAGTTTTAGAGTAATTTATATAATCAGGAACTAGTTCTGACTAAAATATTTTGTATTTAAAAAGCCAGATGTTTTCTTATTATTATTTTAGTAATTAGTATAACTTAGAAGTTAGAACTTTGTATTTTAAAGTGGAATTTATTTGATCTATTAAAATGTTCTTTTAATGTGTCCCCAGAAAGTCTTTATGGACTTTCACGTTTCTAAAACCTGCATCTTCTAGAAATTGCTTTTTAGCTGTTTGAGCATCTTTTCCTTTTATTGTTTAGTCTCACTTTTAGTCTAGCTACCAAATTCCTGTCAGTGCTTGCTTTCAAACTGTTTGCTTCATTTGGTATTGAGTACTGATATCAGGCAATTTTAGGTTTTGATTCAACACGTGATTCTGGGATTGTGAGTTGGAATTGGAAAGGTGGAGAAAAAAACAGATAGATGAATAAACAACAGTCGTCTGGCTGCCTAACGGACTCAAAAAACATTCATCTTTTGTGCTGTAATAGTTAACTGACCAAATGTGCTGATCCAGCATCTCTTTGTGACTCTATAAATCACCATAACATGACATCCTAACACTGGCACACAGAAAGCGGAGTGAGAGTTGTAGATAATTTTTTAGCATTTAGTGTTTACATTGGAATCACATTAATTAATCTCTTTATTGTATATTTTTGGACTTAATACTACCTTCTTCGGAGGTGTCCAAAATTTTTTTAAAGAGGGCCAGATTTGATGTTAGTGTTTAATGTCACTATGTGTACGCCTCTCATCGCTCTCTAGCACGGGAGATATCTCCGCGTGCACGCGGTCACCCATGTGCGGGGCGCCGCTGTCACTCTCGCGGCCACCTCTCCCTGAGGCGCCGTCCGCGGACAACACAGGCACGTTCGTGACAGGTAGACAAACCACACCCATTTCCACCAAGCTACTCACCAGCAGATCCTTGAGATCCTGTTTGAGGATGGGTGTGGGGAAATTGAGGAGGAAGTGATTTGCTTTTTGCATCAAATCGCTTTTGCGGCACGTTTCCAATTGTTAAAAGGTTGGGTGAGCAATGAAATGCTCCAAACTAAAGCCGGATGCCATGATTTTCCCCCTTTACAAACACAGGCGTTGGTGCGCATACACAGGAGGAAAGGACACGTCAGCACAACGCTGCAGGTGTCACACAAAGGTAACAGCTGGTGACAGCTGACACTTGAACCCCTTAAAATTTAAATAATCCCGGACGAGCCCCCACTTGTTACGTCCCTCTTCAGAGAGGAGGGAGAAATGTGTAACATAAAGAAAATTAGGATAACCGGGCGGGGTTAAAGTTGGCCACACAGCCGTTTATTCGGTGACAAATAACAATCATAGGGATCTAAAAGGGAAATAAACAACTCAACACCAAAGGTGCAATAAATAATGGTATAACTTAAATTCTCAGGCTTTATAGCAAGACACCAAATTACTCAAAACGCAAATAACAGACCACAAGAATAAATGTAACAAAAGGACAAAACCAGAACCTAACTAAGGGGGGAAACCAGAGGCTTTCACGAGCTAAGGCCAGGCAGACAGCAGGGGCAGGCTGAAGAACTAATTCCCACTCAGGAATGCAGCCGCCACTGGAGCTGAGGATCCTGGGAGCTTTTAAACCTCCCTCCAAGCCAGGTGATTGGTAGCAGCCTCAATCAGCTCTGCAGAGGGGGCGGAGTCAGCAGCTGTTAAGGAGCTGGACTTCTGCAGGAGCTAGAACACAAACACATGCATACACACACACACACAAGACAAGCAGACAACGACCAGGGGTCGTGACAGTGTTATTTGGTTCGAGGCCATCTAGCCCCAGCTTTGAAGGTAAATTGGAGGATGCTGGTTTATTGTTAAGTTTGGCTAACAAGGAGCAACAATGTGCAGAAAGACCACTGAGAAGAGAAGAATTGAGTTTTGTAGTTTTACTCCAATATGCAGCAAAAACACAGCTCTATGTTCCACCGCACACTCTGACTCCAGAACAGTCGCCACCCCAAACACAACTAACAGCAGGTACTGAGAGCCTGGAACCAAATAAATTTTTTTAAGTGTTCTTTTCTTTGCAACATCATTTCTTTTTATTTGCAGCAGTCTGAAGAGCTTATAATTATGGATGATTAGAGCTGTGACGGTGCCGGATTTTTCATCACCGCGGTGATGAACCACTAGGGGGCGCGGTGTCGCGCCCCCTTGGAGAACTGAGGAAATTAAACAATTGAAGAGACGTTGTAGATCTGCCGAAAGACTTTGGAGAAAACACAAACTTGAAATAAACTATCAATTATACCAAAACCAACTAAAACTATATAATCAAACAGTAAAACAGACCAGAAATTCATATTTTGCGAACATCATTTCTGTAAATAAAAATAACCCCAGAGTCCTCTTCACTACAATTGAGTCCCTGATCAACTCAAAGGCAAACAAAAACACAATGCCAGCCTCCGCCTCATTGTGTGAGGACTTTGCAGACCACTTCGGGAGCAAGATCCATTTTATCAGATCTAACATTATAAAAGGACAGAAAAGCCTTTCTATTGGTAATGATGGCTTGATTTTACCTGAGGAAGCACTGGACAGTTTTGACCTGGTTGAAGCTGCAACACTTGGTCGAGTTTTCTCCCAAGTTAATCCAACAACTTGTTTTTTAGATCCCATCCCTACATCACTTTTTAAATCCTTTTACGGGTCTTTTGAGAGTGAGATTTTAAATATCATGAACTCCTCTCTACAGACGGGTATTTTTCCTGCTGCCTTTAAAACGGCAGTGGTGAAACCGTTACTCAAGAAAACTAATTCAGACCCTTCAGTTTTTAATAACTACAGACCTGTGTCCAACTTACCATTTTAAGTAAGGTTTTAGAAAAACTTGTTTTTATTCAGCTGAATGAGTTTCTCTCTCAAAACAACGTTTTTGAGATAAACCAGTCTGGTTTAGGACGAACCACAGCACAGAGACAGCCTTGTTAAAAATCGTTAATGATGTCAGATGTGCCTTGGATTCAGGTCAGATCTCAGTACTAGTTCTACTAGATCTAAGTGCAGCTTTTGATACTGTTGATCACCTGATCCTTGTAAACAGACTTAAAAGTCTTGGGCTTTCAGGGACTGTTCTCAAGTGGTTCGAATCGTATCTCATGGAGAGAAACTTTATGGTAAGCATGGACACACACTTCTCTGGGCTCCATGAAATTAATTGTGGTGTGCCTCAAGGTTCTATCCTTGGCCCCTTGCTTTTTAACATTTACATGCTTCCTCTGGGGAATGTCATCAGAACCCACAACATCAGTTTTCATAGCTATGCTGATGACACCCAGCTGTACATAGCTATGTCTCCTGATGACACAAGACCAATAGAAGCACTTTTTAACTGTATTTTAGATGTAAAATTATGGATGGCAAACAATTTTCTGCAGCTCAACCAGGACAAAACGGAAATTTTAGTTATCGGTCCTGAAGCCAAGAGAGAGAAACAGTTTCTGAAGCTACAGGAACTTTCATTAAGTCATTCAGAAACAGTCAGAAACCTGGGTGTTATCTTCGACTCTAAGCTAACTTTTATCCCCCATATAAAACAGGTGGTTAAAACTGGTTTTTATCATCTCAAAAATCTGGCTAGAGTCCGCCCACTACTCTCTCTGGCTAATATGGAGATGCTAATGCATGCTTTTATCATGAGTAAAGTTGATTACTGTAACGCCCTGCTTGCTGGTCTTCCAAAAACCAACATTAAGAACCTTCAGCTTCTCCAGAACTCTGCTGCACGAGTTCTTACAAAGACCAGGAGGCGAGCTCACATCACTCCAATTTTAAAATCTCTGCATTGGCTCCCCATATGCTTCAGGATTGATTTTAAGATACTTTTAACCGTTTTTAAATGTCTTAACGGTCTTGCGCCTTCTTATTTATCAGATCTTTTAGTAAGATATGAACCCTCGCGGACCCTGAGATCCTCTGGCACTGGTCTGTTAACCATTCCAGCTGTAAAAACTAAAACCTATGGAGAGGCTGCGTTTCAGCACTATGGTCCCCGTTTATGGAACAGTCTGCCGGAGGACCTGAGAGCCGCAGAGAGCATTAATGCTTTTAAGAAAAGGCTCAAGACTCATCTTTTTAACCTGGCTTTTAGCTAATGCTTTACTGCTTTTATGTATTTGTTCAGTTATTTATTTATATGTACTTTTTATTTTTTTTATTTATTCATCCATTTTATCTTGTTTTATGAACTTGAATCTGATTTTTAACGCGTTATTTTAATTTACCTTATTTTAATGTTTTTATCAATATGTTTACTTCCTGATTCTCATTTTTATTCATTTTTACTTCCGGTGCTTCCTCAGCTGGAACCCCTCCCTCTGGGTCGGCTGCTGTTCAGCCGCTGCGGCTCTAGATGGGGACCTGCATTGCCACTTAGCTGTGGTGGAGCGGTCCCCGCCTGTGATGCTGCATTTGGCTGTCTATGCGGCTGTTCACGGAGGGGGAGGTTCCAATTATCAGCGTTTCCTGCATCCTGTTTTGTGCTCAGCCTATTTCTTATTGTCCTTTGCCATCACTTAGGGGTGGGAGGTGTGTAAGGAGTGGGGGGCTAGGTACGGGGAGGGGGGCCCTATTTATTTATTTATTTATTTATTTTTTAATTTATTTTTAAATCGTCAATGGTTGTTTTTATATTTTGTTGTGTTTTAATGTAAAGCACTTTGTGTTATATTTTTATATGAAAAGTGCTTTATAAATAAAGTTTGATTTGATTTGATTTGATTTGCAGCTTAATGGAAATGAACAATTAGAACGCAGTAAATTTGTCGTATTTCCTCGCAAGACAGAAACTTCTTTTGTAGAATCAGGATGTGTGTGTGCTTCTAAAACAGCGCACGTGTGTCTGTAAGTAGAGTACGCACGTGCCCCGTGCTTCTCTAAGAGACAGCTACAGCCCCGCGCGCGCGCAGGCGGGTGCGACGAGGAAAGGAGAAGAGTGATAAAAGGTTTCCAATAGAAACCCTTTAAGTCTGAACACAGGACTAGCAGAAAAAGTAAATTATCAGCAAAGATTAATGTGTTTATTATAGTTCCAATCACGCATTATATGCAAAACTTAAAAAAAAAAAAAAAAAAAAAAAAACTTTCAAAATAAAAGTGCGGTGATGCGGTGGTGACCTCATCACCGCGGTGATGACCTCATCACCGCGGTGATGCGGTGATGCGGTTATCGTCACAGCCCTATGGATGATATTTAACTTTGAGTAGACTAAAAGAGTTTTTTCACCCATGGACGTTCCCTAATCTCAGAAGTTTGGAATTGTTGGGATTAATTCATTCTTCAATGGGAAAATGCTTTGGACTACCAGGTTCTGTAAGTTACTCCAACCACATGGAGGCATTTCCAGGTGTTTCCAGAGGCAGGTCCCAAGTCTGAGTAAACGCAGAGAGTTTGAGGGGCATCCGCTGTACAACTGAAGCCAAATCAATTGTCATTTATCATTTTTTCTCACAATGAAGATAATAAAGGAAACTTTTGCATTTCAGGATGCTGCACTGGAAATCTACCACCCATCTGTGGGACCAAAGAGGAAGAACGCAGCTCATCCTTCAACCTTTAGCACATATTCTGCTGTCCAATACACTTCACATGTGGATCATCTGCCATAAAGGAAATCTGGAAACTGATTTAGTCAAGTGGAGATTTTAAAATCATCTTTTTTTTTTTAACGCCAAATATTAATATGAACATGTCAGGTTTCTTTACACACAAGCTGTTATGAAGAATTAGGAAGATTTAAAGACCAGCATTTGACGGAAACATTTGTGAAAATTTTTGTGCTTTTAGGCTAAACGTTTTGCTGTTAAGCTACGTTCACACCGGGCTCAGCAACGAGTTGAAGGGACCAATTTCAGTAAAAAGTTAATGTAAAAATATGTAAATGCATATTTACGGCTTCTGTGTTCAAATCTCTTGAATTTAAATGTAAATACGCACATTTTTAAGTCTGTGTACGGGATCTCCATTCTAAACGCAAGTTGAAAGTTAAACTATAGTAGAACTTTGAACAATCAGGGAGTTAGATTTGATAGTGACGGGTTAGAGTTAGAGTTGATCATGGAGGAGAAATTCATATTGGAAGTTTTATCCCAGCCAAAATTATACAACACCAAGTCTTTCGTGTATTGGAATAGAGCTGTAAAATTAAAAACCTGAACCAAAATTTGCGAGATTTGCACCAATTTGATATTTCGCACAAAGTCTCTTCCAACTGTAGGTGGCGGACACGAGCTAGTATCGGAAAGCGACAGTACAGTGTGAACACTGTATGCTAAAAGCGACTTCAAGAAAGTGTTCAGTGTGTTCTTGAACATGTGTCAAATGGCTGGTGTGAACATAGCTTTAGGGTCAAGTGTTTCAACAATTGTTTAACTTCTGCTCATATGTCATAAACTTTTTTTTTTGTTATTTTTTTTTAACTTTCAGTACTGCCGATGTTAAAAAGTTGTGATAAGCCAAGTATTAAAATCATTTGTTCACAATGAGGCAGTACAGCAGGACTAAATCACTTTTAACGTCACCTAAGAGTGAGTAATAGTGTTATTGACTATACAAAAGGGGCAAAGTTAAAAAGCACTGATGCCAGAAAGTAGTTGACACCCTAAATTTTCACCAACACAAAAATGGGATTGTAAAAGTTTTATTTTTTCACTTTATGAAGGACAAATTTGTTGCTAAAACAGCTTTCCATGCATCACATCTGTGTTTGTGCCCAGTTTTGTGTGATAACAACACACTGTTAATGTTAAGAGTCAAGTTGAACAGGAGCAGTGTTTCTTTAGTCGTGTTTTGCATGTTGGGCTCAATCTCTGAACAGAGAAAAGTCTTGACACCAAAGAGCTGCTTTCAGATTTCCTTTTCTTAAATGTGCAGTCGGCAAACTGTGGTTTGTTAGCCACCAGCTGCACAGTTGGTGTAGACATTTTTGTAGGAGACCAGAAGAGGTTATTGAATATAATTTGCTCTGTGTGTAGAAGCTTCCTGTTGTCATCGAGGTCGGTCAGTCAGAGCTGCTGGTATCTGAGCTTCTCAGAAATTCATGCATGAAGGATTCTAAATTGTAAGACACTTGCAAATGTAAATAAACCACGTTTTGCCTTTTGTTTTCAGACGGATGTGCTCTTTTAGTTTCTAATCAACAATTTCTACATTTGATGAAACATGTGAGACAAAAGATCTAAACAGAAACACATTTCTTTCAGGAAATGGCAAAAAATGTTCTAGATCAGTATTTTAAGCATTATTTACTTAAACCAGAACACTTCCAGGAAGTGACGGCAAATAGGGCCCAACCACTGTCTAAATGTGAGAATTAACAGGAAACCCACACTGACAAGCTATGAGCCTCAAAAGGACCTAATGTTGCAGACATTGTATTCTCAATAAAAAGATTTCTTGTTATTAGAAATAGAACAATAGTTTCAAGTTAAAAATAAAACATAATCATCAATGTTTTTGTTTCAGAATGCAAATACAGTATAAATAAATGATGGTAAAACTGGCCTAAATGAACTTCACTGAAGTAGACAGGAAGTCCACAGACATATGCAGCCCCTTACCCAGCAGTAACAGTTTCACATGTGAGCTGATTCAACACACAGACAAGAGCAAAGTCTCTGTGAGTTCTACATGTTAGGATGAAAGACCAGGTTAAAAAAATACGCCACTGAGTACAAAGGAGGTCGGACTTATTCTCACATCTACATCCTCCAGAGGAGGGGTGTGATGATTAATCTGAACTATGTTGAAAAAACTACATTGATTGCATGTACTCCTCCTTCAAGGCTATAAGGAATAAGAAAAAAAATTAGTTTTTCTTAACCCTTGTGCTATCCTATGACCCCACCCTTACATTGACGTGTGGATAAAGGTGAAGAGGATTTCATGTAATCCATGCACACCAGTGAAGATCACAAATTATTGAAAAAGAAAGGTTTAGTGCACTGTCTAGTGGGTCTAGATGACCCAACTCCCAATTTTAAAGTGCCTAGAATAGCACAAGAGTTACATTGACATTTAGGGACCCTTGGTGGGGAGGGTGATTGGACATCACTGTGAGTAATCAGGGGATGTCCTCTTAGTACCCTACCTGCCAATTTCAACTGCACCCCTTAAGTACACACACCCTTTAACCCTCAAAATATACCAATACAAACACACATACATGCACACACGCAAGCTCACAAAATAACACATATGCATTTCACAAGGAAGGTGAAACCTCGGACTAACCAAGTCAAAATCAATTAAAATTCTTTCTTATTTCTTATTTTCTTGTCTTGCACACAATCAATGTTACAATTATTATTTTATGAATGAAAATTATGACTATTTAACCAGACAAAACTAAACAGCTCCTCTGGAGGATGTAAATGTGAGAATAAGTCAGACTACCAGCTGCTACACAGACCACACATGCTCAGTGAAGGCAGCATTACTACAGAGTTTCACTGTTCCTCCTCAATGACAATGCTGGACACGGTTTCTACAGAACAGGCGCGTTGGAATATCTTCACTCCATGTAACGCCGTGAAAACTTCAGCGGAACTGACTGATCAGCAGCCGTATCTGCTTGCAGCCGGACCCTCCTCATTCACAGGAGTGAAGCTCCTCATCATCACCACATGATAAAAACAATCAATGCTTTGAATAATCTATTGATTGGTTAAGAGGATACATGATAAGGGTTAAGAAGAAAGAAAACGTCTTTAAAGTCTTTTAAACCAAATTCATTACAAATTAGCCAACTTATTATCAACATTGAATCTTTGGACATGTTTTATATCTTCTTTCAATTAATCATTTTTATGATAAAGAATGTAAATGTAACATAGGTACAACCTCCTTTGTACTCAGTGGCGTCTTTTTTTAACCTGATCTTTCATCCTAACATGTAGAACTCACAGAGACTTTGCTCTTATCTGTGAGTTGAATCAGCTCACATGTGAAACTGTTACTGCTGGGTAAGGGGCTGCATATGTCTGTGGACTTCCTGTCTACTTCAGTGAAGTTCATTTAGGCCAGTTTTACCATCATTTATTTGTAATAAATTTACATTCTGAAACAAAAATGTTGATGATTATGTTTTATTTTTTAACTTGAAACTATTGTTCTATTTCTAATAATAAGAAATCTTTTCATTGAGAATACAGTGTCTGCGTCATTAGGTCTTTTTGAGACTCATTGTCAAGTTGTTTTGCCCCACTTGAAGGGGAAAGCATCAAATGGAGGAAATGCCAGCAGGACTCCACTCATGACTCAAGAACTCCATGAACGTGTCTCTTTTCTTTATTTAACTTTAGACAGAGACAGAGACTTTTTCCAGTGTTAATGAGTAGTTGAGGAAACCAAGCAAGGTGAAAAACCTGTACAGAAATAATACTTATGAAAATATATTCTGTTTTACAATTAAATTACAAATAATCATAATTTAATATCAAATAACAAATACATTTCAAATTATCAAATTTCACACACCAACGCACCGCGATTAATAAATCAAACAGACATAGAAAATACATTTCAAACAATTCACGTCTAAAGCGCACAATAACGCGATAGACAGCTGATCTCTAAGGGCGCCCCTGAAACAGCTGATCAACCCCCGATCACTTCCGCATCTTACCGGCTGCCTCTCCACTTTTTAGATGGCTTGGGGTAGATTTCTCATTCATCTGATTGTTGACCCGAACGCCTGCTTCCTTCAGTTCGCCTGTCAGATCTGTGATCACTGTTTTTTCGCAACACGTAAATCACCATGCGCGCACGGGCACGCTGACGCAGGTTTAATCAAACTCACCTGTTGCGGTTAAACTATTTTTGGAATCTTATTTTTCCTTTTAAATATTTTCCTTAAATTTCTAATTCACTCTCCAAATATTCAATTTCCACCCTAATGTATCTTTTTTCAACCATTTTAATTTATATATGGACACACTTTTTTTCTCTCTTTTTTTTTTAATTCTTTTGCTTTTCCAATCGTGCGTGAGTTTTGACGTAACACCTCCCACTCGGCATTCTTGTGAATACATCAAGAATGTCGCTCACTGACAGAGGTCAAACAATTTTAATGACATTCACGAGATTTACTTGGTTTGATCCTCAACAGGTAGTAAAACGACTAACCGTCTAACATCTCTCTGTAAAACAGTCACTTTGTCTTTTTGTCCATCGAGTCCCGACACACTGTTTTTTGTTTGCCTACCTGTTGTCTTCACCTCAGGTGGATGGTAAATTGGAATAACCCGTACATCAACATCCCTGACTATGCCCGTACTGTCTGGATTAGTGCGTACTACACGAACCAACCTGAATTGACCTCTCAAAGCATTCTGGTCACTCAACCACACAATGTCCCCTACAGCAACATTTCTCTGTGCAGTATGCCACTTGCTCCGCACGAACAAGTTAGGGCCGGCGAGTTGACTCCATTCCCTCCAGAAAGTGTCCACTTCAGTCTGTATGGCCCTGACTGTCTTGTAGGGATAGCTGGTGAAGTCAAACGTTCCTGAATCTCCCCCTGGAGAGGCTCGGCCTAGTAGAAGAGTGTTGGGTGTGATGTAGAAAATGCAATCCTCCTGGCTTTGTATCCTCGCGTCAATCGGCCTCTCATTAGCCAGATTTGCTGCCATATAGAGCGCTGTCTGGAACTCACTGTAAGTCAGTGAGGTCCTTCTTTTAATGTTCTTAAGTGCCCTCTTCATGATGCGAACAGCAGCTTCAGCGGCTCCATTCCTGTGAGGAGAATCAGCTGGATGGATTTTCCACACCCACTCTGTCCCTTGTTCAGCTGAAAGGTCTTCCAAGCTTGCTTTGTCTTGACTGTCGAGGAACTTGTACATCTCTATTAAGAATGGTTTAGCTCCAACAAAGTTAGTGCCGGGGTCTGACCAGATTTTCCTTGGATGTCCTCTGATGGCAGTGAATCTTTGATAAGCCATCAGAAATCCGTCAGTTGATAGGTCATTTGCGATTTCTGCATAAATAGCTCTGCTGGCCATACAGCAAAACAGAACTCCCCAAACCTTTTGTGTCACTCTTTTTTTCACATCTTCTCTTACTTGGTAGGGTCCGAAGAGTTGTGACGGTTGTGAACTGGAATGGTGCAGCAGGTTCAATTCGCTCTGGTGGTAATGAACTCATTATTTGTTGACAGTTCTTTGATTTTTCTTTTCTGCAGATTAAACAGTTATCAACAACCCGTTTTATGATTCTTCGACCTTTTATCACCCAAGCTTTGGTTCTCAGTCTTAACAAAGTTGCAGCAATTCCTTCATGGTTATGATTGTGGGCTTCTTGAGTTAGCAAAGTAGATACCCAAGCATCATGAGGTAAGATTGGGACACCAACTTTGCTTTTTCTGAAAATTTGTATCTGACCACCACAAACCAATAATCCAGACTCCTCATTTTTGTAGACCACTAATCTGTCAGTTGTGGTAGCAGGAAGAACCATGTTCTCCTGTGCTGCAAGAAAAATGTCTCTTAGAGCATCTTCTCTTTCTTTTACAGAGATGATTCCAGCCAATGGAACTGCCTCCCACTGTGGGTTTTCCATGGTCTTGTTTTTCCCTCCAAATCTTTTTGCTGCTCTCCACATCCATGCAACAGTTTTAATTAGGCGAGCTAAACAGCTGAAATGTTTGACATCCACAAGTTCTCTGATAACTGAACCTGCAGATGGTCTTCCTGGTTTTGGTTGATCTTCACATAGATTTTCTTTGACTGTTGGCTTCTTTGCTTGGGCTCTTGTCAGTACAGCAATGAATGATTTTTTTTGCAGTTTATTGACTTTTTCCTTTGCAGCCATTGCTAGTTCTTTGGCTGACTTCACAGGCCACTCCACTTCTAACAGACTCAAGAATTTCGGACCATTTTGCCACTCTGAGTTTTCATTGAGATTTTCTGCCTCAGTGCCTCTCGTGAGAATGTCGGCAATATTTAAGGAACCAGGAATCCAATGCCAGTCTTCTGTTTTTGTGCTGTTCTGGATCTCTCCAATCCTATTTGCGAAGAAGGTTTGGAAATCATAGCTTTCCCATTGTATCGCACTAAGGACTGTTTGACTGTCAAGGAGATGGTGCCATCTTTTAACTTTAATTAAACAGTGATTTTCGAAATACACTTTTAGGCAAGATGCGAACACAGCTCCGCACATTTCAGATTTTATAGCATCCCCTTTATGGTCCATTGGAGTTAATTTTGCTTTGGATTCCACAAGTCGAATTATAGGTCCTTGCTCCGTTTCCCACCTTAGGTACATTACAGCTCCGTAGGCATGTTCACTCCCATCACAGAATGTAACTGCCACAGGATCGCTTGTGAAGCCTCCTGGAGTCAGTGCCCTGGGAAACTTGATTTTGGCAAGTTTGACATATTCTTCAAAGAGTGAAACTGCTTCTTCTCGAAGACCATCTGAGAGTGCCATGTCCCACGTTTCGTCAACTGAGCACTTCTTGCCTTTTGCCTCTTGAAAGGCTTTTTGCACAATTATAGCACCTTTCTGCTTGATCGGCGTTCCTAAACCAAGTGGATCATATAACCCTGAGACTTGACTGAGCAGCTCCCTTCTTGTCAGTGGGTTTGGTGTGAATGGTCTGATTTGGTCTTGTGATAGATCTTGTCCCAGTCGCATTTTCATTTTCTTCTTTGAAAAGTTTATTGCAGTCAAGATGTGAAGCTTGTCCTCTGTAACATCATAACCCAGACCCAATGCTTTGCTGTCAGTTTGGCTTATTTGATTTGGCAAAATTATGGGTTTTGTGCTCGGCTTCTCCATCTCAGGATTTTCTTCTTGCCTCCGACCTTGACTCCTCCCACCTTGACCGGAAAAGACTCATGGCTTGAGTTCAAAACCCCCACTTTTAAGGATCTGCTCCACTTTGTCTGTTATGGCTTTCAGTCGTTCAGGGTTGTTGTGGGAGACGAATATATCATCTACGTAAGAACTGTGCTGGATCACATTTCGTTCCTCTTCAAACTGAGTAAAAGCAGGTAAGTTGGCAGTTTCTTGCATTGCAAGCTGTGCAATACATCCTGCGGGCTTATCACCCATATTTACTCTGGTGATTGCATATTCTTGCAGTTCTTGTTCTTCGGAGTCTCGCCAGAGGAATCTATGCAGATGCATTTCCTTGTCCTCCAACCAAACAGAATTGTACATCTTCCTGATGTCTCCTAAGGCAGCATAGACTCCACACCTAAACCTGAGGAGGACAGCACGAATCTGGTTGAGGACATCGGGACCCTTCATCAGCAAATCATTCAGACAGACTCCTTTGAACCTTTGACTGCTGTTCCATACAAGTCATATTGGAGTAGTAGCAGAGTGGGGATTAGGTGCAATGAGATGGCTGATGTACCACACTGGTCCAGTCCAACCACTGATGATGTCATTTGTCAGTTTTATCGCTGCTTTTCGTTCAACCATGTCATGAACTTGAACAGTATAAGCTAGTTTCCACTCCGGATCTTTACTTAGCTGTCTCTCTGTTCTGAAGAATGTGGCCTCTACTGCCCTTCGATTATTAGGCAGAAATGCTGGATCTTCCACCCAAGGATATTTGGCGTGCCAGTGTGGTTCTCTGCTATGACTGTCACCTTCAGTGTAGGTAAGTCCTTCTTTTACTGCTTGAAGTTCTCTTTCTTCAGCGAGCGTCATTTCTTTACCACCTGGTTGACAGTTTCCACAACGGCATCCTCCACACTTAGGAACACATGCAGCGCCAATACTATCCCATTTCCACCATTCAAGGAAGTCACGGGAAGTAATTGCAGCACTTGACTTTTGCAATCCCTGTACGGTGCAGACATCTTGCGAAAAATCCTTGAATTTGCTGTGAACCACCTCTTCATATCTTGCAGCAGCTGTTCTCATTGATCTTGCAAAATGTGTTTTTGACATGTGAGCAGAAATAGTTAACTCCTCAAAAAGCTTTGGATGAGTTCCTCCAACTGTTTTCCCGAGAGGTCCATCCCACAACACAAGATTTCCGACAGATTTGACTTTTTGTGGTGCAATTTGTCCTTCTCTGAGGCTTATGAGTAGTTGTATTTCTTTGGGTCTCTCCAGTTCAGCTAGTTGAACATCTGGGAAGAATATTTTAAGCTGTTCTGCTGTCACATGATTTTGGATATCAGCAATGTTTTCTAGTCCATAGCATACTATTTGATGTGATTTTAGCGTACCTTTTGGGGTCATCACCCTGATTTTCAGGAGGTATCTTTTTGTTTCAACATGAGCTTTCATTCCTCCAACCCCATGAACGATAAGTGTTATTTTTTCACTTCTGAGATTTAGCTTGCAGCCTTGTGGGTGATATAGTTCGTATCAGAAGCCAGGTCAATTAATGCTCCGATTTTTTGTCCAGCATTTGCAGTCACTGTCAGAAGCATCATGATCACTGGAAACTCCTTTAGGCCATTTTCTTGCAACAAACTGGGTTCTTTGGTGGAATTAAGTGCTCTGCTTGCAGTATTTGAAAATACATCTCTGCATTGTTCTGCCAGTTCTGGTGACAGTTTACTGAAAAATTCCTCTTGCTCTTGAGTATATTTCTTTTGACTTTGACTTTTCACTGCATCTTCTTTGCTCCTAATCTGACTTTGCTCACTTTTCCTTGGCTGAACCTTTGGGCAAAGACAAAAATGATGTGCGGGCATGTTTTCCGACTTGCAATCTTGATTTTTACATAAGTATGCAGGGTTACAGAAAGAACAGTCATCATGAACCTCGAGACACCTTCTGCATGCTCCCAACTTTTTAACAGCAGCATTTTTCTCATCCGTCTTCAGACCTCGAAACTGCTTGCAGAAATAAAGTTTTCTTTTGTGGTTCGGATCACCACAGACCACACATGCCGCTCTGTCTTGTTTAGTAGACCTTGTTCTGGTGTGTTTGATTTCAGTTTTTGTTTCTCTTCCGGTTGGTTCGTCATCCCAAAGTTGATTTAGCTGTTCATATATGTTTTCATGATCTTTGAGGAAGCTCAGGAGACTGTCAAAGCGGTTATCGTGCATCACCACGTTCCTCTTGTCAGCTACATACATTAGCCATTCTTTTTTGAGGACCATAGGAAGTTTGCTTTCAATAGATTTTGTGACAAGTGGGTTTTTAATTGCACCTGTATCTCCCAGGTCACTTAAATGGAGGACTGCTTTCTCCACAGCTTGGATTAAATCTACAATTTTCCTTGGTTGGTGATTTTTGACAGGTGGCATTTTTTGCAGCTCCTCCACTATTTCAATAGCAATTGCAGTTTGGTTGCCAAAACGGTTCTCTAGAACTCGAAGAATTTCTTCAGCCGTGTTATAAGTTCTAAGACGGAGGTTTTTTGTGACATCGATGCTGTCCAACAATTGAAATTCTTTCACTTCTTTTGAACCAGTCGGCTCGCCTTGCTTTTGAAGAGCTTTCCACTCTTTTCTCCATCTTTTAAAGTCTCGCTGATTTCCACCAAATCTTGGAAGAGTCATTGGTTTCAATTTAACAACAGGTGTTGGAATGTTCGTGGGAAGAAAAATTCCTTGTCCTTCAGAATCCCTGACTTTTTTTTTTGATGAACTCAGCCTTTCTGGAGGTTAATTTTGGAACCATCAGTTCAAGTGCTTTGAGACGATTTTGAAACTCCTCTTGACTATATGACGGGATCCAACGTTTCCACTGGTTGTATGTCTCTTTTGCAGACTTGGTCACATCTCTCAGATGAGTGAGCATGAAGTCGTACGCCTCCTGGTTGCCATCTGGGCGCATTGAAGCTACGTGTTCACAGTTTCAGCCACTTGTAAAACTGTGGTTAATTCAAGATGTCCATAGTTGTTCCAAATAGTTTCTAGGAGGAGAGCTTTAATTTCTTTCAGTTTTAGCTCACATTCCTTTGCAGTTTTTTCAATGTCAGCTTTCTGCTCTTTTGTTAACACCATTTTTTCTTCATGGTCCAGGTCTGTTTCCAACTTTGCAATCAGTCCCATTTCCATTTCATCATTTGCACTCATAACCTTCTCAGCCTCCAAAATAAGTTTATTGAAACTTTCTTTAAGTTCCTTTTCAGACATATCCCCATAATTTCTGAGAATAGAGCTGGCTAAACGAGTGAATGATCTTTTTGCTGTTGTTCTCTCAACCTTTAGTTGTTCCACAGACTTCTCAGACTCAGACATGTTGATATTTATTTATTTTTGGTGATGTTCTTAACACTTCAAGTCCTTTCACACTAAATGTTAATTTTACAGCTCCTGGACAACCGTTTACTGTATTGAATTATTGGTGCTTCAGTTATGCTTTTCTCACTGTGTGTTGTTCAACAACGTTGAATAATTTTCACTGAAGCGTTTTCAAAATCCAGCTCCTGATTTCACCATTGGAGTCCACTTTTTTCACAGCTAGAAGCCAGTTTTTCACTGTCAAGTTGTTTTGCCCCACTTGAAGGGGAAAGCATCAAATGGAGGAAATGCCAGCAGGACTCCACTCATGACTCAAGAACTCCATGAACGTGTCTCTTTTCTTTATTTAACTTTAGACAGAGACTTTTTCCAGTGTTAATGAGTAGTTGAGGAAACCAAGCAAGGTGAAAAACCTGTACAGAAATAATACTTATGAAAATATATTCTGTTTTACAATTAAATTACAAATAATCATAATTTAATATCAAATAACAAATATATTTCAAATTATCAAATTTCACACAACAACGCACCGCGATTAATAATTCAAACAGACATAGAAAATACATTTCAAACAATTCACGTCTAAAGCGCACAATAACGCGATAGACAGCTGATCTCTAAGGGCGCCCCTGAAACAGCTGATCAACCCCTGATCACTTCCGCATCTTACCGGCTGCCTCTCCACTTTTTAGATGCCTTGGGGTAGATTTCTCATTCATCTGATTGTTGACCCGAACGCCTGCTTCCTTCAGTTCGCCTGTCAGATCTGTGATCACTGTTTTTCGCAACACGTAAATCACCATGCGCGCACGGGCACGCTGACGCAGGTTTAATCAAACTCACCTGTTGCGGTTGACCTATTTTTGGAATCTTATTTTTCCTTTTAAATATTTTCCTTAAATTTATAATTCACTTTCCAAATATTCAATTTCCACCCTAATTTATCTTTTTTCAACCATTTTAATTTATATATAGACACACTTTTTTTCTCTCTTTTTTTTTTTATTCTTTTGCTTTTCCAATCGTGCGTGAGTTTTGACGTAACACACATAGCTTGTCAGTGTGGGTTTCCTGTTAATTCTCACATTTAGACTGTTGCTTAGCCTTATTTATGGTAAGTTTTAGTTTTTCTAACTGCCTGAAAGTGGTCTGGTTGAAGTAAATAATGCTTAAAATATAGATCAAGGACAAGTTTTTTATTTCCATTTCCTGAACAAAAATCTGGATTAACAGCTCTTTGGTGTCAAGACTTTTCTCTGTTCAGAGATTGAGCCCAACATGCAAAACACGACTAAAGAAGCACTGCTCCTGTTCAACTTGACTCTAAACAGTAACAGTGTGCTGTTATCACACAAAATTGGGCATTCAAAACATCACAGATGTGATGCATGGAGTCCTGCTGTGCCTCATTGTGAATGGAAGATTTTAAAGGGTCTATATCATTCTTTTCTTTGTTTCAATGTTTTGATTACATATTTTTTTTTAATTTTCGCAGTTCGTTTTCTTATCTTGATGTAAGACGACTCGATCTCTGAGGCATCGACTTTCGCTCCTTATGGATTAAGAGGGGTTGGTGCTCAGAGTGCAGGTTTTTACAGGAATGCTCAGAGATGCGTGAATAGATCAAAATCCCACTTTGGGATTGTTTTTTTGTTTGGAATAAACATTACAACACAATGAAAAGCTCAAAAAGTTGATTTTGCATGATATAAGTCCTTCAATATTAGGCTTATCACAACTTTTAAAGATCAGAAGTATTAAAAAGTAAAAAAAAAACAACAAAAAACGAAAAATGGTTATGACAATTGAACGGAAGTTGCTAAACTTGACCCCTATTTCACATTAGGAATTCGATATGTGTTTGAGAACACCCTGATTGTGGACTTTTGAACGCACTTTTACCATACAGTGTTCACATTGGACTTTAGCTTTCCGATACTATCTACAGTTGGAAGAGGCTTTGAGCGAAATGTCGAAGTGGTGCAAATCACACAAATTTTGCTCCCGGTTTTTTTCTTTCACATTTCTTTTCTGATATATGAAAGACCTGATGCCATAGAGATTTGGCTGGATATGAACTGCAATCATGAATTTGTCCTCCATTTCTTCCTTCCTTTTTTAACTTGTTCTGTCCAACAGCTGAGCAAACAAATTAGAGTTGAAGGCCTTTTGTGTTGGTGAGGTTTTAATATTACAAAAAGAGATTATGTCTTCGGATAACCAGAGGGTACATTTGTATAAACCCCTTCTTTTATTTATTATTTATTTTTTACATTTAGTGTGTGTGGAGGCAGAGGGGAAAAAGTCTGTTTGTGTGTGTGCGTGTGTGTGTGTGTGGGGGGGGAATAAAAGGGAGAGAGGGGGAGAAAGTGGGGGATTCAAGCGCCGATTGGAATAGGTTATTATTTTAAGCTGTAACAATTATACCAGATTTGCTGGAAAGACAAATATTACATCTGAAGGTGAAATTCAGACACTGAGATGAGTGGAAGATATCTGTCCATCAATACACTGTGGGTTAGGAGGAGGGATAAGGAGTAGTGTGACAGTGTGCACGTGCAAGTGGGGGTGGAGATGCATGCATGCTGCCGAGGTGAACCGTGTGATCATATGGGGAACCAGATCCTCCAGGAGAGAGGGGGAGACCCTCAGACCAGGACCACCCCTGGCGACGGGACCCACCCAGCCAGGTGCAGAAGGGGCCCCCGGCACCGGGAGGGACAGGTGAGCCCAGGGATCAGGACCCCAAGACCACAGGACAGGTGTGCTCCGCCGTGCCAGGCTGCCAATGGTGCCATTGGGGCCACCAGGTGCTGGACACCAAGACACGGGCCAGGGAGGAACCCAGGGCTGATCAATTTTACAAACGGTTTGGCACTTCTGTGAATTAAGAAGGACGGCCAAATCAGAGTCTCTGATTGGTCAAAGTTCAACTGGTTTAACTTTAAACGCGCATTCAATGGCCGGACATTTTGTACATAGATCCCGGAAACTGATTTAAAAATATGTGCAGTGGCACTTTAATGTGTGAATTCTTAACGCAGAAACCCAGAATGTGTGTTTGAAATACACGAAGACCTTTACAAAAGAGGATTTTGATGATCTACACTTGACTAAATCAGTTTCCACATTTTCTTTATGGCAGATGATCCACATGTGAGGTGTATTGGACAGCAGAATTTGTCCTAAAGGTGAAAGGATGAGCTGCGTTCTTCCTCTTTGGTTCCACAGATGGGTAATAGATTTCCAGTGCAGCATCCTGAAATGCAACAGTGGCATTTATTATCTTCATTGGGAAACTAAATCACATTTATTGAAATACTTAATGTCAATGTAATAGTAAGATCTTCACAAGAGCCTTCTTTACTATAGACAGCCCAAAAGAAAAAAAGAAAAGAAAAGGAAAGAAATTTGACCGAGCTTAACTTTAATATTTGGGTTTATTGAAAACATACTGGTTAAAATAAAATAAAAAAAAAAATGTAGGGTTAAAAATTTTCCCCCCCAGTTTTCCTTGTAATTCAGAAACATATTTTTTTAAATATATATATATATATATATATATATATATATATATATATATATATATATATATATATATATATATATATATATATATATATCGTCAGCCTAATAGCATATCTGCCTAACTCATTTTTTCAGGGTTTTTTTTAAAAGAAGGAAAAACACATTTTTTTCACCACTCACAGTCGAGTTAGGCCAATATCTCAATTCGGCAAAAAAATGAGTTAGGCAGAAATGCTATTAGGCTGACGATATATATATTAAATACAGTATATGCACTCACTGGACACCTCATTAGGTGCACCTATCCAGCTGCTCGGAAACCGAATTTTCTCCCTTGCATTAACGGTTCAGTCTGGTGGTGGTGTAATAGTGTATTGGGAAGGGAATTTTCTTGGCATTCTTTGTGCCCCTTAGTACCAACTGAGCATGGTTACAACGCCACTGTCTACCTGAGTTTTGTTACCGACCATGTCCATCCCTTCTTGACCACAGTGTACCATCTTCAGATGGCTAACGTGCCATGTCGTAAAGCTGGAATAATCTCAGATTGGTTTCTTGAACATGACAATGAGTTCTCTGGACTCAAATGGCCTCCACAGTCACCAGATCCCAACCCAATAGATCAAATTTGGGATGTGGTGGAATGGAAAATAGTATCATAGATGTGCAGCCAAAAAATCTGCAGCAACTATGTGATGCTGTCATGTCAATATGGACCAAACTCTTTGAGAAATGTTTCCAGTTCATTGTTAAATGCCACCAAGTCTTTCTGAAGACAAATGTCCATTCTGATACACACAAGGTGTACCTAATAATAATGATGTTCCAAATTGATCACGTGATCAGTAATCGGGCCTGATCACGTAGTTTCAGACTCGATCTAAATCAGATTTTTATTTTATTCTTATTATGATCAGCACTGTATATTTCAAGCTCGGTATTTAAAATGAATATCAAAGTAGAAGTCTGCATATCCTGAACGGATCACAACATTTTGTTGCCATAAAGCGTAGTGGAATACGACGGCAGTTTAAGCAGACAGGGACCAAAAAACAGCTCCGTAAAGTTAGCAAGATATTCCCAGATTCTGACTCTGGGGCTCAAAATCTTTTATAAATGTTTAAAACTGACAGCAAGTGTCTCTGGATTTTTGCCTTAATGCACCATCGACCTTCAAAAGTATTTAAAAGAAAAAAAGATCAGATTTCTGTTTCTTGCTGTCTCTCTGCTGTCAACAGAGAGAAGTGAAACGCTGCAAGGTGCAAGCTCGGAGGAATTAAAATTAAAATCAAATGACCTGCAATCAAATTTGTGCCAAAAGATTCAGATTGGAACATCCCTAATAATAATCACATTTCATACAAATTAAAAAGTACATTTTTTAAAGTAACTCAGTTAAATGTATAATGTGGAAGTAAACCAATTTTTTATTTTTTATCATATGAAATTTTAGCTCATGCAGAATTAATAACGCCACTATCAACGCTTTTCTCGCTCACGCAAGTTTTTGCATCTGTGCAAAAACTAATATATCAAGATGTAAGATATCAACTTTCATATTTTGGCATCAAGATAGAAGAGTAAAACAAAAACAAAAGACATTGCTTGGGTTCATTACCTGGTGATGCATTTGTCTTGATGGATGATTCCTTTTGGTATTTTTAGATTTTACTGCAGAAAGTAAACAAAAAATATTGTTAAAAGTAAAAAATAAAAAACGAAATTTTTTGTTTGGTGAAAGCTTCAGCTTTGAAAAAACACTTCAATTGAAATAAGGATCTGTGGACATTCGTTGGTACTGACCTGTATGTTTACAAAGTTTATAGGCGGAGAAAACAAAAAGGACAGAAACAGCTAGACACAGATAGAGGGGCAGCTTCCACCAAACATCTGGATCCCACTGTTCCATCTTGATGCAATAATGGAGTTCTATGGGTCCTGCAGGAAATAATGAAGTTGCTTGATTTTAAATAGATTTTTATGAATTTATAGTCATACAAAAAGCAATTATTTGAAAAAAAAATGTCAAAAATCAAAAGATAATGCTAATAATTCATGGATTTTAGACAGAGAATTTCATGTAATCCATGGACACCAGTGGAGATCACAAATCATTGAAGACAAAAGGTTCAGCACACTGTCTAGTGGGTCTAGAGATGACCCAACTGCCAATGTTAAAGTTCCTAGGACAGTACAAGGGTTAATTTGTATTCACATCTACGCTGTCATTATGTGTCATTTAGGGGTAGCCAGTCAGTCAATATTGGAATAAATAAAGGTACTCCTAAAGGTTCTTCTCTTGGGCCACTACTGTCTTCCATTTTTATCAACACAAACTATCAAATTTTTGTACAAAATGTCGTTTTGTTCTCCGCTGCCCAAAAATGACTTGGTCTGCTGAGTGGAATCTTTTTTTTCTTCTGTGGTTTCTTCGTTTGTGTGAATTCACCGATAACAGTCTAAGTATTTGGGTCTAAAATCAGAGCGCTGAACTGCAGAACTGAAGGTGATAAAACAGTTTCTGTCTGAGATTTGAACATTTAGTCTGTGCATTTGCCTTAATAGCAGAAGTTCAATCAAATACAAACCCTAAACATGTTTAGCCCAAATAATTCACAGTCAGATGGTTGAGTTTTTTTAAGTGTTAAAAAAAATGTGTGTGGAGCCCTAAACTGTTTTGAAAGATACAATCTGAGAACTCAAACCCTCATATGTTGTCAGTGAGCCTGGATAGCACAAGGGTTAAACATGTTTGAAAACAAAGATAAAACTGATCAGATGAAACTGATAGTTGAAGACACCTGAATGCTCCTGATGAACTAAAGGTCAAAACACCAGATCTCATTAACTAATTACTTTTTTAAAGTTATTTTGTAATTTTGTAGACCATAAAGATATTTAAGTTTTTTAAACACTAGTTTGCATTTTTTTTTTGTAGAAAACATTGAGAAAACATTGGATTGGCAAAGAAAAGGTATTTCATCTTTTTCTCATGTAGATTTCCAATCTTCTTTCTTGAAGATCATTTTGAATTCAAAGCAAAAACATCACCTGGATAACTAAGAACCATCACCTACATGTTTATTTGTCTCATGCTCGGCACAACTTCTACAACAACTTCTTTTTTGTTTTTGCATGAAACTGTTAACAAAAAGATGTTGCATGTTGCTCATCTCTGTGGGTTTCCTGTCATTTCTCACAATTAGAGTGTGACGGTGACAATTAGAGTGTGACGGTGAGTGTTTCGGTGACTTCAGGAAGTGGTCAAACTGCCATTAAACAATACCTGAGTGTTATTAAAGGAATTTGGCACGTATTGTTCTTCTATTAGAACTTTATTCTTTTATTTGAGAATCATTTGGAAAGAAATAGACTAAATTCAAAGCTGCTGAAAAATGCCACAAAAACAAAATGTCAGTTCAAAACCTTACAATATTGATCATAAAAAATATCAAACAATGAAAACTTAAAGATAGATTTGTTTTCTAGTCAAAAATGTCCTGAGAGCTGCTAACTTGTGCATTTTGCACCATCATTTCTGTTTTTCATTTATCTGTTGTGCAGATGCACGCTATATAGAAACAGTTAATTTATCTGTAGCCTGAGTTTGCTGTTCATCAGTCTGTGTGTTGAACTACACAGATGGGTGAGTGCAGCTAAACCATTGTGGGTTTCCTGTGTGTGTTTCTTTTATTGAAGACCTGTGGGTGGTTGAGTCTTTTTCCGTACTGTGGGCTTTCTTAGACACACAACAAGGCAGAGCCATCTTATGAAAAACATAGAATTAAAAGAACAAGATTTCATTTGATGTTTTTTGAAGTACCTTCTGAGGTGTCAGTCTAGGAAATTAAAGTTCCAATATGAGGAATAAACATCTTTAGATAAAATTCAAAGGAGGTTATTTCAAGGAATTGGACAATTCTATTTTTCAATAAAAGGAATCTCTGAAACACTTTCAAATTTAGACTGGATTTATTGTAAAGATGTAAAAAATACAGCTACATATTTGCTTAAAATGCACACAAATCTTTATTTTCTGCCTTATTGAATTTGTACGTCAAAATCAATTTCTTTGCAGGTAAACCGTCTAAACAGCAAATAGAAAATAGAAAACACACACGCTGTTCCTGTGAATGTTCTTCAAAATAGCTTGGATAAGCTGCTGAAGTTTGTACCACAGAGCTCTAGTTTTCTGCAGAAGAACTGAAGTGTTGAATGGCATTTGGGTCTGCATGCAAGAAAATATCCTAAATTGAATCTAAAGATGCCAAAGATAACATTAACAAAAATATCTACCAACATTTATATCTGTGACAAAGAGTGTTAGGGTTATGTATTTATCATTTGCTTACACGCTATTATCACCATGATATGTTTGTCTCATTTCTATCTTTCAGTAAGAAAACAATGACTTGAAAAGTTCTGATTATACAAGAGATATGATGTTCCTATTGTTTCTGATTAAATGACCCACGTTTATGTCTGCAACCTTCAGTTTTCAGTAAAAGAAGGCTCCATGCACTAGGATGGCAGAACTCCTCCGTGACAGTTTGCGCTGTCACAGATCGATTCGCCTTCTGCAGAAGTCTAGCAAAAGTTCTCATCTCCTGTGTGGTTCTTCTCTTCATTAAGGAAAAAGTCAGAACCCTGACAAAGAGCTTTGTTAGTTTTCTGATAACAATCTTGGACTCAAGTGTGGAAAATGTTCTACAGCTTAGATGTTTTGACAGCAGAATATGTGCTGAAGTCAGAAGCCTCAGTAGTCCTCTTCCTCTTTGGTTTCTGGGATGAATGTTGTATTTCCAGGGCAGCATAGCACACATCTTCATCCTGGAATGAAATATTTACGTTTGTTAAAGATCCTTTAGTGTGTAAAAAAGCAAATATGCGGAAATACACGAGGCCAACAAACTGACATCTCTTGACTGAGTGAAAAATATAGAACTAGATTAGGCATGTCCAAATTCCGGCCGGGGTTGAGATTTTCACCAATCCGCAGGTTCCTGTCATATAATCAATAATATGCAGCCCCTGGTATTTTCTAAAAACTAAGCTTAGGATTTCTTGATTGTTGTTGGCTAAATTACATTTTAAGCCTAAGAGAACACTATAGTGTGAGCCTTCTGTGAGGCTTTCTAGATAATATAAGATAAGATAGGACTTTATTGATCCCCGGGGGGAAATTGGGTTGTCACAGCAGCCAAAAACAAGGAAAAAAAAAAAAAATAGCTGTTGGAAAGCACGACAAACAGAGTAGCAGTGAGTAAGAATAAAAAATAATACAAGGTGGAAGCAAAAGTACAGGTCATAAATAACGGTTTAAATAAGGCAATAAATAGCAGCAGCGGTTTTCAACAGTCCTAGACCGTGTTATTGTATAGTCTGACTGCTGTTGGGATGAAGGACCTCCGGTATAGCTCTTTTTTGCACTGTGGGTGCAGCAGTCTCTGGCTGAATGAGCTCCTCATAGTCCTCACCGTCGCATACAGGGGGTGGGAGGGGTTGTTCCGGATGCTGGACAGCTCTGTCAGCATCCTCCTCTCACCTACAGAGTCTACTGAGTCCAGGGGACAGCCCAGGACAGAGCTAGCTCTCCTGACCAGCTTGTCCAGTTTCTTTTTGTCCCTTTCACTAATGCCTCCACACCAACAGACCACCAGACCACTCATAGCTCATTTCCTTTTTGTAATTTTTATGTAATTTTCTACTTACAGCCAGTGCTGAACTGTTTTATTTTAGCCGCGCGGACCTGAAGGAAGAATTATTATTATTAAAACGTATGACCAATAACTACATTTAGCCTTGGATGCACTTAAAATACACGTCAACAATGCAACAATATTGGCCGCATGTATTACATGTGGCCAACATGAATTTCCATCAGTTTTTATGCTTGGTGGCACGTAAATATGTCCACATAAATAGAAATAAATAGTAATAAGTTGACAGCGGGGACCATCATTTCCAGGACAAATGAAAATTGGCAATTTTTTTCAGTAAAATATGAAATAACTGTGTCTAAGAGACTCTTTTCACTGAGTTTTATGTCAAGCACTTCCAAACAACTCATGCTGACTACGACAACAAACATTGCAAAAAATGGACAAACTGAAAGAAATTTTAGTAAAAAAATTTTTTTTCAAAGCAATGAAATGAAAAGCAACTGCAATAACATGTAATTAACAGTTTATTTGCATTTTTTTAATATTGAAATAGGTAAAAAAAAAAAAATGACAGGCCATTTTCACCTCATCAAATCTGGTCCTCTTTGCAAAACGTTTGTTAACCTCTGAACTAAGCAGAATTCAGTCCAAAACTATACAATAAAGAGATTAGTTAATAAGATTCCAATGTAAACACTAAATGCAGAACAATAATCTACAACTCTCACTTTGTGCTAGTGTTAGGATGTCATGTTATGGTGAATTATAGTCACAAAGAGATGCTGGATCAGTACTTTTTGTCAGTTAACTATTACAGAACAAAAGATGAATATTTTTTGACTCCGTTAGGTAGCCAGAGGACTGTTGTTTTTCTCCACCTTTCCAATTCCAACTCACAATCCTACAATCACAATCTAAAATTGGCTGATACGAGTACCCAGCATCAAATGAAGTAAACAGTTTGAAAGCAACTGGCTTTTCAAATGTAGAGTATTTTATTTGGAAATAGTTCCTGATTATATACATTACTCTAAAACTCTGACAGGCTGTTGGTGCTGTTTACCTGTTGCTGAGTCGGTCTCATCCGATCTCTTGAGTTCTGTTTCTTTTCAGAATTTTGAGAAGAGTTTGCTGCAGATGTTTGAAGAAACCCTTTAAAAAAACATGTGATGTATGTTTAGTTGCAGCATCGGGCATGAATGTAGTAATCTAAGGAAAGTACTGAGATACCTGATTTCTGACAAATCCTGTAAACTAGAACTGAGAGGAGAGCGGAGAGAAACAGAAACGATCGGACACACAGAGAGGAGCAGCTTCCAGCAAACACCATCGTTCTGCTGACTGTCACTGGTACAGTTATGAGGCCCACTGGAGCCTGGATGAAATAAATAAATACATAAATAAAGCTGTTGTATTTATTTAACAGCTAAGAAACATTTTAAAAAGAAAATGCTCCCAGAAAGTGGCGTCTTATGAAAAGTAAAACTAATAAAAAATGCTATTGTTCTATCTATTTTAGACATTTATCATTTTCAGTTTACTGATATAGTTAAACAAAATCTTATCAGTGTTCATAAAAATAAGAAGAAAAAATAAACAAGTTGTGAAGATGATTGCTTTTAAATGAATTGTCTCATTTAAAATAATCTTTATTTACCTTAAGATCAGGAAGATCTTTCCTTTTATGTTCGTATAAACATCAGTCAAAGTAGTTTAAACATTATACTTCATGATCTTAAAATGCTAATGTAGAATTAGAAAAGGAGATTCAATCAAACAATGAAAGAACAGAAATATTATACAGAACTTCTATTTTTTTTCCCTAAACTCTAACCCTGAGCCAATTGAGTTCATATTTTTGTATTCCATCACTAAGTAAAAACATTGAATAAACACTTTTAAAATTAAAAAAAAAAAAAAAACACATATTAAAAGAAACATTGAACATTGAACAAGATTTAAACTGGTGTAAAATATGTGATGACAGAAATTGCTTTGCTTCAATATTTACAGCAGAAAATAAATATTTCTATGGAAATCAAGCAATTATTATTGTTTTGTGCCTGCTAAAATCAGTTTGCTAAAAAACACAATAAAAGTTTCATCAGAAGTCATATGAGTAAAATACTTACTGATTGAGATTTTTCTGACTGATGTTACTAGTAATTATACCACGTCTTTCATATCAATTTTTTCCTTGTCTTCCACCATCTTTTCCTTCAGTTCCACAGTAGTAAAATCCTTCATCAGAATAGGTGACATTGATGATCATCAGGTCGTAGGAATCAGAGGAAACGTTCTTTGTCCATATAAACCGAGTTTTCCCTAAATTTGCACAGAAGTACTCTCTATCTAGAACTAGAACAGGATGGCTCTCATTGAAACAGTTTCTGAACCACGCAGGCGGTTCTCTATCTCCCATTTTACAGTCACAGTAGAGAGTGATGTTGTCTCCATGTCTGACTGTCACCTCAGACACTGATGCAGAAGTCCAGTTAAAACTGTAGGAAACAGCCCCTGGAAGACAGATGTACTTGAGAAATCTTGTTTTTTCATAATCTTTAATTAAAATCCAGTTAGTTAATAGAAAATAATTCAGATAAACAACGAATAATAGTAAAACAACAAGTTACCCCAGAGAAAAGGCAGAATGATGTGCAGAGGATCCATGACATGTATGTCAAAAAGTACAAATGTTTCTCTCTGCAGATGCGTTCACAGCTTTAACTTGAAGATGTTGTGAGATACGCAGATTTTCCATTGAAGGGGACGAAGCTTTTGATTGGTCTGCTGAGTGGAACATTTTTTCTGTGGTTTCTGAGCTGGTTTGAATTCAAAAATAGCCGTGTAAAGATTTGAAGTCAAAACTTTTATATAGAAGTTTAAAAGTTTAGACTTAATGTCCAAAAGTCTCAGATGTGTGGGGTTTTTTTTTCAGCAGAGATAAAACTTTCTAATTATGTTATCATGATCCGAAAACTAAACAGACCCAGATGCTGAAACCCGGAAGGAGGACACAGGTAAATGGTATGGTGAGTAATTTAGATTTATTTTGATCCGGCGTGGTCAGGAGGTTAGGCGTGGCTGGAGGCTCTGACGAAGTTAAGATTGCAGGCGAGGCTTGAGGCTTTGATGTGGTTTAGTGTTTGTGGCATGGCTGGAGATCTTGGCGAGTGGCGTGGCTGGAGATCTCAAGGAGGTAGGTTCTCACAGGAGATGCAGGGAAGTAGCAGCTGCTTGTGGAAGCGTCTGACTCAGGTTACTCTTGTAGTATGCATTCCTGAGGTAAAAAACAAACAAAGTTAACGAGTCTCACGGAGGCAGACGTGAGTCTAAGGGTAGACTAAGCACCATCAGGGGTAGCGAACTGGCGATGAATGCTTGAGCTGGGTCTCCTTAAAAATAGCAGAGTCTTGATGAGGTGAGTAGTCACAGCTGGTGGAGTCAGGAGCAGAGCAGAGCAGGGAGGGGGAGGAGAACTGACAGAGGCACCATGACAGTACCCCACCCCCTTAACGACTGCTGCCTGGCGGTCCAGGACGCAGTCCCGGGTGGGCACGGTATAAGTTGCTGATGAGGGTAGGGTCCAGAATGAGGGGACGGGAGACCCAGGAGCGTTCCTCTGGACCGTAACCCTCCAAGTCCACCAGGAACTGAAACTCACGGCCACGACGACGAACATCCAGGATACGGGAGACAGTGAACCCCGGAGCGCCATCAATGATACGGGCGGGTGGAGGGGAAGTGGAAGGCGAGCACAAAGGGCTGTCCAGAAGAGCCTTAATCTGAGAAACATGGACTGAGGGGTGTACCTTGAGAGCAGCCGGAAGGCAGAGATGGACACAGTTGATGACCTTGTCAATGGTGTAGGGTCCAATGAAGCGGGGGGCGAGTTTGCGGGAAGTGGACTGGATGGGAATGTTCCTGGACAAGAGCCAAACCCTCTGACTGGGTTGGTAGGTGGGTCCCACCACCCTGTGTTGATTGGCAGCACAACAGTTACTCTCCTTGGTGCAGAGGAGAGCAGCCCTGGTCTGGCGCCAAACGCATTGGCAGCGCTGGAGGTGGTGTTGGACCAAGGGCACAGCCAAATCGAGTTCCTGGGCCAGAAACAGAGGTGGTGAGTACCTGAGGGAGGCCTCGAAAGGAGACACCCCAGTGGCAGAGAACGGGTGAGAGTTGTGGGCGTACTCAATCCACACCAGGTATTTAGACCAGTCCATGGTATTTTGAGCAGCCAGACAACGTAGAGCAGCCTCCAACTCCTGATTAGCCTGTTCTGTTTGCCCGTTAGATTGGGGATGGTAGCCTGAGGACAAACTGACAGTGGCACCCAGGGCTTAACAGAATTATTTCCATACCTGGGATATGAATTGGGGCCCACGGTCGGACACAATGTCAGCTGGAATCCCATGATGGCGGAATACATGGTGGACCAAGATGTCTGCAGTTTCTGTGGCTGTAGGTAACTGAGGAAGGGGTATGAAATGGACAGCTTTGGAAAAACGGTCAATGACAGTGAAGATGACTGTATTGCCTTGAGAGGGGGGGAAGATAACAAAATAAACAGTAACGTGAGACCAGGGATGGTTAGGTGTGGGCAGAGGATGCAGAAAACCAGGAGAAGGAGAATTAGAGGTCTTGGAGCACGCACAGGTGGTGCAGGTGGCAACATACTCCCGTGCGTCCTTGTCCATAGATGGCCAAAAAAACCTTTTACGGATGAGGTTGAGAGTCCTAAACTCCTCTATGGCAAGCGATGCGGGATGTGTGTCCCCAAGAGAGTACGTCTGACCTGAGGGAGGATGGCACATATAGAACACCATCAGGACAGGGAGCATGGTCAGGTTCCTCACCTTGGGCATTCTGGACACGGGTTTCAATGTCCCAGGTGAGACTCACCACGATGCAGGTGGACGGAATGATGGTGGCAGGAGATGAAGTTTCGGTGGAGCAGCATTTTCGAGAGAGGGCATCTGGTTTTATGTTGCGGCTTCCGGGTCTGTAAGTGATAGTGAATTTGAATTGATCAAAAAATAGACACCAGCGGGCTTGGCGTGAGTTAAGTCTTTAGGCGGTGTGAAGTTAGGTCAGGTTTTTATGGTCTGTCCAGACGATGAAAGTTGAGCCACTCCCTCCAGCGCCAATTTGATGGCAAGGAGTTCCCGGTTGCCCACGTCATAGTTGCGTTCTGCGGGTGATAGTTTGCGAGAAAAGAAGGCACAGGGTTTAAGTTTCCCTGATGACTCCTCTCTTTGGGATAGGACCGCACCAACGCAGGAATCAGAAGCGTCGACTTCAATGATGAATTGCGTGGTAGGATCGGGCTGAATAAGGATGGGTGCGGAGACGAAGAGTCTTTTAAGGGTGTTGAAAGCGGCCTGAGCTTTTGGATTCCATCTAAAGGGTTTGGAGATGGAAGTGACCTGAGTAAGGGTAGATACGATGCTGCTATAATTGCAAATGAATCTGCGGTAAAAATTAGTGAACCCCAGAAATTGTTGCAATTTCTTACGCATATCCGGCGGTTCCCATAAGGAAACTGCTTCACTTTTGGCCGAGTCGGGACGGATTCTACCTGCTTCAAAAATGTAACCAAGAAAATGAATGGAGGAGACATGAAATTCACATTTTTCAGCCTTGACAAAAAGTTGATTTTCCAGGAGTCGTGACAGAACAAGGTGTACATGATTCTCATGTTGAGTGGGGTCTTGAGAATAAATCAGTATGTCGCCTAAATAGAAAAACATGAAACGGTTAATGAAGTCTCCGTAGGACATCATTCACAAGCCGCTGGAAGACTGTGGGGGCGTTGGTCAAGCCAAAAGGCATTACAAGCAGTGACGTGCAGTCAGGAGAGGTTTCAAAATGCTTGTAATGCCTTTTGGCTTGACCAACGCCCCCACAGTCTTCCAGCGGCTTGTGAATGATGTCCTACGGAGACTTCATTAACCGTTTCGTGTTTTTCTATTCATGGGAAGAAAAGAGAAAAAATAAATTCAAGTATTATATTTAATCAGTAATTTGTGCTTTGCAGTCATTTTCCATTTAAATGTACCATTTTTGGGTGTTTTTTCTTTTCAAAATCGCTGAATTTCCGCATTTGCCGTTCAGATACTAAGAAGCGACGTACGATGAGGCACCAGCCCGCTGAGCCTCACCTTGGATTGCGCAATACCCATGCAGTCAGACTGTACTGATGTCTCTCTGTATGTCGGTTCATTAACTTGTACTATATGAGTTGAGTTTACATAATTTAGCAGATGTATGTGATGTACAGTGTTTGTTTTTATAAATACCTGTATGTGAGGGACGTGTTTCTTGTGCTGAGCGCTAAACGCCGGCCAAAAAGCCGCTGGGTGAGGCCAGCAGTTCTCGTGCCTCATGTTAGGGGGCGCCGGTGAGCCCTGAGATTATGACGCTAAAAAATAATAGAATAAGAGATAGCAAGCGGCTAGTCATTTTCTTCAGAAGGAGCGGCGTATGGACTTTATTTACAAGTAAAGGTAATATGATAATAAGGTTTGTGCTTTTTTCTATGCTGCAGTTTGTATATTAAAATATATTTATTTTAAATATTATTTTAAAAATAATATTTAAAAATTATTTTAATTATTTTAAACAAAAAACGTTAACTGTTGTCAATCAAATGGTGAATAAATTACTCAGTATGGTTCATATGTTTGTAAATATGACTGATGACGTCAGTGCCTCACCAGCCATTAACCTCACAGCACGTCACTGATTACAAGGTACTCATAATGACCAAGGGGGGTGTTGAAAGCAGTCTTCCATTCATCACCTTCTCTAATACGATGGGGTTTTGAGGAGACTGAGTGACAAAAAACTGAATTTGCTCAAGGTGGTTACCAGAAGAGATAAGAAGTATGGGTTTCGTACGGTGGATGATGAGCGAGAGATGATGTTCCCCCAAACCAGCAGCTTTAATAGGGGAGTTCAGGGGTTCTGTGGGCAAAGTAAGTTGTTTAACCAGGCTGTGATCAGTAAGACTGTTCGGCTCCGGAATCAATTAGGGCTTGGGAGTCCGTGACCTACGAGTTATAGCATAACTACCACTCATCCGTCATGCGTTTGTGTCTGAAAACAAACAGGCTCCATCAGCAGATGGATCAGATTTTTCTCTTCCTCGTCTGTCCCAACATATATAAACATTTAAAAAATGTGTTAATAACTTATGACTACGTTTAGAACTCACTCCTTTATGGTGTAATATCAACACCGTTTGTTTTTAGCTTTCGACGCTAATTCGCGTTAGCTTTAGCATTACATTACCAAAATTGATGAGCTTCAAAACAATGTAAGTTGTCGATTGAGGAATATAACATATTACACATGTCATATTACATATTTACAAATATATTTTACAACAGATACTTGATACTTTTTAATATACTTACATTTTTAAGTCCTCTTTCTTGCGCAACTGTCCGCCATTTTCGAATAATTCAAACGGAATGCATTCTGGAACATACGCAATGCATTCTGATTCGTACGCAGTGCATTCTGGACAATATTAGCCAGTCGAGTGAGCATCGATCCACACTGGTTTTTCGTAGAGACTTCTGGGAAATTTCGAGTGCACACGATTTTTTAACTGTATGTTCGAACACCCCTACAAAATGGCGACCGCACTATATAGTGCACTATATACGGGTGAGGGCAGTAATTTGGACACAGGGCCTGTCTCATCTGGTGCTGATTACCTGGATCAGGTGTGTTTCTGCAATAATAGTGACAATGGTAGCTTAATTGGAAAACATTAAGGACACTGGTCTTCAAGGTCTGGAGTTTCACACCTTTAGTCAAGACCGCATACTTTAACTCCTTTCAGTTAATATATTAAATAAAAAAGTAAAAAAATATTGACAATTGTATTTATTTTTGTTCTGTTTAACAGATGCATGTTTGCATCACATAATCTAAAGAACAGGACTAAACAGCGCAGAAGGTCATTTTGTATCAACATTAATCATGTGACTGAACTGATGTGACAAAAAATATATAAAATATACTGACTTTTCCATGTGAATTAAAATATATTTTAATTCACATGGAAAAGTCAGTTAATTGTAACCAATTCAGTATTTGCTTTGACACATTTGAGAAATCACACAAACATCTTTGCAGATTTCATGTCTTGATGGCTTTTCCATCAGACATTACTGCAATTACATCCTGTTTTCATGTGTACTACTTCAAATGTTGGGTTTTTGAGGTTTGCCACTTTAACTCAGACCCATCTGCATCCCTGTGTGCAAGCATATAAAACTACTAGAAACTACAGCCATTTATCTGCCATTTTTAAACATGAGTTCATTTGGCTCATCTGCAAGATTCAGTGCTTCACTAAATTTCATTTAGGCCAGAAATGATTGACTCAAAAAACGCAACAGTTTCAGAGAAACAGACATTTGTTTGATCTAATTTGTGTGTGAAAGTAACAAAGGCCTCCTGCATGAATTCATCAGAAGCTCAGAAACCACCAGTTCTGAGTGTCTGACCACAATGATACATGCATCTGATAAAACCTTAAAACATCAAACACACCAGGCAGACAAAGTCAGTTTTAGTAAAAAAATAAATAAATAAATAAACTCTCTCTAGGACTGCATTTGGTGTCTAACTCAACTGTCCTTTGACTGGGCCACAATTCAGTCACCAAAAACTCAATAAAAATAGTATTTGTGTGGAGTTTCTTTATAGACAGGAGGACTGGGGCTATGAACAAAACCGTTTCAGGTAGGTTATGTCATAGTGTGAGGCATGCAAGCATATTTACACAAAACCACAGTTTGTCTACTGCAAGATTTCAAAACAGAAATATGAAAGCAGCTCTTTGAGTCTGACCTGCAAAACACTGTTCTTGTTACACCTGAATATTTTCAGTAAAATAAAGCTCACATCTCCCATTGTGTACAAATATTGCACAAAATTGTTTACACACAACCACAAACGTAGATGTGATGCTTTAAAAATGTGTTTTATCAGTCAAATCCTGCTTATTTATATAGTTGATAGACAGTGAGGATGCTTGTCGATCTATGAAGATGTCTAGCATTGTGTAGTCTTAAAATAAATCAGATCAAATTTATCTGAAACAAAAAAAGAAAAACCTTTAAAAATCTTTACTTGACTAAAGCAGTTTCAAATATTTCCTTTCTGGAAATGTTCTATACATCTGGGGTGTATTGGACAGCAGAATATAAGCCAAAGGTTGAAGTATGAGATGAGTGGTGGATTTCTGGGGCGCCGTCCTAAAATTCAAAAGTTTCATTTTTTATCGTTATTGTGACAAAACAACGTTGAAAAAATGAAGATAATCACACACCTTAGGTTTCAGTAAAACACTGGACCAAATTCAGTTACAGTGGCTGTACAGTCACTTGATTTATAAATTACTCCGTGCTAAATATAATCTATAACTCCTAGTTCTATAAAAGAAACTGAAAAACTTTGAACAATAGCAAAAGAACAAGTTACCGGCGTTAGATGATGTGAGCTACACAGATTTACCACTGGAGGGGGACGAAGATTTGAATTGGTCTGCTTAGTGACACATTTTTTTCTGTGGTTTTTACGCTGGTTTGAAGTCACAACTAACCGTGAAAAGGTTTGGGTCTAAAATCAGAGCGCAAAACTGCAGAACCAAATGTAATGAACCTGGATGTTTCTTCTTATTCACAGATGAGAATCAGCATTTTGTGTTTTGGGCTGAACTCCATCAGTTTCATTAAATGCAAACCTCATTAAATACTACGAGTTGACAAATGAACTGTGAATCAAAATCAGATAACAGACTGAGATTGTTCTTATAAAAAAACACTTTTGGAGACACCTTGAACTGTTTTGACTGATAAAAAGTGAAAACTAACTCTTGCAAATATTGTTTTCTCAAAGAGATTTAAAGCATTTGAATGCAATCTATTTACACTAAGGGATTTACAAATATGAAAGACATAACTTCATTGGGAGTCATTCAGAAACAGATTATTTGCATGTTGTCTATTTTTAATATAATTAATATCTGCTTTCATAAAATAGATTTGTCACAGTATTTATTATATTTGAATAAAAACATAGCATCAACAGTGATAAAATACAGGATTGTGTCAGGAAGGGCAACCGATGTAAAACTCTCTGTTAAACAACCAATGAAAGCTGAATCACTGTGCAGACTAGTAAAGAGATTTGCCGAAAGGTGAGTGATAATAAGATCGTATCAACAGTACTTATACTTATATGTCTATATCTACCTATATATATATATATGTCTATATCTACCTATATATATATATATATATATATATATATATATATATATATATATATATATATATATATATATATATATATATATTTTATTTTTTTTTTTATTTTTTTTGCTTGACATGGTGGTCCATGTTTATTTCATCTGGATCTTACTGCATTGAAAAATTTAAAATTGAATACAATTTACAAATGAATATAGCTTGGTTAGAATAAAATGTATTTTTATGACAAAAAAAGAAATGTACACCAAACTATGAGGTAAAAAAATGAGAAAAAAAAACGAAAATTCCACTGAATTGTGTTCGATTTTGAAGAAAAAGCATTTAGCCACTAGATGTCACTGTGGTGAGGTGTTTCAAACGTTCAACAAGATTGACTCTTTTCAAACAGTTGTTTTGTTTTCGCCATCACAAATAACAACTAAAGGCCAGAGGAGCATCACATGACAAATGAAGACATGATGAGAGCCACTGAAGAGAACCCTTAAATGCTAAAACCTAGATGAGGTAGTTGCAGGCAGCCGTGAGCATGGAGAAAGCATGGTTTTGGACTGTGGGAGGAAAGTCAAAGTGCCCGGAGAAAACCCATGCATGGTTGAAAAGATTCAAACACCACACAGAATTGGCCCAGCAGTGATTTGAACCAGAGCCTTTTTCACTTTGAGGCTAGACTGCTAACCATACTGCCACTTACAGTATATACCAATTGAAATGTATTAATATTGTAAATTTTAGACAGAACATTTCTGTTTTATGTATCTAGATACTCGGCACAAAGAAACATTGACTTTTTTAGTAAGCTGAGTTTGCTGATTATCAGTGTGTGTGTTAAGCTACACAGGTAAGGTGAGTGCTGCACATCATTGTGGGTTTCCTGTATGTGTTTCTTTTTTTTGAAGATCTTAAGGTGGTAGAGGCCGTTTCCGTACTGTTGATTCTCTTAGAAAGCTAAACATTCAGGGCTGTCTTAAAATTGACAGAGATATAAAAAGAACAAAATTGCCATTGATGTTTTATTGAAGAAAATGTCAAATCTGACATTTCTGTCAGGGAAGTACAGGCTTCAATACAACAAAAAGCATAATTAGACTTTTTTCAATATTTGAGTCAAATTCAAGATGATAAATCTTTATTGTCATTACACAGTGATACTTCGTACAAAGTACAATGAAATTGGGAAACTGTCCCACATCAGTGCATTTAGAGAAAGAAAAAAAAAGAAATAACTATTTAAAAATAAAAATTCTTTTAAAAAAAACGAATTGTTAGAAATGACCTGGTGTTAATGTTTTGCATTATCTAAGGTTATTGCCCGGTTGTAAAAACTGTCCCCTTAGTCTATATGTCTGTGCTCTCACCACTCTGAATCTCCTGCCGGAGGGCAGCCACTCAAACACCTGTTGTCCTGGGTTTGTGCAGTCCATCAAGGTCATTAAGCAAGGTCATTGGATTTGTGGACAGAACAAGTCAATTTTTCAATAACAAAAAAGTTGGATTTCCTTATTTAGACCAAGTTTGTTCTCAAGAAGTAAAATTACAGTAATATATTGGGATAAAATGCATAAAAGTCTTTCATTCTCTAATCAAAACTGCATTTCTTTGCAGGTAAACTGTCTAAATAGTGAAAGGTAAATTTAAAATCAAGATGAATTAGATTTTATTTTACAATTACGATCCAGATGAGAGAATCTTTTACCACAGAACTTTTCACTTTTCTGCAGAAGTAAAGTCACTAATGTTCATTAACGAAAATGTTCTACAGCTTATGTATTGACAGTAGAATATGTACTAAAGTCAGAAGTCTGAGTTGTCCTCTTCCTCTGTAGATTCATAGATGACTGTTGGATTTCCAGAGCAGCATAGCACACATCTTCATCCTGGAATGAAACATTTTCATTTATTGAGAATAGTTTGAGTGTGATAAAAAGCATCAAAAGTCATGAGTTAAAGAAAGACAAACGGCTAACAAACAAACATGTCCTGATCATTGAGGGATGGTGGAGTTCAGAACATGAAGTGCTCCTCTGTCCCCCTTACCATGATGCAACAGAGAAGCACTGAAACACTGGTATGAGCTTTGAACATTGACGTTTGATCTTCATCTGCCTTTTGGTGAACCTGTTTTGTTAAGCTATGAAAAACGTTTTTCCCTTTTCTTTTTCCTTTTACATAGGACTAAAATTACAAAACCGTAGTAAACCAGCTCTGTGGCCTCGAAGGTGATAAGTTCAAAAACTCTAAAAATGGGTATCAGTGCTTGACCCTCAGCACTAAGTGATCGGATTGGGAGGGTTTAAGCCACCAATGGGTGTCCGAGCGCAGCTGTGTTTGTAGCTCACCACTCCCCAAGGAGATGGGTCAACAAATTTTACACACCTTGAACTAATGGGACTTTAAATTTAAACAGCTATTAAAAAGCTTGACTTATGATTCTAAAGTTGCAGGGTCATGTGTCAGAGTGTTTTTGGGAAAGACACTGAACCCCACATTGCTGCTGGTGGTCTGGCTAGCTGCACCTCGAACAATAGCTTTGTGTGAATGTAGATATGCATCATTGATTTGTTACTGCACGGCCTTAATGTAGGTAGAAAATCTACAGACCTATAATAAGCTAAAGTGCTGCTTACCCGTTCTTCAATGTGTCTTATCAGATTTCTCGTGTTTCCTTTTTTTCCAGAACTTTGAGTAGATGTAGCTGTAGAAATTAGAAAAACAAATCATTTTAAACTTCAAACATGTGTGATTTCTATTTAGGTGCAGCATCAAACTTTAAATTGATTAAACAATTGGAGGGATATAATTAGTAGATACCTGATTTCTGACAAATCATGTAAACCACAACAAAGAGAAGAGCGGAGAGAACAGAAACAGCCGGACACACAAAGAGGAGCAGCTTCCAGCACACATCCTCGTTCTGCTGACTGTCACTGGAGCAGTTATGAGGCCTGTTGAAATCTGGACAGAAAAACAAAAGCTGTTATCGTTTCATAAACAATTAAGGAACTTTTAAAAAAGTAATCTAAAGAAAGAGAACACATGTAGCCCTTAAAGGAAGAATTCCAAAGTGAAAAGAGAAAAAATAAATTCATTTTCTGAATGAGTTTAATCATTATGAGGTGTCATGAGGGTTGCTGGAGCCAGCAACAGTTGCGTGAAGATGGGGTACACCCTGGACAGGATGCCTCACTACACAACTACACACATTCACACTGAAGAGATCGGGGTTGGACTGTGGGGAATGATGTAGAGGACAAGGAGAACATGCAAACCCCACAAAATGGGGTCCAAGCCGACATACCACCCGGGGCCTTCTACATAATCATGTAGCTCCCTCCCCCAAAAAGATGCAAATCACATAATATTTTTGAGAGATTTTACTTTTTCTCCATGTGGCATAGTTTAACAAGAACCTTATCAGTGATTAGAAAACAAACTGTGAAGTTAATTGTTTTTAAATTAATTTCAATGAAATGTTTTGCTTACTTGACAGTCAGTAATGATTTCTAATTGCAACACAACTGGATCTTCCAGTGGTTGTAAAAGTCTTAACATTTGTCAACGTATTTTAAACATTTTGCTTCTTGTTTTTAAAGAGGTAGAGTTAAAAAGGAGATTTAATTAAACAATGAAAACACAAAGACTATTTAAGTTACATTTTTCTCACATCCCTAACCCTAAGCCCAGAGGCAGTTCTACACTAACTTACTCCTCGGGTGAGTACCCCCCCGCGCACACATACAAATTTCACTATATCCTTTTGTGTTCCCTATCTTTATTTGGCCATTTTAAACTAAAAATGCATGGGTTTTATAAATATTTCAAAGGTATCAAGCTCAGTTGCACAGGGGGCTTACATCTAAAACATGCTTTAGGTTGGGGGCCGAACAAGATAAACATTTACTGAACACACTGAAGCTTTTAAACCTTTTAAACCTTTAAAACTTAACTTTTTGAACATAAATATGAATGAAGACAGACAGGAATAAATAATCCAGAATAAATCAAGTTAAACCTTAAATAATGTACAGTATTTTGCTCTCCATACAAATATATTCCGTCAAAATTATAGAAATATGAACATGGAACAGAACAAAACAAACAAAGTCTGAAAATAGTAATAAGTAGAAATAACAAATCAAATTATTCTATTTTCTTTGCACTTTTTACAGTTTTTTAGAGCTGGACTCCTGGCATCAATTTTAGCACTGAGTTAATTTCTGCTTCACGTGTGATTTTTTTTAAAACCTGTTATTGTGAATATCATTTTAGGCATCATAAAACATTAAAAACTAAATCATAGAACTGATCACTGGGATTACTCCTATAATATTTGGCATTTTCCTTATTTTGTGCAACATCAACAGTAGTAATCCTCCAAAAACATTAATACTTTGCTACTTAATACTTTAGATTATTACTTTATAAACAAATGATCGATTGTTTATTTATGATTTCAAAAAGCACAGCAGTTTTACTGTCTGCATTACTTGCTGTCTTTATGTCAAATAGGTTACTAACACAAACGACAAGCAGATGTGAAAAATACATTATATGGAAAATAAAGACACGTAATAAATATTGTCTGCAATAGTTAACAAAGACTGACATTACTAGCATAAGCTGAGTAAACTAAAGGCACGTGATGATCCATGTGTTGAGCAATTGAGGCTGTGCTCACCTCGCAGCTTCCACCCACAACCCCTCACCTTGTCCTTTTAAGACAGGAGCGCGTGTAGCTGCGGGGGCGCCAATTCGCAGGTTTTAGGCCCATTAGAAAATCTGTGATATAGCAGATAATAGAAAACTAATAGTGGCACAATTTGTTTTTCTTCCAAGTACGGGGACACCGTCCACCTTTAAATTTGCGCCCAAGGCAATTGCCCGTATTGCCCATGCCTAAAACCGGAACTGCCTAAGCCCAATCAGCTCATAGTTTTCCATCCCAACATATTCAAGGTTCAGGCTGTTACGAAATTTATGTTAAATACATATCGCTAAATTGTATTGCTATTTACAAATAAATATTTGAATTTACATGGAATTGTGCCATTTTTTTGTTTCTTTCTTGATGCATTAAATATGTAATAAACACAAAAACAGTTTCACGAAAAGTCATTTGAGTAAAATACTTACAGATTGAAATTTTTCTGATGATACTGCTGTAATTATACAAACTCCTCACATTAACTTGTTTTTTGTCTTCCACCTTATTTTTTTCATTTGCACAGTAGTAAAATCCTTCATCAGAATAGGTGACATTGATGATTGTCAGGTCGTAGGAATCAGAGGAAATGTTCTTTGTCCATATAAACCGAGTTTTCTCAAACTTTTGTAAGAAGTCCTCTGCAGTTAGAACTAAAACAGGATGGTTCTCATTGAAACAGCTTCTGAACCACACCGTCATTCCTCCATCTCCCATTTTACAGTCACAATAGAGAGTGATGTTGTCTCCATATCTGACTGTCACCTCAGACACTGATGCAGAAGTCCAGTCAAAACTGCAGGAAACTGCTCCTGGAAGACAGATGCCATGAAAAAAAATATTTCTTTCACAATTTGAAATTGAAAATTTTGTAAAGTCATGTAAAATAATCGTGACCAACTATGAACGATAGTAAAAGAACAAGTTACCCCAGAGAAGAGGCAGAATGATGTGCAGAGGATCCATGAGTGATGTGGTCGTGAACAGTAAAGAGTACAAATGTTCCTCTCTGCAGATGTGTTCACAGCTTTGCATTGAAGATGTTGTGTGTTGCGTAGATTTTCCACTAAAGGGGACAAAGATTTTGATTGGTCTGCTAAGTGGAACATTTTTTTTCTGTGGTTTCTTAGCTGGTTTGAATCCAACACTAACAGTCTTGATCTTTATCAAGACGAGACTCCTTGACTATGTTAAAGCTGCAACATCGGCATTCCAGTGCAAAATTAAGAACTAATATTCAGTCCTGACAACTAGAAATTTTTGTTTTAGAACAAAGTTAGATAACTCATTTTGGTGAGCATCATGACATGTGACGTTGTCTGTTTGAAAATAAAAGTTTAAAATAACTTAATAGAAACTAGATTTGTTTTTTTTAATTAATACATTTGTTTCCTCAGTTTGGATAGATTTATTGACTGCTGTCTTTAATGTTTCTAAACCATAACCTTCTCTTTACATCAGATGAACATTTGTTTAGAAGTCTATTATTATTTTGACAGATGAAACCTCAAATTTCAAACCCATCAAAGTGTCTTTCTTATTGTTTTCTCTGTTAGATTTTAAGCACCATTGATTTTATTTATTGTGATTTAGTAACACAATGCCTTTTCTGGGCATTTGTTGAAATTATAATAAATGTGTATGTGTATTCTCAAAAAGAAAACAATTTGAACAGAGTTAAACCAAATAATTACAGAACGGCTGTTAATAGTGCTTTTAGATCCCATGGTGGTTCATGTTTCTCTCTGAGTTGCCTTTGTAATAGTGAGGATAAAACCAAATCTTACAAAACTGGGGTATATTTAATTTTGTTGTTGTAATAACACTCTCTGGGTCAGGGGTGTCAAACTCATTTTCACCGAGGGCCACATCAGTATAGTGGCTGTCCTTAAAGGGCCAGATACAACTTATACATGTAACTAAATGTAATGAAAAATTAATGTAACTACTCCTTAATGTTAAATAACTCATTATTTAATTATTATAACTTTTTAAAGTGACAATTACAGTTGCATAGAAAACTTATGTTTGCTTGCTACTCTAGCATTAATCCTTTTAAATTTGATTCTGTCAGGTGTTTAAGTCCTAATGTTTAGTTGCCCAATCCGATATTTCAAGTCCAATTCCCCCTAGATATGAACAAATTCACAGCACTTTTTATTTTAAGAAATTAAAAACTTTTATGCTGTCGCGGGCCACATAAAATGACATGGCGGGCCGCATTTGGCCCGCGGGCTTCGAGTTTGACACATGCTTTAGGTGAAGCTATGGTGCAATTTTAATAAGGAAGATTTTCCTAATTTCTTGAAAATCAGGAGTGCAGTTTCCTCTCTTTATACGTCTCTTTTTGTAACACCTTCATTCTGAACCAGTATCTAAATAGCCCACCTTTCTTGTCAGCTAATCAAAATCGTATTTATCATATTTGAACATTAACATATTAGAACTTTTGCAGTACTGAATGCACAAAATATACACAACTGAAATGTGTGTCCAGCCAAGATGCAGGTTTGCATCACAGTGACTTTGCATCTAAAGAGCAGCAACATTAATCACATATGACTGGATACTATTCTAGGATATTGTTCTAATTAACTTAATTCACTTAATTTGAACAGATTTCCTTCACTGTTTTGAAACCTTTGGGAAATATCACACAAACATGTTTGCAGATTTTATGTCTTGATGGTGTTTTGTCACACACCTCTACAAAAACATCTGGTCTGCATGTGTGCTACTGCAACTATTAGGTTTTGGAGGTTTGCCACTTTAGCTCAGACCCCTCTACATCACTTTGTGCAAACATGGCCTATAGAAACTACAGCCATTTATCTTTTCATTTTGGTTAAATTGGCTTACCTATAATACCTTGTTTAAATCCTTTCACACCATATGTTGCTAATTTGCAACTTACCATTAAATCCATGACTCACCTAATTTAGTATCACCTTGAAAAGACTGAAGAATAGTTTTTATATAACTGAAAGACAAATGAAGCATGAAGTGGTTTAATATAGTTTATCTTTGTTTAGTTTTGTGGCAAAATCTGTGGGAAAATGTGTGGTGTGGTTTAAAATATTTATCTAAATAATAACATGAGCTATTAAAACTATTTTTCAAATGTAATCTATATAGTCCATCCAAATAAGACATTTTTATACCTCCATATGCCAACATTACATTCTCTTTTTGTGCCACTATAAGGAAATATTGCAATTTGTTGGGAGTCAAAGTGCCTGTTCAGCACATCCATCACCTGGATTTAATATGTACATCCCCATTAAACAGTAAATTATCATGTTGATTTTGTAAAACTGCCACCTTGGAAAGATGAGGAGCTTTTGTTACTGAGTTTCGAAGACATGATTTATAATATTTCATGCTTTTATTGTGAGCAGCAAGTTAGTGTGGTGACCCTGCATTACCGGTAATTGTGAAAAAAGGCAAATAAATGTAAAAAAAAAAAAAAAAAAGAACTAATAACCATGAAATATTTAATGCTACAGAATAACTTGTTCTTCAGTGTAAAAAAAAGCTTGAAATGACAAGGATTCATGGGATAGAAAACATCCCTCATCTCAGTTTGACTTTTTCTCAAGGTCAGCATCCATCGCTTTTCATGTTTGCCTCATCTGCTATTTTCACAAGGGGGATCAGTCTGTAGTAGAGACACATTCTGTCCTCGTGGCCCGCCCCCTCAAGAAAAACAAAACAACGCCCCAGCGGCTCTGCAGTGACTACGTCACAGTGCAGCTGTGAACATATGAGGGAATCTGCCCAAAAATCAGGGTCTGGGTGACTCCTGCTTCGTTCATGCAGAGCCCAGTTTAAACAAATCCAGACACACATGAACTAATGGAGCCACGACACGAGGATTTATCCACCCACAAATGCACACAAACACTCAGTCATGCTGCGTTCCAGAAAGAGGGGTCACAGCCACTCGTGCTGAATGACTGCCAGGCAGAGTGGAGTAGAGGAGATGAGGGGAATCCAAACTCTTCCTGTCCTTTTTCCCTCTCTTTTCTTTCATGCGCTCTCTCTTCCCGTCTGGGCCGCACATTCAGCAGTTGCACATGAGGTTCATCAGGTTTTTACTTCAACACCTCTTAACATACGGACAGCTTATGTACTATCCAGAGTTTCTGTCAGTGCTGGACTTGGGTTTCAGGAAGAAGAAATGAACCTTCATGTGGATTTTGTCATAGGTAGTATACCGGTTACTGAAAAATGGCTCAGTCAAATCCAACCACACCAAAAGAACTATACTATCATCCAGCAAATGAAAATGTTTTGTGTTGAAGGAAGCCCGTGGACGTTTCTGTGGATTTAATGTTTGAGCCTTCAGTTCTTAGGTGACCTTTAGCTAATTTCACATCGCCCTTGGCAATGGCTGTCCAGTTGACCACTTCCAATGAAAAGTCTGTGTAAACACGTCAATGCGCGTTTTGGGTGTCTGCGTTTAAAACCCTTATGTTCACTCATCGCTTCGCCCATTTTTGTTTTTGGCCTCTACCGACAAAACGCCCATTGAAAGTTAAACCAGATTGAACTGTAACCAATTGGGGACTCAGATTTGGTAGTATTGTTTGGATGGTGTCCCTTTGAACCTGTTTTTACACATTTTCCTGAAGAAGTGCAGTCTGACAGTCCTTTAGGTCTGAGCATGTTAGCAGATCTGTAGAAAGCCGGAGTTTTGGACATACAAAGTTCAGCCTACATTTACAACAGGGCAGTAGTGAAGCAGAACAGGCTGTGATTACAGAGGTTGCTGCGCATTGCAGGGAGCATGTGGCCCGCCCAGCGAATTTTCTGTTTTTAACCCTTATGCTATCCTAGGCACTTTAACATTGGGAGTGACCCCATACAAGTGCACTGAACCTTTTTTCTTCAATGATTTGTGATCTTCACTGATGTCCATGGATTACATGAAATCCTCTACACCTTTATCCACCTTTGTCATGGTAGGGATAACACGTCAATGTAAGGGTGGGGTCAAGCATTCATGCATTCAAGCATTTCTATCAAAAACAGCCCACCAGCCAACCGCCTGGGTGCCAGTGTAGTGAGCAGTGAACTGCTCCAACCCCTTGCGCCCTGTGACAGGCTGGCGACCTTTATAGGGTCCACCCCACCTTTGCCCAACAGTAGCCAGGACAGGCTCCGGCAACCTTGCAGCTCAGAAATGGCTACAGCAGATCAAGAAAATGGATGCAAGTTCAGGTCGACAAACAGTCACATCAATCCTCTATGTTGCATTTGTATTCTACCTACTGGTTGAATAACTTAAAACGTCACATGGCTAAAGCTGGATTCCTGATTGGCTCAGAAAGCGCTGCATTGAGTGTGAATGCAGCTTCAGCAGGAAATGAAACATGAAGAAGAGACCCTGGAGAAGTTGAACAATTTAGACTTTGAACTTTAAAAAAATAAAACTTTTGGCTCATTAATCTGGAAAAAAAGAAGCACTAAGAGGTGAACTTACCCTTTGAAATGATGCATTGCTTAACTTATCATGACAATCAGCATATATACCACTCTCCTCAGCTGCAGCACAATGAGGTCGGTGCAGGTTCTGTAGCTCTTACCATGACAATGGGCCGCACCTCAAATAGTCCGCATTTTGAGAAAAATGATTTCAAAATCAAAAATAGTAAGATAAAAGTACTAATAATTGATTCAATATTTAATTATTTCGTTAGTGACTGTGGTATAAGCTGGATACTACCCTTCAAGGTGTCTAGTATCAGATATAAATGGAACTTGTAGAAAAAAACGTCTGACACAATCAGTAAACGGTGTCCATTCTGTTGATGGACACCTCATCTGGCATTATCCCTTACATGAAAGATTTTTGATTAAAAATGAGATTAGTGGGATTTAAAAAATAATAATGCACTTTTTGTTTGTAAGTAATTCATTGCAATTAATGCGATAACTTGACACCTTGATTTGCTGGGGTGAATCCTGAAGGAATGTGTTGAAAGGTGACACCAACATTTAAGTACAGTAGATCAAACTTATCTGCTTTCTCCATCCGCCTGCATGATTCAATCTGCAGTTGTTTGAGGGGCTGTTGTTGTTGTTGTGGGTTTCCTGTGAGCTTTACACGCCAAAAAATTTCCATCTGGTTTGACTTTGCACTTTTTGCAAACCTGACGTTAGAATATCTTTAAATAAACAACTACAAGGAAAGAGACTTGTCTTTTTTTTCTGGTTTAGTTCAGAATTTGTTCTTTACAAAAATCAGCACCAAAAGAACACTTTGATGAGCTAGAAGGAGGAACTGAAAGTTTTTCTGGTTTATATAAAAAAAAAAATTACGTTATTAAAGAAAAAGGACATTTTAATTGTATCCATTTAAAATAAAGTTGGATAGTAAAATATGTAGAATACTCAGTGGCGTCTTTGTTAACCTGATCTTTCCTTCTATAGAACTCACAGAGACTTTGCACTTATCTGTGTGTTGAATCAGCTCGCATGTGAAACTGTTACCGCTGGGTAAGGGGCTGCATATGTCTGTGGGCTTCCTGCCTACAGAAGTTTATTTAGGCCAGTTTTACCATCATTTATTTGTACAAAATCAATTCTAAACAGGCGAAAAACGTGTTTTTTGCTGGTGAATGTTCAATTAGGAAGAACTGTTTTCAGTGAGACTACCGCTATCTACAAGTTGAACCTGTCTGCGTCATTTGGTCTTTGTGTGGCTCAGCTTGTCATTATGGGTTACGTGTTAACTCACACTGTGGCTGAGCCTTATTTACTGTCATCTTAAGTTTCTCTAGCTTCCTGGAAATGTCTGGTTGAAGTAACTAACACCAACAAAAAGGACTTTTAGTTTCTTGAAACAATGTTTTAGAACTTTTGTTTTGTTTCTTTAAATGAAGACCTGACTGCAAAGAGTGAAAAAGCAAAAGCCCAAAAACAAGGCAAAAAAAGAAACCAACCCAGATATCTTGATATCTTGAACTGTTTTAACAGATAAAATCTGAAAACTCAAACCCTCCATAGTGTCTTACATATTGTGTTGTCAGTTTAATGAAATGGATCTGAATGCAATCTATTTACTGCTGCAAACACTAAAGGATTCCATTGGCGGTCCTTCAGAAACAAAACTTATTTGCGTAGTTCTCCTATCTTAAAGTATTTGGTAGATGTAACACTGCATTCATAAAACAGATTTGTCACTGGTGAATCAAAATCATTTTATTTAAATAAAGACAGAGTGTCAACATTGCTTTATTTTGTTTTTTAAGTTTACATGCTCCTTTACATTTGTCTCCTCTACATTTTCCTGCACTTGGCACTGTTACTGGATTCAAAAAGTATTCCTCTGCTCTTTATTTTATATTCCTTTCTGATTTTTTTTCATCTACAGCAAAAAGATTAAATGAAAACAGTTAACGACTGATAACAATGTAAAGAAATAATGTGTCATCTTAAGTCATGTGGTAAGCAAAGAAGAGAAGAAGACCTGTCAGAGGAATTCACACAGTTTCAGCTTGAACAAACCTTGAAGGTTAACAAGGGCCCTCACTGGGTGATGTTATTTGCTCCCCATTGATACCAGTACAAATATACATTTTATATATATATATATATATATATATATATATATAGATATATACACACACATAGTTCAGGTTTATCAATTACTTCGATACAAGTGTATAAAATCGTGCACCCAGCCATTCAGTCTTCCATTAACATTTGTGAAGAAATGGATCATTTTCAGTTGCGTGGTGTTTATTGCTGTACTCCACAGTTGTTCCAACAGAAAAGACTGCAATAAACGTCCGAAAAGCTTTTGAAACCAGTTTGCTTTTGGTGAAATGTATAGACTTTTCAGCAGAAACAATGAAAAATTCCTTTCCACCTTTGGCCATTTAAGGAGACTGACACATTAGGTACAAACAATTTGCTTCAAATTAGAAAACAGTAATGAAATTTAAAATTTTCAAGTGTATTGTAATACAAAAAAAATGATAACAAAATATACATGTATATCTGTAAAAAGAGCTTTGTTAGTTTTCCTATTGTGGACTCATATGTGGAGAATGATCTACAGCTGAGATGTAGTAATAGCAGAATACATGCCAGAAGTCTGAGTTGTCCTCTTCCTTTTTGGTTTCAGTGATGGTTGTTGGAATTCCAGGGCAGCATAGCACACATCTTCATCCTGGAATCAAACACTTTCATTTGTTGAGGACCTTTATGTTTGTTAAAGAGCAAAAGTAATAGTAACAATGAATCAGTTCCTGAAGAGGAAGCATTTGAGGGTTGTTAATACATACATACATACATACATACATACATACATACACATATATATATATATATATATATATATATATATATATATATATATATATATATATATATATATATATATACTGGAAACATCTCGTTTACTTTACCACAGTGCTCCAAAATACTGATGCTCCTTACCTGTTCTTGATTATGTCTCATCAAATATCTTGTGTTTTGTTTCTTATCAGTATTTTGAGAAGATTTTGCTGCAGAATACAAAAAAAAAACATTTTAAACATCAAAAATATGTATGGACACAACATCAAGCTTTAAAACCATGAAATACTTAAAGACCCTCTCAGAAGAAAACTTTGTTTTAACATGTTCTTGTGGCATCTTGCTCATAATGGGGGACATCGATAAAGACAATTAAGCTTAAAATTGTATTTTGGAAGTATTTATTTATTTATATTGTTGTGAAGAGCAGACACAAAACTGCAATTGGAAAGAGCTTGTTGGTGTGACGTAGAAGCTACGGCAAGCCACAGGCTCCTTGCTCCGCTCCATTCTGATGCCTCTTGTAGGCGACTAGATTCATTCGTTTTCATTTTCCTCGTCTGAGCTGACATCTGGGAAAAAACTGTACGGCTAGATAGCTCCAATATTGTTTGCAGTTTTTGTTGCACTGCTTATGTTAGGTTGGGGGTGTGAGGGAAGCTAGATGGAGAGCATGTAATAAGATGGATGATGGTGAGTAAGAGTAGGTTTACTCCTCGCCAACAGTCCCACTCACAGCTCATAGGTATATTTTCTAATGAAAAACTGCCACTCTGCAGAAACTATAGAAAACAACACAGTTTTACAGATTTTTAAAAAACAAACAAACAAAATAACGCCAATCATAATCAAATGACATCTGGGAACAACTGGGTTTGAAAAGATGATCAAAGTGGGATTTTAAAGTGATAAACTGAGGAAAGTAATTAACAAATACCTGTTTTCTGACAGATCCTGTATACCAGAACTGAGAGACAGGCGGAGAGAACAGAAACAGCCGGACACACAGAGAAGAGCAGCTTCCAGCACACATCATCATTCTGCTGACTGTCACTGGTACAGTTATGAGGCCTGTTGGTATCTGGATAAAAAAATAAAAAGCAATAAGCCTTCATTAACCTCTTGTGTTCAGGGCTTTTCCTTTATGTAAACTGCTCAGTGCTGCAGAAACTGATCCTGCAATAATTGTTAAATTATTACAATTATTATAATTGTTACGTTTTTTTTTTTTAAGATCTTAAAGAAACACAAGTCAAATTTTCTCCCAGATGCTAACCCCCTTGAGCCCATATTGCCACATACCAATATAATTAAATAAAATATGTAGACATCGTTTTTTTAATAAAAGTACAAATTACATAAAAAAATATTTGAAATGAAATGTCCAGATTGTTACAAAACATGTGAAAAAATATTGACATTATAATTCTGATATTTAATACTGAAAATATGATTTTATTGCAACAACTTAACAAAGTATTTAATTAGCAAATAACTTAATCCCAACTGCAGAAGTCATTTGGTTAAAATACTTACTGATAGAGACTTTTCTTATAATGTTGCTGTAGTTATACCATATCTTCTCACCAATGTGTTCTTTGTCTTCCACCGTCTTCCCTTCAGTTCCACAATAGTAGAAACCTTCATCAGAATAGGTGACATTGATGATCGTCAGGTCGTAGGAATCAGAGGAAATGTTCTTTGTCAATCGAAACTGAGTTTTCTCTAAGTTTTGCGTGTAATTCAATGCATTTAGAGCAAGAATGGGGTGGTTCTCGTGGAAACAGTTTCTGAACCACACAGTCGATCCTCCTTTTGTCATTTTACAGTCACAATAGAGAGTGATGTTGTCTCCATGTCTGACTGTCACCTCAGACACTGATCAAGAAGTCCAGTTAAAACTGCAGGAAACTGCTCCTGGAAGACAGATTCATAAATTATTTTCACAGTTTCAAAATAAAGCTCTGTAAAGTCCTTAAAAAGAGTAACTCTGACCAAATTTGAATGCAAGTATAGTAGATTACCCCAGAGAAAAGGCAGAATGATGTACAGAGGATCCATGAGTGTTAATATTCGTTATTACAGATGCAGTCACAGCTTTATCTTCAACATGTTGCGAGTGACACAGATGTACCACGAAGGAGGATGAAGCTTTTGATTGGTTTGCTTGGTGGAACATTTTGCTTTGTGGTTTTTACACTACTTTCAGTTTGCAAATAAAAGGTCTAAAACTGGAATGAAGACAACAAACCTGTCTGTTCCTTTATCACAGATAAGACTTTTGAGTTCGGTCCAAATTCTACTACTATAGACACAAAATTCAGAACAAATTGTTGGTCCTGAAAGTTAGACAATGTTATTGTTGAAAAAATCTTATAACTCATGTTGGTAAACCTCATACTGTCCTTGTGAAATTACGTTTGAAATCAAATTTTCTTTAAATTTTTGTTGCCGTTGTACAAAAAGTTCTCTGCACTAATTTGATCACAGTCTCATGAAAATATAGTAGCGGACTGAGTTAGGATGGGGGGCTGCTGGAGTGCCGCTATTCTATGTATTAGAGCTCCATGAACGCACCAGGCCGCGTGTGGGAGGAGCTACCAGCTAATGTTTTTAGCCTGATGGCTACATGGAGCGGTGTCTGTGTTTGACTCATTTACAATGTATGGAAGAATGCAGGGAGAATGTTCACAGATCAGGTTTTAATTTTGAAGAGTTCTACATGGCAATCCTGTTTCCATCTTTGAGTTTATGACATCATCCCAGAGAGAGTCTCAGCTTCAGCTCCTTTGATGATAGTCGCTTCAGCGGTTTTTCCTTCCCTCTCTGAATCGAATCTAAAGGCACCCTATGATCCAGGTGTTGCGCAATAGAGGCTGTGCTCCATGCGCAGTTTCACCTTGCAGCCTGTTCCCACTACCCCTCCCCTTTTCCTTCTCAAAGACAGCTGCAGAGATGACAATTCACAGGTTTCATACTGTTACAAACTCTGTGATATAACAAATAGTAGTAAACCAGAAGTGGCATATATTTTTTTTCCAAGCACTTTGCCACTGTCGCCACCGCCCCCCGTTAAGTTTGTGCCCTGGGCGATTGCCCGTATGGCCTGTGCCCAAAACAGCTACTAGTGCACGCCCCCCCTGGCATTGCATCGCGCCCGCCCCACTATTTGAGAAGCACTAGTCTATACTAAAAGTGAGGTGATGTACAGTTTGTGTAAATCTTAGCAAGTGTGTAGATTTGAATAAAATCACAACCAAACATCAGGTATGCATTGCGTTTCCTACAATGACAAATTTATTAATAGAAAAGTTTGAAGTGTTGTTTATCTGTTGCATCTAGTCCAAAAACATAAAGTGGGTCTTACTTTTGTGATGATCAGACCAAATTTAAGCACTTTGTGGTCATTTTACTGTATCTGCCCTATCCAATATGGCGTCGCTCTTTCTGTACATTGGGCAATGGTAACAGGCTATCGAGCATCTCTAACCTTTAGAACCATTATATAATTAATTGTTTTAATGTGACTTAAGGGACTGCTTTCCCTAGTTGTTGTACAATGTCTGTGTTGGGGACTATTATTTATAATATCATTTATTTTATGTAAAAGATTTTGAGGTGTTTTGCAACAGGAAAAGTGCTTATAAATAAAGTTCAATTTAAATTAGAATAAAACATCACACTACATTGGACAACATAGTTCATGATGTCACTAAATGGAGCAGTCAGGCTGCAGCTACGGGCCCTGAAAACAAAAACAATCAAGACAGACAAAGAAAAAAAAACCCCACAGAAAACCACATGGTCTGTCTCTGACAGAAATAACGCACACACTACACAGAACAGCTTAACTTAGCTTAGAATTCTTAAATGTTCTGTAAATCTGTTTGATAGATACCGATGTGACTGACTTAAAACCTCCATGACTAACTAAAATTTTGATCCATCCGCACCTTGAACTTGTTTCAGTTCTGGAGGAAATCACAGGTTCTTCTCCAATTTTGTGTATTTTTAGTAAAACCTGTTTATTCTGAACAAATACTTATCGCGTCACATGATACTATGAGCACATTTTGGAAAACTTTTACATGTGAAATTATCTAATTAAAATTTTCCTGAAAATATTAACTTTTTGATGTGGCTCAAACAAAGGATTGACATTAAAAGTCAATTTAAGACACACATAAGCTTTAGTTTTGGTTTAGACAAGGTTTTTGTTATGTATTGTACTTACTTTCCTTGTTTCTATGTAATTTAGGGATATGTCTGTGACATGAACATTCAGCACAGTCAGGAATTAAACAGCACCCATTGATATATCCTGCCATTTTCCATATGGCATTCTCTTTCTCTGCCACTAGATGGAAATATTGCATTTTGTTGAGAGCCATGGAGCCAAAGTGCCTGTTCAGCACATCCATCACCCTGATTCACGGGGAACATCTCCATTAAACAGTGAACACTGTTGTCTTCTGCCCTGTGGTGACTGCTTTATATTCCTACTATCTGGCCAGTAAACCTTAATTATCTACAACAAGGAAAATATTACAGTGTCATATCTTGTGAGAATAAATCCCTTTGTAAGGAATAACTCTTGATTTTGAATCACCCATGGCAAAAAAAGGTCTATTTATATGTACTACGAGTATATTAAGTCTTATGTAAAATTGAGGCACAATACTTTTTTAACATACTATTATAAACTTAAATTGTTCCAGTTTAGTCAGAAGTATTCAGTACGTATACTTCCTACACTCCATGTACATGGTCTATTTGCTATACTTACACTTAAATATCCTTAACAATAAAATATACTTCAGGGTTATTACTTTTTGCTATAAAGGTAAACCTAAAGAAATAAACATTTTTTTGAAATTTTTTTTCCTTTTTGGGGTTTTTCTATGAGTTTTAGGGTTTGTAACCCTAGATTTCAGATAATCTTTTAGATATTTTTAAACCATGTGTTGAGGTTATTTTTAAAAAGAAAAAAGTTTTTGTACCAATTACAAAAAATGTTACAGTGGTCAAATTACAATAGTTAGTGATGAGAAAATAGTCTGAAATATTCTAATTAAAGATTACGGCTTGAGGAGCATAGTTACAATTTAAAATCATGGTTATTGATAATAGATTTAATGGAGGGAAAGAATTGACAAATATATAATAAGTTTATGAATTTTGTAATATGAGTCAAGCTAATCTATAACATTTATCTCCATGATAATGATTGTATTATTTGACTAATTTTAAGCTTTTGGATACTTCAGTTAAAACGATAATTAGTTAACTTCATAAGGGTTTTAGTAATCTTATTAGAAGTAGTCAGATTGTTTTCATATAAGATAATTAGCAAAACGCAAGAACAAGCAATAAGGAGTTTAGAAAAATAAATTTCATTAACATAAGGCAGCAAGAATCACAATCTGTAAGTTTATGTAAAGCAGTATATTCTTGTTTATGTGCTCAGTTTATTTAGAAAATGTTTTAATTTTATTGTGATTTAGTTATAAAACATTCTAAGTCTGGAAACCTAATTGATTTTTTATGACTTTGTTATGTTTAATGTAAAAACGGCAAATTATACCTCAAAGCTTAAGTCTTTAAAGGTGGTGCAGCTTTTTAGAAGTAAAAATATGCATTTTTCACAACTTTATATTTTTTTAAAGTAAGGTCACTATGGTAACATCATATATTGAGATCGGGATCTTGGTCAAAAGGCATCTGAAATAGCTCAAGAGGTTAAACCAAAACAGTTAACAACTAACAATCAGTCATAAAACCATTTACCTAATTCATTTGCAAACTCATAGCTTGGCTCAAGTAGCAAAAAATGTACATAAACATCTATAAGTTTTAATTTGATCTTTTTATTCTCTTAAGCATCATTCACTCATCTCATTTAAAGGATCGACAATTCTTGTATTCTGCATTGCTGTGAACTGTGTTCTTCAAGGTTTCTTGACAATGGCTTGAAGAAGCTTCTTATTATTTTGGGCTTCAGAAAGGTTTTTGCCACAGAGAGCTTCACCTCAATAGATGACAAAGATAAATGTTTCATGGTCAAGGTTTACTCTGACCATGAATTTTTGCAGCTAAATGAATTCTCCATCATTTTTGAAGGGCTGAGCATAGTGACATCAATTAGACTTTTGGTGCATAATTTCAAAAAAGGTAGGTTGGCAATGTCAGTTTTCTCTTTCACAAAGTAATTATTTTAAAATGAAATGGTTTGTTTTGTGCAATCAAGGCTGTTCCACTGCCTCAGTGCTCTAATATTACACTTACTTCTCAGGAAAACTTTTTTTTAATGCATCTCAGCAGGCGTGTTTACACAACTAGAACAGTTGCTTGGAAAAACAACATTATTCCGTTTTACATTTCCTTAAACTTTGAAATCAAATGTCTTGCAAAAAATTGCTGCTTTTATTATGCAATGCTTTTTTGAGTTACGAGGTTAAAAATTGAATATTAGAGGCAACATTTTATTCATTGATAAGGTTTTCAGCAAAATGAGGCAAACACATTGTTAGATAAAAAGATGTTTTAGGAACCAAGGAATAGTCGAAAATATACTAAATGAAACTGTCTTCTATTATCTATAACCTTAATTCACCCATTTTATTGCATTTTTAAAGAACCTATCGGTTCGGTCGGTGTTTTTTTTTCTTGTATCTACACATTGTATCACAGTGTTGAGATACGACTTTTTTTGTCACCAATCACCCTCACCCTACCCACCTATTGTAACCATCTTTACCCATCCTAAGAAAAAGGTGCGCAGTCGCTGCAGCTGCCTCAGTAAAACTCGAACTGTATGTGTATTTGTTGTATGTCTGATCTTGTTCGGGTTGCACTGGAAGCAATTTCGTATGTCGGTGTAAAAGCTGTGCGTATGACAATAAAAGAATTCTGATTCTGATTCTGATGTTATACCATATCAAATTTGGGAGCTTTCAAGTGTATTCTAATGTTAATTCCTCATGAAAAACAACCCCAAAGCAATATTTTGCTTCATTCACACATCTCAAAGTGTTCCTCTAAAAACTTGTTCTCTGAGCAACCAGCCTCTCCCAATGCACGAAACCGAGCAGGTTCTCATATTGTGACGTCACAAAGTGAGAACAGCTCTTTCCAGCATCTCCCCCAGGCTAACACACCCACTTTCTCTACGGAGCTAGCGATGATTGGCTAAAACACTTTCATTTTCTATGCACAATATCCATATCCATCTTTGCAAAAGTTGGATGTTGTTTGTTTTCGTGGGCGAAACGAAGACACGCTGCCGAGGTCAACTCTAGGTTGAGGTCATGAAATGGGCGGCTCCCACACGGACTGAAAGGCGGTGCCTCAGAGATCAAGTCGTCTTGCTTCCAGGTTGGAAAATGAACAAATAACTCAGATTTCATTAAAAATGTGATTAGGAATTTAGTGTGCCAAAGGTAATATATTATGATTATATATGGATATAGTTTACTCTAAAAAGCTTAAGAATAGCATGATATAGGCCCTTTAAATCCTAAAAATGCAGAAATGCCAGGTTTTATCATTATATCTAGATTAATTCTGCAAGACTGGCCTGTTTTTTTTTAAAGTTCATTTACATTTTGAAATAAAATAAGCTTCTAGAAAATGTATTCTGCTTAGGAGGAAATTATTTTGCAAAAATGCATCTAATTTGTCAAAACTACTTTATTAAAATACAATTATCACCCAATTTTCATATGATTTGTTGGCTTTGGGCCATATTTCTAAAATAGCATTGAGTAATTCTTCCATTCTCCGTTGATTTTTAAAACGCTTTTTCTTCCATCATCATCATCATAATCTGATGACAGAAATGTCCCGCCTCTGAGGAAATCGTCATGCTCGTTTCCTAAATCTGCCACCTTAGACAGATAGGGAGCTAATTTGCATTTGTTGCAGTGTTAGGAAGACAGGTTCCATTATTATTTCATGATTCTAATCTGCAGCAAGCTGAATTGTGGTGACCCTGTACAAATAGTAAACAAAACCATAAAATATTTAATGCTACAGAATAATTTGTTCTTCAGTGTAAAAAATGCATGAAATGACAAGGATTCATGGGAAAAAAAACATCCCTCATCTCTTTTTGACTTTTTCTCAAGGTCAGCATCCCAAGCTTTTCATGTTTGCCTCATCTGCTAAAGACACATTTTCACAAGGGGGATCAGTCTGTAGTAGAGACACATTCTGTCCTCGTGGCCCGCCCCCTCAAAAAAAAAAAAAAAAAACGCCCCAGTGGCTCTGCAGTGACTACGTCACAGTGCAGCTGTGAACATATGAGGGAATCTGCCCAAAAATCAGGGTCTGGGTGACTCCTGCTTCGTTCATGCAGAGCCCAGTTTAAACAAATCCAGACACACATGAACTAATGGAGCCACGACACGAGGATTTATCCACCCACAAATGCACACAAACACTCAGTCATGCTGCGTTCCAGAAAGAGGGGTCACAGCTACTCGTGCTGAATGACTGCCAGGCAGAGTGGAGTAGAGGAGATGAGGGGAATCCAAACTCTTCCTGTCCTTTTTCCCTCTCTTTCCCTTCATGCGCTCCCTCTTCCCCTCTCGGCTGTTTGCTCTTCAGCCATAAGTGACCCTCGTTTTTCACCCATTAGCCTTTTTGACATTGGGTAGTTCACACTCTTTACGATGATTGTGGACGCTTAGCTGATCCGGTCGGGGATGCATGTTCAGCAGTTTTGTTGTGATGTCACATACAGCAGCAACACTAGAGTGAATCTCTGTAACCTCTGCCTATAACTTTGGTGGCTATCATAGCATATAGTTATCTTTTGTCTTCACTTGTAACATTGCAAAAACACTTTTGATGACTAACACATTTGTATATAATGTCCCACTCAGATTACCTTTTGATCTCTTGTTAAAGCATTCCCTGTCCTCTTTTCATTATGATGATGCAGTTTTTAACCCAAAATCAGCGCAGCAGTTCATTTGAAACTTGCCTCTCAGTTAAAGGCAGGACTATGGGTGCGGAGTAAGCCTGCTCCCGTTTCCCATCATTTCTTTACACGCTCTCCCCCTGGCGTACAGCCCCCCCCCCCCCCAACCTAACATTACAGGTGCAAAAAAAAGATGAGCAATGTTGAAGCTATCTAGCTGAGTGATGAGAAATTAAGACTCACTTGCATCTATTTGTCTGGTAGCGGCATGGCATGGAGAGGAGCAGGCTGTGCCACCGATTGCAGCTTTTTCCAACTGCATTTTTTGCCTGCACCTAATTGACAGCGATTTGAATAAAGGAATACTCCAAAATGCAATTTTCTTTATGTCCTCCATCATCAGAAAAACGCTACAAGAACATGTTAAAAACACCCAAAACCAGGATTTTCTTTGGAGTGGGTCTTTAAACTTATATTATTTTGCCATTGAAAAACGTTTTTGATAATTTTTCTTGCAAGACAGAAGATAAAACACTTTTTCCTGAAATAGAATATAGAAAGACTTTATTAATCCCATGATGGGGAAATTCCTTTTGTCAGCGGCAGCACAGAAAGAAGACATCCGAAAAACAGCAAAGTGACATACAGCAAGTAGTGCAAAGTGACCAAGTAAAGTAAAGTGACCAGTAATAAAGTGACCAATAGTTTTTCGGTTTAACTGTGCAGTATTCAAGTGAAATTAGATAAAAATAATGAATAGGTAAAGTACACACCAAAAAAACAGCCATTATAAGAACAAAAAAACAACTGAGAAACAACAACTGCGACAATAAGTATATAAATAAAAGAATGAATGAATGAATTAATGAATGAATGAATGAAAAAGGAACACTGCGTGGTTACGTAGTGTATCATTGCAGCACCGTGTTGTTCAGTCTGGTGGCTGTGGGGAGGAGTGACCTGTGGTAGCGCTCCTTCTTGTATGAGTTTTATTTTTACTTTTGTCCAAGGGCGGTGCTACAGGAGAATCAAGGGGCAGCTACCCCCCCCAACACACACACAGTAAAAAATAGTCGTATTACAATTGACAAAGATTAAGAAATCATCAATACAAGCTTCTTTAAGCACTGCAAAAATAACAAAGGAAATATTTTTGAATGAAATCCTGGGCCTCTCCAATGACCTATTTTACGTAATTTTTACATACACTATCTATGACATGGCGACACAAAAACACAGAGTTCCTCATAACCTGAGCAATACCAGGCATAAACACACACACACACACACACACATGCTTTTGGATTCAAAGTAAAGAAGTGGAGCAGGTTTAATGAAGCAAGGGAGGCAAGAAAGGCAGAGTTAAATGAAGGAGAGAAAAGGAGCTTTCCCTTCCACCTCATTCTAATCTGTTGCGATTGTATTCATCGTCAGGTCTGTCTATGCCAGATGGTCAATAAATAACACACACATGCATGCACCCATACCCAGACACACACACATGCACACATTCCCGCAGGATTATTTCCAGAGGCTCAGATCCTCACAGTAAAGCAATCTGATTTGCTAAAACCTTCACAAAACAATTTATGGTTAACTTACAATTTGTAAAAAATAGGCTAAAGACGGTAAAATACGAGATTCCGTTAGATTAGAGAAAATAAATAATGCTAACTGTGAAGGGAGTAAAAGTCAGAATAAGGAGAAAAAACAAGGGACAAATAAGACTTCTGCCTTTTCTCTGCTCTAGCCTTCCAGTGGCTACTTCGACCCGCTGGTGAAAGGGTTCTTGCTCAATCACACTTTCCTCTGACACCGAAATTACCCTGGATCCTTTGGAGCTCCTTGATGTGCGCGCACACACATACGCATACAAAAGAAAAAAAGCTCAAACGCCTGCACACAGACCTTCAACAATCCACACACACACTATGTCTGTCTTTCTCTGAAAGACCACCTGCCTGCCTACAGTAGTCAGCCGGCTGGGCGCTGAGAGACAAGTCGGACAGGATTCCTGTGTGATGCCTGTTTTTGCACTCCGATAATTCAATTAGGACAGAGGCTCTTGTACTGCTGCACACACTGTAGTCGTGCCAAAACCCCTAGGCCATTGAGTTATAGCGTGGGGAGCCGTATATTACATGATGTTATCTGCTAACACTGACGAGAAGAAACAAGGTGTGACCTGTGGAGCGTTTTAGCCGGCTCCATGGCAGCAAGACCATGCCAAGTCCACAGGATGGCTAGTCCCTCTAAACCGTGGGCCCCCTACCATCTAACACCTCAAAGATGTAGCATTATGCCGCTTGAAGACTTCAAAACCTTTTACATTAGAGGATACTGAGCATTCAAACTCAAGCTGTGAGAAGCAGCAGTAAATATCGACAGTATGGTTACATTTTACGGAAATTATTATTTTTTTTGTAGGAGTATTTCAGTACAGAGAAGGAGGATGTAGGGGCAGTGATGCCCAAATTAGCTTAGTCTGTTTAGCTTAGTTTAGCAATAACCTATTGTGTCTTATGACTGATTTATTATTACTACGCAATTACCGGTATGAAGCCCATTGAGACAACTAATGTTGTAATATTGGGCTATATAAATAAAATTGAACTGAATTAAACTGAGTATGACTGAAATGGAACTAACCCTTTGACACCCACCGATCTATCCTACCTCGTGAGATTTTCCAACTTGTAGCAAAATGTTATAACCGTCGAAATGTCCTACCTTAACAGAGAGTCCTATCTATGTGAAGGAATGTACAATTTTGATGTTAGGTTGTGAACACAGCAGGGTAGGGACATTTTCATGGGGGAGTGGGACAGGTTTCACGGATTAAAATGTATGTAGTCATATTTAGTATGTTGTCCACAGTAAGACAGTGTTTTTCAACCTTTTGTGAGCCACGGCACACTTTAACCTTGACAAAAATCCCGCGGCACACCAGCATCCAAAAAAAAAAAAAAAAGCAAAAACTCAGTCTGTATTGATCCACAGCCCCCCCCCCCCCCCCCCCCCCGCAATCTCACATGCATTTCCGTGATAATTGTGGCAGAAAAAAAATGGAAGTTGCAGCTGTTTTTTTCTAAAATATAAAATAAAAGTTAAGTTAGTAAATTGAAAATCTGTTTGATGCGTGTTCTTTGTGGTTTCAAGACGTTTAACAAGGACGACTCATTGTACGCTGAGACGCTCTCCCTTTAAGCCAATGCATCATGGGAGATGTAGTGTGAAATCTGACGCTAAAGGGCAGATAGACTAGCGTCTCTGAGCTTCATTGTTTTGTTCACTTTTTCCACGGTCTGACACCGGATTCTGTGGAAAGCTACACCGCTAAAGACGAGCTATAGCTGCTATTTTTGTTAGAACTGAGAGACTTTACGAGCTAAATTGGAACAAGGAAGTGAAGACTTTAACCACTTCTGATTGGTCAGACTGATGACATGTGATTAAGCCTTCAAGAATGATTGCTCCTTTTTACACAACCAGATCAATGTACATACATCAACATTGTTCGCCATTTTTGTTGTACTGATAATGTAAAATAGGGCTAGGGTCATGCCCATAACTCGGAGGCTAAGTTCTAATGAGCCACTGCCGCTCTGCAAAAACTGCATCTTAGAAAATGGCAGGTGTTTTGATTTTTGACTAAAAACGGCATAATCGTAAATAAAAGACCACCGAAAACTATTTGAAAATAGATCAAAAGATGATCAGAGTGGGTCTTAAACTTGCTTTGGCACCTTAAATCAGTGTGTTTGATCCTCATCTCTTAGAAAGACCAGAGCCCCCTTGCCAAGAAAGCTCATTAGTAGCACCTCCATCTATGATCTTATCTAGCTTTCATGACTTACAGCTCATGGCCACAAGTGGTGCTTAATGGATGGTTTTGCTGACAAACGTCACAATGAACTTGTCATTGTGGTCCGGTTCTCATGGACACTCGAATCACAAATCACGCCATTAAAAATGGACATCATAACTTCAAAACAATAGGTGTAAGTGGTATCATGGTTAGGTCTAGTCTGTAAATGCAATTTAAAGCTTGAAGTCTTCATCAGTGTACGCCAAAGCATCCTAGCTCCTGAATGAACTTCTGAACTCAAACTTCAGCTCCAGGCTGGCTTTTGATCTGTCAGTCTGAGATGTGACTGGAAACACACAAACATTAAACACGGATTAAAAAAAGATCAATATATAAAGACCAAACTGTAGGAAAGAAAAAGCAGAATAGGTACAATAACAAAAAAGATGAATGAATTACAGATGACAGGTTCACTGAGAAAAAGTTCACATGTGCAGTTCAGAATTCAAAAGTCTGTTTCATTTTGACCTTTTTTAGCTGCTAAAAATGATGGCATGGCGCTTGGATCACTTTGCTGTCACTTACTGTGGAAAAAGGAGAAAGGTTCAGGTCTGTAAGTACCAGGTGTGAGCCAATCAAAGTGGTCGGCTGATCTGTGGCTGATTTTGAATGTCAGTTCAGTTCTGAGGATCCGGGAAGCCCACAAACTGAGCTGTCATGCATCCTGTTTCTGTTTAAGCAGAGCTTTATAAGTTCTGTTGTGTTTGTTAGGATTCTATCGCGTTTAAAGCTCTTTGGATTTTCCTTTTTTAGTGATTGGCCTCTGCCATGACTGTGTTAGGTTGTAATCTGCCTCTTTGTCCGTGGCAGCTATAATCACTCTACCCTCTCCCACAATAACCGAGTACAGACATTCAGAATCAGAAAAGTTTTTCTTCTTTCAAAAATCCAATCTTGTGTGATGACAACCTTGCGTATAGTGTTGTAGTACAGTGTTTTTCAACCAGTGTGCCGCGGCACACTAGTGTGCCGTGGGAGATGGTCAAGTGTGCCGTGGGAAATTGCCCTCATTAACTGATCTAAAACCATTTCCCATCTCCAGGATATCAGCTCTGGGTTCATCCAAACAGGCCCTGATAAAACACTGAGTAGTTAGGAATATAAAAGATCAGAAAATTACTTTTTCTTTGTGTTTATTTGATTCTATTAAAGACATTTTGATAAGAATGACGGTGCCACCGCGATTTAGCTGCAGCTATACCCGTTTCCTGAAGTCCCGCCCCTTCAACTGTCTCCACCAATCATTCTTGAAGGTTTAATCACATGTCATCAGTCTGACCAATCAGAAGTGCTTAAAGTCTTAACTTCCTTGTCCCAATTTAGCTCAAAACGTCGCTCAGTTCTAACAAAAATACCAGCTAAAGCTCGTCTTTAGTGGTGTAGCTTTCCACAGAATCTGGGATCAGACCGTGGAACAAGTGAACAAAACAATGAAGCTCAGAGACGCTGGTCTTTCTGCCCTTTTGCGGCAGTTTCACACTTCATCTCCCATGATGCATTAGGTCACGTGACAGCGCCTCGACGTACAATGAGTCGTCCTTGTTAAACGTCTTAAACCACAACGAACATACAGTTTGTAAATTTCCTAACATAACTTTTATTACATCTTTTAGAAAAAAAACAGCTGCAACTTCCAGCTTTTTCTGGCACAATTATCACAAAAATCCGGTCAGAATGCGGCGGCCGGCGGCGGCAGCCGCGGGGGGGGGGGGGGGGGGGGGTGCTGGGGCTGTGCATCAAAACAGACTATGGGTGTCTGCTTTTTTTTTTTTTTCTTATGCTGGTGTGCCGCGGGATTTTTGTCAAGGGTAAAGTGTGCCGTGGCTCAAAAAAGGTTGAAAAACACTGTTGTAGTACAACAAAAGACACACTGCTATGGGAGTTGTCGTATTGCTTCCACGTTATCATTATGTCCTGCAGCCATCCTGGACTGCAAGGACCACATTATTTTCGCTATTCTTCTTTCTTACTGTGCGCACACTGATGAAAATGAGTTTTAGGCATTGTAAACAACCCCATCCCCCAAAAATGATGACATCACAGCAGGCGAAACCATCAAAAAAAATTAATGGGGCCTCAATCTCTTGTGAGGCTCAGAAGGCTAAAACACACATTCCAGGGATATCCAAAGGACATTTTTAAATTCTTATGGGATAGCTTTAGGGGGATGTTGTGGCAAAGTGTGAAATTTGGCAATTTTCATGTTTTTCGCACAATATGGGAAAAAAGCCCTTTGTTCAAGCGATCTTCAGAAAATTTCACACACACATATCACAAGGTTAGGTCTACAGCCGTAACCAAATTTCATTGAGCTTTGACCTCAGGAAGAAGCCACCATTCTGATTCACCTTCAATTACAAATTTAAATTCCTACTCGAGATTTTGATCTATCTTTTTCTAACCCCTGGATCGTCATTGTGGAGCTACTTGGGGAAACAAATTGGAATTAGAAGTGATAGATTTTGATCGGTGTTTGTGTGGCGAGCTAAAAACAGTGTTGTTTCCTTGTTGCTCGCCCCTTTTTTTTAAACCGAAATATTGTGAAAATCTATTATATAACTCGTTAGTTTAAGCTAAATGAAATTACAAAATGACTATATTAGGAATGTGAGCGAGGTTGACAAAAAAAACCACCTTTTGTTGTCAAGGAGATCCAAATAATTACTTTTGTCGAGTCTTCTAAAATCTACATAAATGTGTTTGTCACCCCCAGGCAAGCGAAATTTATAATGATTGCTATGGAGATAAAATCAACATTAAAGCCGTAATTTTGAAAAAAGTGTTATTTTTTTCATGAACTTGACATGTGCAGCTCTGACCGATGTGGCAGAGAGAAAAGGGGCGGGTACAAAGCAGCCAGTGAGGTAAAGGGAGCCAAGGTGAGGGCGGGTTGCGCAGCATCTGCGGGACTTGCATCTTTAATTTTATTCTTGATTTTTTAAATTGGGAAAATTACATCAAACCTCCTGGTTTGTTTGTTGGGATCAACATCTTGCAGAAATGTTTCCCTTCAATCGTATATATTTTTAAAATGTTGTAAGTTAAACATTTCTGCCGTGACATGATGTCCTTTAAAATCACCTATGTGCATCTTTTAAATGGGATAAATATTTGTACTTTATTGTAGAACAATTTCTATGTCAGTAAAAGAAAAAAATAATTTAGTTTCCATTTACACAAACAGACATAATAGAAATGCACACCCACAAGCAGAAAACATATGCTCCACTGTAGTTCAAGACAGGAAGGCAGAAAAATCACTCACCCATTAACATCTCTACCCCCCACCATCAGACCAGCACTCGCACAGATGCCTGGCATTTCTTGCCCTCCTTCTACTCCACTGCCCAGCTAATGCCATTCTTAACATGACACCAGTGGGGTTGTTTTTTTTTTCTCTTAGACATGTTGAGGAGCAATGAGCATCATGTCCTCTTAACTAGTACAAGTAGAAGTTCTGGCGCAAATATTTTCGTTCTCTAAGAATTGTGGGCTCAGTGTGGATGGCGTGTTAAAAAAAGAAGCGCTATTGTTGGACCGGGAGATTGTGTCTCCAAAAGCAAAATTCACTCAGGAAGCATTTGTTCCGGCAGGAGATGAGTAAGGAGATGAGTTGTTTTTTTTGCTACATACACACAGAAGCAAAAAACTAACACACAACTTACATAAATGTAAGTACACATACACTTCTCCCCCTGGCAAAGAGAGGAGATTGCTTGATGGAGGGATGCAGGTAGTGGATGATAAAGCTGCTTTATTTTTAGGGAGGGGGATCACGGGGGCACAGAGGACTTAGACTGAACCCATTCCACTGATGAAAACTACACAAGAAGCATGAAAGATGGATAAACACACAAGCCTCTTTAGGAATCAAGGAGAAATACAACAGAGCAGTAATGACTGAAGAAAGATCCCATTTATTCTTCTTTTAAGTGGATTCTCTGTAGTCCTCCTCTTTGGGTTCAGACTCATGTGAAGTCACAACCATTAGGTCAACCCTACTTCAAACATAAACTAATCACACATGCAGTTTATTTTTTTTAAGTCAGACACAGTTTATGCCTTTGGGAGCTTTATTCTGGCGGGGCATTCCCTTTGACATAAAAGATTACTGCATGGCACGATATATACACACCATGGACCGCGTGTACACCATACATGTTTGTTAAGAAAAACTCGGAAAGGAAAGTTAGTGGAATAAAATGGGAGAGAAACCAAAAGCATGGGCGACAGAATCTAATTCAAAGGTTTAACAACTCCCAGTAGAATCATTTTCCTTGTTTATGGGCTTTGAACAGACAGAAAAAGACGGTTCCTTCATTCTAAAAATCTTTTTGCAAGCTAGGTTGGCAGTTATGGCACAAATACACTTTTTGGCCAGTTTTTAAGGTCGTGTTACACAGTCACATTTTGCGCACAATAAAGTAAAGCCAGAAGTATGTGGCAGTTTCAAAAAAGGACAATATCCATTGACTCCTATGTTAAAGAATCCAACTTTCCTTTACCCTTGTACTATCCTAGGCACTTTGATATTGGGAGTGGGGTCATCTAGACCCACAAAACAGTGCACTGAACCTTTTTTCTTCAATGATTTGTGATTTTCACTGGTGTCCATGGATTACATGAAATCCTCTTCACCATTATCCACCTTTGTCATTTTAGCGATAACGTGTCAATGGTCATCTTGACCCCATAGATGTGCCATGCCCATAGGATGGCACAAGGGTTAGAAAATAAACATGAGTTCATATTTTGATGTTTCTGTGCTTGAATTATTAAATAATTACAAGAAGGGTTGTTGTTTATGCTTTTTTTTTAAGTGGGTGTTATACATTTTTAGAAAGAAAGCGGTAACGGAGTAAACCCCAGTCGTAATAACTGTGCAAAAATCTTCATTTTCTCCAATTATAATCATAGTGATGTCAAATAATATTGGTCAAGGCTGTGTGAAACAGCCAGTACGTACATTTTACATGTAGGAAATTGTTGTCTTTCATGATACATGCGTAATATCCGTAATTCATAAGTGTTTTTGCATTCGTCATTCGTCAATGTCCATTGAAGGTTTGGCCGACAGGCCTTTACAAAAATTCTTTGTTGATCTGTTCAAAAATTTTGGCTGGTTAAAAAATATGCAGCTTTATTGTAATTTATGGAGTCATATTTAATTATTATTTAAATCTTATGAACTGTGTCTAATTTATGTTTTTGTGTGTTTTGTGTGTTTTTGTGTGGTTTATTCGTACTTTGTCAGTGGTTTTAGCATTCATGAGACATCTGGGAAAATTTTACGTAAAATAGCACAATTTTCCTCACTTTTTACGCATATATAAAAATTGACCTATTTTTATCCGTGCAATATGCGCAAAATGTACGTACTGGCTGTGTGTCATGCATGTAGTTTTAGACGTGGCATGAGTTGAAAACTTGATTCACGAACAATTACAACAAAGTATTTTCTGGAAAGAAAAATATGCAACTTTTATTATTTATTTATTTATTTTGCTCTCATTTTGTAAAATAAAATGTACTTAAATGTAGGTAAACTGAGATACGGCTTTGATCACCCCACTTACACATTTTTTCAAAAACATTTTTTTCACATTTTGTTTAAACTTAAATCAATATTATTATTAGATTCAGATATTTTTTCTTTAATTTTTAACCTTTTACTCTGTAGTCGTCATAGTAATTAACTTTAGGACTTTTGGCTTTCCTGCTGCTAAGTGAATTTAAAAAATATTCCCCTCGAGTCAAATGATGCCTTAATTTTCTGAGTGAAACACATGACATTCAAGACCGTCATAAATATAGAAACAGAGTTATCGAGACATAAAAGAATGTTACAAAAGAGTCATTAAAATTATAACATATTTCTAAGAAATAACAGAGAAAATGAGACGCCAATGTCACAGAACTGCATCCCTATTTATTGAATTAGAAGAGCGCACAAGAAAATGAGTCTTTATCACGTATGAACATACAGCTCTTTTCTGTCAGCAATAATAAACCCCACTACGCTGATGCAATTGTGCCTAAATTCTAAAAGTTGCATTTATGTCAACTGCATCCTAAACAACTCCTTTATGGTTGCATTGTTTGGTACAGAGGCTGATATATTTTCATGAAAAAGAAAAAAAACAGAATAGCAAAAATGTAAAAGACACAACTAATCTACACTTCTTAAAAATGATGAAATTGCAGAACAACTTGTCTTTTGCATTGCTGCATAAAAAAATGGCATCGTGCCCCGTGTCCCGTCCATTTAAATACTCCGCCACTGATCGGAACCGTTCCGCAGATGCTTCAGCGCACAGAGATAATGTGACACTTTAAGTGATGCATTTGATGATCATTTAGCCACTTGTTTTACAACACATATCTACTATGGTATCCAGCTGCTTCCTGTTAGCACACAGCAGCTGCTCTGCCTGGCTGTGATGGGTGAAGCTGTCGCTTGTTATAGTTATTGTTTGTACTTTAGCCGCTTTACGACTACAGTTGTGCTGTGAATTTAAAGAAATGTACAAGTGCATCTTTTTGGTTTTGAGGTTTGATGTAGCAGGTGGTGCAAAACAAGATTTACATAATACCGCTCAATATGTCATTAATTTATTTTTAGAAAAAAGTACAGTGGCTTTAACTTTAGCTAAGTTGGTTGGTTGGTTACGTTGGTTACACCAAGCATCTATAAAATGTATTGCGTCAAAGGCTACGTTCACACTGCAGGGCTTAATGCTCAATTCCCATTTTTTTTGCAAGGCCGTTCACAATTCCAATTAAATGCTAACTTTTGTGATCTCCTGTGTGACTGTGAAATGTCCCAAAAGTGACCCAGCATGCACACAAGAGTACTGATCGATGTCACTCGTTGTTTGCGGAAGTAGCTAATGTTAACAATGGATGTCAACAACACTGGGCTTATCTCCCAAAATGCGGTGCAGCTCTTCGTAAAATGAACAGGTGATATGTTGACAGCAACTTTGTTGGTTCCAGTCTTTAACCTCCTTGTATTTGGCTCGGAGGCTTTTTATTTTTCGCTGGCATTGGAGTCAGTATCGTCTGTACCCAAAAACCGCCCTCGTGTTTGGCCTGAATGGAGCTGTCACCCCAAATATTAATCAAATCGGTGACCTCGCTTTCCTTCCAACTGACTGTTCTTAGCAGCATCGTCCGCCATAGTTGATGTTTATGTTCTTGTTCCCGCCTACTTCAATGCAGAACTATGACGTTTGTAGCGTATCGATGACATATGGGTCGGATACATGTGGCCTGGCCATTCAGACGGAGGTCACATTTCAGAAGATCGGCTACGTATCGGATTCAGGACCATATACCCAAATGGCCTTGGTCGCATTTGAAAAGATCGGATCTGTGTCATTTAGACTGTCATGAAAAGATCAGATACAGGTCGCATAGGGCCAAAAAAAAATCGGAATTTGGTCGTTTCAGCCAGCAGTGTGAATGTATTTTTTTATATAAGCATGCTTGTATTCTGTTGTAGTTTCCTTGCTAAATATTGTATCAAAAATGCAAACTATCAACTGAATGTTTTTCCATTTGGCATAAAAAAACAGCTAAAGAGTCTATTGTGCATTAAAGCCAAACTCATGTTAGAAAATACCAGCTAAATTTATTCAGCTTGTTAAAGAAAGAGATGCAGACTCTCTGTGAACAGTGAAGAAAATAAAGCACATAAATATTCCACAAAAATACTGCTGAGTTATTAATGTTTATTTATGGCATCACTGGCAAGCTTGGTCTAGTAAAGATCTTTCTCTGCACAGTCCATGACTAGAATAATGAATGACTAAAGATGTTACAAAATGCCATTAGAGCATTTGATTCCTAGACCTGTTCTGGCAAACAGTGATGATGCTTGTTTTGTTTGGCTTGAAGAGGCTTTTCTATACTTTTGCACGCCTGTGGTTGTGTATGTGTGACATGAAGCAGTTGCAACGGAGCAGGATGTTTTTGTTTTTTCTTTTTAGCTCCCAATGTACTGGACCTAAATCTAGATGTGAGACCAAAGCTGCCTGAGTCTGTGCCAAGAAAACTAAACAACTTGTAAAAAATAAATACATAAATAAAGTCACCAAAGACATATTCTGATATCTTCCTAGTATGGGAAAAGGAAAATTTGAAACTGCGTATGATAAATTGTTACGTGGCGTTGAACTTTTAGTTTATCCATGAGATCAAAAACCCACTCCGATTGTCTTTTTATCTATTTTAAAAGCGATCCTGGTCTTTTAATTGTGCCGTTTCTAGCCTAAATCATAAAATGTGTGTGGTTTTCTGGGACATAGTTTCTGCAGAGCAGCAGTAATGCCTCTGAGTGTCTCCCAGAGGTTCCCCTCTATTTTACACCAACCTAATGCCTAATGTTATCAGGCAGTTGCTGCTGGTGCCGGTAGTCTCACTTTTTAGATTCTGTTCAAGTTTCCCCTCTGGTTCCTCCTGTGTTTTGGTATTTTGTGTCTGTTTTGTTGTGCTTACCTTTAATAGATTCTTGGTAAGACTTCTGCTCTCTGTTTGTGTACACATCCCACCCCCTTTTTCTGCTTCTTAAGGTGTACAAATGCTTCTTTTTTTATTGCACTACCGTAGTCTACTTAGCTGTGGAAAATCAAATCAAATCAAATCAAACTATGTTTATATAGCACTTTACCTATGAAAGCATAACACAAAAGTAACCTATTTTTCAGAATGTGGGTTTTGTTAGGCTTCCTGTGTAAGTACTTATATTCGGAATGGGTGATTTATCAGTGACATTATAGGTATTGGCCAATATTTGCATGATTTCAGTTTATGGGTATTGGTCTGATATTAAAAAGTCTACCGATATTGGTCTGGACTGTTTTCAGATAGACTTTACTTTTGAAATGTGTATTTGTTCCTAATTGATCCCTGGCACTGGGAAGCTTATGTCATAGCCAGTAATTAACTGTTTCCAGAAATATTTTACTTTTGATAGGTATACATGTTGTTCCTAATAGATCTCTGGCAATGGGAAGCTTGTGGTTTACAGATATGTCCAATAGTTAATGAATGCTCTAAATGTTTTCAGATATATTTATATGAAAGTTTTAAAGTGATACTTGTTCCTTTGAGATCTCTTGCTGTATGTGAAAAAGGTGAAGTACAATGTGACAGAATAGCAAAACCAAAGTTCTGCATTTTCTAGTAACCCTTGTGCTATCCTATGGGGTCAAGATGACCATTGACGTGTTATCCCTACCATGACAGAGGTGGATAAAGGTGGAGAGGATTTCATGTAATCCATGGAAACCAGTGAAGATCACAAATCATTGAAGAAAAAAGGTTCAGCGCACTGTCTAGTGGGGTCTAGATGACCCAACTCCCAATGTCAAAGTGCCTAGGTTAGCACAAGGGATAAAGGAACAAAAAGGAAATTTAAACTTTGTGTTATCCCAGACACTTAAATATCGGTATCGGCAAATATCAGCGATCGGTCATAGTTGTAGGGAAAAGTATTGATTATTAGTATTGCCCTTAAAAAATATAGTCTATCTCTAATTTATATATTTTTCCTATTATTCATAAAACCTATCCATCCACCTTATGAAATATCTTATGATTCTTATATTACTGGATTTCCAAAACACTTTAAAATATTTTAATTTTTCATGAGATGCCACATTTCTACATCTATGTCTTATTCCTGTGTTTTTTAAGTTTGCCATCAAGTTATTTCAAGATATTTTAATAAAATAAAACAGACATTTTTCATTTTACTGCCCTTAAACTAAAAATCAAAATTTTAGTTTTTGCATTCCTTTGAGGGCAAACTGAAGCCCTGGTTCTGAACATCCCATTGTCTTAGATCACTTTTTTGAAGTCCAAAAAGTCATAATTGTATCTCAACACCTTAGCACACCACCTCCACATAAGCAGTCTGAGCCCTTGAGAAAAATAGCCAGAGTTTGTTAAAGGAGATGGCTGATCAGAGGTTTGTACAGCACATCTGTCATCTGGCCTTTGTTGGCACTTCGATCTGAGCTGATTGCTTGTGATCTTTGCTCGAGAGCCCTTTGTGACTTTGGCCTCTTTGTGTTTTAGGGTTTCTCTCTTTTGCTTTGCTAATTGGTGAGAACCAAAATCCCAGCTGCAAGACTCACACAACCCATCAGGCAGGAGGCAGTCATGTGTTTGAGTGAGTATGTGATTGGAAATGTGCAGCTGCTTAATTCTATGGTCACAACTGCTCTTACATGTGGACACCCGATATCTGCAGGCAAAAAAAAGAGCAAACCTGTGTAGCTGGCACTTAATATCAAAGTTGTAGATTGCTTGGTGAGCTGTAGTGCAACAGGTCTTAGCAAACATTTAAACTTCACACAAGGGTAAGTAAAGGTGAAGTAGGTGAGACACGGACATGTCGATTTATCATTTTTTCAACCCCCTTTCCAACCCTGCAGACTGTGCAGGGAGTGCTGTTAGAGTGATAGGTGTACACTCTTTGCACGCAATCTGGTTGTTTGAATGAGAAAATTAGACAATCACAGCATGGTATGTATGGGCATCCTACAGGCACTAACATATCACCTGTACACCCATGCATGTAGCATTAATGGGTGCAGTCAGTTTGAAGCCAGTTTACTATTGTGGCATAAGGACACTGGATAACAGCATCACTCATATGTCATAAGTACTTAACAAATACTTGACAATACACTTACAACCAAACGACAATCATACTTTCCATTTCCATGGGATTCCATTTCCTTAAGTACGCCATGGAAATAAATAAAAGTCTATGTAAATGAGCGTAAACGCACATTTCTGCGTTTAAAACTCATGCATTCACATGTAGCTACATAGGTTTCTCCGACAGTTTCTGGCCTCTACATACAAAATGTATTGAAGGCACGTTGAAAGTTAAACCAGGTTAAACTTCGACTAATCAAGGACCTGGAATTGTTAGGGACAAATGGGTGGCATCCCTTTTAATTCTCGAAAGTGCCAGCCTTTTGATAAACAAACATAGAGGAGAAACTATTAATCATAGTTTGTGCGACGAAAATTCCATGACACCAAGTCTTTCATATTTCAGGACAGAGCTTTGAAAGAAAAAAACTTGGAGCAAGATTCATGAAATTCGCATTGCTTCTACATTTTGCGCTAAGCTTCTTCCAACTGTTGGTGGTGGACATGCAGTAGTAAACAGTAGCAAAAGCCACTGCTTGTCCAGTGTGAACACCATAATGCCACATGCCCGGTGTGAACATAGCATCAGATGCAGCCACTTCTGTCTATAACCTTTCACTGGTTTGGACAACCCAAATATCCACAGCACCCGTATGATTCAACTTCCTGTATGGATGCATGTGACTAAAGCCTTGCCTAATCTAAATTTCCAAACTATTTTAGAGGTGAACAAGGCCAAAATTCTGGTGTGAAAACAATGATTCAGTCTCCCGGTGAATCCCGCATGGTCTGCCTGGTAGCCATCTTGTGCCCTGAGCTGCCAGTGTCTCCCTGACAGGTTCAATGGTTGCCTGGCGGTGAGCCCCACCTCAGCATATGGAGCTGTATCTTGTCAGAAATTTGATGGCTCCACACTGGGGCTGCTTATCTTTACAAACGGCTTCACTGACGGCATTGCAGCAAAATGTGAAAGGGTGAGAGTAAAGGGGAGAGGAGAGCCGAGGACAGTCAAGAGGGCTCGGTGGTAAAAGGAAAAAGTTGGGAGGGGTGATATAAGTTACTGAAGATGAAGGGAGTGTGGGGATTCAAGTTGGGTGCAGATAGGAAAAGCTTTGGGCGCGATGAAGCAAAGGAAGAAGAAGGTGGGACCGAAGGACTTAAGAGGGATCGGATAAGGCAAAGAGGACAGAAGGGTGGAAAGATGTGGGAAGCAATAAAAATGAGTTAAGCAAGGGGGAATGAGTCTATGTATTTGCAGAATGATAGCACCTTTTTTCATCCAAATTAGAAAAGGGCATCATGAAAGGGATGGAGAACTGCTGATGAGTATGAACAAAACAGAAAAAGGCACGATGGGAGATCTTAACAGGAAGCGGAGAGTGAAGGCAGATAAGAAAATAGAAAAAGCTTGCTGATAAACATCCTCTGGGTCTTCTGATTGAAAGGCTGTTGGAACAGGAGGGGGAGGCAGATGAAGAAAAAAAGCTAAACAGAGGTTAGGATAAGGTTAGCCACTTATGGATTCCGGTATCAGCGATACAAGACCGATAGAGGGGAGATGTACAGACAGGTCAAAGGGAGCTGTTGCCTCTGAAGCAGATGCTCATTTCACTTTTTGTCCTCTCCATCCTGTGAGGAATTAGCACTTTTCCAGGGCTGTGTTGACAGTTTCAAACAGACAGCAGGAGGGTGAAAATATGTGAACGCAAAATAAAGAAAGTGTGCCACAACACAGCAGACCACCTTAAAAAAAAACGTAGAAAACCATACAGGCTGGTGGATAAAGTGTATCCATAGCAGCCCGACTGCATAGATATCATGGATGACCTTTTAAAGCCACATGGTGTGCTTTTAATACCTCTCCTCCCCATCTTCTTCCCTTTACTCTCCCTCCTCATCTTTCCCCTGTCTATAATAGAGACAATTACGTCTCATCTCCTCCTTTTTTTCTAATATACTCCCCTCCATTCTCTTATTCTGGCTCTTTAAAACATCCAAGCAGCCCCCCTTTCTTTTAGCCACACCCTGCAACTGTCAAAACCCTCTTTTGTCTAAAAAATGAAGTCGATTTTGGGGAAAAGCTGACAGGGAGGTTCTGATGGTGATTTGGCAGCGTATCATTGCAAGTAATAGCGTTTGGAGTTCCCAGCTTCATTGGACTATATTATAAAGTGTTTGATCTACAACCCCCCCACCCCCCCATACACACTTCCCACCTCTTCTTCCTAGCACTTTTTTTTTTTTACACTGTAGAGATCTGTGACAGGCGTAGAAATGAGACAGAAGACTCTAAGAGACTTTTCAATCTCTTCTAAAAAGAAACTGGAACACAGGGGAGGGTGGACTGGTGGGAAAGGATAAAATCTCGTATTTTTCAGGACTTTTTTTATGACAGGATAGCAGCTTTAATATTTCAATTCCTTGAGTGAGGTATTATAGTTCTGAAGTGCATAAGAGCTTCCACACAGCTTCCCCTGAGCGAATGATACCCTTTTCCAAAGCAGGGAGCACATTTAGAACTAAACCCTGTTCTGGTGTTGAAGTGGGTTTTGAGTGTTTTCTGCGGAATAAAGGCCCTGCATACTACACTATCTGATTAATGTGCTTCCTTGCAGGGAAAAAAAAAAAAAAAAAAGTAAGACATGACCCAGAAAGCGGTTAAGAGGTCGTGTGTTGCATCCAAACGTATTGCATGTGGAAGTTTTGTGTCTGAGAAGGGCTGGGGAAAAAAAGAAAAAAGTTTGATTTAAGATCGACAGAGAGAGAAACACGCTATCAGATGTGTTAAGCTTTCACGCTGTAATGAATGCGTGCCATCTGTTTCTGCACCTCTATTAAAAACTCCTTCACAGAAACCACAATTACATTATATTCAAACGTACTCTCCCTCCTGGCACCTTTAATTGCTGCGTGGGCAACCACCTTTGACATCCTCAATCAAAGGACCTTCACACTTACATGTGCCGACGTTACCGATCGCACAAAAACACTCCGAGCGCGATTAAAATATGCAAACATGTTTCTGCATTTTGTGGAGAAAAAAGAAAGCGGTTTTATTTTTAAAATAATCCCTACTTCCGTAAGACTGGGAGGGTGAAAAAGCAATCAGAGGGCTTCTGAATCTGTGAGCGTTGGCTCCAACTAATGAAGTTAAGAGAAAGATTTGAGGAAGTGTGGGCGGATGTCTTGCTAGCAAACTTAATAAACATCACATGCACTTTTAATTAACTACATTCTCCTGTGACGACAAGGTACTAACAAGACTAACAACACTCAATCATGCCTGCGGTTGGGTGTTCAAATGCATGTGGGTGTGCATGAAAGAAGGCGGAGGTGTGCTCGTGTGGGTGTACGCGCGAATTTTACCCCTGCACCCCCCCCCCCCCTGCACCCCCACCCCCCCATGCTTGGTGCCAGTGTGTCAAGAATTAGTGGAGACTCATAATTGCATGAAAACTAATTTCATCTCTGAAAACCCTATTTAATGGTACCAATTTTGTTGCCTTATCCTCTGTGGCTATGCGTTATATAAATTATGTTCTTTTTTGGTTAAAGGCAGATAAAAAAAAAATTAAGCCTCTGAGGGGATGAGAGATACAGTTCAAATAGGACTGTTTGGGAACAAATTACATATAATCTTTAATATTAAATAAAATAAACTTTTTTTTTTTTTTTTTGGGATCGTCTTTTGAAAAAGAAAAAAAAAGTAAATGTCACAGTGGGTCAAATTAGTACTGAAGTACAGTAATGATATTCATTTTTTCTGCAAGCTTGCTGCAAAAGCTCACAGGTTGTTTGGGACTGCAATAATCAAATAATGCTACGTATACACTCAGCAAGTGATGCACGTTCAGGAACGAGCGGAATATTTAGCATATGGTGTTCACACTGGACTGTCGCTACCTGATACTAGCGCGTGTACTCACATTTGGAAGAGGGTTAGAGCGAAATGTCAAAGTGGTGCATATCTTGCTCCAGGCTTCTTCTTTCACACCTCTATTCCAATATATGAATTATTTCAATATGCACTTTGTGGGAATGGTTCAAAAATGTATATATATATTTTTTTATGTTCTGCACCCTTTGGGGACTGACACAGACTTTGAAGATGGATAGAAAAAACATCGCAACCATATCTCAACTACAATTAGTCCTTGTGAAAATTTCATGTGGACTTTTATTCTCAACATTAGCCTAACGTAAAAAAAAAACACGCGACTTGGCATAAAGTTCTTCCCCCCATAGCGGACTGACACCCAATGTCAATGATGACGTTGGAATGACGTCTTTACAACGTAACTTTGCACAGTGGGATGTTCTAAACGATTGGCACTTCTGGGTTTTGAAAAGTATGCTACCCATTTGCCACTACCGTCCCTGTGTGGTCAAATTTCAGCTGTTTGATGTTCTAGCAGTCGAAAGTTTAACTCGTTGAATTTCCAGCACACCATCAATGAACGCCCGATCTGCATGTAGAGCTCGAGAACAAACTTAAAAACTACATGGACTTTTCAATGGAGGGGGCCGCTTGAGTGAAAGGTGTCGCGCTTCATTGGGAGTGGTTGCTTGGACTTGCGTTGCTGAGCCCGATGTGACCATAGCTTTTGGGTTAGTTTTGCTTCATCCAAAGAAGAGACACAGCCAAACATTATCATTAGAAAAAACCCACAAACTATTTTCCGCTTAGTGAGGTAGAACTATCAGAGAACCATAAAGTTTGCTTCCTTACAACACTAATTCAACCCTACAAGATAAAGCCAAGATGACACAACTAGGTTCCTGGAAAATTACAACTGCACATAAACGTCATAACTTTTAGGAATGTCACAAACACTGGGATACACTGGGATATTTCTTTTTTACTAATTTAAATTTTATTGTTAAGATTACTATCAGGTATCAATTTAGATACAGATCTGCTTCTGCCAACTGCTACTGAATGTTGTTCAACACATGATCCTTTGCTCGTGAAACTGGAATCCATCATAGACAATCCTCTTCATCATCATCCTCTGCATGAGACCACCGGTGCACTAAGGAGTTCCTTCAGTCAGAGACTTTAACACCTCACTGCAGGAAGAAGCGCTTTCACATCTGTCCTCCTGTCAGCTGAGAGGCTCCACAACTCTGCGTAGACACTGGACAATAATTACTGTTGTTATAAATTTTTCATTGTATTTTTAGTGTTATTTCCATTCTATTTGTTGTTTATAAAAGATAAATGCTAACACATTTATTTCCCCTTAATGAGAACAACAAAATTCTATTCTACTCTACTCCATTCTTTTCTGTTCGATCTGTTTTTATTTTTTTTGTTTACAGTTTTTCTACTGTCAAGTAGTAGTACTGTCAGTACTGTCAGTGTTTGGGTTTCAAATTTTTGCGAAAGGGATCAGCAGCCCAATGTGGGCTCACAGGGTTGCTGGAGCCAATCCTAGCCGCTGCTAGGGGAAGGCAGGGTGCACCCTGGACAATTCAGCAAGGCATGACAGCCACACACAAACAGACGCACACAGACTGACTCCTAAGGGACAATTAAGTCACCAATTAAGCATATGTTTGGAGAAAACCTATGCATGCATGAAGAGAACGTTTATAAGCTCTGTGGCGTTGTGGTAATGTCTGCCTGGAGACTGGAAGGTCATGAGCTCAAATCCATGGCTGAGCCATACCAAAGACTCTAAAAATGGGATCCAATGCCTACCTGCTTGACACTCTGTATTAAGGGGTTGGATTAGGGAGTTAAACCTCCTAATAGTCACCACTCCCCCAGGGGGTGGGTCAACAATTTTCAAACACTTTGGTGTGTCACAACTAATTGGACTTTATTTTTTTAACTTTAGCACATAAGCCATCTCACCACCATAAAGCCATGTGGTAGTGAATATAATATAATCTCAGGTCTACAGATATTTTGCGGTGTGATAAACATCCATTCATCCTTTTTCTAAACCTACTAAATCCAATTTGGGGTCAAAGGGTTGCTAGAGCCTATCCCAGCTACTCTTGGGTGAAGACAGGGTACATCCTGGTAGGTTCACCACTCCCATTTACACCTAGGGACAACTCAAATGCACCAACTGACCTACAATGTGGGAAGAAGCCAGAGTGCCTGGAGAATACCAACACACACACTGGGAGAACATGCAAATGCCACAATAAAAGATCCCAGCTGGGATTCAAACCTGGAACTTCTTGCTATGAGATGAAAGTGCTAACCCCTACACCATTGTGCAGCCCTGTAATAAAAAAAAAGGATTAAATTAAAAAAAAAAAAAAAAAACCTTCTGATGGCTACTTCCAGCAGGATAACATGCCATGTCATAAAGCTGTAATTATCTTAGACTGTGTGATGCTGTCATGTCAAAATTGACCAAATTTTCTTAGGAACGTTTGCAGTACCTGTTGAATATGCCACGATGGATTAAGGTAGTTCTGAAGGTAAAAGGGGTCCAACCAGTTACTGGTAAGGTGTACCTAATAAAATGACCAGTAAATATATCTTTACGATTTTGTACTGTATTCACTTGGGTTCATAGTTTATTTTTGCTCTTAACTTATGAGTCTAGAATTATTTGAGTCTTTTTTGCTAATCCTCTTTTGCATTATTATTTACCACAAAAAGAGTAATCCATTATTCATTATTGTTTGTAATCATTTATTTGGATAAGATAAAGTGCCTTAAAAATAACCCACACTGCTTATTGGGTCTCTGAAGGTCTGGGTCCATTTGCATGTTTTAACACACTTTAAAGAGGATTTACGTTTAAAATTTCAAGACAAGAAAACTCAATTGAGCCATGATATCTAACATTAGCATAATGAATTCAAGACTATACTTTGATATTTAACATTTAGGTAACAATGTCATATTTCCTAAAAAGAACACAGGGGAGTAAATTTTATTTTTTGCTGTATCTATAAACAAGAATAATAATATATATTTTGACATAAACACCTTAGGCCTTTCCCAGATTTTTAAGAATGGAAAATATACTCTTAAAGGAACAACCTCATATGACACTAACTCTATTATTCCTTCATTAACAAATTCCGTTGTCCACTGTTAAAATAATGCACATCCTGGGATTGAGTAGAACAGAAGGTCACTTTCAGTGCTGTTTCTGTCTGGCATTAGTTTCACACATTAACATAAATCCAAGCTTTTTTATAATTAGTAGTAGTAACTTTATTCTTAATAGCAACTTTCACAGATAAAATAACAATGTGCTTTCCCTTGTTGTAAAACAATAAGGGAAGTAAAACAGATTAAAACAATAAATAGAACATAGTACAGTACGATTAACTAAAAGCTCTCCAGCGTCTTCAGCTGTTTCTTAAAAGACTTGACACTGCCAGTCAGGTGAAGGGATAAGGGCAGGTGTTCCACAATCTTGGGGCTACTGCTTGGAAAGTGAGGTCACCTCCAGTTTTGTAACCAGTCCTAGGGACTCGTTACAAAGCAGGTTCAAACCAGATGACTGAGGGGGGGGGTAGTGACATACGGCACAAACAGATGGGGAATCTAATCAGGGGCCTGGCCATTGAGAGCTCTAAAAGAAACAAAACAAAAATTTTATAAAATGAATGAGTAACTAACGTAAACGAATAAAACAGGTAAAATATAAGCCCTTTTACTGGTTCCTATTATCTAAGCAAGATTAAATAAAAGCATGGACAATTATCTCCAAGTCAGCTTTCGTTATCATTTTTCTCTGCTTCGAAAAATATTTCACAAGTGATAGATTATTTGATATGACCACATATTTTGCATAATTGGTAAAGGACATGGATTGGTCCATCATAACAGCTAGGTTTCTGAGGGTTGAGTTGCAGGAGGAGCCCAGAAAACCTCAATGATGTTTTTCTGTTTTCTGTTTTCTTTTCGTTTAGTTGAAGTTAATTAGGAATTAGTCAGTCTTTAATTTATGGGAGGCAAAGTAATAATTCTGCTAACTTATAAAACTCAGAATCATTGAAAGAGCAGTAGAATTGGATTTGTCAGTGCTCTTCAAAATGTCAAAAAGAAGGACGAAGTCTCTCTTAGTGAGTTCGGATTCCCGTCTTTGTGCTTATTTACTCCTACGTAATCGATAATTCTTTTGATTGTTGATGTAAGCTTGGGTAGTTGAAAGAGGAGGCTATCAAGGATAACTGAGATGGTCGCACCATGATAGCAGCAGGTGGTGGCATTAGCAAAGCAGATGTCTCTTGTTATGGAATCTCCAACTATCAACGTTGTGTGTGTGAATAGAGGGGGAAGAAATTAACGCGGCGCTTCTACCTGTTGATGTCCGGCAGAGTGTTGACTTGGTGTCTGGCCCTGCGGAGATCTGTGACTTTGGATGGGGAGAGAGTGATTGTGAGTGAGAGTGAGATTCCCTCAAGTGCCGGATCACAGCCTTGTGTACCAACCAGTGGCGTCTCACCTTGGTGCTCAGCCCTAGCGATGAAGTGGCTGCGGGGTAACGGCAGCTCTAGGCCGGCCTCGGCCATGTCTCAAGTGAGCAGGGGGACATCGCTGGCACAGAAGCGGAGTGGTTGGTCCTTTCCTGACAGATTAGAGTAGCGGTTAGAGAGAGTGAGGTTTACGGGGGTTGTAGTGCTCGGTTGAGTTGTACGGATCCTCTTGTTGGGGCATGTCACCTTCGCCCATGATGGCTTCAGTGTGAAGGGGTGAACCAGAATCCTGTGTTCACTGGTACCTGGAGTTTGCAGAGTTCTGACAGCCACTGGATAGCTTGGATTTGTGGCTTCTCAGGCACCAAGCCGTTGTAGGGGCCATGTATCTGTACAACATTGCTGTCAGCCTCGGTGGTGTCAGTTGCGCCAAACCATGAAACTGTTGCAGAAAATGAAATATTTGGTGAGTGTCCAAGAGTAGAATGTTGTGACTTGTTTGTTTAAATTCTCTTATGTTGACAGTCTGCACATAAGGCAGCTCCCGTGTCCTGTGCTGGTAGATTGTCGGCCATGTTTTTCTTTTACTTGGGTTAGGGCTTACAGGCAGGCGCCTAATTACAGTTCCCTTAACGTATTGCCACAGCAGTCGTATTATTTTCCTTGTGAAACCATCTGCTCCGCACTAAAACAAACCATAGGTGACTAGGAAGACCATATGCACGCCGTTCACACCGTACATAAGATGTACATGCATGCCTAATCACTGCTGTTGTGCATTGTGTTGCTGGCAACTTTGCAGCAGATATTTTCTCAGGTCATAAACTCATAAACAAGGTAATGATGAAAGCATCGTTAACTGGATTGAACTGAACTAGCTTTGTAATTGGTTGCATTTATGCAATTGAAGTCAAATGTATCTCTCAGTAAAGTTGAATCAGTGTACAATTAGCGCCATATAAATAGACCCCCAGAGATTGACTTTAAATGACATGCGGTCTACTTAATGGAGCAAACCACATCCTAGAAATAGGGGTGTTTAATCTCAGACCTCAACTTTAAGCTATTTCTGCCCCCCCTGGTACTGATTACGGCATTTCCGTACTATAAGGCATGCTTTAAAGCTTATTCTTTCAATGACAGTTCGCCTCCGGAGTGCCTATATTTGGATTAATTCTGGTTGTGTTTACTGATGTCAAAGCTATGTTGAAAGGTACACAGTCAAAATGTCAGTCCTAGTAACAGTGTTTGACTGTGTTTTTTTACATGTTACTAAGAAGGTTGAAAGTTATTGTAAATACGCTAATGTGGCTAATGTGTAGCAGTGTTGGACTGTATTTATTTAAACATTTTACTAACAAGGCTGAGGGTTAATGCAAATATGCTAATGCAATTATAAAATCTGACGGACTGATGGACTTATCTCTGAGTTGTTTGTCTCCTAATGTGCCTTATACTCTGGGGCGACTTGTATATTACAAAAGTACTTAAACTACGGTGTGCCCTAGTGCAAAAAATATGGCACCTGGTTGTGGGTGCAGTGTATCTTATCAAGTAAGGGCAACAAAAGACAAGGGCGGATGGAAACGAGCAGAACATTGGCTCAAATGGACTGGGATTAAAGAGCCTCTGATCTAGAGGGAATGCTGTGAGTGTTAGTGACCAACTAAAGTACAGGATTTAAGGCAGGATTTTTAGTTCTGTTGTCATAATAAACTTAAAGACTTCACAATCAACTGCCAGTCAAAACACTCAATCTAGAAGTGACGTGTGAATAAATTGATAAGGTTCATAAAATTGTATCCATAATAATAAGGACATTTTAGTTTTACAATTGGACTTGTTTCCATTCTATTTTGTCAAGAGTGCCAAAGGATCCAAATATCAAGAAGATTAACTTTAGAAGAACTGAAGGACTTTACACAGTAAACAGTGAATCTGAAAAAACAGTTTAGGGGTAAAACCCGCAATTATGATTCTTATCTTTTTATTTTTTTTAGTGTTTAGAAAGGAGCAAGAAATTTTATCTATAAAAAAAAAAAATTAAGAAAATAAAAAACTAACTGTTGCAAAAGATCCCTTTAGTGTTTTGCTAATAAGTGACTGGCTTTTAGAACATATCCACAATGATTTTATATGAAACAAACAAAAAGAAAAAAATTAAGAACTGACTCCATTCAGTCTGCTGTTTATAATTTTTTTTTTATAGTGTAAGCCTATTATAGCTCTTTTGTATTTTAAATTAAAAAAATACATTTTGCAACCTTGAGCTTCATATTAGGGAATGTATGTGTTTTTATTCATACAGCTGTCATATTAATATAAACGTTTCAGTGTTAGAACTGTGTGGTGAGTTTTTTTCTGTTAGTTCTTTCGTAGCAAATGTTGAGGGTGTAACGTAAAGCCATATTACTGCAGCTGCAGACAAAGCATAATTGATTCAACCGCACAGACAGCCGTGATCTGAACGTTAACCACATCCTCCACCTCGAATTCAACCACAACAGCGCGGATGAGCAGCTGCGTCTGTGTTCAGAGTCAGAGCCGCCTCTCCAGAGGATTAACGAGCCATTTCAAATGATCCATCCTCTATGAACTAGCATTCTCTAACTGACCAAACACTAACCTCACATGGTTCTGTGAAGTTGCAGGAAGCCTTTCATGAAAGATTATTTTGTTCTATTACATTAGATAATTTACAACTTTGTAATTTCTAACAAAAACATTTGCAATACTTAGGAAAAACAGATTTAACTTAAATGGAAAGCAATAATCTTGTAAATAAATCAAAGCAGAAATGGACTTCTACCAAAGAAAGAATACAAAATATTTTTTTTGTTTATGAAAACCTCTGACAATTCTGAAAACAAATATTCTGACTATTCATTCCTCATCATTCATTTATCTTCTAATCCGTTTTATCCCTTTCAGGGTCACGGGGCTGTCAGAGCCTATCCCGGCCACTTGCGGGCAAAGGCAGGGGACACCCTGGACAGGTCGCCAGTCTATCGCAGGGCCACAATCACACACCCCCATGCACACTCACACCTATGGACAATTTAGAGCAACCAATTAACATATGAAGCATGATTTTGGATGGTGGGAGGAAGGCTGAGAAAACCCACGCATGCACAGGGAGGACATGCAAACTCCACACAGAAAGGTCCCCCATTGATGTTCTGTTTCTGGTCCCCCACCTGGGACTTGAACAAGAGGACTTCCTGCTGTAAGGCAAGAGCCCTAACCACTGTGCCACCGTGCAGCCCTATTCTGACTATATAAAGAAAAACTAGAGAGCAAAGACTTTCAATGTTAATCATAGATACCTTCACAACAGCTGTAGTTAAATTAATAAATTAAAAACATGCAATTTAAAAACCGTTTCTAATTAGAAATGCAATCCTCTCACTATGACACATGGGTGTGCAGAACCTGCAATCTTCTGTTTAGAGGTCCACTGCTCTCTGCACCACGGCCACACGCCACACTTGATGCTAAGGTCACAAATACAACTGGCACCACATAATGGGGAGGTAACGGCAGAAGCTTCAAGACTAGCTGCTTAAAAAATCGTTGGCATGGTCATGAATGTAGACAGCGGCAGTCAGACGTCAGTCAGTCAGACAAGGATGAGGTCATTATGAAACTGGGAGGCTACAAGGTGACGGCAGCTGGATTGGTGGCCAGCAGCAGCTCTGATTGTTGAAATCTCTCCGACCACCAGCCACCCAGGGGTATATGTACTGTCTAGTGCAGAATTACTAGGCAAATCAGTATTTTGACCACATCATCTTCTTCATGCATGTTGTCTAACTCCAAGCTGTATAGGCTCGAAAGCCTACTACCAATTAAGCATATTAGGTGATGTGCATCTCAGTAATGAGAAGGGGTGTGGTTTAATGACATCAACACCCTATGTCAGGTGTGTATAATTTTTAGGCAACTTCCTTTCCTTTGGCAAAATGGGTCAAAAGAAGGACTTGACAGGCTCTAAAAAGTCAAAAATAGTGAGATATCTTGCAGAGGGATGCAGCACTCTTAAAATTGCCAAGCTTCTGAAGCGTGATCATCCAACAATCAAGCGTTTCATTCAAAATAGTCAAAAGGGTCGCAAGAAGCGTGTGGAAAAACCAAGGCACTACATAACTGCCTGTGAACTGAGAAAAGTCAAGCGTACAGCTGCCAAGATGCCACTTGCCACCAGTTTTGCCATATTTCAGAGCTGCAACATCACTGGAGTGCCCAAAAGCACAAGGTGTGCAATACTCAGAGACATGGCCAAGGTAAGAAAGGCTGAAAAACGACCACCACTGAACAAGACACACAAGCTGAAACATCAGGACTGGCCAAAGAAATATCTCAAGACTGATTTTTTCTAAGGTTTTATGGACTGGCTGGATCGGTAAAGGGCAGAGAGCTCCAAGATCCCCACAGCGTGGCTGGCAAGAAAGGGTCTAAAAGAAGAAAAACTAAGGACTTGGCCTCCTTGTTCACCTGATCTGAACCCCATAGAGAACCTGTGGTCCATCATGAAATGTGAGATTTACAAGGAGGGAAAACGGTACACCTCTCTGAACAGTGTCTGGTAGGCTGTGGTTGCTGCTGCACGCAATGTTGATGGTGAACAGATCAAAACACTGACAGAATCCATGGATGGCAGGCTTTGGAGTGTCCTTGCAAAGAAAGGTGGCTATATTGGTCACTGATTTGCTTTTGTTTTGTTGGAATGTCAGAAATATATATTTGTGAATGTTGAGATGTTATATTGGTGTCATTGGTGAAAATAAATAATTGAAATGGGTATATATTTGTTTTTTGTTAAGTTGCCTATTAATTACGCACAGTAATAATCACCTGCACACACAGACATCCTGCTAAAATAGCTAAAGCAAAAAAAAAAAAAACCTAAAAACTACTTCCAACAATATTCAGCTTTGATATTAATGAGTTTTTGGATTAATTGAGAACATGGTGATTGTTCAATAATAAAATAATCCTCAAAAATACAACTTGCCTAATAATTCTGCTCTCCCTGTATATATTGTCCAAGAAACAATGCACTGCAACCATGGCCTCACCCAACAACGGATTTTTCTTTGCCCTTCTTGTGCACGTTGCTCTATCAGTAGTGCACAATTTTTCTGTCTTCTTTGCGTTCTTCTCAGCATCAACCCCAATTCGTAAAGATGCAGGTCTTGGAGTTGCTGAGGTGCTAACAACGCCATGATGAGTTTTATGCAACATCCCTGCCGTCTTCCTATTTATATACAGTACCCTCTGTTGCTGGGATCGCTAAATTGTTGTCTGGTCATCCCCAGGCCCTTGGCCCTCGTCAACAGCCCTCGCCTAGTGCCCACGCTGCTACTGTATGATTTCAAATGGTCTGTGGGATGGCAGCATGGTGGCAGGAGGGTCAAAGATTCAACTATTGCGCTGCAGCGTACCTGTCTCTGAACTGCCACCGCGCAATCTCCAAATGTGCCTGGGCGGCGACTAACTGATGTCAGGTCACCATGAAATTTACATATTTTCTTAAAACTGCAGTGTGGCGTGTAGAAATGCGACTGCCGCCTCCCAATTACAAATGCTGCAGTGCAACCACCTACCGAGTTAGCTGAAAGTTTTTAACTAATTTAATTAAATTGCAGTATTTCTTATGGTTATGTGCATGAAGAATAACGCAAAAAGCAAAATTACAAGAAACTATCTTTTTCAATGGTTGCATATGCTCTAAGTGCAGTATAGATTGAAAAGCACAGTGAAAACGTAATTTATAAAATCTTACATGGATCAATGTGAACATACCATTACCTACTGGTGTCAAGAAGCAGAGCTTTTGATAAACTATTGTGTTTCATTGATCGTGTCATCAAGTGTACTTTCTGAGAAACAGAGGCCTGCAGTTACTGTGGCAACACCACTAATAGGTGTCTGTATTCACAGTATTTAAATGAGATGATATTATAAGCTTGTTTATGAAATCGTGTTTCTAGAGATGTGTTCTGAAATTACCTTTGATCTGTTATCTGTGCTGAAAACACTAGATCTCACCGCAGTGAACACGTGCACACCATCTCAAAGAACCTGAGTCTTTGAATTTGCCAAACATCCCCTGAATCTGAAGGGAAACCGCCATGGGAAAAAGCTGTTAGAAGAAAGCAGGAAACAAGGAATTGATGGAACAATAAAAAGAAAAGTGTTTTCTCAGAAAAGTGAAACCATTAAAGGTTTGTCTTCTTACATATAAATTGTGGGGATGGTCTGCTTGTAGAACTTTGAACTGTAAAACATAAATTATTTCAGTAGGACTTGGTTTTTAGGATTTTTTTAGAATACCACCCTTCATGTACTTAAAGAATACATTAATAATATATTTTTTACCAAATGTTTTTTACTTATAACAGTCTAAAATAAAAAAAAAATAATGTGTAGTTACGAGCCAAAAGGAGTGCCAACGTACTTTCTAGTTTTTGAGATTTTGGAGCATGTAATTTTATTTGTTTAATAGTTATTTTACCTTTTTTGTAATATTTTTTATAGCATTTAGGAGCTGGCTAGAGTTTAATTTTCTTTACATAGTTTTGCCATCATGAGAGAAATGCTACAAGAACCAAAAACACCATTTTCATTCACAGAAGACCAAACAAGAACATGAAAACTTTGCCCTGAGAGTTACTGAAATGTCTTGCACATCATCTTAAAATCCATATCTATCACAAAAGGAACAAAAATCTTTTTAAGTTACATTTTTTCCTGCCACTCTGTAATTGTATATGTGATCATGACTGTATCATGTATAGTTGTACCATCTGTACAGCCATAAATGAAGAAAAACAAAGACCACTAAATATTTTAAACTGAATCTTTAGCACTAACTTTTGCATGTGCTCAGACGCAAGAATCTGTTGAATGATAATAGAAGAAGAAATGTATTTATAGCACTTTTTACAGGTAAAATACCACAAAGTCCTTTAGAAAAAGCATAATAAAAAGGCAATACAATTTTAATAAAATAAAGAAATTAAACGTATAGATCTAGATGCATATTGGAAAATAAAATATATACTAATATTTATAATAATGTTGCTGTGAAAACTTCATTCACAGCCTAATGTCTGTCACCTAAAGCTGGAAGACCAACAGAAGGAATTTAAGCTTTTTTCTGTGTTCTTATCATAGTTTTTTGAGAATACAGGCAATGAGAAGTTAAGAAGGGAAACACAAGTCACTCACATAATTAATGTTTTTATTTTTACCTTTATAAAATATAAATCAATATTTATAAGGTAATAGTATACTGATTACTTTATTTAAAAATGTAATTTTTCAGTAATTTTTATGTGGATGAGCTGAACTTCGATTTATTGTTTCTAGATAGTTATAAATGCAAATATGCCCCTCCTAAAAACAAAACACCAAATTCACAAAAACAAAACAAACTGACGCATGCATGTATGCAGTATTCAGATCACATGTTATAAAATTAACAGAATATGATATGTGTGCTGTGCTGATTGTGAACCTGCTACCTGGAGTTCTGTTGGCGAACACGCAGATTTAGTCTGTTGTTTCTGCCAGGCTGTTGGCCAACAGCAAACCTGCGAGCATCAACCCTTTGCATACAAACACGACCACCTCTTTCCAGCTTGTCTCATGTGTTCAGCTGTCTGAAATGGATGCTGGTCGCACTGTCAACATCAAGTCAAATCACCCCATCCAAGTGGACCTTTTTCAGTGAAGTATTTGCAAAACAAAACATGCATTTGAGTCTCAGAGGTGCTCCAAATGCAACAATCCAACATAAGAGGAGAAGAGTGTGAGAAACACTTTGAAACTAACCTGAAACAGCTGGTAGAGGTAATGAATAAAATGTTTATCCTGCATCAAAACCAATTGTCTGGGGTTTGAACAAGCCAGCTGTGCTTTTATTCCGCTTTATTGTGAACGTCTCAGTGTGTTTGGTTTTGTTTGCTACGTAAAAGCCTGCAGTGACAAAACAACATTTTTTTATCAGTTCAGAGGATTTTGTTTTTTGTTTTTCTGCGGCTGATGACAAAATTCACAAAGACCTGCGCAAAAGCACACAGACGACTAACTTTTGACAACTTTTGGAAAAAGTGGGGCGCACATTTCGTCGACTCATAGTGTACCTTTTAACTTCCTGCCAAGGACTATCCCAGCAATCACCTTGAGATAAAGCCTGTAGATAAGACAAGATCAGATGGGAACGAAGGGGTAGGTGATAAAGATAAAAGTCTTTAACAGACAGCAAAGGATGTAATTAGCACAATGAAGATTTTAAAGTCTGGCTGAGTCAGCCAAAGTGTCAAGAACCTTTTGTGTCAATGCAGGAAAGACATTGTTAGGGATGAAAACTCAGTTTTTCAATGTCAAAATGGAACAACATCATCATCAGTGTAAAAAAAGGATTTTACTTGTGTTTTCTTTTGTTTTTTAAGTGTTTAAAAAGTGTTTTCCATGGTGGCCCTGAAGTGCAAATCACACCAACAATTTACTCAATGCAGAAACATACTAAAGATCACAATGACAATGAAAAAAGCAAAAGAAAATAATTTTAACAATAATAAATTACATTTTATAAATAATAATAATAATAATAATAATAATAATAATAATAATAAAAACAACAATTAAAAAAATAAAAATAAAAAAAGAGACAATTCGGAAAAGAAAAGTAATTTCTGGTAATCAAGAGGAAATGTTAAAATACGAAACACAAAGATACATGAAAAGGTAGGTACTATGGGACATTGCTTGTAGGATGATGACTTTTAATGTTTGATTTTTCTTTTTTTAAATACACCTTCAATTTTCGCATTATGATAAAAATTGTCATGATTTGTACAGAGCATTTCCAGTTTTGCCTCATGCCAAATAATTTACTGTTGAAATAACTGACAAACGTCGTCATCCAATTGGTCCATCATTTTATTTGAAAGTTAACTGGCAGCTCAGAATTCTTTCCTTTATTTGGAAACATACACTGAAGCTGTAAAAAGTACAGAAAGCCTTCACTAAAACATCAGAGGATCATAATAGCTGACATATGTGGCCTTACTCCGTAAATATTATGTTTGCATTTTTTAGAGATTAATAACTGTGATTCTGAATTTGTTTTTTGTTTTTTTAGTTTAACTCAGTTAATTAAAACTAGAAAGCAAAGCGGCTTTGCGCTCAAACTATACAATATTCAACAAAATGCAACATGACTAATTTAGAAGGATTCACGAAGACCAAAGAAACTGCTACACATCTTCAAACATCAAACTTTAAAGAAAAAACTACTAAAATTTCCAATATAATTGATTTGCTGCTAATGCATTTTAGATGCAGTATAATTAAAACATACTATCATGCATCTATTTTTGTTACGTTATTACTACAAGGCCAATGCTTGGAAAACTTGATAAATGGTTCCGGTTGCTTTTAATTACAGCCTGCTGGGTGAAGGTTAGTAGAGTCAAACACATGCTCCTGACTTTTCCAGTAGCCTTTTCATGTATCAAATACAGACTTAAAAGAAAAGCATTGGCTCATTGTTCATTTCATAAAGTCTTAGTTAAAGAAAAATAATTTATTTTTGTAACTGTAAAAAGCGTATACTTATATTATTACTTTCCTTGAAGGCCCAAAGCGCTGTGTCTTGCTCAAGGACACTTCAACACATTGCAAGCAGGGCGGAAAGCGAACCTCTTATCGTCCGATCCGAGGTCAACCACTCTACTTCTATACCATGGCTGCCCCCGGTGTGAAATAAAAATGTATTTGCAATCAAACATTAACACAAAAAATATGTAATAAATAACATTACTAACATGGAAATAGATAACAATTTATTGTTAAATTGCTAACCTTTTAACCCCGGAATGTCGCCTGCGATATCGAAATATCACTCGCTCTTTGAGATACCATAATTTTTTGATCATTCACTGAATCATTTTCTTAACCGTTTTTTCCCTTTTGGGGTCACGGGGATGCCGGAGCCTATCCCGGGCACTTGTGAGCGAAGGCAGGGGACAGGTCGCTAGTCTGTCGCAGGGTAGAATGTCAACAATCACACAGCCATTCACTCTCACACTCACACCTAGGGACAATGAAGCATGTTTTTGGATGGTGGGAGGAAGCCGGAGACCCCGGAGAGAACCTCTATGTGAACAGTTTTATAAAATATATAAATAATTTATAATATATATAAAAATACAGTAACTTCATAAGAATGTAAACATTAAAGCTACAGCTCTGATGTAAAAGGATTAAGAGAACTCATTTTTCTCTGTCTTGACAATCTGAAACAGTAAAAAAAAATGTTAAACTGATCTTTCAAGAGAACTACAATAAACCTGTTTTGTAACCAGACTGAACAGCTAAAGTGAAGTACACTTTTTGGACACCTAATGTAATACTACAAACTACAACAAATATTTATATCAGCTCAATATTTCTATGTTTAGTCTGCAACACATGAGGAAGCAGAGAAAAAACAACTTGTTGTGATGCATGGAATGTCTCACCTGCAGTGTTGTCATAGTCTATGGGGAAAAGTTGGCAAAGGACAGAAAGATCCAAAAAGAGGGGGGACTCTTGGTGTCATTCTTTTCCTAGTATTAAATAATGTTCTTGTCAAGATTCTATCAACTAAAGCTTTTTTTCCTTGTTATAAAACCATATGCTCTCTTGAATTTTTGTATTTTAGGTTTTAGATTAAGAACCTTGGGTTTCTTGTCGTTTTTCAAGGCTCCCCGGGGAGATTTACACACAAAATAACAATCATCTTTGATCATTTTATTGCTCTGAGAAACTTTCCTGCATGTAAAACACAAATATTCTGTAGAGATTTAAAAGATCTGGTCCTCCGTCTGGCAATTATTAGTTTATATCTTATCTTGATGCTTCTGATTCCTGTCCTGCATGTTTAACATGTTGCCATGCTTGGCTCATCAGCTATTCATTAGGCTCTCTGACGGTGTCATTATCATCATGAGAATTATGTGACATCCCCTCAGTTAGCTGTTATGGTTTTAAAGACATGCCGGTTAGATGGGCATGTATTTAAAAGAAGCATATCATTGATGAAATTTGTCAGTAGTGAATGATGATCATAAATGGTTTAAATGGTGAATGTATTCAATGTTTTTATTTATTAATTCTTTACGTTTTTCAAATTTGAGATTTTCTTTGGCTTTGTTTGGAACTCACAGCTCAAATTAATTAAAGCTAATTAATTCATGTTGAATTGTCTGGAAAGATTTTTATTAAAGACATTTTTTAGATTACTGATCACACAACAAAAGATAAAATAGATTGTGAGTTTAAATGGGATTAATTAACAAACAAATGAATTATAAGAATAAAGGCAGCAAAAATACCTTTAAATACTATTTAGGGCAGAGGTCTGCAACCTGAGGCTCTGTAGCCACACACTTTGACCCAACTATTGTGGCTCTTTGGTTGAATAAAAATAAAACATTTTTAAAAAATAAAGGATTTCTAACTATAAATTGCATTAAGCAAAACAAAACATTCAGATTCGTAAAAAAAAAAAAACTTGATTCCGAGTTCCGATTGAAGTTGAAGCACTTTGTAGTTGATAAAAGTCATACCAAAACCATTTCACCATTTTTTTTTGGGAACCACAGAAAACTTGTCCATGCACAACCATAATTTCATACAGAAGCTGCACCAGATTATAAAATGGACTGTGCTTTTTGTTTTTTTTGTTTTTTAACAATCAAAGGAATATACTGTAAATTCAAAAATAAGGTAAGGATAACTTAACAAGCTCTTATTTAATTTTTGGTTAGTTAAATTTACAAAGGTATGGGTAAAAAGAACTATCAGAAACTATTTTATACTATTTTAACCCTTGTGCTATCCTAGGCACTTTACCGTTGGAAGTTGGGTCATCTAGACCCACTAGAGAGTGCTCTGAACCTTTTTTTTTCCAATGATTTGTGATCTTCACTGGTTCAATGGATTACATGAAATTTGTCCACCTTTATCCACCTTTGTTATGGTAGGGAGAACACGTCAAAGTAAGGGCGGGGTCATCCAAGACAGCACAAGGGTTAAATGCTATTTTTCTCTATAATAATGTATGTTTCATTCATGCCAAAAACAAAAAGGTTAATTTAGTTTATCATAATGGTAACAGCAACATACATTTAAAGCAGTGCTGTAATTTTCGAAAGGGTGAAAGAGCTCCCACTAGGTCAGTGACAATAGCGGCGTTTCCATTGGCTATGTAATTGCACAGATTGAATGTGCGATAATAAATAATGGAAACACAAAAACTTCTGCCACGGAGTTCCCGCTCGAAGGATCCGAGCCCAATGAGGCAGCAGTGTTTATACTAAGATATCTACTCACAACGATTTGCGTGCTCTTACTGTGTAGTTTTTGAATTATATGTACATAAGCAATGTTATGTACTAATAGTTCATATTACTATGTTTATTAAACTTTACACGCGCTGAGGGTTCTGCGCATGTCCAAATGATTTATTCCGACAGAAAGTGTATGTTGTGTATGTATATATAAACATTTGTTATGATCTGATAAGGTTTTTCTGGGCCCATGTAAACATTGCAATTCTAATCCGATCTTTGACCCGGTCAAAGACATTTTGCACATGTAACTGCAGCTAATGAATGCCAACAATCCACTTCTTTCAAATCACCAAACTCCGTTTAAACTTCTGCAATTCTTCAAAGGCATTCTTATTTAATTGACTAATTGGACAGTTGTTGTCAGTGCTTGCAACATAAAAAAAAATCTAATTTTCTTTCAGATTTGTGATAATAATACAATTACACAAATCTTGCAATATCTTTATCCTACTTATAAAATCATACCCAAGATGTGGGATGATAAGCTAAGCCAAGTCCATTGACTAATAACATACTATGGTGAAATAATGGTTAATCTGCACAGCTGTTAGTAGTATAATGCCAAATAACTGATTCAGCTTAAGAAGGCCTTTTGTACACCAACTGTAAGTATTTTGCCACAGTTGAACAGTTTTAGTGCATTTCTCCAAGACTTGATTGCCAGTGTTTTATTTTGAAAATATCTTTGAGTATTAAAAATGTTCTGGTTGAACTTTATTTTCAATATAAACCAGCTGTTTACGCAGTATCTGTTTTTTCTTTAGCTGGTTAGTGAATGAATGAAATCTTTCTTTATAAAAATAGAGGATAAACATCTTCAACAAATGCATTTGGAAGTATATAATATAACAAAACTTTTTATCTTTTTTAGTTAGAAAGGTTAACGTCTTGGACATATGCTGTCTTCTTCCAAGAGGCTCCATGCACCATTTTTGTTAATTGCAGCTATGATTTTATTAAAGCATTTTTAGCTTAAATGAGTGGTTATTAACCTTTTCCAGCCTTGTTCATCATTGGAGTTTTATTAAACCGTTAGATAAATAATTAGAGCTCCTGATGAATTTTGTCTTTGCCGTTGATGTCTGTTTGCAATGTGTGTCTGAGCACCTGGATATGTGTCACCTTAAGGCCATGACAAGAAAAAAAAGATGTGCGGATTTTAATAAGAGGGTGGGAGTAGCTGTGTGCCAAGCCTATCATTACTGTCATTGTAGACTGCAACCATGCTCCTTTATGCACAGCAAGCGATTGTGGAGAACGTGTTCTCACCTCCCCACTCTGAACAGCCCACTGCTTCTTTTAACAACAAATTCCATCGTCTAATAGCACACAGACGGCAGCTGTATGATGAACTTCTTACCTGCTGTCTCTTTCTCTTAGTTTGTCTTTATTTTCTGCTTGCTAAAAGCAGTATATGGATATTTGGAAGTGTATTTGTACACCATTACTGAACAAGAAACAAAACTGAAGATTCAATCAGTACAGTTTCTCACCCCAAAGGTGTTTTATTGTCTAACAGTGAAGAAAAAATAGGTTGCATTTAATAACAAAAGCAAAACTGTCAAAATGAAGAACTGTTGGTTTGTGGTTCTGCAGTGGACTCGAGGGCGGAGCTGGGGGGGGCATGAACAAATTGACTATCTTTGTTTTTTAGTATTATTATTTACAAAGATTAAGAAAACATTAATGCAGCTTCTTCAAGCATTATCAAACGGTAAATAGCGTGTACTTATGTAGCTCTTTACTACTTTCTTAGAAGGCCAGCTCTGTCCAGGAAAAAACTTTGCCTCCCATCTTACTACTACTCAGATGCTTCAGCACCATGTGATACTAAACAGCATAACCTGGGTACAAAGATGGTAATAGTAACACTAAGGAACTGAGGCTGATGTCAGTATTAAAAGACAGACAGACAGACAGACAGACAGAGATTTTTTTAATTTATATTTTAGACAAAGATGTTCAAATAAAAACATCCATCACATGGCATTGTGGTAAAAATGATAGCATGGGCTTCAAATTACCTACAGAAAAGCACAATTGATTGCTGTGTTGGCAAAGACAATGAAAAATTAAATAAACACATTAACAACAGGATCTAGTTGGTGAAAAAGTGTTGAAAATCCATGTAGATTTACGCTTATTTAACCTCATTAAGACCTGGTGCACATTTGCATCACTGTACAGGCCTCTAGCCATGCACATGTCACATGGGTCTTTTTAAAAAGACAAAAACATGAAATACAGATTTAACCTTTAAGACAAGGTTTTCTATGACTCACTAGAGAAACATTTTGTTGAAGCTTTAGATTTTTCAGACAATCCTAAATTGAAGTGCTTTGTTAAAAGACGCTGTAGGTCAGGTTGGGTTACAATGCACCATGATGGTCTGAATAAGTGCTGTGTGCTTAAAAATAGAAATATAAATATGGATACTGCAGCCTATAAACTAAAGAGGACTGGAACAATCCCATGCCTGTGAATAAAATGGGGTGAATTAAAAATACATTTCTTAAATAAACATAGGACTTGATTTGAATTCTTACAACTCTCATGATATAATATTTATCTTTTCAGATTCAAACCTTATTCACCCAGTTTTTAAGATTTTCAACTCAAGTGTTTCCTTTCTAACCGTCCTCTCAACCTTTTTTTAAGTGTTAATGAAACAACTTTGTGGCTTTCCATGATCGTTCCGTATGTCTAACTGACTTTTCACGGATGTACCATTAATGTATAACTTTTATATTGCATATCCAGCGCACAAATCACGTTCAAATTATGTAACTGACGGTCACTTCACTAATGAATTGCAATTACGTGTTCTTTGCATGGTTTATTTGTACTTTTTTTAGTGGTTTTAACACGGTACATTCATGATACATCTGTGAAGATCTCACATAAAGACCACAACTTTTTACCCTTTTTCTCACATATATAGACGTGGGACCAATTTTCATCCGTGCAATATGCGCAAAATGTTTGTAGCAGCTGTGTGACACGGCCTTAAATCGTTCCGCTTGAGGAGCAGACAAAAAAAGGTTATGTGAAAAAGAGCTTATTTATGACAGAAAAATTACACAAGGTACCACACATGAATAACACCATGATGTTTGCATTCTATTTGTTTTCATACATTTTTTAAAAGCTTATTCTTACTTTGCCTGATAACAGTTTATTCCTGCAAACATTCATTTGTTGTGTTCAATAATTTATGTGCTGTGCTTGAGAGCTTGTTTACTGACTAGTTAAGACATTTAAACTGCATTTAATGAATAAAGGAGATGGTTACAAAATGTTCTTCACATTTACCTTTGATGACTTGCACACAGCACCTGGTTCTGAGCAACTTTTAGTGTTTTTTTGGGCCAGTTGATTTTTATTCCCTTCATTTTACTAATTGACCCTTGCATCTTAACAGCTTAGTCTAATTAAAACCCATCTTTAATCTTTTACGTAAATTTTGCTCGTGCTTTATCAGTTCCCGTCATCTCCCTCTGCATAGCTCTGAACTCCCACTGTGGCTTCTTCAGCATGCACCAGAACCACAGACGATTCTGGAAAAGGTCGTGTTTTTGTCCCTGTGACTGCAATGCCTGGTACAGACTAATTATGTAGGAGGCAGTCCTTGTCTCCACATTTGGGGTGAATGTGCCAGAATTCATGGGGTGATGAACAAATTGGATCCGGTGGGAGACAGAGGACAGGAAGTAGGCTTTGATGAATGCACCAATGAGATACAGCTGCCTGCAAAATGGACTGCATTAGTTGAAATGATTGTTTTATTTGCAAGTTTGCACATTTAGTTTACTTGTATATGGTTTAAGACAGAGCTTGGGCATAAATGTTGATTTTTTTTTTCCAATAGTCATTTATAATTCACAGCATATAATAAATGCTGCTTTTGCTTGTCAGAGACGTGATAGTGTCTGACTCAGTTTTGTATGTGTGGCCGTGACTGTTTTGTGTTTGTGAAACGTTTAAGAGGGAAGACTCATAAAACATTTCTCTTCTCAGGACAGTTAAAATAATTCTTTTTATGTGTATTTTCATGAATATTTAGCTCTGGGATGTCAAGCAAACATCTTTAATAAAAACCTGTTTCCCTATTTAATATCTTCATCTTTAAGGGTGAAATACATCAAGATAAATGTTTATTTATTTATTTTTTTTTTTACTTTATAAGCAATCTCACAGGATGTTCCAACAATGCCAGCATGTACCTATATACTTTTAACAGTAAAATAGATGTTATTTGTTTCATGGAAATAAAAAAGTTTAAAATGTGGGTTCGAAACAGAGGCAAAAAACTTTTTAGGTTCATACAAATATTTGGATCATAAACTGGAAAAAAACTTGTAAGGTGTAATATTGTAACTTGAAAAACATGGAACTTTTAATTTATTTATGTAGTTTCATTCCTTCCAGCTGCGGAGCTTGTGACAAAGTTTGAACAGACAATTTTGCAAGTTACACTTTACTTTAATAAGAAGAGATAAGTAGACTTTTTCTCCAAAACTCTGGATGTCTGCTTGAGGAAACCTTTAATGTCTCAGAGCCTACATTTGTTTTGCCTCATTCTTATTCAGTCCACCAAACGCAGGGAAGTAGTAATGGAGTATGTGTGTGAGAACATTTACCGATTTATTATTAGGCAGGTGAGTGGCTTCTTCTTTTTCTGCTGTTTACTACGCCACCTACAGTGGAAAGAGGCTTGGTGCGAATTCTCGAAACGATGCAAATCTTGGTCCAGGCATTTTCTTTCGCAGTTGTATTCCAATATATGAAAGACTTGGTGTCATATAATTCCGACCAGACACGAACTGCAATTATTTTCTCCTTCATAATCAATTTTCAAAAGGTTGGTATACATCTAGCAAACACCCCACATGCTAAGATTTACATAATAATTGCGTGTAAACTGCAAAAAATATATGTAAACTGCATAATTCTCAACCGACTAAATATTTTTAACACCTCAAAACCAAATTCATGTTGAAGCCTGTAAACGGTTAATGGGTTTCTAATTAATGAAATCAGTGACCATCTTCCAGTTTTCACAGTATATGGCAGTAGTTATGTCAACCACAGGTTGCATTTTTCAATGGGATACAGAAGAATTAAAACAGAAACTCTATCAATGCATTTAAAGCTGAGCTACTTGAGCATAATTGGGATGTGATTAAAAAAAATAAGTATTTCCATTGTCCATGGATTACAAAATGCATGTAAAAAAAAGAATACACTTTATAAAAACTACTTAAAAAAGAGAACCAAAGAGGCAGAAATTAAATATAAAAAATAAAAAAATAAATTAACGCAGATCATAAGAAAATGTACAAGGAATATTATGGAAAACTTTTAGAGGAAAACAAAAGTAATATAAAAAAAACATGGGGCATACTTAATACTATTCTAAGTAGGGGTAACAAGGAAGACCCCTATCCAAAGTACTTCATTAGTAAGGATAAATAAATAGATCAAAGGGAAGATATCGCTAAAAGATTTAATGATTTTTTTGTAAACGTGGGACCTGAATTAGAAAAAACAAATTCTGGATCCAGGAACATTTGGAAAGGAAGTGCAAATATGAATTGACAGAAATCTGAGTTCAATGGTTCTTCACCCAGTAACTGAAAATGAAATATTAAAGACAGTGAGAGGAATGAAGGGTAAATTCTCTACTGATGTTAATTGCATTGATATGGCTTTGGGGAAAACAGTATTCAATGGAATTCTGAAACCAAAATAGCAAAAGTTATACCATTGTATAAAACCGGGAACAAGCATCACTTCACAAACTATAGGTCATGTTACCGCAGTTATCAAAGATACTAGAAAAAATGTTCATATCTAGATTGAATTCTTTCATCGAAAGCACAAGATACTGGACAATGGACAGTATGGGTTTTGGTCAAATCGATCAACATCATTGGCCCTGATGAATGTAATAGAAAATATAATAAATGCAATTGATAATAAAAAACATGTAATTGGGGTATTTATTGATTTAAAAAAAAGCTTTCGACACAATTAACCACTGTATATTAATTAATAAATTGGAACGGTATGGCACAAATTAGCAATTTGTAAAGGTTGAAGGTGCTTGTTTCCAATGTTTGGACATTGTTTGTGGTGTCCCTCAGGGGTCGGTTCTGGGACCAATATTATTTATTTTATATATAAATGATTTATTTAATGTTTCTAATAAATTACGGCTAGTTTCATTTGCTGATAACACTAATGTTTTTTGTGATAGGGATGATTTGCAGCAACTCAGAAATTGTTCAGAAGGAGATGGAAAAAACTGAAGATGTGGTTTAATGTAAATAAACTTTCACTAAATTTAAGTAAAACAAAAATGATGTTATTTGGTCACCATAGGGGTAAAAATATTAACATTGACATGGGGTGAAACTTGAAAGAATTTATGAAAATACATTTTTTGGGGTCATTATTGACGAAAAACTAACCTGGAAAGCACGTATTAGGTACTTGCAAATTAAACTATCCAGAAGTATTTCTGTATTGAATAAAGCAAAACTGGTTCTGGATCACAAATCACTGCACCTGTTATACTATACGTTGGTCTTCACATATTTTTCTTATTGTGTAGGGGTTTGGGGGAACAACTATAAAACAACGTTACCTTCACTGTTCAATACTTGAGAGCAATACGAATCATATACAAAGTCAATTACCTTGAGCACCCAAATAAATTAATCATACAATCAAAATTACTAAAGTTTAAGTATTTAGTATTGTATCGCTCAAATAATATTCAAGGCCGAAAACAATTTATTACCGACGAATTTCCAAAGGATATTTATTAAAAGAGACGAAAAATACAATTTTAGGGGAAAAAAAATAAATTCCTCATCCATAAAGCACGTACAAATAAAAAAAGATTTTGTGTTTCAATTTGTGGAGTGAAGTTGTGGAACAGAACCAGTGCATGCTTGAAACAATGTCCAATCATAAAATAATTTAAGTATAAATACAGAAATATAATCATTGATAAATATGAACCAATACAGAACATCAGCATTTGTAAATCTACATACTTTGAAAACAAGTTTTGTTATTCATTTGTGTGTTTTTTGGAAATCAGAATTACATATGTTGCTGTAACCGAATATATACACTTGGGTAGGGCACTGGACTTTAATGGTGGGTGTACTGGGTTTAGTTGGGAAAGTAAGGACTGAAGGTAAAGGGAGTGAGAGTTTATAAGATTTTTCTTCTTCTCACTCCCTTTTGGACTTGTGTTGTTTATATAATTTTCTTGTTTTACATAATTTTTGTCTTGTTTTTGTCTTATTTTGCTATTCTCACTTGTCCAAAATAAAAAGGAAATAAAATGAAAAAAAAATCCATTTTTTTAACCTGCTGTGTTCCCTTTGGTGTCAGACGGCTGCCAGAGCCTAACCTGACTAATGTTGGGCAGAGTTCTTTGCGTTCGTCATTCGTCGATGTGCACAGATGTCTCTTGAGCGTTTCGGCTGATAGGTCTTTACTTGAATTAGGTATTGAGCTGTCCAGCATTTTTGGTCAGTTGAAATCTAAGCATTTTACATCCATTTCGTGTAGTTTATACTCAATTATTTCGTAAAATGTTTGCAATTGTGCTTGATTTTTGTGAGATGCATACTCACATTTTTGGCTTTCCACGACCGTTCCACCGATGTCTAACAGACTTTTCACCCACGTACCAACAATATGGTGTATACGGCGAACATAGCGTAATTGGCACATTAATCACTAATGAATCTGATATCAACAGCGCTATAATTGCGCAGAGTTCATGTTTTACGTTGATTTTCTTTTTCCTTTTTTTTCATGTAGTTCATTGGTGATACATTTATGAAAATTTAATGTAAAAGACCACTTCTCACTTTTTCCATGTAAAATGCACAAAATGTTTGTAGTGGCTTTGTAACACAGCCAAGAAAATGCAAGCGAAGTGCGTTTTTCTGAAAATAATAAATTGCTAATTGAAGAGTTATGTTTTACATAGCTATTTTTGGCCTAAACTGAAGCAGTTTAAGCTACCACCCCATTTAACGTTTTTTAGAGGCACTGCTGCTAATTTTAGTGATTTCTTTTTTTTCAATTTTCCTTTATTAAATGCAACACAATTCGGGTTTCTAACCACCACCCCCTGCTAGATGCACAGGATAAATGCCTGCACAAAAAATTCTCCTCCAGAGCTGCAGCAGGAGTTCCAACAGCACTTCACAGCTCTAAACTTTAAAATTAGAAAGTGATTAAAAAGGATGAATGTTCCCACAAGGAATTATACAATACAATGACAGAGATTTAATATGTGTGAGACAAAAATGTATGCTGTCCTAAGAATTACCAGCTCAGTAAGCTGTTAATTGCTGTTACTCCAATCACCCAATAGGCTTTTATCTGATGAAAAGGTTTAAGAGGAATTAAACACTTTTCCTTCATCTGGGATCTTCCTCAATTCTTGCTTGTACTGTAGCAGTGACCTATTCGCAGCACAGCAATAAGGCTTATGGGTAAGCAAATTCAGCAGATCTTAACACCTTTTCCGCATTGCACCTGATCGAGGGCGAAGGAGAAAGAAAAAAAAATCACTGCTCTTTTTTCAACCCTTCTGCACCCTGTTTAATCCACCCTTCCCCCTTCTCTGCTTTCATCTATTCATGCATTCCCCTAACTCTCCTTTCTCTTCCTCTCTGTTTCTCTTTCTTCCATTCTTCCTCTCTTTTCTCTTCCCCTCTCAAGAGGCCGCTGCAAGATTCATTTAGAGCAATCAGCACAAGACATGAATACAGAGTGGAGCCGTGTCACACACATGCACGGCCAAAGACACGCCAACAGAAACCGGCACACGTTGTCTCTTCAACCTGTCAAAGTTACGAAGAGCTGGCTGTGCGAGTTTCCCCCCTGCACACACGCACCCACCAATGATGGACATTATCTTTAACCTTTGAAAGTGATTATGAGAAGAACAAGCACAGTGAGGTTCATAAGACTGTCTGCTCACCACTTTATGTGTGCAGGTCGGAAGTATTTTCCTATGTGGTTATAACAAGGACTCTCACTTTCCTAAACTTCTGTTTTTAGAATTACAACAAAAAGGGCCATGATATAGTAATGTCTGCTCTATAAGTCGCTCTTAAAAGCCTTAATTTAAAAAAAAACAAAAAAAAACAAAACAACAGTGAGCCTTATAACCCGGGGTGCCTAAAAAAAATATACATTAATTTTAGTTGTGTTTACTGATGTCAAAATGCAATTTTAAAAGGTAATCTGTCAAAATGTCACTGTATTTTTTTTAAGAGTTATAAACAAGGTATGTATTATTGTGAATATGTTAACATACAGTACAGACCAAAGGTTTGGACACACTTTCCCATTCATTTAAATGAGAAGGTGTGTCCAAACTTTTGGTCTAGTGTATAGCAGTGAACATTGTTTTTTTGTTGTTGTTATTAACAAGGTTTAGAGTTCGTGTTCTTACAGTAATGTTTCTTTAAGCGGTATCAGGATTGACTGTATTCAGAGAACTGGACTTATTGAGCCCCTCTCCCCTCGCATTCCAAACAGGAAGTAGCCGCTGGCTCCAAGAAGCCAAAATCCCATGGGCTATGTCTGAATTCCCACCCTGCTTCCTAAATTCTAAAAAAAACCATATAGTGCGGGACTTTCTTGCCCTGGATTTTAAAAGCAATTCAGACACCATTCTCACAACTTTTCTGTTTTTTCCAAATGGCGAATATGACGTCACCAATTTCACAGAAAAGCCTACTAAATACAAACATTTCACGATGAATATTTATAAATCTACTGTGCTTTGATGATAAAACCGTTTATGGTTTATTGAAAATATACATTTAAACAGATTTTTTTTACATTCAAACGCAATGCATTGTGGTCAGTGTTTGCCAATCTAGTGAGCATTGATGCACACTGGGTTTTGGCAGCGACTTCTGGGAAATTTCTAGGGCACTCAATTTTGGAATTGTAGATTCGTACAGTCCTGCAAAATTGCAAAGGCACTATAAAGTGCACTATGTAGTGAGTAGTAAGAGATTCTGACACAGCCATAGACTTCTATAGAGAAATAAAGAGCTATTTACTCAGGTATTCTATTTGTCAGAATAACCCTTCTTGCTCTGATATCTTTTTTACATTCTCTTGCTAATCTTATTATTTTTTCATGATTTTTTTGCTTCATCCCAAGTAATTCAAGCTATAAACTGACCAATCAAATACCCCAGTAAAAGCATGTGGTGCCCACTGGTCCCCACCTCGAACATTTGATTGACAGATTCTCCTGAGCCCGCTTTCAGTGGAAGGGGTGTGTGTCAGACTATTTTTTATAAGTTGCAAACAACTTTGGGAGTTACGCGTATTGTATATATGGTAACATGTAGCGTGTTACAATCAACCTTTAAAGTTACTGTGCACATAGTTAATAAAGTCTGACTGACTAACTGTTATCTATAAATCGATAAGACGTTTAATGTGCCTTATAGTTCGGTGCAACTTATAGGCTATATGACATTATTTCAAAAATAGACCATTCATTGATGGTGAGCCTTCTAGTGCAAAAAATACGATGGGCTTTTTTTTCCTTTTTTTCTTGTCAGAGCCAATTTAATTAACTCATCTTGAAAATCTGTAAGGATAATTAAGTAGGTCAAAATGAGGCTATTGAAAAATATTTGAAAGGCTTAGAGTTTAAAAGGTCAAGACTTTGATTATTTTGTGCTTTTGAGCCAAGAATATAGATTTATTTTTCATTTTTTTGTAGCTATCCCCATGGTTTATGTGAGAGTTAATTAAAGAGTGTGTTTTAAGACAAAAAAAAAAAAAAGTTTTTTAAATGTGATGCAGCCATTTAAGGCCAAAGTTTAATTATGGTCACAGCGCACATGAAGACGTTTTGCTCCCAGACATGTTGGTTTTTGTGGATTCAGACCATTTCTGCATTGTTGCAACCCAATAAATCCAACAAAAAGAGCATTGGAAACATAAACTAAGAAAAAAAAGTTACATTTAATCTGTAACAGGATTTATTTACAAATGTTTTATACATTTATTGCATTCACAACGTGTCCTTGAGAGGCTCATTCTTTTGCCCCGTTGTTTGTAAAACTACTGAATCCGAATGATTCATTTATAAACCTTGGATTTGTTCTTTCTTTCTATTATTAGACAATTGACTTTGCTACTGACAAAATGCCAAATGAATAAAAAAGAAAAAAAAAACAATAAATAATTAGTCACTGAAATAGAAAAGAAAAACCAATTAGTAGTTCTGGAATGGAATGAGAATTTTATCAAGAAAAAAAATTGGATGCATAGAAACAGGCTGCAACACATCCTTGTTGAACTCCAGTAAATAGTTGAAAATATTTGAAAGTCAAATACTTGCAGCCAACTGGCACGTCTTTGGGTTGTGATTCCTGAAGTGTAGCTTTGGGAGAGTCTAATGACCCACACTCTTACCTCTCAACTGGTGAATTTCATTTTCACTTAAATGTGTGTAAAAGAGCACTTTTTTGACGTTAAAATATTCAGATGAAGTTTTGGAAAAACTTTACAAACAAGGTTCAAGACTTTTTTTTTAACCTCAATATTGTTCTTTGGGGAAATGTTTTGGTCACTCTGCTTACAGACTACAGTATAGAAAACTCATAGCAATGATAAAAAACCAATAAAACTTGAACTTTAGTGTTGGAATCAATAAAAAAAAGGTGCAGGAGAGGATGTACAACCCATTCTGTTTTTGTTGGTTTGAACCATGTAAGGTTCCTTTTGATACTGCAAATATGTATAACAGTGTGATGCATTTAACGCCACTCCAGCTCTTTCACATCCTGCTCCCATATATACTGGAAACTCTGCAATTAAAATGCTAATAAACTGAACTGATTCAGCTTTAAAATATGAACTATGTCTCCTAAATATGAATGCATTTAATGGAGGATTCAGGACTAAGGGCTAGAACTCTTTTTGATTTGTTTTTTAAAGACAAATTTTGCAATAAATAAAGAGGAGCATAGATGTTGGCCCCAGAGCTGCTTTGCTAAACTAATGGCTTTTCAGTGCTTTCAGCAGCTTTTCAGAGCTGCAAACAAATTTTCTGGAGGATTGGGGTCAGGGTTTTGTGACAGCTAAACAAATACCTTCACTTTGCTGTCCTTAACCCACTTTACAGCCAATTTGGAGGTGGGCTAGGTATGTCAGCCTCATGCCCAAAAAGTTCAAGGACTTGTGTGACCCTGCAGTTAAATGGCATGATTGCAAAAGAACCTATTTTTAGTCTTCATCAGCCAGTCTCATTGAACGGTAAAAGCTAAACGAATTAGAGATTTTGCATTTAGGCAACATAATTCATGTCAAATTTTTTAAAACACTTTTGAAAATTGAAAATGATGCTTGTTACAGCTGAGGCCGTCTGTCATTTTTTGCCTTGTTTTTTTGTACTTTTGGAGTTTTTCTGTCTCTGTCTTCTTTTGTTTTCTGCTGGCTTGGTAGGGGTCTTGTCTTTCAGTTTCTTTCTTCTCTTTGTCTTCAGATTGGTTTTTAAATTTAAAATTTTCAGAGCACCTCATTGGACGAGGACCTCAAGCTCGGCATTTAAATAATGCACATTATCTGTTGGAACCCTCTCTCCTAAGATGGCAGCAACAGAGCTATTTAATTTGATTCTCACAGGCTTTGGTCCTTGTGTTTGGTTGTTTTTTGTGTAAATTCTTCATTTTTCTGTAAAGAAATCCCAGCTTATTTTCAGCTTGGGTTTGGGAGAGATTTTGAGTTGTTGGGGTATTTGTTTATTTATTTTTACCTTCATGTTACATCTTTTCCCTAGCACCTAAACAGGGTGCAACATGAATTGGGGGCTCGTCTGGGATTTGAACCCGGGACCGCTTACAACTTGAGTTAGTAATGAGTACTGTTTTCAGCTGTATTCTGGAAAAAAAAACAGCTTATCTAAAGTATTTCAGATCTGCTGGTAAGAACCAGACACAATGCAAATCAAATCAGTTAAACCATGAAGATGTTGCTTTTAATATACCGATACCTAAGACATTTTCCACAAAAAGAACCGTCAATTTGATAATTAGCTCACTCATTGGGTCAGAAATCTCTGCATATATGTGTGCTAAATGTATGTTTTTTGAGAGGCTACAAACCATAAGATGCACACATCTGTCTGTCCTAGACTTTGGCAACATTACAACCCTCAGAATTTTGGACTTGTTTTGTACTGCATAAAGCATCACTCTGCCCAAGATTAGCAACTATAGCTGCAGGCTTTTATTCTCCAGTTTGCTGTAAACACTCTTTTCAATCATTTTAAGGCAGGGTTTTTCTTTTTTTCATTGCTTCACAGCTTGATTGTGAGCTACAACAGTGTAACTTGAGGTCAAAGCTTATGCACTTTGCTAATCAAAAGTGGTGACAGTGGCAGGTATTGAGATCTCACATTTGGAGCTAAATTAACACTAATTCGAAAGCAGCTGGTATCTATCTAACTTGAAATGTGTTGTGCAAAGTTATACTTGATGTGCAACAACAATAAAAAGATAAAGACCTAGAAGTGAGTGTGAGAATGCAAATGTGGTTCAGAAGTGACATTAAAGGTACTTAGAATTGCTTCTTTTTTTTTTTTTTTTTAATTAACCTCAACATTTTGGTGTGGAAAAAACTTAAATGACTAGTTGCCAGAACTGGGCTCAGAGAAACAGAAAGCATGCAGTTTATGTGAAGATTATTTAACAGAAACAGCTGCTGCAGAGAAGCTCAAACCTTTTATTGCTGTGACCATAGGCAAACTACTAAATGCAAAATCTTACAACAACTAAAAAAGAGATAAAAAGCAAAATAATTTCAAATAAAACAACAAAAAGCTGCAGTTCCAGAGCCTGACAATACACCTCGAAAGAACAACTCCCAGATGTTTCTAACAAACTAGAAAGCATGGAAATAAGAGATCTGGAGGAGACCCAGAGTATAATAAAAAAAAAAAAAGAAATACAGTAGAAATGGAAAATAAGCGTCTAAGCAGCTACACAGAGTAGAATTTGGTCAGTTAACAGAGTCAGATAAAAATCAGGTGATTGCAGCCAAATGAGGCAGTCTGGTAAAAAGACCTCTGGCCATTGGGTCAGGTCCAGCACTAAAACCCTTTGAGAGCCCCCATGAAACAGTTCAGCACAAGGTCCTTCACAGAGTCTGCTTCAGAGCAAACAGGGCAAAAAAAAAGAAGTAAAAACCATTTTCTTATGATTTACTTCTATATACAATTTTTATTTTACTGTTGGTATCAGATAAATATTGTCAATGACTGAGATTCTTTATCTAACCTGGAATAGACCTAAATTTGAGTTTTAACTGGGTTAAAATTTACAAGCTTTTTGTTTTGTTGTTATTATTTATATTTTGTTTGTTGTGTTTTGGTGTTGTTTTATCAATGAAGATCAAAACATCAAACATGTTTTTGTTGTACATAGACTCCATGACCTCATACACCATGCATACAGGGACAAAAATCAGTAAGTATAAAGCAGACTTGACTGTAGACAAAAACCAAGATAAATATCAGGACATTATGAGATATTCTTGTTGTTTCCTAATAACTCTACACAAGGACAACAGACTCCTGTCTGTCTATGCTGGTTATTTTTTTACTAAAACAAATGTTGCTGTATAACCTGGTAATTTCTCAAATAATATTTATAAAGTCAGAAATGTTTCAGATTTTTCAACCCCCCCAAAAAAATGCACATATGTTATTCTGGCACCAAGATGACTACGAAACCCTTCTCATGAATCTGCCAGCAGGTGTTACAATGACCAAGACATGGCTCTTACAGCGTCCTGTCCACTTAGGTCATCATTGACTGCGTTTATGACTCATGAGCATTAGTAATCTAGACATGTGTGGCAGAGAATACCGTAATTGCACACATACACACACACACAGAGAGGCTGAGAGAAGCTGCCGACACAGTACTTCATGTCTTATCAGAGATCAATATTTCATTTGCTCCCCTCCTCTGCTTAGATGCTGACTGGCATCTCTACCTAAGGGGACAGCTCAGAGACATCGGCGTGCGCTCTTATAGGCTCCCTCATATACCATGCGGCGCTCAGAGCCGTTGTTAGCTTTGACTGACGTATCGTCCTCGCTGTGCTGACATCTCGTCTACACTCTATCCCTTTCAGATGCACATCATTGTTTACCCAAACGCCATGTTTCAATATGTCTCCTCCTTGGTATGCATGTGTTTTCTCTGCCTCCGATCTGTCATCATCAGACGCTTTCGTTTAACTTTTAGATCTGTGTTTACACATTTAATCAAATCCAATCCGTGTGTGCTCTCCCCCTTGCCTTTGTGTTTGCAGGCGTGTGAGTGTGAGTTTCTTTTCCTTTTTTTTTTTTTTTTTTTTTTGATGTGCTCAGACTCGATGATGTGAGCTGTTATTGTAATCGACTGAACAGGTACAGCGTTTAACTGCTAATTCGAGGCACTGCGCAGACAGGGGCAGAGAGGTGTCGACACGGGTTGAGGTGACTGCAGGGATGATGGAGAAATGAGGAATTGGAAGATTGGAGGAAATAGATGAGAGCAAAGAAGGGGATTTGCTTTGAGAGAGTGGGTCTTAAGGGCATGGGCATTGGAAAATTGCATTTTTGTGTCATGAGCCTTTACGAAGACCATACAACCGTGCTATTTTATTTCTTTAATCTCATTTTTGAAGCACTAAAATGTGGTTGCACAAACTGCACCATTAAACCACATATGTTTCTCTTCTGACATTTAGCAGTTCACCTAATATTTGTCAAATGTGTTTGTAAAAACCTGCTCTCAGAGCCATGATGACAGCTCAGGGTGCCAACATTGCTATGCATTCTGAATAAAGTCCATTACTCAAAGCCAACTTTCCTGTGATGCTTATTTGGGGTTTTAACTTTCGTTCGCTTTTATTTATTACATTTTTGGAATGCAGCCCTGCCCCCCCCCCTTTTTTTTAAACTCCAAAAGGTCTCAAAATGTGTACAGAAAAAAAAATGGGACAGATTGTATTGTGCGTAATGAGGTGCTATTCTATCATTAATCAGCTTCAAAGCCAAGAGGTCAGATCACAGTCCCGACTCCCTGATCTTAATAATACGAAGCCAGAATGAATTATCCTTGATTTGAATGAGTCCGTGTATTTATTTTCATCCATGTTTGATGTGTCACCAAAAGGTCACAGATGATGTGTGAGATTTTTGATACAATTGTGACTGAGCCATTAGCCTACAGCTATGACAAATGGCCCAGTGTAACCCCCTCCGCCTCCTCACTTTTACATAGACACTTACAAATATTCCCCTCCTACACACAGAGTGACGTTATTGTCATCCAGCCCTTGAGCGAGGCTATGATTTCTACCCAGCTTGCTTTGGTAGGCTTTTCTTAAGGATGGAGAAAGCAGCTCTAACTTTGCTGACCCATGCATACAATCACTTGAGTATGCCCGTCTTTATCAAAATGCATATGTAAATAGATTTTCTATACACCAGATAGTATACTTTATATCCATATATGTGCATTGAAGAGCTATATCACTGCATGAGTGAACCTGACTGTTGTTGACAGTTAGCTGGAAAATGAGACACTCATTTCCAGCCCACACAACACAACAGAGCGATGCTCTTGCCAATGCAGCTGGAGCGGGGCAGATTTATGAACTTTATATTTATGCTTATAGAGACAGGTTCTATTGTGTCTATCAGCTCTATGGCCTCTTCATAAATATTAGCTTATTTCTGTTTGGAGTAGGCCTTCTTTGACACGACAGAGTGTCGGTGTGCTCTTACATGAGGTAGCTTGACTTATTTTATGTCCTTGGTGTATTTTTTGCAGGGGATGGAGTGGTTGTCACGTTCTTCTGCATGCACGATAACGTGCGGACGACTTTATCTTCTTTACTCAGACAGAAGGTCAGGGTAAGTTTGAAAAAAATGAGCCATGCATGTCAAAAAGGTCAGGTGTCGTTTTTTCTTTTTTTTAAGTATTATTTCCATAATGCATTTAACATATTCCACATACATTGGACATTCTTGTACACTGTTGGGCATGAATATTACATATTAAGACTTAGAATTTTTGGTTTTATAAAGTTATTTTAAAGGGACTAGTTTGATATTGTTTCTGATAGTAATCTTATTTTAATGACTATACTACTCAAGACATTGATTAAAGACCCAATCCATTCATCTCTTGATCTATTATAAAATCATTTAATTATGATCTTTTAATTATGATTATGCAGCTTTTAGGCAAAATTTGAAAAACCTGTGTCATTTTCTAGGTTATCGGAAATTCGCCTCTGAGTTGTGGGCGGAACTGTTGGCGCACTGTAGGCCTTCCCACCCTTCTCATCATCCTTTTGTTTACCCTCTCTCCCACTAGCTTACAACCCCAAGCTAACATTAGCAGTGCAACAAAAATGGCGAGCAATGCCAGCTCAGACAAGGAAAACAAATCTGTTAAAGAATCTAATGGTGTGCAAGTGTGATGCATCTGAATGGAGCGGAGCAGGGAGCTTCTGGCCCGACAATTGTTGTTCCACGAAACAACTACAAGCTTTTTCAGACTAAATTGTTTTCATCTGCTACTGAATTACAACAATTTGAATAAACAAATAGTTAGAAGTATTAGTAATTTAATCTTAATTTTCTTAATAAATGTCCTCCAACAGGAGAGAAAAGGTCACATGAACAAAAACAGAATATTTATTGGGGTGGGAGTTTAACTGGTGACTCATCAACTTATGTAGTATTCATCGACTAAAGAAATAATGGTTTAGCTTTAATATCTACTCTTTATTTGTACAAAGTAGAAGATACTCTTCAATTTCTACTATATGTTCATGAGAATATTATCCATCCTCTTGTCACCCAAACATCCCTCGAGCTCCTCCAAATTGGCTGTATCATTTTCCACCTGAGCTTATGCTTGTACACTATTTAAATGTTGCTGGTACTTTGCTGTGTGCACTCTTTCATAATATCCCATTTCCACTGAGAGCACTGCAGTAGCCAGTAAAAGCTCTATTTTGAGTGCAGTCATAAAGCTATATGGTAGCTTGGCTATATTTAATAAAAGTCCTTCGAACTCTGCACCAGTCCCCTGAGCTATATTGGTTTGACAGATCATGTCTCCTATTAATGTGAAGTGGCAGACGGAAGACGTGTGATTCGCTTTCTCTCTGTCGCTCCAGAGGACATTGTTTGGGGAAATGGTGAGCAATCGGAAAAAAATGAGGGAGGGATTGTGGTCGGTACAAGGTGCTTTGACATCATTTTAATATATAGTGAAATCCTATATATCTAAATATATATTTATGTCTACAAAAATCGAGGGAGGGAAGGGGAATGTGGATTTATGATACTTTGGGGAACAGCACAGCATGAGTGTGACTCCAACTGAGCAGCTTTGCGCTACAAACCCACAACCTGTGCGGTGTGGTCCAATGAAGCTCTGCAGCATGAAATATCCATGAGTAAGGTTGGGCGTACAGATGCTACTGTACCTGCTGAGCCTCTTAACAGGGGGGGATGTAAATGACTGTGACTATTCGTGGGAAAGATGAGACAGAACGAGGAAGGGAGAAGGATGAGGGGGTAAAGGGGAAAGTACATCTGTCAACTTGTATCCCTGCAGAGAGAAGCAGCAATCTGTTTGGTTGTGCATCTTTGCTGTTGTGTTTTTTGCACATCCGTGTTTTGGTCATTAGGACTTTGCTGAGCTATCGATGCTGCAGCTCTGGAAGAAAAAAAGAAAAAAAAAATGACAATGTATGAAGATGACAGCTGGTGGGAAAACAGAGGCACACCTTTTTAAGGCTTTTGATGCATGTGTGGCTTTTTGTATGCCGGTGAGCACAAAGCATAAAGGCAGTCAATAAGTCTAATATTAAATGTCAGCTGAAGTTAGTGGAAAAGTGAAATTGAGGACAGCGGATGGATGGATGAGTGAACGGAGAAAAGCTGGCAATGAGAAGAGGTAAACAAGACGGGTTGAGAGTGGCAAGGGGAGCAAGATTGCTGCTTTGGAAGAAGTGCAGGGAAGAGGAGAATGTGAGGGCTCAAGAGGAAGGAGTGCAGGAAGGGAGGTCAGAGGGGAGAGCAGCAGGTACAGCATGCATCTGTCATCTTCAACTCTTACATGCCAAGAAAGCCCAGCAAGATCAGAGACAGAGAGGTAAGGAGGAGGAGATTGGGAGGTTGAAGTAAGAGATAACCATCTGAACGTCCACATTTTCAAGCTAAAACATTGCATTATAATGTTGCCTTAATACCCTAGTGTGTCTCCAGGTGGAACATAGCATGATTTGGAATATCAGTAATGAATGTGTTGAAAAGCTGGTCAATCATCATGGAGAAGCTGGAACATGAGAATGTCTGAGACCAGAGGATAGGAAAAGACATTAATAAGAAAGGAAATGTGATCACTTGCCATCTAGACTGTGCATTCAAATGTCTGTTGAGGTTGACACCTTTCCAGTATACTTGTGCAAAACATCTCACCGTGTCAGGTGGTCTCTGGGTGTTTGTGTATGTGTGTGTGTGGGTTGAAGCAGAAGTAGTAAGTGCCTTAGCCACTGTCTATCGTGCTTAGCCTCCTCCCTGTAAAGGTCCACCGGGATTGTGAGGGGAAGTGGAATTGACCCAGAAAGGGTGAGTGAGCACAGCTGTACAGTTGTCAGAATATCGTGGAAGCAACTAATTTCACATTAAACTCTGCAAAGGGTTGATTCTGAATGACTCATTTAGGCATTCATAATAGGATTGGGGAGATGGGCAACTGCTTCTCTCTGTCTTTTCTTAAAGGGATAATAGTTTTTCTTTAAGTGGACAACAATGGCGGTACTTCTTTCAAGGAAACAAAACTTAAGTAACCTGAATATAAGTATTGATCAATAAAAAGGAGAGCTTTTTTTTCTATGCGTCTCTGTTAAGAGGGACGTCAGCTCAAGTCTAGAAATAAATTTAGTCATACATTGACTGTGTACATAAAATTATTTTAAATGTACAATTATAACACCCATTTTCATTAGACTTAATAGGCAAACAGGCAACTAACAACAGTGTAACAATAGAGGAAATATTTTCTTGAAATATAAAAATTAAGTGATGCAGCAATTAAATAAAATGTGCTAATCAAGACTGTCAAAAGAATGTCGAAAAATATATAAAAACAATAGAACTAAAAACGTTTGTTTACTTTCACTTTTGCATGACTTCTTAAAACATTTAAGACAAATTTCAAGTACATTTCTTCTGTCCTGTAAAAGGTACACCATGTTTATATAAAAAAAAAAAAATAATAACCAGACCGTGTCAAATAAAAACACCAAATACAATACAAAACAAACAAACATTGCTCTAGGTCGTTCTCTTTAGAAAAGGCTCCAACAGAGGCTGAGTGGTGGCTCGGCTTGGCTGGGGGGGTGGTCTCTTTGCCTGTGCTGGGGGGGGGGGTTGGCGGGGGGGTCCTGCTTGGGGGGGGAGGTCCAGCGGCGCTGGGCGGGCTGCCCGTCTACACCTGGGGCTGGGATCAACCCTTCCCTGGCTCTGGGACGGGGCGGGGCAACCCTCTTGGGGCCCCCGGTCGGTCTGGGTGTCATCCGCTGGGGCTGCGGGGTCTGAGGGTGTGTGTGTGTGGGGGGGCCTGTTGGCCCCGTCCTGAGGGGGGGGCTTTCTGGGGGGGGGGGGGGGGGGGGGGTCCCACTATCGGTACGGGACCTTGGGGGCTTGATGGGTCGGGGTCTCCGCTGAGGCAATGAGCTGTTGCCCCGGCCGGTTGGCGGCCTCTGTCCCGTCGAGGCCTGACCAGAGCTCTCCCAGGGCCGGCGCTTGGGGGTGGGGGCCTGGGCTTGCTCCGGGGGGGGGGGGGGGGTGCTTTCTGGCTCCTCCCTTTCTGTGTCGGGTGGGTGGTGCTGGGCCTGGGGCGTCGGTGCCTCTGGGATGGGGCCCCGGGGCTGGGGGTCCTGGGCGCGTTGCTGGGGGACGGCTGTTTGACCACCGAGGGACAGTCTACCAGCTGTCTCCAACTTACCCCCTTCCTCATATAATCTCATATTAGGGTGAGGGGGTGGGGGGTTTAGCCTGCGTCGAGCCTTGGGGGGGTGGGCTACTTGGCAGCGGTCCCCCTCCCATGGTTGCCGTATGGAGTGGGCCCCCCCTCTCTCGGTTTTATTTACACCTTAGACATGTAGGGCCCTTGGTAGGGGGGGTGCTTGGACATCACTGCCAGCAAGCAGCAGATGTCCTCCTAGCACCCTACCCGCCAATTTTAACCGCACCTTAGACATGTAGGGACCCTTGGTGGGGAGGGTGAGGGAACATCACTGTGAGTAATCAGGAGAAGTCCCCTCAGTGCCCTACCCGCCAATTTTAACTGCACCCTCTTAGTGCACACACCCTTTACTTCTCAAAATATACATTCCTACATAAACATACACACACCCTCACAAACACACACACACAGTCATTTCGCAAGGAAGGTGGGACCTAGGTCCATCTGTCCCCTACCCCGTCCCTGGTGGGGCGTGCGGGGCACTTAATGGTGGCGGCCGTGTCCCCTGGGTGCCACTTTCCTGGGCCCGGCGGTGCTCTCCCCACGCAGGGAGAGGGATCCCTGAACTTTCTGCCAAACCCAGAAACCGGGGATCATAACACACCTGAGCCGGGGGTGTCCGTGTCCCTGCGGGGTGGGTTCTGGTCCTTGCCGCCGGGTGCTGGGCCTCGCCAATTTCCATCTGTGGCCGAGCCTGGTCGGGCCACGTCTACAACAACCCGTGTGCGCCCCCTCTCTCTGGGGTGCCCCCCTCCTGGGTGGGCAATTTGTTATTACCTTAGTTCTTGTATTTTCCACACTATAGGATACACCGGATTATATTTTTTAAAAAATGCCCTGTAAGGCACACAGCATATTATCATATCATTATTATGTATTATTATATGTATTATATATATTATTATACTTTCTTTATGTTATTATAGAAAAAAAGGCCCACTGAACTATAAGGACTATATACTACTAAAACAAACATTACTGTGATTACGCCACGTGCCAACCTTGTTAGTAACCAAAAAAGCAGTCCGACACTGCTACACATCAGCCGTTTTAGCATATTCACAGTAACATCCAACCAAAAATTTTGTCAGAGCCCTGCGTAACTCTCAAAATTGTTTTGACATTAGTAAGCACAACCAAAATTAATTCATATATGAGGCATTCTGGATTATAAGGCGCATTGTAGCTTTAATATATATATATATATATATATATATATATATATATATATTAAGGCTTTTAGGTGTTCCTTATAGTGCGGGAAATGCGATCTTTAGTTCAAGCTTTGTTAATACAGGACTGGTTGCTAGATAGTCTTACATCTCTTGCCAATACTGCACCTAACTGACACTGCTAATTGTTATTAAAAGACTGTTAACGTAAAATGTATCTTGTTCAGTGAAAAGATGGGAAAATTTTGCAATCAAAGCACAAAAATTGTCTCTAAACTCAGTTATTAAGAAGCAAACAAAACTTTACATAGTGTCTCAGTATAATTCTTTCACTGCTGACTCTTTTCCATTACTTTATACAGCTCGTTTCCCTTCTCATTCTTCACACCACCTTCTTATTCACAGCTTTTTAACACTAGGCAGAAGTCTTTCAACAGATCTGACAGGTGTTTTCAAACATGCAAAGGTGCAAAGTTTTATGAATGACAACCGTCAAGAACTGGTGGGGATGGAGCAAAAATGCAGGAGACCAGGCTGGACAACGGGAACTAAAGCTATAAAATATGAACTCAAAGCGTGACAAAACCACTAAGGGTGGGTAAAAGTCTGCAATGCATCTGTTTGCAGACAAATGGATCCAGTAATGTCTTCTTTTTCCTCGTCTGAGCTTGCATCTTGTTCAAAATATTGCTCGCCACTTTTGTTGCACTGCTAGTGTTAGCTTGGGGTTGTGAGGGGCTGTAAGCTTGCAGAAGTGAATGTTAAAGTAATAATGGGATATCAACGCAGGATTACTCCGCATCAACAGTCCCACCCACAACTCAGAGGGGAATTTCTAATGAACTCCTGCGGATAAAAGAAAATGTATTTTATCTTAAAACAGTATAATCATAATTAAATGACCACTGGAAATTCTTTTACATTTGCTAAAAACATAATTGAAGTGGGACTTTAAGATTTTTGCAATTTTTTAGCACAAATAAAATATGGTAACTAAAAAAAAAGAAACTCAACTTGTGTTCATAAATCAATATATTTAAACCAATTTAATATTGTAGCAGCTGGCCTGTCCCGTAGGTCAGGATGGAGCAGAAGTCAACTATTCTGACTTGAGGGGTGCTAGCATCTATCACCTAAACCGTTCTAACAGGCAGGAGAATGAGCTGACCCGAGTCCAATGTCCTCGGCAAAACCATTTTATAGGCCTTTCCAGCTTTAAAAAGAACCAAACAGCATTGCAAAGGTCTTGCCTGGAAATAACAGATCACTCAGGGTTTAACAACACCAACAGAAATAACCCTAACTCCCACAATGCACTCCTGCCGTGGACAGGATCACTACACAGGCAGGATCACAATATTTTATTCCTCCTAAGAATTTTTTTACACCCTTTTGTACAAAAACAGCTGTTGTTTAAGGCGAGTATGAGGTGTAACAACAGTACTTAAAAAGCATGTCCAAAAGGGTGTGCAACATTTTTGTTTACAGGCCATTGGACGACAGTTATGCATGTGTCACAAAGCTAAAGTGAAATCAAATGTCTGCGGTGTGATTGAAGTTCAGCCTGAGTGCTCAAACAGCCATTTGTGCAGTGAGTTATGATGTCACTTATTGATATCCTGGGCAGAATAACAAAGCCAGAAATGAAAAAAAAAAAAATAAAAATAAAAAAATAAAAAAAAACACTTTTGAGATACTTTATTTGAACATGAAGTATTTGCCCGGAACGTATTTGTTTTTGCATCTTGGTCTGCTTCATATGGTCTTTTAGCTTTTTCTCTTTTTATTTTCAGTAGAAGCTGCTTTCTACAGACAAAACCTAGGATGAATTTCAAAAAGTAATAGTTTCAGTTTATTATAGGCCATAGATGAACAAATCAATACGATGATTCCTTAACTGATGACAGAGGCACAGATTCACATGCTAGAGTTTTCAGTACTCTGCAGTCCAAAGGTATAAACCACAGTGTAAACCAAAATAAGTAGTCATTTAGATGTGATGTAAGGTTACTAATTCACTGGACCAAAGACATATAACACTAGAGTGCTGGGCACAGGTACATCACAATGACACCTGTATTGATTTGGTGAAAGGATATGTAAGTCAGCACTCATTTTTAACAGGACTGAAGCTCAGTCTTTGCACCACCTGCTTTGCACTGCAATCCTGTCTGCCAAAATGCTTATAAGCATCCAACACGCACTGACATATGTCTGGGAAGAAAACTAAAATCAATATAATGGTTAATTGGAAGTGTGTGTGTGCATGTGAGTGTACATGAAAATGCATTGCATTGATAGGCCATGCCAGCTGGTGAAAAATGATGTGTAATGAGGGTCATTGCAACAATCACTTGGATATGCTTAGTAAAGGACTGTATAAGCCCAGTATAATTGTGCTTTAATACATGTGAGTAGAATCCCGACCACATGCACTCCACTTTCACTTGTATGTATCTTTACTTGGATGCATCAGTGGATTTGAAATATGTGCAAAAATTGACATTTTGGAAACTTGCCAAGTGAGAATATGTGCCAGTTTTATACAGAAATATAGCTCTACATGCAGCACAGTGTCATGCAGGAATGCCTGTTAGCAACAGTGCACAGTCAGTTGAAGAGAGGATATATGTGTGAGTTGTCTCATTAGTACCTTTTCAGGTATGGTCACCAACATGGCAAAAACACTTGTCCTTCTAGGAACAGACAAGTTGTAATGAGGCAGAACATGCATTCCCGTGTTGAGGTATGAATAGAGGTCAGTGTTACGAATTGAGGTAAGCATGACTTGTAAGGGCTGCAGATCGTAACCAAGGACAGGGGTAAGGCACCAAAAAAATGGAGTACAATGTCCTAAATGGGATTGCTACACAAACTTGAGTAAAGTGTGTGTGCAGGCATGCGTGTTGCATGTCGATGTGTGTGTCAGAGTGGGTGTCTGAGGCCACTTGACGAAAGGTCTAGAGGCTAAATTGAAGACTCTCAGTTGTGGGTAATGGCCAGTGCAAACACATTCATTCCACTCTAATTGATGACCTCAATTAGTACCCCTTGTGTTCTGAGAGTAGACGGCCCATTCTAAATCCAGGATCCAACCATGCAAAAATGAACTTGCATCAAGATTAGAAAGAAATGAAATGACTGTGACTGATTCAAATGCTGTGTCACAAAGCCACTACGTACATTTTGCGCATATTGCACAGATGAAAATTATAGTTGTGTAAATATATGTAAAAAAAGTGAGATAAGTTGAGGTCTTTGCGTAAAATTGTCACAGATGTATCATGAAAAAACCCATGTTAAAACAACAGAAGTATGAGTAAAGTAAATGTACGTACAACATTAACCATGCGTGACCATTGGGCTATGCAATTTATTAGTGATTTGTGCATCAATTTCGTAATTTTACTGTGGTATGTGTGCTGTATTCACAATATAAAAGTTATACATCGGTGGTACATGTGTGAAAAGTCGGTTAGATATAAATGCACATGCATGGAACAGTTGTTGAAAGCCAAAAATTTGCGTGGGCATCTAGCAAAAATCATGCACAGCTGCATAAGATTTACATACTAATTGCATATCCACTTTGTGGATGTAAAATATGTGTAAACTGCGTAATTCGGAACAGTCTAAACACTTTGTACAGCTCAAAACCAAATCCACGCAAAGACCCAATGATTGAAACCGTCGACGGATATCTGCTCACATTGACGAATGACAAACGGAAGAAACACTTATTAATTACTTATATTACGCAAGTATTATGAAAGACTGCAATGTAATCCGTGTAAAATGTACATGTTGGCTGTGTGACAGGGCCATTACTCACATTGACTTGACCAATAATCTTTGATATCGTTAATATTTTGATGGGAGGAAATCAAGATTTGGCAGAGTCAACTTGACTGGGGTTAACACTGTCTTTCTGAAAATGTATGTCCTTAAAACAACAAAAATAAAATCAAAAAGCAACAACTTTCCAGTAATTATTAAAACCTGTTCAAAGATTAACAAGTTTGTTTTTTAACAAAAGTTGGATCCTTTAACATATGAATCAATGGAAACTGTTCTCTTTTGAAACCAAGCCCTAGTGGTCATTCAAGGAACTGCAACAAACTTCTGACCTAACCTGTTTTTAGGACATAGAATGTGGGAAGTTGTTCTCAACTCCCTATTTATAGCCAAAGGGAAGGAAGGAAAATAGACTGGTAATTAAGACCCACAGATCTCTCTTCTTTTGTGCTAAGTCTGCAATCCTACAGATGCTGCACTTACCATTGTCATGTTACAACCTCCCCTCATTTGTGAATGGAATATATTTATGAATGGAAATTCCTTTCAGAAATGGCAGCAAACAGAAAAGAGAAAGAAATTTAAAAACATTGGGTTAGAGACTGAGCTCAAACGTCTGACTTATGTGGTGATAGGTTACCTCAACATACCATATACAAAAATTATTACAAAGTTATTGTTTTACATATAAAACAGTCTAACAATTTGAGAACTTTTGCATGAGTTATACTAATTTGGACTTCAAAAATGAAGCTTTAAATCATTGCTCTAATTTGACTACAGATGGTAAAAATGACCAACATGTTGAGAGTGAGCTTACTGTATGTCTTAGGTTTAGTGTTTAGTGACTGAATAAATGTGTATGACAGAACATCACTGAATTATTTTGCTCATTTGGTTTGGTTGTTTTCACATGAATTAAATGCACATCTGAAGCGTGATTAATTTTCTAATTGTGAAATAATGAGTGTCTGCCCAAAGGTCAAGGTTTTAAATTGCATGTTAAACATAACATTGAGGCAGCATTGACTTTTTCGCTGGAAAAAGCTACATGTCACTAGTACTCCCAGTATCTATTGACAAGTGAAAGTTCAAACAAGTCCACCTCTTTACACATTTCATTCCATTAGATTGATACTCTATGATAAATATAACAAAACAATTCTGTAGAAATAAAGATATTCTTACATTAAAATATACTTTCATTTTTATTTTGGGATGTTGAGTATGAAAGAGAACCACATTAAGATTAATTTATAAAAGAGAAAAGCAATGCAGCAACAAGAATAAAACAAGAAACCTCATGGCTGAATCGAACACTGCAGAATTAGATATGCAGTGATTTAGTAAACACATTTTTAGACTGTACTAATGCAGGGATGGGCAAATTTTGACCTGAAGGCATTTCAAAAATTAACAGTAGTAGTAGTGTAACTCATGCAATACATTTTGCGCATTACTGTATGAGTATTCACACATACACTAGAATATCAAAAACGTACAAATCTGAAATACAATTTATGCATGCACAACTTGACACGACAGCAGCTTAAAGACTGTGAATTCCAAACGGCTCCTATCCGTATACAAACCTTTAAATAGTACACACCAATTGTCTGAAACACAAAAACAAAACCACATTTAGGCACAAATCAGAGTTATTGATGATGCGTTTATAATATATCTAGTAAAATATCCAGCAAACACATAAACATTTTCCCACTTTCTCAAATAGATATGCCCCAACATGTTAAAATTATATAGACTTTCTTTTATATTTATTATCAGGGCTATCTGTTTAAGTGGAAAAAATGTAATTTTTTTACTAGAAATTCTTTCTAATTTAAGTTCAAAGGGGCTGATAAGAAAACTCTGATGACTCAGCATTCTAGCAGCATTTAAAAGCATAATCGTCCCACAAATATCTAGGTGAAATGAGTCTTAGAACCTCTCTTGTAACTCTGGTTTTTGTATGTTTCAGGCGATTGGTGCGTACTATTTAAAGATTTGTAAGCGTAGTAGCTATTTTAAATATTGTAGGTAGTTTTAAGCTGGTGTAAAGATGTGTGTAAATTGCATTTCAGTTTTATACTTTTTTTGATATTCAAGTGTACATGAAAATACACAATTTTAAATACACAGTGTCACACAAAATGTATTGTATAAGTTACATATTAAGCATTAGACACACAAATATTTTTTTTCTCTCCATTACAGCATCAAACAAAAATGTCAAAATCTACATTAAGCCACTTTCCTAATGCATTATGGGAAATATTGACTAAAGTGGGAAACAAGGACCTGAAACTAACTTTAACAGCACACAAAAAGGTACGAGAGCTTCACTGTTCAAGGAAAAATCCAGCTGAATCAGGAAAATCTCTGACACGGTAGGAAATTTTGCTGGTTTGACTTCTCCATTCCTTCACTCCCAATCTTTTTCCTTCAACAAAACATACATATTACTGTGCGATTACTAAAATAAAGCTTTCTAAGTACAGCATCTAAATGTACTTCCCTCACAATTTACCCATAATCCAGTGCAGCCGTTCCCTTGAGGCTCCCTGCAGTCCAGATCATTATGACTCTGCATTCTACAGTGGAAACAAACTGCACTTCCTTGGAGCAGAACTGTCAGTGAAGTATGCACCAAACAATCATTTGCTTGGGTGTAAACTTCAGCTTTAGCAGTACCAGCACACTGGAGACACAATTAAGGTCCTATTGAATGATTAAAATGCAATCTGTCTCTCTACACTGAAAGCCTTTCAAATCAGTTTGAAAGCATATGGCTTTTGAAAGTCTCTCAAATGTGCAAACATGAACCAGCCACAAATTTCTAACATGGATAGTCAGTCGTATGTTGCATTTTCTTGCTGTTTGATTGACTAAAATGTGCAATTTGTTTCACACAAACTCCTGCAGACACACTGCTCTACATACGTATAAATGCTTTGTCAGTGTTTCTTGCTTCCTTGCATTAACACTGCATGCAGCCAATTCCTGTTTTCCTCAGTGTTCAGCATTTCTAAATAAAAAAATTATCCTATGATAAATCAGCAATTTAAAGAGTACAGTATCTGTGGGTGGTACAGTCCAGTTAGCCAAAACCTTTGTTAAAGATGGGCATTTTTTTCCAATCTGTTGAACACAATGCAGGCTTGGTTAACTTTTGATCTATGTCATTTCCGGGGAAAGTTTTCGGAGTTTAATAATGACGCTGAAGTAAACATTGTCACTGCAAGAAAACACCTACTGTGCAGCCAGGGTAATGTGCTGCTAACTACCTACTGCCTGCAGCTATCACCTCTCTCCTGCTGTCTTCTCTCTTTCTCTGCAGCAGCATAGAGTAAATACACACACACACACACACACACACACACAAACACACACAGACACTCATGTGTGAGTCTGTTTGAGGAGGGGTGAGATGTGGAGCAGCAGCACCCTTTACCCTTTCACAATGTAAGATGCAAAGAGTAAAGCAAAGCACCCCCTAAAAAAATATGTAAATAAAAGAAGCAAAAGATCGAGATGCATAACATCGAAGAGAACTATAAACTCTGTTTAAACCCAGAAGAACGGCTGTTAATCAGAAGAAGCAATGCCAACCTTGGTCATTCGACAAAAAATGGACCCTTCTTATTTTACTTCACAGCATTACTTTATTATAAAAAAAATAAATAAAAAATAAAATAAAATAAATAAAAATACAAAAAAATAATTATAAAACAAATGATTACTCAATTATTGAAATGGTTAAATTGATTGACTTTTAATGATATTACTTCACTTGCTCCAAAAAATTGGTAAATTGATTCATGATTTTTCCTAATGTAGCATAATTTTGCAAATATTTTGAACTTTTGATACTTGATGAAATTTTGCTATGAAAATTCCTGAAACAGTGTTATGTCTATTTTACTGATATAGTATTATTTTTTAATCATATCAATGACTTTTATAAGTAACACAATCTTCAAATATTTGGATACTTCATTGCCATGTTGATTTCTAAAAGTTATTATTTACAAAATGATTTAAGTAATTCATCTTTGTCATGTGCTTTATTTTTATTTCAAGATTCTTAATTCTGTCTGATAAAAGTTATGAACCGGATATTGATAAATCATGTTATAAAATGGTTACGGTAGAACAGGGGTGGGATTATATAAGTTTGCTTCCTTCCACTCCCTTTCAAGCTATATTTATTAATATGTCTAATCATCCAAAGTTTGATTAGTTATTGTATGAATGTATAATTGATGATTGTATTTTTTTTGTGTATTATTCCTATTTGATTGCTTGAAATAAACCATTTCAAATCAAATTCAAATCAAATCAAAAAAGGAACATGAGGGGATAGATTTTATGAGCAAAGACTGAGACATTTTTTCTTGGACTTTAAGAAAACTAAAAAAGAGGTTGTTTATATAATGGGATTCTAAACTAACGTTCAATATTAATAAAGTTATTTAAAAAAAACCACAAATGAGCATTACATTGTCAGGGTTAAGTAAGAGCTGAATTAAAATCAAGAAACTTGGCATATTTGTGTAAAATATTTTTGTTTCCATTACATATATGCACAGTTTTTATTAAAATTCAAAAAATGTTGAAAAAAAAAATATTTTGCAATTACACTGTTTCCAATATATCACTATGCGAATAAACACAAACCAAATCACGTGATAAGTCCTTCAAAAATATGGCGATGGATGTGAACAACATTACAAATATACAATTTTTAAGCAGATACATTCAAATTTCTGCCACGGCACTAGTGCTCATCATCATCATCATCTATCAAAGGAGACATCGGCGTCTTGTTCAGGCCATGGAGCAGCAAGCTCATAATATGTAGTAGCGGCTACGTATGAAGCGATTTTGGGAAATCATGGTTGGTGATTTTACAGAGGAGCTGTGGATCCAACACTTCCACCTGATACACACAACGTTTGATGAGTTCTGTGAGGCTGTGGGACCTCTTGTGGCGCCCGCTGTGCACGGCCCAAGACAGTCAGTGGTACCCGGTTGTTGGTCACGTAAAATGTATTGATTATGCAAATCCAATTTGCGTAATTTCATAGTCAATGGAAATGCAGCTATTGATTATCAATGCATTGTATTATCATGCCTTGAAATGATTTTCTTTTATTTTCTTATAAACTAACATTTTACTGCAGATAAAGATTCATAACAAAACTACTTTCTGCTTTTCATAGAACCTTTTTTTATATTGACCACAGTGCCAAAAATGACCAAAACTATGTTTTTTTTTTCTATCCAAATAATTCTCACAGGTGATTTCTTACACCCTTCTAACATTTGACCCATACAACATAACAGTATAGATAATAACATTTTCAAGCCTGCAGAGATATCCACTCAGATAAAAAATAGTGTTTTTGGTGTTTTTAGCATGTTCTTGTCGTATTTTTCTGATAATGGAGGGCATACAAGAATTTGAGCTTAAAATTGCATTTCTAAATATTTCTTTACTAAATGCCAAAACAATTTATTAGAAATGTTTATTCAAAAACATGACAAAAATTCAAAATACACTTTTTAAGTGTTTTTGCTCTTGTTATTTTACTCTTGGTACCAGAGTGTGATTTGTCTGATTTTTTTCCGTCATATCAGTTTTCCTTTTTTGTATTTAAGCTGCTTTTTCCACCAGGGTGCAACTGTCCCTCCAAACTGTCTAAAGGTTTTTGTGCTCGACTTTCTCTATTTTAGTTTCAGATCAACTTTCACCATGTTTGAGCTCTTCCTCTCTGTTTGCTGCACTATATTCTCCCACCAGCACAGGTGATCATCATTATTCCATCCACCTATTTAGGAGCCCTCTGGCCCCAGATTGTGGTTGTGCCTCACATAAACGAAGCTTTAACTTTCCTTTTCCTGAAAGGAAAAGTTATTATTAAAGAGGAAACAACAAAAGACCGGATGAAACCAGAGTTTGGCCGGTTACTAACCATCTGCAAGCCTTCCGGTTAAAGTGTGGGGCTTTGAAGTCTTCCTGGAGCTAAGCAAAATTTCAGCAGCCCGGACTGCCTACGGCTTAGTTATTCTTCACCTGGTTGTGCAGCCTAAAACAGTTCCTAAGCCAGTTTTTCTGTATCAGATAGGATACTAATTTAAGTTAATTCTGTGCTTATCTGTTTGTTAAATGTGCTAACACTTTACGTGTTAGTGTCATTTGCACTTTAGTGTTTAAGAGAACCACTTGGGATTTTCTGCCTGCTAATTCTGTCATATTTTAAAATGGTAATTTGCTGTGATATCATGTACCTATTCTGTTTGGCTATGCTTTTACTGGGTTCTGCATTGAAATTAAACCATTATATTCCCACTTAAGTGAGTGCAGCTGCTATGAATTGAAAAAAAAAAAAAAAAAACAGCAGCCAGAAATTCGCATAGTGGGTGGGCAAGAAGAATTTAAAGGCTGCAGACAAGCAGACAGATGAAGACAGAGAGGTTGGCATGGTATGCTGGTGATTGATGAGACTACAGGGAAGAGTTGGACTTCTGACGGCATGTGGTTTCACTGATTTATATTTAAGGGAGAGCTCAATCCCCCCCTCAGAGGGGTGAGAAAACGAGAGATGGAGAGATGGGGTGAAAGTGAGGACATTGGATCACCCCGGCTGACCTATCTGTCAATCAGGCAGCTTCTTGTTCAGAGAGCAGGCTTTGTTTGTGTGTTTCCACAGATATATATTTTTCTGACTTCCATAACAGCTACCCTGCATACTGTGCAGTGTGCTACATTACTGCCGGTAATAACATAATTTTTTTATTGATGTATTCATCAGGAGATTGCTTTGGCCTTCATTAATATGTCTGAGATACTCCAAATCCTGACCCTTGATCATCAAATACTAACTGAAAGCTTAATTCTTTTCAAAACTAGCCCAACTACCACCCAAAAAAATGACAATCTGATAGCTCAGGACTGGTTTTTGTATGTTTGTGCACACTCAAAAGGTCCAAAAAACCAGAAGGTCCCGCAAACACATAGAGAAAGACATTCCTCCAGGCTGAGAGGCACAAGCATAAAGCCTCAGCACAATCAAAGCACTTCAGCTATATCTCCATTTCTAATCACACAACTTAAGATTATGCCTGTGACAAATGAGGATAAAATGCTTTAACTCAGTGAATCTGTCACATATTCAAACACCATGTTTGGCTAACAGAGCGTGACAATTGCAAATCTGCATAACCAATCGTTAAGCCTGCAGGTAAATAACATTTTAGTAATTTAACCAGACATGAACCGATTCGTCGATTGCATGATGTTCAAATCTTTACGTCTGAGTTAAAAAGATCCAGAAAAAAGAATAAAAAGTAAATAAAGGGGGAGGCAGAGGAAAAGAGACAGTGGGAGACAAAGAGAAAGAGGGGATGGGAATGTGTGTGTGTGTGTGCGTGTATTTATCGTGTGTGTCCGGAACAGGCTTGAAAAAAAAAAGACAGGCTTCATTTTAATAGATATAAGAAACATTTGAATGTGTTTATAATACTTCACACTTTAAAGGACTTAACAAACCCTGTTGGATCTATACGTTATAAGGGGAAATGAGCAAAATGAGTTTGTTTTGAGGTTTTGAATATTATTATATAGTTGTTAGAGCTCATGATGGGATCTCAGACTTCTCTCAGAATCTGAGTTAATTTATATACTCAAACATAAAGTTTTGTGTTTTTGTGCTAATTTTTCAATGTATTAAATACATTTTAAAAAATTATTTCTCGTTCAAAACAGTTTTTTGTGCTTTTTTTTATTTTCAATTAAAGAAAGAAAACTGGTGTTTTTTTGTGCTAATTTTTGTGGTGTAACCTGGTGGTTTTTATCCATTCAATTCAAATTTTATCCATTATCCATTCAAATGTTTTGTGTTTTTGCACAAACATTCTTTCTGTGTTCAGTTAAAGAAAAATAAAATGGTGTTTGTTTATTCTTTTTTTTTTTTTTACATTTTTTATGTTTTTATACTATTTCTTTTGTACTTATTTAAAGATAAAAACTCTTGTTCCTCTTTTACATTTTTGGTGTTTTTCGTGCTCTTTTATTTTACATTCAGTCTAAGAAAATACGTGTTTTTCGTGTTTCATTTTGTCTGTATTCAATTAAAGTAAAACTGTGTTTTTACATTTTTCTGGGCGTTAATTTTTGGTCTTTTTAACCTTGGCTCCTCTGCATCCTTTTCCGGCTGGACCCCGCGACAGTGCTATTTTTTTTTCTTTATTCAAATTAAGAACAAAAATGTGTTTGATCTAATTGAGTTGTGTTGTTGGTCCTAAATACAAAGCAGTTAACCACAAATAGAAAAAAGCATCTCAAAAAACAAAAAAAATGTATACCAAAAACCATTAGAAAATATATCCTGAAAAACATACTGTGTGCCACAAAGTTAAACACACCCACATTGCGAACATCCTGCTCACAGGACTTCGCTGCTTTGTGCCCAACACTGTCATTGGGATTGACTCACAAACAATATGCAATAAAAAGTTCATACTGCTCAACATGTAATACCTCCCCAACATTGGACACATTGTGGTAGCTCATGTTATAGTTTTATGTGCCGAGCTTCTAGATATCTTTTTGTGTTTGTAGTTTGAAAGAAATTTTAACAAAAATTATAACAAAAAACACTTTTTTTTTTAAAGATACAATACGCTTCCATACGGGACAAGGACTGAAGAAATCTAATTCTGCTGGTGTGTAATAGTTAAAAAATAGATATAAGGGAAAAAACAAAACTTCTAACCATTGGGTGGTGTGAGCTGTGCAACTTAGCTTTCTAAGGGAAATTTGTTCCTAAACTCCTGCATCTGTGTTAAAAGCTGATTTGTTTGGGTCGAAATAGTAAAAGAGAAAAGGAGCCATGAGTATCGACAGTGTGGATGAGATTAAAGAAGTCACGAGGGAGACAACAGGCGAAGGAAGAGGGGGTGGGTGTGGGTGTGTGTGGAGTGTGCATGTTTCGGGATGTGGGGGAGAAAGTGGGAAGTAGTCACAGAGGAAAACGGCGGAAGAAAAAAAAACCACGGAGGTGGAATGTGTGGATCGAAAAGGAGCAGTTGAAGCACACATCAACACATGACTGCATGGCTGGAGACAAAGGGCAAGTGGTGGCTGGAGGAGGACTACAGCGTGTGTGTGTGTGTGTGGGCGCGTGAAGCTGGCACTTGAATGATACAGAAGGAGGTGTGGGTATCGAGGTGGGAAAGGCAAGTGATGAGGATGAATGTGAGTGTGCGCACACATGACACGGGGCGGTGATGCAGACCGAGAATAATAAGGTGTGTTAGTCTCTGCAGACAATAGGGCCAGAAGTGGGAGGGAATGGTCTTCAGGGACGAGGTGGGAGGAGGGGGGGGGAGGGTTATAGGGTCTGGGAGAGGACAGCTGGGTATACTGTAAAAAGAAAAAAAAAACACAAAGGGGGCTGATTGCAGAGGACGATGTTAGGGAGGCAGGAGAGAAGAGGATGATGATGATATGGGGGGGCATGTGAGGCAACAAAAGACATGGGGGCAGGGATGTAAGAGTAAGGCTGAGGAGCCGTCCGGGATGGGGAGGGGGGGTGATGGAAAGTGAGTCAGTGCAGTAGAGCCTCACCCTCATCACAAAGGCTCTGCATGGATCCCCGGCTAACTGAACCGAAGCCACTACAGCTCCGACTGCAGAAAGTTGTTTGGACACAAGTTGGGGACCGAGAGCGTTTGTGTCTGCATTGCAACCTCTGACAACCTGAGCACGTGTGATGCTGAGGCCTGCAACACGCTATAGAGGAAAGGAGGGGGGCAGGGTTAGAGAGTATAAGCCAGTCCTGGGAGACAAGGGGAGACAAGAAAGCAGACGGGGTTAAGAGCAAAAGATTGAAAGGACCAGAGACAGGAGAAACGGAGGGAGGGCCTGAAAGATTCAAACAAAGAGGAGATGAGGTCACAAGGAGGAGGAAAATTGTGAAATGTGGTCATGGCGGAGGGCAGGCAGGAAGAGGAGTGACTGAAGCTAGTCGTGATGGAGACAAAGAGTTCTAAAGGGCGAAAGGAGTACATAGGAGGATGGCGACGGCGGGGAGCAAGAAAATGCAAAGTGAAAGGAAGACACAGGGAAGCTGAGAAAGGGAGGATGGAAGTTAGATTAAAAAAATAAACACAGAGGACTCTGGAGGAAAAGAAAGTTGGAGAAGAGGCAGGAGGAGAAAGAGGACAAAGATAGAAAGATGCGGTCGAGGGTGGGTGTGGGTACGGAGACCGAGGAGAAGATTAATAGTTTTGTAGATGTGCTCCTGCGTTGCTACCTCAAAAGTAATGCATTATTTCCCCAACCCTTTCTTCCTTCCCCTTCCATTCTCTTTAAAAAAGCCTTTCTGGAAGCCACGCACTTGAACTCTCACATACACACATGTATGTGTGCGTCAGACACATTTTCACACATGTACACACAATGAGTATCTGCTGTGATTCATGTAAGCTGTCTCCATTCCAGTGAGCTTTTGCCAGCTCACTAATAGTGGAAATTCTTTAATACTCTGCCACTATGGATTTCAAAGCCACTTACTGTAGCTCACGTCTCTGAACTCATTCAAAGACTTAGACCTTCAATCTACCGTCTTAAATAACACAATGGAGCAGCTTCCTGTGTCCAGGGGGGATGTTTGTGAAATTTGCTAATATTGTTGTGCAGGTGAGTCTGTGTTTGAAAAGTGTTTGCATAGTCACACAAGCTAAACACAAAGTTGTCCCAACAGCAAAAGTTTCTGGAGACTAACTTTGATCTTGGCGCTTATGATTAATTGCCTCTGCACCCTATCTGTCAGTGCCACCGAGGCTCTGGGGCTATTCAGCTCAATATCCTCCATGTACAACATCCGTTTGTTTAAAGCCCATGCTAGAACCTATTGTCTGGGGTCTGCCTTGCTATGTGGAAGAAGTTGGGAGGGCAAGAGCTGCAATTTTGAGACAAACTTTTCTGCTCACTTACAGGGATAGGTTCACACCAGGCTCGGAAACATGTTTGTCAGGCTTCCGTGTTTAAAACTCTGAACTTACGTGCACACTGGGCATGTGTGAACATTCAAGAGTGCACTGAACGTGAGCTTTTGAAAGCACTTTTAACATATGGGGTTCACTCAGGTCTGTCGCCAACCAAAACTAGCACATGTACCTATTGGAAGTGGCTTGGAGCGAAATGTCACAAATCTCACTTCAGGCTTTTCCTTTCGCAGATCTATTCCGATATGTGAAAGGTTTGGCATCATATAATTCCGTCTGGGCACACAGCGCAATTATAACTTTACCTTCATGATCAATTTTCGAACAGTTGGCACTTCCTTGTTTTAAAAAGGATGCCGCTGACATGTCTCTGCTAAGTCTGACCCCCTGATTGGTCAAAGTTCAGCTGTTCAGCGTTCAAGCAGTTAAAATTTCAACTGGTTGAACTCTCAATGAAATGCGTTCAATGAAAGCCCGGTTGGTATTTAGAGCACAAAACAGTCTTAAATTGTGTAGTGACGTATAGACATGAGAGTTTGGAATCTAGAAGCCAGAGACGCGGGTTTACAGGCGTTTACATAGACCTTTCATTAAAATTGCTCGCTTGAACGTCAGTTGCAGAGGCCTATCTGTACAGCACACATTTAATTGTCGAGCGCTTTTTATGTAGAGCCTAAAAATTGACATAAAAGCTTGCGTAGTGACGTGTGAATGTGAGAGTAGACTTTTTATCGAACAAAGTCACTCTAACGCGTGTTTCCGAGCCCGATCTGAATGTAGCATTCACACAAGTTTTTATGTCTGTTTTCAATATACAAAATGCGTTGAACATTAAACGTGTGCTGACAGTAAAACCACTTGAGCTTTGACCAATAAGGCAGTGGTCCCCAACCTTTTTGTCACCGTGGACCAGTACAACGCAAGACACGTTTACCGCGGACCGGTGTGTGTGTGTATGGGGGGGGTTGAGGTGCAACGCAAGACACATTTACCGTGGACCGGGGGGCGGGGTATTTTCTCTTTAGTAATAATAATAATATCAATAATAATAATAATTTTCCCCTTGTCAAAGCAACTTTCTAAAGAAGTTTGTTTTTTGCTCATTTTGGTTGTTTGGGTTTAATTTTAGCGGGGTGTATCAGGTGATGTTTGGTGTCGCGACTTTGACGTGCGTTAAGTGTGACAGAGAATCCGGTCACTTTTCAAAATAAAACGTTTTTTTTCGAAAAAAAAAAAAAAAACATTAAAATGGAAATTGTTTTTTCTTTCTGTGCCTCCCGGTGCCAAAATTTCCCGCGGCCCGGTACCGCTCTACGGCCCGGTGCCAAGTGTCCCGCGGCCTGGTGGTTGGGGACCACTGCAATCAGGGACTCAGACACATAGCTAGCGTCCTTTTCAAAACACGGATGTGCCAAACGTTTCAAAATCAATCATGAAGGAAACATTAATAATTCAGATTTGTGCCCGGCCATAATTCTATAAAAGAAATAGGAGCAAGACACATGAGATTTGCATCTCCTTGACATTTCGCACCAAGTCACTTCATACTGTAGGTACATGTGCTAGTATGTGTAAACACCATATGTTAAAAGCGCGTTCAAAAACCCACGTTCAGCATGGTCGTGAACACAACACACATGCTCCCTTCGTCACAAAACATCCAGTTCCACCCAGCATCCACAGACAGAAAACCCTTGTTAAATGATATTAATGATGGAGTAAATCTTTCATGAACTATTTTTCTTAGTGCTAAAGACTTTGCATTTTTATTCCTCTGACTCTTCTCTCAATCTGCAGCACCACTGCGTTCTTACGGGGAGAATCTGAGCGCTGTTGTCATTAATATTTAGCTCTGGAATGCTAATGATCTCTGTGAATCATATCATTACGCCACAACCTCCAATTAACCTCCGCAGAACGTTATCATGCCCCCACCCTTATACCCCACACACCTCACAATCTCCCACTTTCTCTGCCTATCTGTCTCTCCTTCTCTCAAGCATGTCTTTTCTCTTCCTTCTGCTGCGCTCCCTGGGACTGTGCCTTTGCCTCCTTCACCCTTTTTTGATCTCTAACTCTCATTGGCACTTTTTGCCTCTCTAAGAATGTACTCTTAGACAGTTTTCGTCCCATTTTCTTTGTGCCAACGCGAGCACCCTGAATCTGCGCAGTCCAAATCTGAAAGACAGTTGCAGCTCCTCAGAGTTCATCTCGTCTCCCAAGAGAGCAAAGCCCCATCCTCCATTTGTCCTTGGTACATTTTTAATAAAGCTAATCGGAGATTGGTGGATGAACCTCATCACCTGCCTGTCACTCTTTTCCTTTCATTCCCTCTAAAACACAGTCAGGAAGCAGTGAGACAGCTCTCCCAGGAGTGGAAGTGGTTCAATAAAGATGTTTTTTCTGTAGTTATGAACTCCACAATGCTGTGCACTCTTAAAGGTGGGTACAGGCATGTAACCTGTCTAGTGTGCACACATCTAAGGGGACCTACCTATGCTATCAGTCACAGAGAGTCATTCTTGTGTTTTGCAGGAGATGGTAGGGTTATTACAGATAAAAGGCCAAAGATGACATTAACATTTTCTTTAAAAGCCAGACCTTTTTCCTCACATTATTAATATTTTCACTTGACACTGCCCTGGCTTTAAAAGCAAAACCTTTCACACACCTTCTTAGAAATGTCTCTGTTCAGTCCTGATCTTACAGACCCACTCTGATGAAAGTCGTGTTTTTGAACATGTTCTTGCAGCATTTTTCTTGCGATGGAAACCATATATATAAATAAATAAATAAAGCTTAACATTGGATTTCTGAGTATTCTCTGTGAAACACAAGGAGACAAAAAATTGCCAAAAGAAAAAAGCTTGTAGGTGTCATGTAGGACCAATAACAGCAAGCCACAAGCTCCTTTTTCCACTGTATTCTGATGCATCCACTTGCAGACGACTAAATCTATATACGTCTTTGTTTTCCTCATCCAACCTGGCATCTGGCTCAAAAATGCTCCTATATTGCTAGTCATTTTTGTTGGTAATGTAAGGTTTGGGTTGTGAGGAGTTATAAGCTAACAGAAGAGACTGTACACTAAGGGATGATGGGAAATGAGGGAAGGCTTACTCCACTCCAACAGTCCACAATTCAGAGATTAATTTCTAATGTACTCCTCCCGCTCTGCAACTACGTCCTAGAAAATGGCACAGCGTTTTGGTTTGCGCTAAAAACAGTATATATAGTATAATAATAATTAAAAGACCACTTGAAAAGTTTTTTGAATCATGTTCGACATCTGAGCCTAACAATTTCTTTTAAGTTTTAAAAAAACAGGATTTTGTCATGAAGCCGCAAAAGCTGCGCAGCATTTGGAATTGATTGTGATTTAATAAGGGAGAGAAGCGTAGGATGTGCGTGCGCATGGTTTTATAAATCCGAATATTTCTGTGCGTACGCACGTCCTATGTTTCATCCGTTCGCCACTTCTGACGCAAATCCTACGCAAGGTTTTATGTATGAGGCCCCAGATCTCTTCGTTTGTGAGATGCTTCTGTCTGAGGAGGAGCCCTTTTTGCATTTTCAATGTTCTAATGCTAATATAACAGACTATTTTCATTCCTCTTTCTTTTATGTTGAAACGGGACGTTTCATCTGGAGGAGGAGGCGTATGTAACACTGTTTACTTCCACATCGGTGTTCAGATGACAGGTTCCTGACGTCAAGTGACGGATGAACTTCAGGGTTTGTGAATGAAAAGGAAAATAAAGGCTGCAGCGGTCCTCTACACCCAAACGTGTCTCCGAGCTCTTTATTTTAAATATTAAACTCCGCTTTATCGACACTGAACCCCAGAAAGCCTGCTCCACTGAAAGTAATCAGATTTTGAGTCGCCAAAAGGTTCAGAATCTCTTTGTTTTTTAAACCTATCCATAAATAAAGCTTCACAAAAGGCTCCACATATTTCATCTTCAATCTAGGCTCTGATAAACGGAAAACTTTGGTGTTTTCTCCTCGTTAATCTATGACTCGTAAATTTACGAGATTTTTTTCTCGTAAATTTACGATTTAAAATCTCATAATTTACCAGTTTTGACTTTCATTCTCGTTAACTTACGACTTAAAAGTCATTATTAAAAAAAACAAATTTTTGTAAACTGGCCCTAAAACTCCGTCCTAAATTAGTAAATAGTAAAAAGAGAAAAAAAAGCCCCCTCCTGCTATTCCAGTGTGAACATCATATGCTGAAAGTGCGTTCAAACACTAAGATTAAGCATGTTTTTCATTGGCGTTAAATGCCTTGTGTGAACGCAGCTCAAAATGTCACCAAAAACATCATGTTGGTAACAATATTTTTATATTGAGTTTATTTTGCCTTTTTTACAGTCTAATTCTTTATAACGATTAGGCTTTTAAATATCTTGATTTACCATTCTTGCTTTTCCTAAAGTGTCAGAAAAGCAGAGCACATAAATCATTAGGATCTAAAAGAATTTAAGGGCAGATTTTCTTCTTTCTAACAATTTTTATTGCTTTCACAGTTTCTTCATACAGTGCCGTTTTTTTTGTTGTTGTTAAGGAAAAGCACCAGGACGATGATTCACACAGCACCACCACAACACATTCAGCCGACACCAGATTAACAAAAAGCATCCTGTGCATGTGAAAGGAGCTTAGAATATTCAGGGTATTTTTTTCACCGATTCATGACAGCTTCTTGTTATTATTTTAATGCCTGTCCCAGTAAAAAAAAAAATAAATAAATAACAAGATTCTGTGTTGTATTTTTTTTTCACAAAATATGCAGGATCTCAATGCCTTTGATCCACAAGGGGTTTGTCTTTTTACAAGGGTTTGCAAAGAGGTGCAGAAAACATTGTTTTTTGATGAAACAGTTGAAACCAATAATTTAAGATAAATATAAAATAATGAAAAAAATAAAATGAGCCTATCATTTATTTGTCTAAAACTAAGGGCTATAGATAGTTTTAAGGCTTTTTGGTAAGGTGTTCATTTAGGAATGCAAGAGAATTGGATGCACTGATTTAAAATGTCAAAAATCAATAGCTCTGTCAATTATTGAATGGTTTATTTTTTAGTCATTATTTAAACCTAAAATGCAGGATTTTGGAATAAACAGAGATATTGCATCATGGACTTTTTTCCAAATCAAAACAAAAAAAAGATTCTTTCAAATTTAAAAGAAAACGTATATTATTAAATCTTCAGAAGGTTATACTTTCGGCCTTTGTGCTGTAAATATTTTAAAGCAAAAAAAAGTGAAATGTGGGTAAAAACATGCACAATAACAGCATCTTTTACCTATTTTACAACTAAATTTCACTTCTTACTGCTCTGCAAAAAGCTAAATTAAATATTCAAGTGCTGTCACTTTATTCTCCAACATCTAAACCTTTATTTTGTTCATTAATCTCTGCATCCCGTTTCTTCCATTTTTCTCCTCACTTTTTGTCCATTTGTTTTTTTCTTTGCACTGATAGTTTTAAATTCGGTCATCTTAAGTGTTTCCTCTGTATGTGCGTCCCTAGAGGATTTCTTTCTCCTTGTATTTTCCCTTGTTCCCTCCTCCTCCTTTACTTGCAGCACTCTCCTCTCCTCACTCGTTACCTTACTGCAGTTGCTCACCCCCTCCTCCCTCAGACGATTTATCTCTACTCCTATTCTTTATTCAGGGAACGTCATTGCAATCACAACCACGCTCTCAAGCCCCTTCTCCACCTTTATTTGCAGTAAAAAGAAAATTTAAAGAATGGAGAAAGAATGAGGTATTAATAGTGGCATCCAAGGAACTCCATATTAAATTAAATTTACAATAGTGTAAGAGGATGCTTTTTATGTGTGGGAAAAAAAAAAACCTATAAACCCTATAAAGCTCTCATGGATCTCTTTTGGCTGTAATGCAAGTGACCTGAGATCTGATCCAACGCTGATCTGCATCTCTGAAACACAACTAGAAAAACGAATAATTAAAAAAAAAAAAAAAAAAAAAAAGAAAAATCAGTCCGGGACTGAGCGTCTACTGTCTTTCTTTGGAGTAAATTTAAAAATAGAAACTTAGTTCAAGACAACCTCAGGACAACTATTCTTCACTTCCTTCATCTCATTAGTACTCACTTTTGCTCTTCTCTTAACTACTGCTCAGCCTCCAGCATTTAAATTACTTGGTTAGCTCTAGGTACTCAATGGGATGCATAAAAACAAATCACTTTTTTATGCTTGAAGGCTTACACTTGTGGGTTAGATGGGATAGCAATTTCTATAAATCAGTCATAACACAACCCTGTCAAACTGGGGCAAACTGGGTCTCAAAGTGTGCATTCTTATGAGTCATGTTGTAATCTCTGATCAGTGGAGAAACTATATCATAATTTTCTAAATACTACTTACGCAACACACTACGCAAGACTGTATTTAGTGCATCTCAGATGCGTGTCGCACAAAGCTTAAATATTGATTTTTAAAGCACTTTTTTCAAAAGTGTGAGTGAGAAATGCAAGATTGAAAACTGCTTGGAGACAAAATTATATTTGGACATGGAGTAATTTCAAATTGAAATGAAAAGTAAATAAAGGCGTGAGCTGAGTTGTATGGGCTGCAGACCTGCCTGGCTGAGCGACTGCTACGCGCTCTGGTCAGAGCTGCATGTGACAAATTCATGTTTTTTTATTTTATTTTTTTTAATGGCCGCTTATCTGTTGGTTTAATCTCCTTAGCAGCCATTTAATGTTTTTGTCATCTGGGGAAGAGGAACAGGTCTATGTAATGTTTAGAAGAATCTGGAAAAGTAAACTTTTGGGTTTCCTTGGTAACCGAGGTGTTTGTAAACCATACCCACATTCCCACATGTTTATAATCGTATGATGTACGATGTTGAGCCATCAACTCATGTATTTCATTTTCACAACGTTGCGGTAAAAAATGTGCAAGTAGCAGGGGAAGGCCACTTATGTGAGCTTGGCACACCAATGGCATTCAAAATCTACAAACTTTATCTCCAACATTTTTTCCTAATAGCTGTTGGAGTTAGGAGGCGATAACTCAAAATCCCAGTGGAGGAGTTTTTTTTATTTATTTTTTATTTTTTTACTCAAGATGGAGGCCTCTTCTTGAGATCAAAGGTCAACAAAACCGTGGTTGTAGACTTAACCTGGTGGAATTTTGTGAAGATCCCTCAAACAAAACTTTTCTTTTCCAATATTGTAGGAAATTTTAAAAATGACCAAATTTCACGCAGTAAGAAGGAAGAATTGCAAAAACAATCTGGTCAGAGAATGCTGCAGGACATAAAAAGTTGTTGCTAACTTGTGCATTCTCACAATTGTGTCTCTGTCTAATGGGAAGATGTAACTGCTCTGTGACGTACTACTGTATGTCACAGTAAGTGATTGTGTAGCTTTCTAAAACCAGCGATGCTAAAAATAGTTTGAAAAGCCTGTTCCTAACTAAAGCACCGCAATGACATTTTAAAAAGCCTCCATTGATCTTGTATTCCCGTTTTGTCCTAGTGCAGGGTCACAGGGCCTTGCTGGAACCCATCCCAGCTACTGCAGGGTGAAGGCGGGGCAAACTCTGGACAGTTCTCTGGTCCATTGGAGGGCCACACATTTACACTCCCTTCTAAGGGTCAATGTGTAGTAATCAATCATCCTACATGGCATGTTTTTGAACTGTGGAAGAAAGTAAAAGAGCGCAGAGAAAAGCAAAACTCCTTACAAAATCCACCCAGCTGGGATTCGAACCTTCTTACTGTGTCCCAACAACAACATAACTATGCAACCCCATTTTAGCAAGAATTTTTGAATAAAAATAAAAGCAAAAGAGAATTGTGCCTTCCTTGAAACTTATTTCGTGAGTAAAAACACTCTGGATGTATGCACTTCAACTAATTGGTTAGGTTTAGAGAAGAAACCGATTCAAATCAAGCAACACAACACGATCATTAGTCAGAATTTTCATATGTAAAACACGCTTTCTTCCAAATGTTTTATACTTTGTCATGTCAAACAGCAGTGAGCTCATAAATTGGGAAGAGCATCACCATTAAAACAATGCTATAATGGTATGCTGTATGCTGGAAAAAAGATCTGAAGAAAAGAGAGAACATTGTCTGAAGTACACTAACAGGGACATCGCACTGATTTAAAAATTTATTGTTTTTTAGTCCAGTAATTTACTTATTTGTTTGACTGATTGTGAGAGGCTGTATTTCCCTGCTTATGCTCAATTTAGTTTTTTATTCTATTCTTTTCTTTTTTTTTCAAAAGGTATGTCGACCTCCACTTAGAGGCAGCTTTTTATGACTCTGTTGGCTTTAATGAGTATGATGCCCACTGGTTTCTGTTAGACTAATTTAGAGCTCATTTTTCAGTTCAAAACTCTTGTGTTCATGTGTCGCTACGCACATTTTTAAGACAATTTTTGGACTTTATGTACAAAACGCGTAGCTATTGAACGCATGTTCGAAGTTGAAACAGGTTGACCAATCAGATTTGGTAGTGACGTTTGGATGGCATCCCTTTTAATTCACGAAAGTGCCAATCATTTGAATATTGATCATGGAGGAGAAATTAATAATTGCATTTTGTGCCTGGCCGGAATTATATGACACCAAGTTTTTCATATATCGGAATAGAGCTATGAAAGAAAATAACCTGGAGCTAGATTGGCGAGATTTGCACCGCTTTGACATTTCCAAGCCACTTTCAATTGAAGGTGGCGGACAAGTGCTAGTAAACAGTAGAGAAAGGAGAAAAAAAAAGAGGCCCATCCCTGCTTATCCAGCGTGGTTATCATTGGCTAAACTTGTGTTGAAGACTGTGCCTTTAGCTTTTTCTTGAACATGCATCAAATGCCCGACGTGAACATAACATTGCAGGTACTGTTATAACTTGACTTAATCAAGATTTTGCAGTTTTATGCCAAAATCGAGAAATCTGTGTCGTTTTTTAAGACCTAGTTCATGCAGAGTGGCAGTAGTTCATTAGAGATCTGCGCGGGACACAACTCTTCCTATTATCCATCTGTTTACACGCTCTCCTGCTAGTTTATAGCCACTCACACCCCGAAGTTACAGGTGCAGCTAAAATGGTGACTTGATGAACTGTGTTTAAAAGCTACTTTGAATTTCCTTTTTATCAGTTTGCACAAGCTGTGTGTTTATGTAAAAACCAAATAAACATTACGTTGCACTTTCCCCAACACATTGGACAATCGCATCTCCCTGTTGATATACCGTAGGAAAGAAAACTGAATTTATCTGGATCATTTATGTTTAGAAGAAACAAGATGATTTCCAATGAATGCATGTTCTGGTCCAAGATTAATGACATTTTATACAAGAAGGCCAAGGTAAAAGGCTATCAAAGTCATTTCAACAACATGCTGTCATGTAAGAGGACTTCAGGTGATAATTTCAGAGCTTAATTACTTATGGAAAAAGGAGTTATGATGGCACATGCATTTTGTTCGTTGCTTATCAGAGAAAAACAAATTTTTATGTAAATCATATGACAATTTTTTTCCCATGAGGCCTAGAGGAACTCTTCCAATATCAGAACATTCCTATTAGGCTGTCAAAAAAAAAAAAAGATGTGTTTTTGTGGGTTTGAAATGTTTTGGAAAACTAGCAGTTGCCAAGACATTGCACATGTATGGGAAATAAAAAATAAAAATAAAGAAACACTCTTTGAGCCCTCAGAGGAGAGAAATCAGTCACACCCAGTTCATACATTTTTTTGAGTCACACCCTAGCCTTCTGGGGTTTCCGTTAATAGAGGAGAGAGCTTCCATATGAAATGTATTTGCAGTATAATGCTTGGCGGTAGATGCCTTTGATTTGCCAATCAAGATGGTGACTTTTGAACGACCGCCACTGTATGGCAAAGACAGCCAGCCGGAAGCCTGTCAGTGTTCAAAGCCAGCGACTCTCAGTCTCAGTGTGCTGCTGTGCCCACATTTTAAGAGCCTGCACATCAAGGAGCTGTTGTTGTGGGGTTATATAAATGTGTACCACAAGAAAAACTTGACAAACACACGCATCAGTATGCATCCAGCACCGGTGGATACCTGTACCTATACCTCACATACACCACAATGCAGCTTCAAGGGTTCGACGCTATGGCGGATGAAGTTGTTCAATACTGTCTCGTCTCCATTTTGCTATGCCAGCAATGCCATTGGGATAGAGGGAAGAAAAAAGACGAGAAAAAGATATAGTGCCTCGTGTAGTCACACCATAGCCTGGGAAAAATGACAGGAACGCGCAACAAAGCGTTGGCTTTAACGGCAAAACTGACATGAAGTGAAAGTAAAAGGGGGGAAAAAATGCCAACAAAGAAAGTGAGGAGAAATATGAGTTAAAAATAAAGAAGGAGGCACGGGCGAGGTGATGTACAAAGTCATGAGAAGGAGAAGAACTTGAGGCAGTGCTCGAATAAGCAAGTGTTGATGACTGTGAATCACTGCCACTTCGAGTGTTTTAAAAGGTGTTGAATTCATTGTCACTTTTTTTTTTTTTTTTTAAAGAGCCAAATACACAAAGTACATAAAGCAGCATACCGGGGACAAATTCCAGCAGGGTACTGCAGAGGGACTTATGGCTGAATTAATGGGGCTGATGTTTTTTGAGGTGTGTGGAAGGTGGCCAAAATGATTAACACTTTTACTCTTTAGGCCGACACTTGCTTTATCAGAATGCCCATTGCAAACAGTACAGTTATCGGAAAACCATTCACCTACATTTCCCCTTCAGTACCAAAAAGCCTTGCAATAAGAACAAAAAAAAAACCGTGTAACTGCTTTGCTTTGCTTTGCTATGTTGGCTAATATTGGCTAATATAGCATGATGCAGCACTTTTTTTTTCACAGATGCATGAACTTGTTTATGCCAGAGGCAGGTACAGCAGCCAAAAGTTCTACTCAAATAATTAGAGCATTACTTTAAATTAATATTATAAGGCATTTATGGGAAAAGGTATGAGTTGGCCTTCCCTTTGTCAGCAGTTGACTGCTACTTTTCTGCAAGCTCAATGATCTGAAAGAGTAATGCAATAGAAACTGTAAGATTTTAGATGCAGTGTCCCCTCCACAGACAGTGTAGTAAAAGCTCTCATTTAACAATTTCATCCATAAAGAAATATGTAGTCAGCCAACTCAATGGTCTTGTGGTAGAGTGTCTGCCCTAAGACTGGAAAGTTGTTGGTTTAAATCCACGGCTGAATTATACTCTGTATCTGAGAACTGGACGACTGAGTGTGACGCCACCCATAGAAAACGGTTTTCTACCGGCTCCAACCAAATGAGGTCAATTCAGTTGCCATTTTTCTGCAATACGGACGTCTCAACTTGGAGCCAGACGACATCAGTTAGCAGTGATTGGCTTGAGTCGGTCTTAGTCAACGTTTCTATGGCAACTACTGTTGCCAATCAGGAGTGAGCTGGTTGGAAGTTTACATCTCTAAAAATATTAATCAAACTTTTTTAATGTTCGACGTGGGGACCAGCAGGCACCACATACTTTTGTTGAGGCATCTGATTGGCCAGATTATTTCAATAACTGGCATTAAAAAAAATAATGTCATGAGAAATAGTAAGGATTAGCAAGAACATATTAACAGAAAGTATCAGACCACGGATGGTTATTCTGACCAATAGAATGCCTGAGTAACAGCTGTTTATTTCTCAGTTGAAGTCTATGGGATTTTGGCTTAGTTGCTGTCTCGTTTGGCCTTTGCAGATTCAGATGGTTCAGGACGTCCCAAAATGAAACATGCAGTTTGGGAAATAAAAATTCACACGTGTGTCTGCATGAATTTTCATACCTTTTGTAAAAGGGGAGAACTGGAAAACCTAACCTAACCCTAACCCTAAACACGACCTGTAAGGCAAAGTGGTTCTCTGCTAACTCTCCGTCTTCAAGGCAGTAAGGCTTTTTTAATTTTCCAGCAAGGCAGAGTGTAAACATGCCAAACACGTCATCAGACAGTGTTTTTTTTGTAGTCTGCATTTCAGGTGTCGTGGCTCCCTAAACTACGGAGCCCGTGTCATGACATTAAAAAATAAAATATATCTCGTTCCCACAGATTAATAACTCGTTCCCACAGATTAATAACTCGTTCGCACGAAATACTATTCCGTTCCCACAAGATACTATTCCGTTCCCACAAGATACTATTTCGTTCCCTCGAAATACTATTTCGTTCCCACGAAATGATTAACTCGTGCGAACGCAATAATTAATCCGTTCGAACGCAATAATTAATCATGTCATAAATCAATCACACGGATATGCTCAGTCCGTCCGGCCGCAAAAGCCGCTTTCAGCGGTAACATCCGTCTCTTTGTGACCCACATTCGTTCAAGAAAGGAAAAAGAAAAACAAGAAGGATCAATTTATTACTGTCTCAATGAATATAAGAAAAATTTCACAAGATTTGATAGCTACGCTGCTTTGCCATACGATAGCTTCTGCTAGGCTACTACTACTAGCTTAGCTCCCCGCGGAGCTCCTTGCTTGTCATGCCGGCATTCGGGCAACTGGCTGGTCAGTAGACAGCCAGCCAGCTGATATTGTAGTTTAGGGTCGAATAGTAATAATAATATTCAAGACTTGTCTTTTATTAACATACTCTTTAGCAGTCAGTCGCTTCACATTCGAAGGCTATTAGGCTACATGCTAACTAACTAGCCGATCGGTTATCCTGTTATTTACGTCATAGATTTACAGCAGATACCTTCACATTTCTGTCTGTGTGTGTGTCTCATTACATTGCATTGAGGACATGGAGGATGTTTAGAGATCAGATTTATTTATTTTAAAAAGCACAAAAGCATCCATCGGACTTAGCTTTTAGCTACTAGCATTACAAACAAGGCTGCATGCATCCGGCATTCCCAGCATGCATTTCGGCCAATCACCGTGTCCCTGTAACTGAAGTGTAACAACAAGACCAATGATTTGCTGATCAAAAGCACGTGGGTAAACGTGATGCATCATGGGGTATATTGTTCGCAGCCATGTTTGTGATGCTAAAAGCTAAGTCCGGGAGGGGAAGCATTCAGGCTTATCTTATGATATTTTTCTGATTTTTATCGAGACAATAATAGATCGATCATTCCTGCTTTTATTTTTACGCCCAGTGAATGCTCACAGAGACACGGAAGTAGCTGCAGAAAGCGGCTTTTGCAGCGAGATGACGGAGAGCGTACCAGAGGATGATCATCATGTGAATACCGATGGATGCTTTTGTGCTTTTTAAAATAAATAAATCTGATCTCGTCTTGGGGTATCGGTCAGCCATATTTGTTGTGCTTGGAGCTAAGAGGTAAGTGCGTTTGGCGAAGCAGTCAGCTTAATATGATATTTTTTCAGATTTTCATTGAGAAAATAATAGATCGACCATTCTTGCTTTTATTTTTACCCCTATTGAATGCTCACAGGGACACGGTCGTAGCGGCAGGAAGCGGCTTTTGCAGCTAGATGACGGAGGGCGTACCAGAGGATCATGATGTGAATACGATGGAATGGATGCTTTTGTGCTTTTTAAAATAAATAAATCTGATCTCTAAACATCATCGGTGTCTTCAATGCACTGTAATGAGACACACACAGACAAAATGTGAAGGTATCTGCTGTAACTCTATGACATAGATAACAGGATAACCGATCGGCTAGTTAGTTAGCATGTAGCCTAATAGCCTTCGAATGTGAAGCCACTGACTGCTAAAGAGTATGTTAATAAAAGACAAGTCTTGAATATTATTATTACTATTCGACCCTAAACTACAATATCAGCTGGCTGGCTGTCTACCGACCAGCCAGTTGCCCGAATGCCGGCATGACAAGCAAGGAGCTCCGCGGGGAGCTAAGCTAGTAGTAGTAGCCTAGCAGAAGCTATCGTATGGCAAAGCAGCGTAGCTATCAAATCTTGTGAAATTTTTCTTATATTCATTGAGACAGTAATAAATTGATCCTTCTTGTTTTTCTTTTTCCTTTCTTGAACGAATGTGGGTCACAAAGAGACGGATGTTACCGCTGAAAGCGGCTTTTGCGGCCGGACGGACTGAGAGCATATCCGTGTGATTGACTTATGACGTGATTAATTATTGCGTTCGAACGGATTAATTATTGCGTTCGCACGAGTTAATCATTTCGTGGGAACGAAATAGTATTTCGAGGGAACGAAATAGTATCTTGTGGGAACGGAATAGTATTTCGTGCGAACGAGTTATTAATCTGTGGGAACGAGTTATTAATCTGTGGGAACGAGATATATTTTATTTTTTTAATGTCATGACACGGGCTCCGTACTAAACACTCCAGCACAGAAAGAAAACAGAGACCAAAAGTCACAGACAGGCCTACTGGTGACCTCGGCACATATGATCTGCTACTGAAGTCAGGAAACAAGCATATTAAACCCATAGAACAGTGTGTTTCTTTGGTCTCTTTCTGTGGATCAGGTCTGATTGTCTTTTTTAAAAATTGAATTACAGGATTTTGCTTTAAAGTAAACATTGTCTCTGCCAGAATCCAAAGGGTTTTCCTGAAAAAAGAACATTTTTTGTTGCCACTAATAGCGTTTCACACAGCAGGTAAAATTATGTTTCTTTTTTTAGATAATATAAAAAAACAAACTGCTAAAAAAAGAGACAAAAGATGCAATGAATTACCTTAAGTACACATGTCAAAATTAAAATGGAACGCTGTGATGTAAGGAGAGCAAAAATGGTTAGACACAGTTCGGACACACTTCTTTTTATACATTTTACAGCTGCAGCAGCCTTGACATCCTAGCAGCCGATTCAGGGACTGTGAGCTCAGGTGAAGGGCTAACGAATGACAGAGTTGGAGATATTCACGTTTTTAATGATCATCTTTTTCTGATGTAAGAAATAAATGCTGAGATTTTACTTATAATACTGTGCAGAAAATGGCGAATCAGCATGAAAAGCACGAGGGCTTAATGTCACCAAACTTTTTAATGACTGTATTTGTACAACCTAGAACAATGTTCTTTTGGTATTTCAGCTGTAATTAGAGTATGAGTCAAACGACACAAGACTCCACTGCTTTAATACCAAATTGAATCCGAAAGATGTTTAACTACAGAGACAGACCTTTGTGTTTATGGAAAATATCTTAAAGGTGTTTTGTCTTTTTTGAATCCCACTCCAATCTTCTTATGATCTATTTTAAAAGTGTTCCAGTATTTTTTTAATTAAAATTTGGCCTTTTTTTTGTACCAAAATAAAAAAAAATCTGTGTTGCTTTCTAGGACATACGTTCTGCAGGGCGGCAGTAAATTCATTAGAAATTTACCTCTGAGTTGTGGGCAGGACTGTTGGCACGGAGCAAATAAACCCCAACTTCCCATGATTCATCTGTTTACACGCTCTCCCAGTAGTTTATAGACCCTCACATCCCCAAGTTACCGGTGCAATGAAAATGGTGAGCAATATCGGAGCTATCCAGTTGTACATTTTTGAGTCAGATGCCAGCTCAGATGAGGAAAATGAAGATGTACATGGATCTACTTGTCTACAAGTGAATGTGTCAGAATGGAGCATAGCAGGGAGCTTGTGACATGCCCAGCCGATTTTCTATGTCACAAATATGCTCTTTTTGAAACAGTATTTTTTTTTTATTCACAATGATTTGAATAAAAGAAATGCACAAAATTGCCATTTTAAGCGTAATTTTCCCAATTAATGTCCATCATGATAAGACTGCCACAAGAACTTGTTAAAAACACCAAAAACAACATTTTCATTGGAGTGGGTCTTTAAAAGAAAAAATTATAAAATGTCACTGAACCATAAAAGAAAAACATTCCATTGCTGCTATGATAAACTACATTTCCACACATGATGCAGTATAAACTCAAATGTATGTGTGCTAAAGTGTTTTGAACTGCAATCTGGTGGTTTAGTTTAGCAAAAAGAAAAGGTGAGCCAATGATATAGTTGGGTACAATATAAATGACAGCTTTCTTGCATTTTTCTCATCCCTCTCAAGATTAAATTGTCAGCCTGCCGGATAGTTGGCTGGTCATTGCGCTGCTTTAACATGGAACTATTTCAAAAACTATTCAATCAAGGTACAGACATACTTCACCAAGCAGCTGAATTCTTGTGAAATCATGTCCACAAGCAGCTTAATCTTCCAAGACTTCAAGCTAAACATTGTGTCCAGGTCCCAGGCCCATCGGATCATTTATCTGTTGACTGCTGGCAGGTTTTAGGAGAAACAAAAGTCAATACGGAATATAACGAGGTTATCAAAAGTGGGATGTTTGAAAGTAGAGGTAATAACCACATTTATTTTTTTTAAACAATAAGATCATTGCTTGAATGGTTGTTTACAAACTCGAGAAAAGGTAATCAGTATTAAAGAAAGTTTTTCTCACTGAAAACAGATACAGACTAAATATCAAGTTCTATTTGCCTTAAAATCACAGTGTTGGTTTACTTGCAAGTGAACTTGTGTCTGGTTAACCATAGTGTGAATGTAGAGAAACTGTCCAGTAGATCAAAAAACATAAGTAAATGACAATAAGGGATGTAAGCACTTGGCTTACATCCCTTTATAAAAATGAAAAAAATAACTTCACCATCTGGATTTCAAAGAATGTTAGCAAATTCAAGTCATTTTAAAATAGTTTATTTATAAAGTACCAGTTCACCAAATAAGGAGGCCTATGGTCCAACTCAAAATTGAGCAAACATCAAATAGAGCTGGATCAATCATAGTTAGTGTTTCCTTGTTGTATCTGGGTTCACCTTTCGCAATCTTGCTGTTTCGCAGATTTTTTAAGCACAACTTAATGGAGTGATTTTTTTTCTTTTCTTTGCCATTATTCCAATTCAATTCACTGTTTTTGAGCGTAAAACTTTGAAAATTTTGTGTGCTCAATAAATTATTTTGCACTTGAAACAGAAAAATGCACTTAAAACTCAGTTCTGCAATATGTTAGATTTGCTATCTTAACCCATTACAATAGAGTTGGCAAAAGCTTTATTAGCTGATGGTTAAATTACTACAAAAACATAATTTAATAACATCAAAGCACAAAATGTAAATTATGATGGTTGGGGCAATTTTTTAGATGTATGTTAATATAAAAAAACATCCGGTTTGATGTTTTAGAGTTTATAATTATGTTAAGGTTTAAACCTTGAGGGTTTAAGCAAGACGCGCTGAGGGCTTTAACAGCCTTAAAACATCTTAAATTATTGTAAAATATAAAGTTGAAGTCTTTACGGACTCCACCTATTGCAAGTTGTTTAAACAGGGTCACTGTAGAATCCAATCATTCTACACATTCTAGATCATTATAATCTGATTATGTCCAGATTGTTTCAATAAGGTTAAATAGCTGTATTTCTACTTAAGGTAACAACAATTTTACATCCAGTAGGGTATTGATGCTGTCAACACTAAGCAAACAACGGGCAACAGTAGAGAGGAAAACTACCTCCATGAGGAAGATAAAACAAAACCTCCAACAAAATGCAGCAATGACAGAACAGGAAGCAGAAAGACAAACACAAAACCTCAAGAAAAAACTGTTATTGTACAGAAAAAATAAATTGGTTACAGCAGCAAAAAGAGAACAAAGGTACAAGCATAGTATTATTGAACGTGTCTTGTTAGGAGAACACAGATGAAAAAGTGTCAAGGTCTTGTTGGTAAACAAGTATAGTGAGGGGATTCAGGTTGTTATCAATATGTAAAAATCAGAGGACTCTGCAATTTTCTATCTTGCCAGTTTGTTTCTTTCTCTTTTTTGGGGTCAGTGCTCCTTTGGAGGAACTCAAGCCAAACCTTGTGGATAGCTTTCCCTATTAATTTGAAGTGAGTGTATTCCTAACAACACCACTGTACTAAACTGCCACCAAACCACTTACTATAAAGAACTGGACTGAGTGACTCCTCCCCCTTTGCATTCCAAACAGGACGCAGGCTCAAAGAAGACAAAATCTCATAGACTTCTATGGTGAAAGAAAAACAACTATTACTCAGTCATTCCATTTATCAGAATATCCATTCTTGCTCTACCATCTTATTTTTTAAAAATTCTCGCCGATCCTAATATTTACCATGATATTTTTCTTTATTGCAGGTTATTCAAGTTATAGGCCAATCAGTTACCATACTTTGGGACCAAATGTTTTCTGGCACAGTCTGCAACAAATTCCTTGGGTGAACACATCATTTTATTTTGACTTGTGAAATTGGGCTTCATTCGTCACCCCCCTTTTTGGTTCTGACTTTGATTCTCCTGCTGCCCCGGCTCCAAATGATTCTGACCCCTTTTGCTTTGTGTTCTAGATTTTGCCTCAGTCTCAAAGATCCCAGGACTGTTTGCCACATAAACTGATTTCATGTGCATGACCTTATTTATAAACTGTGCTTTATCCCCAAATCGTTAAGAGCTGTTAGCACAGCCCAGTGGGAAAATGGGAGTGGTAAACAGTGCAGAAACTGTGCCATGCGGGAACGTTCAAAGAGAGACTTCTTTCCACTCTTTGGCTCTTTTTGGGGTCTAGAGCCAGAGGAAATTGTTAGTCCACATGAAGATTTATGCCTGTACATTTCTGTGCACCATGTTCCTAAAAGTAATCTGTCTTCTCAATTTTCACCAGGCTCCTGTTCCCACTGGTGTTGTAAAGGTTTTAAATTGATTCATTTAAAGCCACAAACTCAAGTCCCTGTCTGTATCTGACCAAAACCTTATTAAACAAGTTTAATAGTTGTTCTTTGAAGTATGACCTTTTGGGTTGATTCAATACTGAATAATAATGTTTATGATAGTAAAAATTACTGATTGTAGTAAACCATCAACTTTTAGGCTGAACTACTAAGGACAATGTTTTCGTGTGAAAATCTCCCAATAGTTAAAAGGCCTATATTTGACTTACTGTGGAAATGAGTGTGTTGTAAACAGTGAACAAGAAGATTCCAGTATCTTCCTCAACTTTTTATTTGTTCACAAACTTGATAACCATCTTATTGAAACGATTAGTGAGCATTACACTAGATGATACTAACATTATTTTTTGCACAAAACAACTAACCTGAAAAGGTTTTGGGTCCTCAAAGAAGAACTGTATTTTTTGGCAAAGAAGGGGTTTAGATTTCTCTGGAGTATTTATCTTGTCAAGTTATTACTGCTTACTATTCCATTGAACGAAAACTCTTTTCCTAATGCTGTAACTGTGTTTTCCTATTCTACATCTTAAAATAGACTACAATAGACAATAGACAACGGGCTGCACGGTGGCGCAGTGGTTAGCGCTCTTGCCTCACAGTAAGAAGGCCTCTGGTTCAAATCCTGGCTGGGGGACATGAAAAACACTACATCAACGGGGGACCTTTCTGTGTGGAGTTTGCATGTTCTCCCCGTGTATGCGTGGGTTCTCTCCGGGGTCTCCGGCTTCCTCCCACCGTCCAAAAACATGCTTCATAGGTTGATTGGCAACTCTAAATTGACCATAGGTATGACTGTGAGAGTGAATGGGTGTGTGATTGAGGATATTCTACCCTGCGACAGACTGGCGACCTGTCCAGGTTGTCCCCTGCCTTCGCCCAAAAGTGGTCGGGATAGGCTCCGGCAGCCCCGTGACCCCGAAAGGGAAAAATGGTTAAGAAAATGAATGAATAAAATGTTATGGATATTTAAACAATGACATTAGAAAACAAGGCAATATGACTTAAACAAAAAAAAAAAAAAAAAAAAACTTGATCCTAAAAAAAAAACAAAAAAAAAAATGAAACAATGTCTAGAAAGAAGGATCAATACAAGAACTCCAGAGCCGCAGTGGAGCAAGGAGGGAGGACAGAGCACAAACCCAATCCCAAGTAGAGACCGACCGTCCAGCACACCCGAGAACCAGACCATAATCCTACTCACCTAAAACCAGCCCTGGATGGGGAGTAACAACTGTCTAAAAGTCTTGAGCACCTCCTGTCCAAGAATCTCAAAGCTAGACTAGAAGGTCACAGAAGGAGCCTTTCAGGCAGCTAACATGCCAGGTCTAGTGGTTTATGTGCAAGGCAGGACCAAGGACCAACACCTCAAATGGGGAATTATGCTTGTTGTTTACCTTTCGACACAACCCTTCAGGGGTCGCCACAGCAAATCAGCTTTCATGGATTCGCACAGGTGGCTTGACAGAGATTTTTACGCAAGTTGCCCTTCCTGACACATTTATTCAACTGGGACCGGGAGACTCAGACTTGGGCCCCCTTGTAGCTACATAGCTAGGCAGTAGCACCAAGGGTCTTGCCCAAGGACACACACTGGATGAAGCTCATTGCACCCCGTGGGAATTGAACCTTAATTTCCCATGTGCCAGTCCAGCCGAAATGGGGAACTATGATACAAAGCGAAAATGTCAAGGCTCCCTACCAAACCAGAAAAAAACTCAAAACTGACAATGCTTTGGTTACAAATAAGTTGATGTGAGGGACTCGTTATGCCTTGTCAGAGACCACACCCACACAAACTGTAAAGATATGGACTCCCCAGCTTTGATGTACTTTGATTCCTGACAAGGTCCCAGGGATTCCCCACACCCTGCAGAAAGAGAGTCAGTGCCCCGGGACACAACTGCCCTCTTGAATTTACTTTACTTTAAAAGAGCTTCTCTGTAGTATCTTGTGTGGTGTTCTTTAGCCCAATGATTGTGTTATATCATACCTCTTAAACTGTCAAACTGTTTTCATTTGTAAGCAATTCGTCTTTGTATAAAAAGTTTCAAGTGTTACATTATCCATTTTTGCGTGGTTGCACTGTTTGCGTCTATCCATCTTATCTGAATGCAATTTTAAGAGAGCTCTTTTACTTGGATATTAGTGAAGCTCGCCTTTTCTTGGTATTTTTTCCAACCTCTGTGGCTTACATTTTTGAGTGCTTTCCAAAACACTCACCTTGATATTTTTTATGTTATTTTCTGAATTTTAGGCAGCCTCATTTGATCCAGTGGAAGCAAAATGTGGCCAAACTGATCAGCAAGGCGCATTTAGGTGCCCAGACATCTGCAACAGCAGACTGCAAGGGCGAAAGCCATCTTTTGTCAAGTAGCATTACGCATGTGCTCCCGTGCTTCCTCTGCTGAAATGCAATGTTAATGTTTAGTGGAGCCAGTTCTCAAACACATAAGGCAAAATGGATAAAATATTTATTTTTTTATACTGAGGAGTTGTGATTTTTTAATGCGTCTTACTTAAATTTAGACATACTCAACAAATAAAATCCAGCTCCCACAAATTCAGAAAAGTGCCTCGAGTGCATCCCTGGGCAAACAAGCCTGTTCTGTTTTGATTGCTTGTTATGGGTAACTCCATCCATCCCCTGCTTCTCTCAAACTCCCTTGCTTCAAGGCCAAGTGCAGCGCAGTTAAATAGGGGAGTCAGCCGAATACCTCTGTGAATGGATAGCTGACATCCATCTCTGTGACTGCATACATCTCCGCGCTCAAACACATTCATCTGTACGCTTGGACAGACACTTGGGGCTGACATTTCAAACTGTCACAGAGAGGGCCGTCAAACTATGCATTGTTGTCTACTGCTGCATGTGGCTGCATTCTGTCCATTTTAGCGTCCTTTGAGTGTGTGAAACTGCGGGTTGAGAGGATAAAATGCTTCCTTTTTGATTGCCAAGAGCACATTTATACAGCAATACTGGCCTATTTTTGTCTTTTTTTTTCTACTTTAATAAAAAACACTTTTGGTGTTGTTTTTTTTTTTAAACAGGTTGCAGACAGACAAAAAAACAACATAAAACTGTTTTCCGCCGCTCAGACGTAAGCACACACCCTTCCCGCCTGCCCTCCAAACACACACTTATCAAATTAGATAAAGTCAGCGTTTTTCAGCCAGTCAGTTGCGGAGAAATAAAACACCATGTCATTTAGTGCTGATGGGATGGGGCCTCTATAAATAGTCATTTCCTGCTTGGCTTTAATTAAGTAGCGCTACTGTCAGCTGTCAGAGAACACAATTATCCAGCAGACCCATTTAGCAAACTAACCCCACCACTGTGTCTCTGTCCGTTTATCCCTCTGTTGGTCTGTCATTCTGCTCCATGTGTCGTCTACTTTAATGCCCATCGCTCTATCCCCATTATCCCCATCGCGCTGGTTGCCTCGGCGTGTGTTTTTGTCTACTAATGGTTGTCTGCTTTGGAGTGTTTACCTTGTTTTATTTCTCTTCATTGTCGTGCGTCTTCACATGCCATTTCTGTTCCCTACTGTTCCCCGCCGCCTCCTCTTCATCTTCTAACGTTTCCTCCTTTGACAGCTTGTTTCATCCTTCTACTGTTGGACTGGCATTTGCTCTGTACAGGGAGCTTTTCAAGGGTTTACTTTTGTTTTATACATGTAGCATAATTCCTCCAACTGACAACCCTTTACCCCACCTCAGCACACTTCCTGTGGTACAGATGAGATTAGAGCTATTCTTTCTCAAAGCTCTAAAACGTGTTATTCCCCCAGTGTAATAAAAAAGATGTAAAAGTTTGACAGAAATAGCGAGCAAGAATAAAAAGATGATAAAAAATAAAGGAAGAAAAACAAGGTGTTTGAAGAGGTAGCAATAGTTGAAGGAGGGGAGGTTAAAAAGACAGAGAGATGAGGAGGCCAGGAGATGGAGATGGCAAAAGAGTAGGATAGAGAGGCAGAGAGAAGGACACTGCAAGGACAGTGCAGAGGAAAGGGGGAGGGAGGAGGAGGAGGAGGGAGAAAATGCTCTCAGGAACACACAAGAGGAAGAAGCGCACTCGCATGCATGCACAAATTCACCTTTATATCTTTAACTCCCCTTTGGGTAACACAAAATATTTTTGAAATTCAGTTTGAAATTAGATGTTCCCTCCCATCCGACTGGATCCATTCGCGATCCGACATGTATTGATTAGTAATTTATCTTTGTTATTACACAAGCAAACCTTTTTTACTCTGACTATAACAGCAAAACCGTGTGCCTCACCTAACGCACACAAACAGCATTTATGGAAATGTGCAGAACTTTCTAGGCAAAAACATTCATTCATATTTTATTTTGTATATTTAAAGAGAGAAATGTGTGTGCTGACTTTTTTTTTTTTTTTGTATAAGCTTTTAACGTGGAAGTCACCCCAGGGGAAGCAAAGCTGTGGCTTTTTGAACTACGCTTTGTCACAACTATGCTGACGGATTTATCACCCTACAAGTGCACTCAAAGGACTCACAAAACAAATTCTTTAAAAGCAGAAGGACACCAGTTACTTTCAAACACCCCCAGCACACGGGGGCAGGAGCAAAATCTTCCCACGTCTTCTAAATTAAGCTGCATTCACACTGGAAGCAATTTGCGCATCAGGGGCGTCGAGTTTCAGTGTTAAGTTAATGTACAGACGTAGTACAGACTGAGGTCCAGCGGCGCGATACGAGCGTCAATCTAGCAGCAGCGCGATTTTAGTGTTGTGGCGTAATTTAGGCATCAGACGTGGCGTGTCAAGACTAAAAAAATCTAAACTCTGTTGAGGTTGACGTGGTGCATCAACCAATCAGGGGATCTGCTTTAGGCAGGTGACCTTTTTAGTGTCTCGATCAGTGGGTAGAAAACACATCCAATATGGCTGATCGATGTGAGGGTTGTTGTTCTAAACTTCCATCCATTTTCTTAACTCACTGCGGCAGCGGGATTGCAAGAGACCGTCCCAACTACTGTTGGGCAAAGGCAGGATACACCCTGGACAGGTAGCCTTATTTTCATCAAGACAAATAAAATGATCTTCTACACTGACCAAAAATATTTCTTGTTGCCAGTCTAAGGCACACCTGTGCAATAATCATGATGTCTAATCAGCATCTTGATATGGCACACCTGTGAAGTGGGATGGATTGTCTTGGCAAGATTTAAACAGATTTGTGAACAATTTTTCAGAGAACTGGTTATTTTGTGTATGTGGAAGATGTTTCACATCTTTGAGTTCATGCCATGAAAAATGGGAGCAATAACAAAAGTGTTGCGTTTATATTTTTGGTCAGTGTAGTTTGATGCTTGTTCTTATTTTTCCCATCTCATATTAATAAGGGACAGAAAGTCATCAAACTGGGTCACAGAAACATTCATTCAGACGAAGCTCAGGTCACTGGAGTGAAGCTCACCATACTGGGAGAAACTGACTGATCTCATCCTGATATGGAAACATCATTACCAATGCTTTACCGATCTCTAAACATCCTCCATGTCTGAAATGAGATATACACAGATACCGCTCCAGCGTAGCGTAAACATCTGGTGGTAGCTCCTCCCACAGGCATCTGAGGCGTCGAAGGCGTCATGTACATTTTTGGACAGGCGTCAAGCAGCAAATTTAAGGCGCTCAAAAGAATTTGGCTCTGCTCATCTCGTCCGCTTTGAATGCAGCTTTCGGGTGTATTCAGACTGAAAAAAACTTTGGTCCAGACCCAAACCACTTAATTTAGTCCAGATTGAGTCATGAACCTTGTGTTTGGTCTGTATTCAGTCTGCCTTCAGGCGGGCATCTCTGTTACAAACCAAAGCTGAACAAAGTAAACAAAACCATGTGACTAAAGATCTCTTCAGTCATGGACCAGGAATTATGAGGTCAGGGCAAAGCAAAGGGAGAAAGAAGAATGGAATTTTAGCTACGGTGGCCATTTTGGTTCAGTTGTTCTGCTGTGAGCACAGAGCTTATTCAGACTGAGGAAACTCAGAGCAAACCAAAGGTTTGATCGGAAACCAAGACCACCTCAAAAGATGGGACAGAGAGTAGTTCCTGGTCCCAGACCAGGGTCCACTTGGGTGCATTCAGTCAAGGGGAAATGAACTCTGGTTCACTTTAAGTGAACCAAATGTGTCCTGTCTGATTACAGCCTTAATGTGCCTGTGCTTTTGTTCAAATGTACGCAGATGTGAGCACCACAGCACTTCTGAAAACTTGCTGTCACACACCTATAACACACACACAAACGAACCCAGATGAGAAAGTCCAATTATCAGCTGGCATTCCTTTCTCAGGGTAATTTAATGCATTGGTTGAGAGCTTCTCATTTATGTTTGGTAATTACACTCTTTCTGCTTTACACTCCCTTTAATAAGCTCTAACTTTCCTGCATAAACTGTTAGATTGCATTTACGGGCACACACTCATACTGTCACCCAACGCCTGGAAAAGAAGAAATAAATCTTTGTGTTTTACTTTTGGATGAAGAAAAATATGCATACATTTTATTATGGAGAAGTTTTAAGAAGTACAAGAAGGAGAAGTACAACTTTTGGCTTCTGCAGTCAGCAAAGATTTTTCTCATTTTAAAACAATTATCCCAGAGTTCTTTTCCTTAAAAAGAAATGATGCAACGTATGCACGCTTTTAACTTTCAAGCTGAAGTTTTGCATCATTTTCAAAACACGCTAACATTTATTTTCTTGAAAAATAGAAATGATAATATTTAACGTTGAGGAATGCCAGAAATTTCAAATGACAGCTACATGTTTTGTTTTTTCCTAAAATAAGGCCCCACCTTTGAGCAGTTAAGCATGTCGGCTTTTGAAAGCGGTGTTTGTGGATGTGTGTGAAAGTTACCATTCCTACTTATGGCTGGTAAACATTTCACTTGATCTAATAATTTATATCAACACTTGTAATTAAAACAAAATTAAGTTTAGTGCAGAATCTCGTAGGATTGTGCTCATTTTTGCAAGCTCTGCATAAAGGCAGTCAGGTTACTGTATGCATGCATGCACAGTGGCATGCTTTACCACCTCTCACCCTAGAGCATCGATGCCCCATAACTGCTGACCTCCCATTATTTGCCTCACATTATCATTCATTACTTTATTGTAGTCGTTTTTGGGTGCCTGGCAGTCCCCCCCCCCTCCCGCCTCTATAATTCATTTTCTTCGTTTGAATTTTCATCAGGGATTATGTTTTGCGTTATGGAAATGCCTGTGATTACTATTCATTATGTGGTTCCATGACTCTGAGTCCCTTAAATTTATGCGTGTATTTGTGTGTGCGTGTGTAATTGTCTGTTTGTGAAAGGCCTGTGTGTAAATGAGAGCTCTTTAATTCAGAAAGCTTAAACAGATGCAAAAAGTTGTGTGTGCATATGTGAGTCTTTCGGTGTGCGCGTTGTGTGTGTTTGCACATTTCTTCAACTGAAGAAGTCGTGACTCTCCATCAGTGGCAGAGAGGCAGAGCGTGTGCTGAGACTGTCGATGGAGCATCCGAGAGACCAAATTATAGCTGTGTCATCTGCTTCACTTCCCATTTGAGAAACCGTCTGCATAATCATCCAACTCTTCCCAGTTTCTGATGAAAATATATACATAAAATTGGTCTTCGGTGACTTGGTTTCTAAACAGTAATAAGTCAGACACATAAGGAATAAATGGAGCCAAGAAAAACTGAGTAATTATACTATTAACATCTGTTGACCTTTTGTACAATATAGTTGTTGGCTTGCACCCCCAAATCAAATTAAGTTTAATACATCAAACAATAGAATGTCAATAGAATTTCGTACAGTATATTCATATGTATGAAAAAGAGGATTTGAATGTCACTTTCAAATATATAAATACTGTATATATATATTTTTTGGTAAACACCATTCTTCTAAACAATGAGTGTTGCAGTACAACATTTGTCAACAGAAAGTTACCTACAAACATGTCAGGTGTGAACTTTAAAAAAGTCTTGAAATGATTCGATTTGATACAAATTGAACACAAATCATATAGTTAGACACAACAAACATAGTGCTTAAAAAAATGACAAAACTATACCACAAAACAACTAGGTACAAAAATAACGAGTTCATGGTCGTCCATATCTTTTCCAGTTAGGTTTCTCAATTTTCAAATATTTACATTTGCAAATTTTCAATGTGCATTTGTTTTGAAAAATGTTGACTGTTTCAGTTAATTCTTTATAATATTATAAATCTGGTAACTATGTTATTTTCAACAATGGTAAATCAGTGATGTGCAGTAAAGACGGGCAGTAAAGGCTGTTCTTCACCTCCAAAATATGGCTTAAAAGATACATAAAGAAAATAAACTGAATATATTTTTTTAATTAAAAATAGAAATCAAATATTAATTTTTAGACATTTGTATTCTATGATTACTTTTTGTGTGTGTTTTTCTTTTTATTTATTTATTTATTTATTTTACATTATTAACATTTTACGAGAAACCAGGAAGTGAGGCACAGGGAGCCCATGCTTCCCCTGAGCCCGGCCTGCGCCCCACACTGACTGAGCTGCACCTGAGGCATGCGCTTAACTGTCTTGGTCTTTCTGTCATCATAAAGGACCCTTTATTTTTTACTTACTTTTTTTTTGCGTATTTCATGTCAACTGTCTGATTAGATTGATGCCAGTTTGTAACTTGGAACTTGCATTGGAAATACACTTGGTGAGACATGCAGTATGCCTGCCTCAAGGCAGAGGGCGCTGGTGATCCCAGAGAATGCTACACCACAGCCAAAGAATAAAAGAATTAGTGGTAGCAAGTTAAGTGCAGTCCTCCAGTTATTCTTAAAAGGGCCTATACCATGCTATCTTGAAGCCTTTTATGGTAAACAATATCCATGTATGATATATTACCTTTGGCACACAAAAGAACGATTTTTAAAATGAAATATTTTTTTATTTTCCTGAGTCCTTTTCCAACCCAGAAGTAAGACGACTCGATCGACGATCAGCTTTTGCTCCATTAGGTTTCTGCCCATTTCATGACGTCATCCTAGAGCTGGCCTCTGCAGCGAATTGTTTGTTCTATAAATCTATTTTTTGATGGAGAAAGTCTGTCCTCTTAATTGTGTGAAGGCATTTAGCCATGTTGTCTGTTGTTGCATAACATATCTTCAAATGTTACCGTTGTTTGCTCTTTGGAATCTTACGGCTCTTTCAGATTCTCCTTTCCTTTGAAGTTTAGAATGTCATGTTCCTGCAGTGAGCTGTGTCTGTACAGAAAAAAAGAAGTCTGTTTGGTCCCTACATAGTGACCACAACAGGTAGGTCCATCTGTATGACTCATCTTACCTCCCTTTACTGTTTTCAATCTGCACAGGGCTTCCAATAATGTATTCTCGTTTAAGTTTGCTACTAAATCATTTGTAAGGTTGTAATATGATGCAGCATATCTCACACTAATTCATGTTTATTTTTATCTATTCTTTTCTTAATTAAGAACTTAATACATTTCCAATTACATTTAGACAATTAACAGATTTATTTATAAAATTGTTACCTTCATGGAAGCTGCTAGCAGATGAAATTAGCAACATATTAAAGGTTCCTGGATGCCAAAGAAATGTACCAGTTAAATAAAGCAGGACAATTCCAAAATCTTTCAGGAGAAAAAAACAATTTCCCACTAAAATAAAAAACAACAAAAAATGGATCGAGAAGTATCTGGTAAATGAACTATTTAACAAACTTTTTCTTTCAAATCAGATACTTTTCATTCTTTCACATAGAACAGAAAAATCTCTAAATACATTTTTGACCAAAATTATTGCGAATTTCATTTTTAAAGATAAGAAATAAAACAAAGAAAAGGACAATAAAAAAAGATTTTGTCCACATTAAATCTGGATTTATATGACATGTCTCATATTATTTACTAGTAAATGCTTACTATGAAAAGGAAAATAACAAATAGTTACACACACAGAAAAAAGAACTTTTACTTTTAACAAAGAGCATTTTATCATTTTAATTTAACTCTTGATTTGTTTACATATTTCAAAATGTATGAGCAAATATTACTAAATACATTGTATTTAATAATATATATAGTAATAATAATATTTAGTAATATATATCTAATTACATTGTATTTTGTAATATTGTTTACCGTAGTAACATTTACTCAAGGGCGACCTGGTTGCATAATATTTTGCATTACTCAAAGATTTAGGTAAGGTATTACGCAACACTCTTGAGTAGAATACGAGAATATTTACCCTTGTGGGATTCCATACCTCATACTATATAAGCATGCTGTACAACAATTACTCAATTCGCTAGATATAAGGTTTTTCAGTAAATCTACAGATTTGGGTCATGGATCTTATTCAGAAGTACCAAATACTGTGGTTTTGATCTTCTCATTTAGCCATTAAGGCTCCAAAGGTCAAAAAGCCACAGGTTGCTGCCAAAGGTTTACAAAGGCTTATACTGTTATTTAGCCAATAACAGTCACAGTTTTTAGAAAGGACTAGGGGGCAGCATATATTATTGATTTCATGACAGGAGCCTGCAGGCTAGACTTTGGACATGCCTGCCTTATGAGGATCAACAATAGATGGTAAATCTAACTAGAGACAAAACCAATGAAAAACTTAAGAATGCCCCCAAAAATGACTATTTTTCATTGTTAGACCGTTCCTTAAATCTAATTCTTATTGTTTGGAGCAATTAGCCTGATTGCAGATTAAATAAAATGTAGCACGTGTCTCAAGGTGGTCAAAGTGCTCGTTATGAAACTGGTGTTGGGGTCAACGATGATCAGAATTATCTCTTTTGCTCATGTCACACGTTTACGAGGACAATCCCTGTCACTAAATCAGCAGATATCAGGATTCTCACTCACGACTCACTTTCCGCATCCATTCAATTATTCTCAATCGCCCACTTACACAAATGTCCAAGAAATACTCCATTAAATTATGTATTCCATCTAAACACCATTGATCCTTGGCTTTAACAGCTTGTAATGCCCTTCTGTCAGAGCTAATTATAGCCTTTTAATACTGCAAGTAGAAGACAATCTATTTTAGCTCCTTTATAAGCTGCCAACATAAATGAAAAACCCCAAGAGTTGCTCACTGCCCTCCGTCTTCAGCTCTGAGTGACGCAGTTCACAAGGAATCACCTGATTGGGTTTGACTCACACAGTGTTTTACTCCTGCCAAGGTAACCTTGGCTTCACGCCTTTTACCACTCCGTCTCTCTGCTATATTGGTTCCTCTCATATGACTTTGCTATATTTATCTTTGGCATTTAACGGTTAATGTTTTCGCACATTTTTCATGTTGCTGCTGCTCTTTGATCAACTTCTCCCCTCACATTTAGCTCAAGTAAACATACTCAAACTCCACTTTGGGCCTTTTTTTTTTTAAATAGAAATGTTTATTAGTCAGTAACATCTTACAAATCCGGCTTTTCTGCTCACAACTTGTACACACTTATCCACACTCAAGCACTTATGCGCTCAGTCTAAACGTGTTCTCCTGTGGGAAAAGGTGGCTAATTCTGTCTAATAGCATGGCCGCCCTTCATCTTCCCACTGGGATTCTGGTATTCAATTACCACCGGTTTATGTCTCTCACCCCTTTGCTTCATACTACCACTAGCACTGACAAGCTAATGGAGCGTCTTATTGCAGAATTTTAACCACAGGGTGAGACAAGTGTTCAGAACTAGGAATGAGTAAGCGCAGCATTTTTCTTTTTTTTTTTTTTTTTTTCTTTAAAAGCCGTTTTTCTTGGGGCATCTTTAATGCAATAAGAACATTTTCCCATGAATTTATAACATAAGAGACTGAAAAACCTAAGTAGGAGAGGAGCTTTGACTTGAAGCAAATTTTAGCCATGTTCAGGTTGACATGGTTCAGTGGAGTGCTGTTCAACTGAAAAACACATACAGACAGGTACTAGGCAGAAGTGCAGCTTATTAGTTCCATCTGTGGTCTGTGCTGCCTCAGTTCCCCAGTCTGACTGTAGGTCTCCCACATCTACCACTCTATCCCTCTCTGGGAGTCCCATCTTTATGAATATCATACACAGAGGAGCTCCACACTGACAAAGTGCAATCGACAAACAAGCAAACGTATCTTTCAAGTTTGGTATTTGAAAAGTTCAAGCAGCCTTTCAAGTACTCCAGCTTTATTCTGAGGATTCACAAAGGTTTATGTAAAGAACACTTGTTGTTGAAGCTTAGTGTTTACCTTTGCCTTGCCTGTATTGGTTTTTCAACAATTATCTTCCTTTATTCTGCAGAATGAAATGCAGAAGTCAGGGGTGTGATGCTTAATTTTCTTAAGTGATTAATCCATTTATGCTCCTACAATCCAACCAGATTGATCAGTCTCGGGCAAATTGTCAATCGAGTTGACCTATAACAGTATAAAATTGCTTTAAATGAAGTAAATTGATTATATCGATTTTGGAAAAACACCATTTGGATGGTAGATTTATTTGACTATAACATAAAAACCACCAAGTGACTTTATAGCGGACAACACACACGTGATGACGGTCTAATGTTGCAAAGACGTGACCACAGAGTGTGGTAGAATGTTCTAATAACGTTCCGTTTGGAATATTTTGATGTGGAAAAACAACAGTGTGTTGAACTTTATGAAACTAAAATGTGAATGCATTTTGCATTAATTCCTATTTACCTGGTTGTTTGTACACACATTTAATTTACACTTGATTATCTTGCAAGAAATACAAGGAATCTGGAAAACTTCACCTGCACTGTTTAGTACCAGGTATTTCTCTCTGAGTCACACCGGTGGAATTTCTGGCTAAAGATGTCCTGGATTGATTTTAGGTTAGTGAATCACATCCTTCAAAATGAACCAATAACAACTATAAATCGAATGTCACCCCTAAAGCAAATATATAGGAGTAAAAGAAGTGATTGTATTTGGAAAGGGCATGCATGTAAACATCTACGTTGCACTTTATTTTTGTTTCTGGTTTCCAATCTTCATTATTGTTTAAGCCATTTCCTTTGTATTGAATTACTTCAACTGTTCACTTTTATTACACAATTGTTTACCTTTTATTAAAACTTTTTAATGCAAATAAACGGTTCAGTGACAACAGGATAAATGGGCAACGTTTTTTGTTTTATTCTTAAAAAGGATAACCAAATGTTCAGATTTAAACGTTATGCCCGTGGGACAACAACCAGACCGTCACTTTAACGTGACAATGTGATCAACAGACGTTGTAGAAAGCAGCTTGCGAGGATACTTTACGTTTATATGCATTCTGAAAAAAGCTTTAAAGTGTCCAATACCGCGCAAAGCCGCTTCCTGCTCAGATTTCGTGATGTGTAGGAGTTACTCAGCAGGTTTGAATAGACATCTCCGTGTTAAGCTTAAGGTGAAAAAAAACTTGGGGGGCAAATGCGAACTTCGGTTCCAAAACTACTGCAATGACGTGCCACCATGTTGTTGTTGTCTGCAACCAAGTCCTCTTGGTGTGTCTTGCAGTTCCCTTGGGGCTGTGCAGCACCTTTCCATATGTCTTGCGTGTGGTAGTGTACAATCCTATCGGCTATGTGATTCATGTAGTTATGATGGACAGTGATACTTTCGCTTCAGACAGCCATATAGGGTAGTGTGGTCTAAGCTAAGTTTTTTCTTTATTTTCCGATGCCATTCATGAACCCTCTTTGGTGTTCCTCTTTGGTGTACCATCAACGTCTATTGGTTGCAAATTTACATAGCTGAAAACCCTATTATTATTACTATTAATACCATTATTATTATTATTATTATTATTATTTTGACTTTTTTTTATTTCTGTTTTTTACAGTGCTTTAACTCAACTAACTGTGCAAAACACCTCTGTGGGACTTTTACAAGGAATTCACAGAACAGCCCACATTTTACTGGTTTACCTTCACTTCACTGGCTGCCTATCAATTTTTGAATTACTTTTAAGATTGCACTCCTTATCCTTCATGGAGACAAGCCCCTAAATGCATCACTGACCTTTTGACCCCTGCTGGCTCCCCCTCCAGAGATTTGAAGTCAACAGGTCAAAATATACTAGTGATTCCTGAAAGCCATTTCAAAACTAAAGGGATCTGTCTTTTCAGCCAATGGCTCCCAGACTTTGGAACTGTCTTGTTTTTATGTGGAGCTTCTTTAAAGGCAGCAAAAAAAATCTTTTTTTTTAATAAAGCTTTTAGTTGTCTTGGGTTGTTTTTTTTTTCTCGTAATAAATGTTGTTTTCATTCTATTTTATTCTATTTCTTTCTTTTACTAAGACTGTGAAGCACTTAGTGATGTCCAATACTGAAAGGTGCCGTATGCAGTAAAGTCGTCACTGCACTTGAAGACCGCTTGAGTGAAGCCCCACCTTTGTCATTAACACTCAGCTTAAAAAAAGCCACCTGTGAGCTGTTCAGTCACCTAAGTGTGCTGTGTCTGGCCTTTCTGAGAGGCTATGATTGATTCCTGTTCTCAGCATAGTGTCTGCTTTCAGGGTGGTGAGGAGTGTGTGGACTGAGTCTGCTTTTCCTCACAGAAAATCCAAATCTTTTCCTCCTTGTATAAGTCCACTTGCTGCTGGTTTGGTCTTCTTTTGCTTGAGGTCTTTCACATGTATTTGTGCTTAAACACCATTGAATTTTATCTTGTGTTTGTGATAGCAAGGATTGTATTTTTTTTTTTTTTTGCTTTTGAATTAAAGTTATCCACTTTTTTGCATTTCGTTTTGTCTACAGACCCACTCTGATCATCATTTGATCCATTTTAAAAGTACTTCCAGGGATCTTATGATAATTATAAATATGCCATTTTTAAGCATAATTGGAAAAAAAAAGTCATGTTCTACAACAGTTTCCATACAGTGGCAGTAGTTCTGTAGAAAATTGTCTCTGAGTTGTGAACTGTTGGGAAGAAACAACCCTGCCCCTACTTCCTGTCACCCATTTGCTCTCTGTCTAACTTACATCCCCTCAAAATTCTAACCTAACATTACCAGTGCAACAAAAATGGTGAGCAATTCCGTACAGTTTAGAGGCAGATACCAACTCAGACAAAGAAAACCAAGATGTACATTGATCTTTTTTCGAATGGCATTTTTTCATCTGCTCCTGATTCACGATTTAAATAAAGAAATACTCTGAAATACAGTTTTAAGCTTTATGTATGTCCTCCATTATCAGAAAAATAGCACAAGAACATGTTAATAACACCAAAAACACAATTTTCATCTGAGTAGTACTTTAACACTTTTTCTTTTTTATCCTTCAAATGAGTGTGCTCAGATAATCTTTGCTGTAAAGCTTCTTTCAGATTTAATTTGTTTCTCTGCTTGATATAGAGCTGGGTGCCTCAGAGAGAACAAACTTGGCGTGGAGGTGGGCTTCCTCCCTGTGTTACAGGCCACTGGGTTCCAGGATAAGTTGGAGATGCTTAAGGGTTGATGATGAGGTGAGAGTGTAGAGGTATTCCCAAACACTCTTCTCAGTGGGTTGCTCTCTCCATTTGTGGCCCTGGCAGCTTTTTTTTTTTTTTTGTTTCTTTCCATCTCAAATTGTCAAAAGGGTTTAAACTCACATATTTCAGCGGTTGAGCACACGTCTAGACTATCTAGATGTGTTAATTGCCAGGTGGGGTTTTTAGTGCTGCTTCATGAAATAATTATATAAATGGTAATACAAAAAATGTTCTATACTATTCCCATTCAAAGATTAATTTTAAACCACCTTCGTAAAACTATTACCATTTTAAAAGTTAAAACTGGTGTACTAGAGGAGAGATGATTTTGTATACTGTGAGTCAGAATTATAAGAGTTGTGTTCGTAAATTTAGCAAAGCTTTATTAGCAAAAACATTGATGAAAAGAAAAAGGGTTTTTAAATCTTGCAACAGGTAGTTTATTTTCTCTGTCCATTTTTAAAGGAATTATGCTCAAGGCTTTTTTTTTTACATTGCAGCCACAGCAGGGTGGTTATAAAGTACTGTTTATGAAAACAAAGCCTTTGACCCAACGTTAAGAAACACTTGAAGATGTGCTACACTTAAAAGAATATTGTCTCAAGACTTCTTATATGTGCTATGCTCAGATGTATTAGCATGGAACACGCAAGTGTGAAACAAGAAGTTAAAGTTCCACTCCAATCATCTTTTACTCCATTTTCAAAGCAATGGTCTTTTAATAATGATACTAAATTTATTAGACAAAAAAAAGAAAACAGTTGTTTTCGAGGACGTAGTTGCTGCAGAGCGGCAGCAGCTCATTAGAAATTCACCTCTGAGTTGTGGGCGGGACTGTTGGCGTGGAGCAATCCCGCCCCCTCTTTCCCTCCCTGGTGCTGACCAGAACACGGACCTTGTGGCCTGTGTAGCATTTTTCTTTTTCAATCTGCATTTATTCGTCTGCTCCTGATTCAAAACAATTGGAACTAAATATTGAGAAATGCGATTTTGAGCTTAATTTACTTAATGTTTGTCCTTCATCATCACAAAAATGCCACAAGAATGTGTTACAAACACCAAAAACAAAATTTTCATTGGAGTAGGTCTTTGAGGAGTTACTAGGTTTGCTGTTATTAAAAATTTGTATATCTTGTTCTGGAACTAAAAGTTCAAAAAAAAAGAATTACAAAAGTTTTGTGAGATTGCTTTGACTCAAAATTGAAATACTAACATGCAGATTTACATTTGTGTCTTCTTTCCAAAATTTTACATTTAAAATACTTTTATTTTCTTATAATCATTTCTATGTAGCTTGTTTTTTTTTTCTGCATTGTTTGCAAAGAGCAACGTTTGAATTTAAGTTTCAATACAGTCAGTTTTCGGGTGACAAAAGCAGACTCAAATAATTGGCACAATGGTTGAATTTAGTTTTGACCTTTTAGTATATTTGATCATATTTAAACACAAAGTGTTTTGTGATAATTAAAAGACAGCAAACTAGATGCTTATGTGCTGTGTCGTAAAAAGGTTTATTGACATGTTCAGAGTAATTGCATCACGAAAACTATACGCATCAGAAATGCAATCAGAGTCTGTGTTTGAAGTGCATTTAAACTGCCCGTTCTCAAGAGTAGTCCAACCTTCATTTCAGAGATTAGCAGAGATTGGCTTTAACACTGAGTTCATTCAAAGTGTATTCCACTGCAGGGCACCCAGGTGCTCCGTTCCACTTCCTACAGAGTCGTAATTACTAACACAGAAGCAATTAGGTCCATGCGGTGAGGTGCGTGAGCCAGTTTGTAAATTTCCACATCCGACCTTTGTGTGTTTCATTATTTCCATTCTTTCACATACAGACTAAGCAGGTACTGTGCGTGCCATGGAAGCGAGTGCATCAGTGATTCATGGACTATATCTGTGTATGTGAAGGAAACAGGCAAGCAGGTGTGTGATGGAGATGCTAAAGCTTCAAAAGCAGATAAAAAAAAAAGAAAGGGAAAAAACAGTTAGCATAAGACCTGTGCAATTTTTCCCCCCCAAACATCTGACATCAATACACAATCTTGAGACTGATTATTCACACGTCTTTCAAAACGGCTCACAAACCTACACAAAGATAACGGTGTGCTCAGAAGACTCAAGCAAACACACTTCTGAGTTTACTGTGGAACAAAAATCTATTTAATCAGCCTGATCTAAAATGAAGGCAGGTGTTTGGACTCCTTTGGATTTAATCTCCAGGGATAAAGTTTGATGTGAATTATAGAATATGCTAATCATCAGGGAGCTATTGTTATCATTTTACTCAGTGATTGCTGTGTTAGTTCAGTAAGCATTTTGTCATACATTGTACAAAGGCCCCGATTTACTAAACAAGACATATTATGTTGTGCTCTCTGTCATAAATGGTGGTGATGAGTGAGTACAGCTGTGACTCTTTGGGTTTCAATCGGTGCTTTGTCAGGTGCCTAAAAAAGCAGGCCATTTTCCAAGAGACATTACTATCAATTGTTGGACTATCAAAATGTCTTCCATTGCCTCCATAGAAGCCACGCACACCAGAGTGTGTGAAAAGCTATAGCAAAAATCAAACAAATCAGGATTCGGTTGATCTAAAGCCTGCATCACATGCAGCTGTTGGGTGATGGAGGTTTTTGGGTTGCCTGGGATCGGGGAGGGTCATAAACAGGAGCGGCTGCATCTTAAGGGGAGCACAGATGTATCTTGCAGTTTTCTTGAGGGTCACACAGCCACCGTAAGGGACGTCATAAAAATGGAACGTACGATGGGCGTGACTGTGTTAAGGATGTATCAGGATGTATTTGTAAGGGAAATGTATGATAATGCTGTTGATAATGGTAATGCTGTATGTTCTTACGCTCACTCTAGTCGTTAGTAAGGAATGCAGGTGATACGTAAGTGCGTAAGGATGCCAACAAAAACTATGTACTGATTGTCCACATAATATAGGCTGCACGCAAGGGCAGCATGAAAAATCCATACGACGTGTCTGCATCTCACTTACGTCACCCTTATACTTACCTGTTGAATAAGTGTTCACTTCACCCTGCCGCCCGCAGAATGCCCATAGAAAAAATGTGCATGAACACTTTCACTCTACATGCTAGAGCGGTCTATGACCTCGATATGACGTACTGACTGCCTGCGTGCAAAGGTTTGCCCATTTTTTACCCCAAACAGCCCGCATCCACCCGTAAGGACAGTTGTGACTGCAAAACCTCCCAAATTCTAAGCTTTCTGAATGGCTGATTTCTAAAAGGTAGTGATTCCTACTTTGTAACTACAAAATACAGAAATCTAAGATTGCTTGTTTGATTTGATATACTCTCTTAGATGTTCAGGCTGGAACATATTGGAGGATTTGATGATGTGCAGAAGATGCGGATGTTGAGTTAATTTTGTTGGCAATTACTCGTGAAGCCATTGTAGGCTTTGCATTGGTTGTTTTTTTATGTTCCCATTTATAAACTTTCAGCATACATCATTTTGTGATGTAACCCGGACACATCATCAGTGATGTTACGTGGGGCCATGGAGTGTTTAGGTCTTTCAAGCATTATATACTCTCACCCAGGCAACCCAGCTGGGATTGATCAGGTCCCAGCTTGTGTCCAGGTAGCGTAAAGACCCTAAATGTTACCAAAAAATGAGAAGACTGTTTGTTTCTTCAGGTTAGTATTTTGTTTCTGTCTCTTTTGGTAAAACGGGTTTACACCGACGTTGGCAACACGCGTTCAGTCGATCACTTCCGATTAAAAGTCTATGTTGTCTATTGAACGTGCACTGCCAGTTGAACCAGGTCAAACATTGACCAATCTGGATCTCCCATTCAGTGACGAATGGGTAGCATCCTTTCTCATATAATTCCGGTCAGAATTTGATGACACCTATTCTTCCATATATTGGAAAACAGTTGCTAAAGAAAAAACCTAGAGGTTTCCCCCACTTCAACTTTTCACATTAAACTTCTTTCGACTGTAGGTGGCAGACGTGTACAGTTTAGGTAGTAACATTCGAGTGAACACCTGAACGCGGGTTCTTGGATGCGCAACGCATGCCCAGTATGAGCGTAGCATAACATATCTGTGCCAGGTTGCCTGGAGAGAAAGATGGTGGTGAGAACAACACAACAGCAAGGAACAGAAATCAATCTTTGCACCATACATGTAGTGCTGCCTTGATGATTGAATGGTTAATCCTCAGTTTATGTATAGTTGCATAAACCTCCTCTTACCAAACACATAGTGAATAAAGTGAGTGAGTTACACTGACATGAAATAACTTACTTCAACTGTAACACTGCTGCTGGGAAAAATGCTGAACCTGCTGAATGTTGCTTGGACTTTAAGGCTAACCCTTAAGCCTCTGCATTACACAACAAATAAGTGTTAAATGCCACACCTGCTAGCTGTTTTGAACTATCTAAATTCACCCAGGATCCTAAGACACTTGAAAAAACAAAAGAAGTTATTATGCAAGCATGAGTATTTTGGTTTGATCTATTTTATCATCTCATCCCATTGGAAGCAGTCTAAAGAATGGAATGGTTGTGTTTCAGAGTGGAACAACAAAAATTTTAAGTCCCACTACCATCATCTTTTAATCAGTCTCCAAATTGTTCCCTGTTGTCTTCAACAATGATTATGCCGTTTTTAACCACAAAAAAAAATAAATAAATAAATTTAAAAAGAAATACTGCATCTTTTCCTAGGACATAGTTTCTGCAAAGCTGCAGATGTCCATTCAAAATTTGCTGGGCACAACTGTTGGCGTGGAGAAAGCCTGCTCCAATTTCCCATAACCACTTTGTTCACACTCTCTGTGGCTAGCTAACAGCCCCACACAACCCCAACCTAACATTACCAGTGCATCAAAAATGGTGAGCAATATTAGATCCAGCCATGCAATTTTGAGCCAGATACCAGCTCAGAAGAGGAAAACAAAAACCTACATGGATCTAGTCAACTGCAGGTGGATGCATTGGAATGGAGCAGAGCAGGAAGCTTGTTGCCTGCCGTATGTCACATCTACAAGGTTTTCCAACAGCATTTTTTCATCTGCTCCTGATTCACAACGATTTTTTATGAAGAGATACTCAAAAAATACAACTAGCTTAATTTCTGTCACATGTGGCCTCCATCATGAGAAAAATCCATTATGCTACAAGAACATTTTTAAGAACACCAAAAACATGATTTTTATCAGTGTGGGTCTTTAATTCACTTCATATATTCATTTGATAATGTAATCAGTTGTTTTCAGGTCTAAAGGTTTGTGTGTGTGGGGGGGGGGTTCAAGTTCAACTATTTTTGTTCTCATTTCAATTGATGCAATACCTATTTAAGATTAAGAGTTCCATAAAAGTCAGCATGTCAACATTTGTGAATTGGAGAATTACTTGGAGATTAATATCAGAGGTAAAAGGTAGAGCAAAGATTCTGTTAAATTTTTGAAAAAAAATAATGTCGCTTCTGCCAACTCCAAAGTATAGTCACATGCACCCATATGAGGGATAAACCATGTGGAATTTCAACACATTCTGTTTGTTATTTTTCTAACAAGAACAGATGAAGAAGTGTCATCTGCAGGTCAAAAGACGTTTGCAAGCATGGAACATTTCAGATGGGATGTTGGACAAAATAGCATCATCGAGAATGAAAGAAAAGTTGTAAAAGACTGTGTTAAGAGCAGCCATGTTGTTGGTTTAGAGACAATGACACTAAAGGCCGTGTCACACAGTCACTACAAAATTTCACACATTTTCCACGTATAAAATTTCTGTATTTCGTGATACATGCGTGATATACATAATTCATAAGTGTTTCTTGCATTCATCATTCATCCATATCCGACAAGTCTTTATGTTAATTTGGTTTTGAACTGTTCAAAAATGTTCGGACGGTTGAGAATTATGCAATTTACAGGCATTTTACGTAATTTATAAGCAATTATTACATAAATCTTACACGATTGTGCATAATTTTTTTAAAACGAATATGCAAATATCTGGCTTGCTACAACCGTTCTACATTTGTCTAACAAACTTTTCACGCATGTACCACTGATATATAACTTTTATATTACATATACGGCGCACATTACACATCACAGTAAAATGTAATAATTTCGTGTAAATCACTGATTTAGATGTTTTTTGCACGTATATTCACATATGACCAATTTTTATCCATGTAATATGTGCAAAATGTGTGTAGTGAATGTGTGGATGTGGCACTGGAGGGAGCAGGGCTGAAGATTTAACAGTTCTCTTTGGAGGATGGATAAGATCAGGAATGAATCCATCAGAGAAATGTTCGATGTTTTGAAGATAAGACGGTATATACCTGTCGAGAGAGGGACAGTGATACTGATGGTAAAAGGATGCTGAGGTTGGAACTACAAGGAATGAGGAGGAGATGATGACCAAAGAACGTAAAGAAGAACATAAAGGTGGTTGGTGTGAATGGGGAGAATGCAGAGAATAGGATTAGGTGGAAGCAGAGGATTTGTTGTGGTGAGCCCTAAAGGAAGCAGCCAAGAGGCAAAGAAGAAGAAGATAGAGCTCTGCTCCTTTGTGAGTATCTGTCATTGTGATAACATTTTTTAAAAATGCGTTTGTTTTCCCAACTTTGAGCGCAATTTAAGAAGAAGAAGAAAAAAAAACAAATAGCTTCGAAGAATGTCTCCAAGGTGAAAAAATATATATATACCTGTGGGCAGACACACATTTTGTGCAGCCCAAAAATTATTCATTCCTCTGGGTCATGGGTAATTTTGGGGAGCTGTGTAGTAGAAGCTGCATCTTTCCGTAGCACGAAAGTGTCATGGCAAATTAAATTCGCCAGAGATGCAAACTCTTGGGCTCAATTTCAATTAAATTCTCAATCCATGAAAGAATATGCAAATGTATGCACCACACAATACAATGCTACACGACATTATTCATATACATTCATTATCAGAACCTTACAAAAAGCAGAAGTTCAATTTCATTATCAAATATTTTGTTAACGCTGAAAGAATAGTAACTTTTTGAAACCAAGACTTGAATATTAAGCTTTGAATTGTTTTTTTTTCTGTTCTGCTATGTTTCATTTAAAAATAGCAACAGTTTTTTTTTCTCCAAAGAAATGAAGTTTTCAAAACCAAGCTTGTTAATTGAGCTAAAAACAACATGTACTGTGTGACATTTGTGCTTTGGTAGATCAGGGAGCTGTCAGTTTTCCTCCTCAGTTGGAGAGATAAGATATAATACCGTCTACTAATTATGGAGTAGCTGTGCAGTGTTGGTTTTTGAATGCATTAAGCCCGGTTCCAATGAAGCCCTAAATCATTCCCGTATCATGTTTTCTTAATGACATGAAAAGCTGTCCTCCTTGCCATCTCCATTAATGGAGCAGGCGTGCTAAGATAAAACGTGACAGCGTTCATAATGCCGGAGTGATAAATCTCTGTGAAGGTGCGGACTTGCACCGTTGCTACATGCAGCAATACAACTGATTAACTTCACACTTAGCCACACACACATGCTCACACATAAGCAACATGCGTGCATGTAGAAATCACAAATACATGTTTTACTCATAACTCTGCCCACATCTTCTACTTGTATGCTGTCATTTGTCAGCAAATCATTGTTAATTGGTAATTAAACACAAAAGATAACATTTGCTGTTTAAGAAGTAATTGAGATAAGTGACGGCATGTGCTAAAATGAGTATCTATTGACTTATGACCTGCTCACTGTGCGGGTTTTGGCATGCATACAGCCAAGAAAGGTCTTTGCTTTGTTCCACAACTGAAAGAAAAGACTTTAAAAAAGGCACAAAAAAAAGGAAGAGACATTCATGTATAACATAAAAAGACAATCGTGACAGATTTTGAGAGAGATAAAAGGAGGAATTGTAGTAGCAGAAACAGAAGAGGCTCGGCTGGATACAGATATAAAGGAGTGTAACTAACGGACTAAAAAGATAGAACAAGATGTGAAAAGTCAGTAAAAAAAGAAACATAGAAACAAGAGTTTGAGAAGATGCAAAAAGTCCTGCAACACTGAAGCAGCAGCCCAACTAACACCAAACAAAACTAATTGACTTTGCCTTTTAACTATTCATGTATTCATGAGTGTTTACTTTATATTCAGCAGTCATATACTGTAATTAAAAATCTGATATACTTTTTTGTAATTATATGGAAGGATGATTCATTCAGCATTTTCACCAGCACTAATAGTCTATCTCTGTCTGTGGCAAGCACAAAGTGGGTAATTAGTATGGGCCGGAGACAGCCAGACAAAGAAAAACACCTGAAAATTAAAAATCTAAACAGATTTAATAGCCATCTTTCATGATTGACAGTTGACCGCGATGTGCAAAGCTGCAAAAATAGCAATAATTACAACAAACACTGTGCTTTATGGTGGTTTCAAGACAACAGCATGGTTAGATAAAGTTGGGTACATTGGCAGTTCTGATATACCATCATACACTTACAAATGAAAGGACGGAAAACTGCTGAATTCAAGTTTCACTCTGATCATCTTTTGATCTATTTACCAATCTCTCCCAGTGATCTTTAAAATTATGATGTTGTTTTTAGGCAAAATAAAGAAAAGGGTTGTTTTCCAGGACATAGTGTCTGCAGAGCTGCAGTAGTTCATCAAACATTTGCTTCTGTGTTGTGGGCGGAACTTTAGGTGTGGAGCAAACCCCTTTTTCTATCATTCAACACCCGCTGGCTTACAGCACCATACCTCCAACCTAACATTATACGTGCAAAAAAATGGCGGGCAATGCATGGATCCATTTGTCTACAAGCGGATGCATCAGAATGGAGCGGAGAAGGAAGCTTGTCGCTTGGAATAGTTACTTTTACATCACACTTACAAGCTGTTGTAACCCTTGCTATACTAGGCACTTTAACATTGGGATTTGGGTCATCTAGACCCACAAGACAGTCCGCTGAAGCTTTTTTTCTTCAATGATTTGTAATCTTCACTGGTGCCCATGGATTACAAGAAATCCTCTTCACTTTTATCCACCTTTGTCATGGTAGGGAGAACACATCAATGTAAGGGTGGGGTCAGAGGATAGCACAAGGGTTAAGCAGCATTTTGAATAAAGAATAAAGATTTCAATAAAGAATACTTAGGAATCCAATTGTAAGCTTATTTTTCTCTATATGTGTCCACCCCCATGAGAACATGTCAGAAAACATGTCAAACATTATTTTCATCGGAGTGGGAACTTAAGTGTTAAGTTTGTTGCCATGTAAAGCCACTGTTGTTTCCAAAATCCTCAGAGTTGTAGGTGTTATAGCATCCGAATAATTTACAAAGAAATAAGTTCAAACACACAAGGGAACTGTTGGCACAGATTAAGCCTTCTCTCATTTCCCATTATCGCTTTCTCTCTATTCTGCCATCTTACAGCCCCTTACAGTATTGGAGCTATCAGCTCTACAGTTTTGAGCCAGCTGGAACTAACTCGCTCTGTCCAGTTCTCTAATACAGTCGACACCAACATGCTTTTATCAACTGTATATTTCTATACGCTCTTGTGTCCAAAAAATTTCAATAAAGAAATACAGAGTAATGCATTTTTAATCTTAATGTTGTTCAAATAAGTCATTCATGAAAATTACTATGCGTAATATACGTGTGTGATTATTGCACTGTTTCTTTATGCAATTCATGAGTGATTGTGTCATTTTAATGTGACATGTGCACGTATTCCTGATATAAAAGTCATAAATTGATGGCGCATTCATGAAAAGTCTGTTAGACATACATGGAACGGTCATAAAAAGCCACAAATTTGCCTATGCATCTCACAAAAATTCCACACAATACTGTAAGATATACCTAGTAATTGCGTGTAAACTACGTAAAATACACATAAATTGTGTAATTCTCAACCAACCAAAAATTTTCAACAGCATAAAACCAAATTCATGTAAATAACCATTGGCTGAAACCCTCAACTGACATCCGCGCACATCGACAAATGACAAACTTCAAGAAACACTTGTGAATTATGTAAATCACAGATGCATTACGAAAGACCAAAATTTCCTACGTGGGAAAATGAGCAAAATGTATGTAGTGGATGTGTGACATGGCCTTAAGGAATAAGAACTAAATGTTTCTTTTGTGTTATTGAGGGGTAGAGAAAACATCCAGTTGGCCAAATCTTTGATAATATACTGTTTTAAAATGTGTATTTCAGTCATACGAAACTCTTGCAGTAGAATACATTTATTTTCACATACTTAATTTACATCTTAGTTGGCATTCACAAACTTTGATTGGCATAAGGCTCCGTACAATTCCATGAGATAACTTCCATAAACTTTAGGGTAAAAACCCCCGAACGGAGCCCACAGGTGGAAGCCGGGGAGGAGGGTGGGGCGACGAAAGCGGCGCTGCGGTAAGAAAGAAAATGAACGCTGCACACCTGGACTTAAATAGGAAGCTGAACAGGTGAGTTAATTAACTACCGCCCTAGGGGGGAAAGAGACTGCCGAGTTCCGGTGCCTGAAATGCGAATATCATTCGCTATTTTCAGTCATACGAAACTCTTGCAGTAGAATACATTTATTTTCACATATTTAATTTACATGTTAGTTGGCATTCACAAACTTTGATTGGCATAAGGCTCCGTACAATTCCATGAGATAACTTCCATAAACTTTAGGGTAAAAACCCCCAAAACCAAAGATCATCAAGAAGAGAGAAGAAGAAAGAATGTAAATGTATAATCAGTGTGTCATAAGATGAGGTGTGTTTTGGCGGCATTCCATTTTCATTTCATTTCATTCCATTTCCAAGTAAGACTGCTATGTGTGACCCGGCACCTTTGACCGTTGGGCCGCCCCCTTCTTTCCATTTCTTTTATCCGAGTTCAGCGCTACAAAGGGGACATACTATCTAATGGATCTGCTATGTGTGACCCGGCACCTTTGACCGTTGGGCCGCCCCCATTCGAGTACAGCGCCTCGAAGGGGACACACTATCTAATGGATCTGCTATGTGTGACCCGGCACCTCTGACCGTTGGGCCGCCCCCGTTCGAGTACAGCGCCTCGAAGGGGACACACTATCTAGTGGAACTGCTATGTGTGACCCGGCACCTTTGACCGTTGGGCCGCCCCCGTTCGAGTACAGCGCCTCGAAGGGGACACACTATCTAGTGGATCTGCTATGTGTGACCCGGCACCTTTGACCGTTGGGCCGCCCCCGTTCGAGTACAGCGCCTCGAAGGGGACACACTATCTAGTGAAACTGCTATGTGTGACCCGGCACCTTTGACCGTTGGGCCGCTCCCGTTCGTGAACCACTAGGGGAACATACTATCTGCAAAGAGAGAGAGAGAGAGAGCCAAACAAAGAAAACGAAACAAAACAGGGAGCCAACATAAGAATCACTCATACCTAATTTTTTAAGAACATAAATCCCCATCCGCAAAACGTTGTAAGGAACTATAATTTGAACCGCCAAGTACAACCCGTATGAAGACACTACCTACATCCATCCAAGCTCCCAAAGCATGCTGAACATGCTTAAGTACCATCCATTATTCTTAGCTTCCATCAAATACTAAGAACGAGCTTAACGTTATTTCATTTGGTATGCTATTTAAAGGCGCTTAATTAACATCCATTAATTCAAGCTTGCAACGACAGGACTACGAACGATCTTAACTGCCATAATGTTTCCCCATTTGTCATACCATAATACGAGCTCAGAACATCCATTTATTCGAGATTTCCATCTAAGTATCAAGAAAATCCTCACTGCCATTTGTCTGAAGCTTAATTGGCGTAATTGAGTTTAGAAACCAAAATTTGAGCTCCATCGCATACTAATAATACACTTTAGAACATCCTAAATTTTGAGGCTTCCACCTGGCAATATAATCCAAGAATTTACATTCATTCTACTGCCAACATGATGATTGATTTAAGTCAGAAGTGTCATGGGAACGTAGGGGAGGTCCACCGCCCCATCACTTTCAGTTCAGCAATAGGTACGTTGAGCAGTCATCGTGGCAACACCAGATCAAGGAATGCAGGGGTGTCATCATTCGCCAGAAATGGGGAAGCAGGCCAGAGAGCAGGGACTCGCAGGCTCAGGATGCGATGCATAGATAAAATACAAAACCAGTATTAGTCCCAGCAAAGAACATATACATAAAACCTAGAACTGATTAGTTTATACACTGATTAAGATGAATGGAATAACAAGGTTAAATTTATTAGAAAGTTAAGGAAAGTCCCATTGTGGCTTCATCGCACCATAGAAACCACCCGTATCACAAATTCCAGCAGTGAATTGATAGTGAAATACAGAACCTGCACAATATCTTAACACCAATTTTATATACGCCAAATTGTAAAGAAGCAACCTTTTACAGTTCCAGAGGGACGCACCTTCAGAATGTCATCGAGAATTAGGCGATGGGATGGGTAACCAAGGGCCAAGGAGATTGTAGATGAGGAAGGTCCACGTCCCACGTAGCAATGGATTGCAGCCGGCTGAAATTTGATTCTCATATTTGATATTAGTGGTTCTCAAATAGGTGGACAACAAAACAGACTGCCGAAATTTTAGCCAAGGGCGTCTGGAGATCCATAAGGGATCGTAGGTTTTGATAGACTGAACCTTAGATTTTTAGAGGCGGAGCATAACAAGCCTCTACATGTAGATGCATCTAGCCAATTGTCATCTGCTTAAGCAGGGCAGATAGAAGACTGGCTTGCGGACACAAGAATTATTTCTTAAACTAAGCTTTAGAGCGTAAAAGATGGAGTTTCTACGGTCAGGGTTAATTTGCTTATGGTGTTATTTAAATACTACCCAAGACAACCGATGAAACACATAAGACTATTATCTCACTCTTTAAAGAGCCTTAATATAAACTCCATGGCTAAATTCTCCTAACCACACTATCTTTAAAACCATTAGAGCCGTGGATTCTGGTGGCCGGACGTACACAAACTGCTCTTATAAATCTTTCCCCCCAAAAACTAGAGGGCCCAGCCACAGAAGAACAAGCGGAGGGAGACTGAAGACACGACAGGCATCGTCATAACAAGACCTCTAAGCATTGAGAAGGACAGGCTACAAAACGGAAGACGTGAATATCCAGAACAGGAACATGGGGCCCAGGATCAAACTACCCGGAACAAGAGCACAAGATGAATGGATGACCGTGGGACCAAAGCCAGAGCAGAATCAGGTGGGCCGATCATGGAACAAACGGCCATCAACCAAAGAATGAAACAAAGTACACGCTGCACAAAAGCGAGAGATGGCATAAAGGGAGAGGCGTGCACCAATGAACCATCCAGATCCAGAAGAAGAAGACAAATCCGGACGGGTAGAGGACCATACGTCGCAGACAACGCGGTAACCCAGATCAGAAAATGAAAGTAAGCCACAGAGATGCAAAAGACCAGGCATACAGAGGAACATTGACGCAGAGAAAACATCAAAACGCGCAAAACGAAGGGGAGCCCATAGCCTACCCAAGTCCAGTACAGGGCTTGTGATAATACAGTCGATAGCATGAGGACCGCCATGACAGCAGAAAGGTCAACCGATAAACAAATCGAGCGCCGACTGGATGCCGAGAGACTCCTCCGGGAGGCAAAGAGGCAGGACACCTGAGAACATCAGTGATAACAGCCATCCCCAGCCACAAATCGCGTCCGGAGTAAAACGTGGAGAAGGCATGGCAGCCGAAGTAAAAATAAACCAATCCGTAAGGCGCACGAGGAATCAGGCTACTGACGCCAGAAAATGACTACGACGACAGGCGCCAACAGGACCGAAACAAGTTCCAACCATGAACACATCCAAGGGCCACCCACAGTGGCGGCCTAGAATGAACCATACCGTGAGCAGGCGGAGGCGACGAACGAAGATCGCCGAGTGAATCAAAACAAGCCACAGACGTTGCATAAAAGAGACAAATCAAAAGTAAAAATCCACAGAGGAGAGAGGGGTCCAACAAGAACAAACCAAACGCTGAGTAAACCACCAAATGCACAGCAGCCACGACAGAAACACAAAACAAAGAGAGCCACCAAAATAATAAAGCCAGCGTTGATTAAAGACAGGCAAAATTCACATTCGGCTCTTATCTAGGAGCCGTAGGAGCCGAGTCCTAGCCGGATGGCTAAGACAGAGAGACACAGGAGGAGTTTCTACCCCCACGCCATCAGGCTCTTAAACAGGAACTCTACACGTGTACCTTAATTATCTAAGTCTTCAGTCCACATTCATGCACATTATTTTGCATTCCATATTTAATTCTACAATACACATATTGTACGTATTTCAGCGGTACATAGTTATACTTATGTACATCATGTTTACTTTACAGAAATAAATGACGTACATTCCCTGTATGATTTACCTTAATTATTGCGCTGTCCACAGAGCGGACCTTGGTTACATTTCACTACTGGTTGTATTTGCTAAATACAACTTCGTATGCAACAAAATAAAAAAATCCTGAAATCTTAAATAACACACAGCAACAGATAAAACGCCGAAAGCCGCAACTAATTCAGCCAGCATGAGAAACCTGTCCAGACGAGGACCACCAGCCCTGAACCACAGGAAAGACCCCACAACCCTAAAAACAATAACAGGATGCAGAGCCACAAAACATGAAAACGAGTCAGGTAGACCACAATGTCAAAGAACATAAAACTACAATACCCAGAGTCCTTAGGGGCGCGACGTCACATACAACCGGAACAAAAATAAGGAAACAGAAACGCATCAGAAAACACAACAGAAAAACACGGGAAAAGACCGCCTGGCCGCTCACCGCAATGAACAAACGGCCACAACAGAGGAGAAAGCCTGGACAGCCCCCGATCTAACGCCGCTGCCAACCGAAACACCGCGAAACGTTCACCCGCCGCAGCGACGCGAACACGCCGGCGCCGCCACCCGGCCGATGAAACGCAGCGGAAGGAGAAACAAACGCGGCGAAATGAAGACCCCCCACATCAGAAAAAGTGGGATCACCAACCAAAAAAAAAAAAAAGGGGGGGAACACACCGAGATGCCAAAACAAGGAGAGCAGCGGGCATGGAACACCGGCGACGAAAGCGGCGCTGCGGTAAGAAAGAAAATGAACGCTGCACACCTGGACTTAAATAGGAAGCTGAACAGGTGAGTTAATTAACTACCGCCCTAGGGGGGAAAGAGACTGCCGAGTTCCGGTGCCTGAAATGCGAATATCATTCGCTATTTTTTTAAATTACAAAACCTTTTAAGAATTGTAAAACTAGAGTCTCACATGTAGTAATAGTTTGTATATGGTATAGTGCAGTGCATTTCTGCTTTTTGGTGAAAATATGTCAATTTTTGAGCTTCACAATTGAATATTTCACCAGAAATATAAGGAATTCCTTTAAACAAATTTGACAAGGGTACAAAAGGAATCCATCTGTTGTGTTTAAGTTAGGCTAAAAATTCAATAAAATACAAAGCAACCAAAAATCCAATGTAGTTCAACTCTTTTTGAGTTTATTTGGATTGGTTTAGTTAGAAAAGTACATCTCACAATCATCGTTTTGCATCTGAAAACTAGTCTACATGTTAATTTTGGGTATGACTTTTGAGATGAGATGGTTTATACTATTCACCAAATAGTGACCAGATATGAGCACAAGGTCAAATAAATCAGATCTGTTTTATCCACAGTTTAATCCACTAGATGGATAATCTCTGATGTCGCTAATAGGATTATGAATGGAAAAAATTATGCATAAAGTGGGGCAGCCAAGTTGACCAGAGTTTGATCTGCCCAACTGAGTGTTGATTATGGTCAGTTGGGTGGAATACAGTTAAGGGAGAGCTTTGTTGAGTCTCAGCATGAGGACAGATACACACCCCTATTGTAGTTTTTTTGTTAAGGCTTTTTTTCTGGGTATTCAGTTTGAAAGATTTTTTTTTTTCTGGTTAGCACTTTGCATCACTTATGCATGAAAAGTTTCATATATAGAGTTAGATTTGACTTGATTTGTCAATTAATCAGTCTTAGTAAACCTGTCCCCAGACAACACATTTTCTCTGATCCTTTGACCACCTCTGTCCTTTCAAATTTTCTCCCACCATTTTGATGAGAAGCTCAGACAATGAAGTGCTAAAGGAGGACAGAGAGAACCTCTGTGTTTGCAGTGTAAACAGTGAGATATCAGGAGGCGGTGACCTTTTAAAGTAGCTTGACCTTATTTATGAGCTGGGAGGGATTTGTGTATCCCAAGTATTTAAACAATTAAAATTAGAACTCCAATAACACAATGCTTTGGTAGGTGATTACAAGACACATTATTAAAGGACTAAAGCTAAATACACCACTAGCTTTACAGGGTTTATTCAGTTTAGTGGCAGGTATTGTAACTGTGTAGCTACTCCAATGTGTCTCATATCCTTTAGTGACAAAGACACTGAACATATTATCAGAAAACTTTTGAAGTTTGATGGACATTTCTCTCGGTTTATTATAAAGGTTCATTTGATCAGTGTAAAAGTATGAGTTAAGAGGCCATGAAAATACAGCAGGGGAGCCAACACTGTTGCTATGAAACAAACTCACATCTTTTGATGAAGTTATTGGTGCAAAATCTGCTACTAATTGGACAGATACAGACACAAAGAGCACCATATCCCCACACTCCACAGGAGACAATGAGGCTGTTAAATCACACGAGAAAGGATCCCGCTGATAGAGAACTGAAGACTGCGGTGACAGACACCCGTTAAGCAACTGGAGTTAAGCATGCACACACTTGCTCCTCCGCAACCAGCATGCACACTGACGCATAGATTTGCTCATGCCCTGACACTCATAACACTCATCTGACACTCAAATACAGTCGGCTGGCAGCTAAGACACGCTTCTCTGACGGATCAAACCTAATGTCCAAACCCTCCATGGTTTGTGTGTGTGTGTGTGGATGTGCACTTAGAAATGGAAGATGGAAGGGGGCATGTGTCAAGCCTGTGAGCAACAGACAAGCAGGGGGAGTTAGGGGTCAGAATTGTAAATTTTGAAGTGTCACATGTCATGTCATTTATCTGTCCACTCACTTCTCCTTTACAAGCTCCCACTCAATCATTCCTGAATAATCACTTGCTCAGTCTGCTTTATCCTGTCTTTTTTGTTTGTCCTTTTGATTCGAGGTCTGCTTTTCTGCCTTTACTCCTCTAATTGTTGAGCTGAGGGGGACCGAAGACAGCATTTCCACTTGACCGAGTTGATGAAAACAGCTTTTGTTTTTAAGTAGCCCCTAGAACAGGGGTCGGGAACCTATGGCTCGCGAGCCACATATGGCTCTTTTGATGGTCACGTATGGCTCGCAGACAAATCTTTAATTATACCATTTTTTTTCATTAGACCAGTCCTTCTCGTGCGCGATGCGATGCCAGAGGGGCGCGCAGTAGTAGCGGTGCTTGGAGAGAAAAATCTGCGCCAGCACTCAGTTTACTATTATCTACTATTTCACAGAGTTTATTCCAGCAGGAAACCTATTAATTGCCGTGCCTAAACCTGCGCGCTCCCGTCTCTGAGAAAGAGCGCGCAGATACGGGGACGGGATGTGAGGAAGAAAGCAGAGGGTGGGGGGCGAGGAAGAAAGCAGAGGGTGGGGGTGCCCCCCACCTCTGCTTTCTTCCTCACAGGCAGCAGGTGAATCGCACAGGGATTGTAATAACGTGAAACCCGCTGCCCGTCACTCACTGCAGTGTGAGTGTGTGTTTGTCTCCACGTCTGCATGTGAGTCTTTCTCACATCTACAGAACATTCAGACCTACGATCACGTTTAAAGTCTCAACGCCTGCATGAAGCAGAAACTCACCACGTATCAACCAGACTAGACCATCAGCAAAACCACCACGAGAAATACTCATCATTTATTAGCAACAGCATAACGATGTTATTAAAAAGAATCGACAGACTTATTGTACTTTAAAAATGTTGAAATGACATCAAATGCTCACATTCACTTGTATTTTTAGTTTTAAACATATTGTCGCGGACTGAGTTGGGTCCGCTGTTGGGACGCGTTAAAAGTTCTGGAGTTCAGCAAACGCATCAAGCAGAGATCTGATTGGCTCTCAGTTCTGTCGCTCAGCCTGTTGTTAGGTAGTTTGGACCAATGGGGTTCAGCTATGGGCCGAATAAGGGAAATAGGAGGACTAGAGCGGGAGGAGGGGAATATAAAGTTGGGAGAAGCGCTCTCGTCTCAGCGGGAGAGATTGAGGAGTTGATGAATTAATTTTACGGTGTTTGTTGCGGTCTGCAGTAACCAGAATAAATAACCTTAAAAGAAGTTAAGTCTCCGTGCCTCAGTGTGGGACAGGGACGCTACATTATTGTATGGCTCTTTCTAAATTACATTTAAAAATATGTGGCGTTTATGGCTCTCTCGGCCAAAAAGGTTCCCGACCCCTGCCCTAGAAGAACCATTAGAAAAGCCTTTTCAGTATAATTGTTTAGTAAAAACATAAAATTGTTTCTCCACTGTGATACGGATGTGCAGGTGTACATGTATTTATATTCTTGTGGGGACACAAACAAAGCACTTGTGATAAAAAAGACCAAATTAAGAACTACATGTGTATGTTAAAATATTGCATAGTTTTAGGGTGTGAATGCTGTGCAGTTTCTATAGTCCATGACCTTTTATGGACCTTATAGGCGTGGGTGCCGCCCATTTCATGACGTCATCCTAGAGCCAGCGTTGGCGGCATGTCTGCGTTTCGCCCACGAAATCCAACAACATTCAAACTTTTGCAAAGATGGATGTGCATGTTGGGCATATAAAGAGAACACAGCTATCTCCGCGGGGAAAGTGCATGTGTGTGTGTAACACATCAGACTCTTCCCGAAAGGGGCTGTCCCTCCTCGTTCATAGTTTGTCAGGATCCATTCATTTTTGTGGATTGGGAAAGGTTGACGCTGAGTTTTTTGTATATATGTTACAAAGTTGGGAGTTAACTATTGGTGTGTTTTTATACGTGTTGCAAACAAGGCTGGGAGTTACAAGAATTGTAAATATGCTAATGTGGCTAACGTTTAGCATGTCACAAACAAGTTGAATTTACTGTAAATGCAGTTATTAAAGTCTGACTGAGCGACTTATCCTTGACTCTTTTTGTTTCACTTAATCCACTTTGGAGTTTGCTGCACCTTATACATGACACAATATTTTCAAAAATAGACCATACATTGACGGGGCACCTTATATTCCGATATGCCATTTAGTGTGGGGAATATGGTAGTTTTGAAGTCAGGGTGAAGCTGTATGCGCACAAACCCCAAACATATCCAAAGGTTTGATTTCATTTCTTTTCCCTCTTGCAGAAAATAAGCAGACCTTTCTTCTAACCACTCCCGCAATTTAATGGAGGTTGCATTTGCCACATGTATTGCTGAAAGCGGATCTGCAAATGTAAACACAGGCTCAGCAGATATAAACACAGCACATATTGTTTTTCTAAGTGCAAAAAAAAAAGTTCAAATCACCGTGGGTCAGAAACTATTGGTGTATTTTTAAATTAAATCAAGCGTGTACAGGATGTAACTCCAGCATCAAGGTTTACTTTTAAGGCACAAGCTGGCACTTGTTAGGTAACCTAATATGCCTCGCTTGCAGTTTGCTGGAGAACTGTCAAAGTTTGCAACTGAACAGACCCTGACTCGGTAAGTCAACACAAAACATTCAAGTTAAAAACATGCGACTTAAGATAATTTCCCGAAGCTTAAGTTTCTAAAATGCAATTACTTAAATTTGTATGGAAGGCTCATTTCACAGACTTTTATCAGCAAAGAATTTGTGAAATTCAGGTTAATAATTGTTTTACTGTTCTCATCTTTTAGGAAGGCGACTTTCAATTGCTGGCTTTTTACTTTTGAGGATAGACATGATCCAGAGTAGACAAAACATAGACATAAATGTAACCACATCCATGACAGCCCCTAAGGTAGAAGCCCCTTATATTTTTCCTTTCTGTTTGGTTAAAAGGCTCATTATTTGGCAACCAGGTCTGGCAGTTCTGGGTGTGAGCAGTTTGATTGCTGTCTGGATTTGATTGGAAGCATCTGGGGGGACGGGGAGCCAACAAAATCAGCCAGTGGAGACCTTTTTCCTCATTTTTTCTTTGCAGACGTCTGCATTACCTTAACAGCTTGTATTGGGCTCTTTTTTTGACACCATATGCAGTTCAACCTATTCAAATGTATAACTGACAGATTTGACTTTTCCATCTGTCATTGTAAAATATTTTTGTCATAAAATATTTTTGTTGGTGTTGGTGCTAATTTTGTCTTGACCTTTAGGTCATATTGTGACATTTCTAATTATTCAGAGTCTGACAGCAACCTGTGGACCTAATTACATACACTGTAGTCAGTCGTTCGGCTCACTAACAATAAAGGAGCAACGGTGTATATTTGCACTACAGGTTCAAATATCTTTCCTTAAGTTTCAATGACGATATCACAAATTTTTAATTGTGATTTCTAGTCGCACCCCATGTATCCATGTGTGCATAGCATCACCTTACACCTGCAGTCTATAAAAAAACTGAACAGTGGATCATGTCAGTAGAGGGGTTATCATCATTATATGAGTCAACCTAATTAAAGTGTAAAGTATACCACAACACTGTTCTGACCTTGAAATTGGTGTTCTTTTATTTCCACAAGTACTTTAACATGAACCCTTTAACACCAGAGCTTTAGCTCCAATGTTGACATTCTTTCAAGTACTGTAACTCTTTAACCATTGACGCAATTAACAGCATTCCAGCGGATTCTGAAGCAGAGAAAAGCAGCCTTGCGCTAATATGCAACACGTTAGTACCTAGGTGAGTGACAACTAATGACTTTAACTTTTAAAGATTGTAGATTTATGGTGTGTCAAAGAAGGTTTGTTGTTTAGGTGTTGCCGATCATCTCTGTTGTCAAAAGGTTTGAAAAAATTAAGGATATCTGATCAACTTTAGAGAACCTGCAATTTTTACCATAATTTCTAGGATTTTAAAAAAACTTTAAGGAAGCCAAAAAAAAAAAAAACCCAGACACATAAGAAAAATGGTTTTACCAAAAATTCTTATTTTAAGAACAAGTCTACTCACTAAGACATGCTTTAAACTAAGATTATTTTGCTATTGAAACACTTTCTTAATTAGATACTTTTGTCTTGGCAGAAAATTAAACTAAGGTTTTTTACTTTAAGATTTGCAGTGCATAGCCCTTTTTGTAAATTTGACACATGGTTCTCAGGTTTTTATTGTATATTCAAAATTAATAAAACAGCTTGTGTTTACTAAAATCTCAAATGATCAATAAAACTCCTGACCATATTTTTTCTAGAAACAATTATCTACATGTCTATAAAAATACTGAATTTACCATCTTTATCCACATACAGAGTTCTTATGGCCAATATGGAACCAGTCTGTGGAGGCAACAGTCTGATCAAAGACAACTCCACACACCCCCGTTTTTAACTTGCCCCAGTCATCCAATGAGAGGCCGATGCTTCGCGGCTGTAAAGAAGACCTCATCTCCCAAGTCATGAACATGCCCCCAGGCCTCCTCCCAGCAGGGACCAAAACTCCTCCGCTCTGAGGCATCCTGACCAGATGTCCAAAACACCTGAGCTTCCTCCTTTGATGCAGCAGAGCAGCTATTTGAACCCAGTTTCAATCTCAGCTGCACACGTGGCATCAAACCTATGTTTGCTCTTAAGAAAACTCATCTGAAGTCAAGCAAAAAAATACCCTCCCAAGGTTACCTTTTTTTTCCTCTCTATGAAACATTTCATTAACATTTTAGTTGAAAGGGTTCTGGAAATTATGCAAATGACCTACTCTGGAATGGTCCTCTAATGTAGTTTTGTGAGAACAGCTGTTTAATTGCGCGTTGTTTTGCCTGAATGTGAATTGCTTCCTCTCTATTAGTTTGTTTTCATGACATTTAACAAAAAATAATCTCAGTGACTGTGCTAAGAACAAGCTAATGTAGCCTTAAGCACTTAGATTCGGTTCAGAATAACACCATGGCTGCTTGTACCTGAACACTGAACTTACATTTCACAATTTTAAACTGCTTTTCCTCATCTCAAATGATTGTGTTTGATACCTTAGGTAAGGCAAAGACAGAACTACAACCTTTTACATGGGGGTGGGGGGGGGGTGGACAAGTGGCAAACGAAAACAGAAGAGTGTAATTATAAATACAGTGGATTGAACGTACATATGTCAAACTGTTTTATTATTGTTACTAATATTAAAACAGCAATTCTTTAAGATGAGGTGCTATTACTAATGCTTAAAGAAGCTTGCATTGAGGATTTCTTAATCTTTGTCAATAATGATACTAATATTGACTCAAAAATGAGAAGGGGAGGGGGCAGCTGCCTCCCCTTGCTCCCCCTTAGCTATGCCCCTGATCTGAAGTCTGAAAAGGAGCTATCTTGACCAAATTTGGCTTAAGCAGATGGTTTCATTTTAAAAGCAATTTAACTCGTGTTTCTAAAAGAAGCTAAACTAAGATCATTGTGTCAAATGCTTAAAACTTGCCAAAGCTGACAGATGTCAATGATCTACAAAATATGATTTGGCGTGACAAATTCAGTTTTTGTTTTAAAAATCCTCCTGTTTCAATTTTTGATCGTTTAGGGATCAAAAAGAATATAAATGTAGAGAATGAATTTGAGCTGAATTTGTACTTTTCTTGTATAAATGAGCATGTGTTGGAATAAAAACAGCCTCAGGGCTTTAACAAAAGATGCTATCAGAGGGATTCTCAGAAATCCTTACCCAAAGGGAAAAGTGGACACCCTCATCTCCCAAGTTTGCAAATGTGTTTTCAAAGAAATTAGAACCCAGAGCTGAGCTTTCCGCCTGCTTAATTATATTTTTATATAATGTAACTCTTTAATATGTGTTGAATTGATTTACAATGTTGTTCTAATGTGCCTTTGAATGTAACTTATTTCTATGCCCACCACCTAATGTTTTCCCCTGGATTCCTATAAAAAAGAATGGAAAAGGGGGAAAAAAATATTTTAAACTGCTGTTCAATTGCTAATTTGTCTACCTGTTTTTCATTAAACATAAAAAAAATAGTCCAAAGTAATCAGTTTTCATCACATCTCTAAGAAATTGATAAGTTCTTTAATGTTCTGGCAGGTTTTCTGGGGGACTGACTAGCTCTTTTATGTTTTAATTTTTATAAATAAAACCACGGTGTGTCCATGGAGACCATCAGCCTCATGGGCTGGCTGCCTGTCTGCATAAATATTGGTAGCAGACAAAAGATTGCACGGCGACATTGAATTATTTTACTAAAAGTGTTAATTTATTTTAAAAAATCCTTTTTGATTTTTTGGAAGCTTTTTTCAGTTAAAACAATCAAATAAATCAAAACATATATATAATTGGTGTAAACAATTTCTAAGCCGTAGTTGTTCCTTCGTCCAAGATCTTTTTGTCCCTATTAATAAGGAGTAGGATGTTGTGTTGGCAATAACTAGGGGACTTTCCAAGCGTTAAGAAAAATAGCTGTGAAAAACCAGTTGGGCTTAAAATTATGGACACTGTGTGTTCTTGTTTATTTCTGCTCCCTTGCTGTGTATCTTACGAAACACTGTGAAAGACCAAAGCGGTTGTCATCACAACAATGGGAGTGGGAGGTACAATTTCGTGTGTGCAAGTGTTCAACAGCTGCTCTTCTTCATGCTTTCAAAGCTATTCCTTTCATTTTTTTGCCCAATAATATTTCTTCTATATATATATATTTTTTTCTTTTTTTTCTTTTTTTATCAAAGATCTTCAGATTGTTTGATTTACTCTAGAAATGAAAAATAAATCCAAAATTTTGCACACAAAAAAAGAAAAACAAAAAAAAAGTCACAAAGCCACTACGTACATTGTGTGAATATTGCACAGATGAAAATTGGTCATACTGGAATAAACATGGAAAAAGTGAGAAAAGTTGTGGTCTACATGAAAAGTTTGCAAAGATATATCATTAATGAACCACGATAAAATCACAGAAGAAATACCAATAAGCCACACAAAGGACACAAAAATCATCATATGAACCGTGCATGAATTATTGCACTGTTTATATGAAATTCATCAGTGATTCGTGCATCAATTACATCATCTTAATGTGCTCTGTGCGCCGTATACCTGATACAAAAGTTATACAGTGGTGGTACATGCTTGAAAAGTCTGTTAGACATATGTGGAAGGGTCATGGAAAGCCACAAAGTTTCAACAGCATCTCACAAAAATCATGCACAATTGCATTATATTTGCATAATAATTATGATTGAACTACGCAAAAGTCGCATAAACTGAGTCATTCTCAACCAAGATTTTTTTATCATTGTTATTTTTGATCAAATGTGTAGTATTTTATTTAAACCAAATATTTGAAGCTTCTATTATTGTTATTAAAGGAGGCAACGTTGCTCATTGTAAAACAGGGAATGCAGGGATGGAATCATAAATATTACCAAACTAATTTAGATTTTTGAATTGTGTTTTGTTTTATTTGATTTGAAGGTTTTTGGATTAAAGATTCAATTCAGTGCCTGTTTGATTACCTCTAAAGGAGACAGATGTTAAAGTCCCCCCTGATCATTTTTTGATCTGTTGTAAAACGTTCCCAATGTTCTTTTAATTATGATTACGCCCTTTTTAGCAAAAATTATAAATCTGTGTTGTTTTCTAGGACAGTTTCTGCAGAGTGACAGGAGTTCATTGGAAATTCACCTCTGAGCTGTGAGCGGAACTTTTGGTGTGGCGCAAACTCCACCCTTTTCCTATCATTCATACTTTAACGTTCTCACAAGCTAGTTTATAGACACAAATACCTCCAACGTGACATTACACGTGCAACAAAATGGCAGGCAATGCATGGAACTATTTGTCTTCAAGCGGATGCATTGGAATAGAGCAGAAGGAAGCTTGTGGCTTGGCGTAGTTATTTGTACATTACACTAACAAGTTTTTTTTTTAAGCATTTTTTTGTCTGCTTCAAATTCGCAAAGATTTAAATAAAGAAATACTTAGAAATGCAATTTTAAGCATTCTTAAGCACATTTTTCTCTCTATATGTCCACCATCATGAGAAAGATGCCACTAAAACATGTCAGAAACATTATTTTCATTGGAGTGGGACTTTGAGTGTTAAGTTTGTTGCCATGTAAAGCCAGTCTCATTTCCAAAATACCCAGATTATACATGTGTTATAGCATCAGAATAATTTACAAAGAAAAAAGTTCAAATACACAAGGCTCAAAAGTTTCTCTTTTCTTCAATAAAACCGCTCAGAGGTTCTAGCAAGTCAAAAGAACACAAACATAAACAAAAATGATGCAATAAGTGGTTATCTAATGGCAAAAAAAAAAGAACTACGTTTGGGGACCAACAAGCTGCATCATTTGGCACTCCCTAATAAACATGTCTGTAAGTCTCTGATAGTGACCACATTTAATTTGGTGAGGTATTGGAAATGCAGATAAATGAAAAGTACACTGTTGTAAATTATATTTTTAATTTCAGTTGAGGCTGGAAATTGAACCTTTGAAATGCTGCTGTTTTGCAAAAGTGATGTTTACTGAAGCAGTCGACAGTGACAACCTAATTTATTTCAATTTCTTGCATCCATTCAATGAATAGAAAAAAAAGGCTTTTAAAATCAGTAATCCTTTAGCATTTCTTTCAATAATTTCCCCTTAAGTAGACTTTAATTGTATTGCAATGGACCCCACACATTGTGATGTGAATGAAATAGGACAAATGCTCACTTCCCTTTGAATTCAACACAGTTCACAAATCTTCTGTTACGCCAGAAAAAAAGGGCCCCACTGCTCCATTAGAGTATTTTGACCATTTTAATAGTATACAAATTGATGTTATTGTTTGAAGAACTGGATTTCATTTTTAACATAAGTCCTGGTCAATAGAATATCATTTATGCTGCAAAGGCAAGATTGTTAGAAATAATGTTAAAAAAAAGAAAGAATGTTAAGCACAACACAAAAAAAAAGAGTTGTGCTTGAGTCAAGCTTCACTTAAACATATTTTAATGAGGCGGCAGTCGCATTTTTACACGCCAAACGAAGGCTGAGGAGGTTTTAAGAAAAAGTTGTCTAAAAGTTGACATCGGTCAGTGGCTGCTTGGTTACATTTCGAGGCTGCCTTCCGGAGACATTTAGACATTGTCCAATCAGAGCTGCTGCCGGCCGACTCTCCGGCTGCCATAGCCCTGTCGCCGCCCAGTTCTTGCCTGATTTCATAAGGCCGTCATCCCTTCCTGACTGACTGACGACTCACTGCCACCGTCTACATCCCATGACCAGGCCAACGATTTTCAAAATGTCTTCACATCCCGTGGTGCAATTGTATTTGTGACCGTAGCATATTCCAACATTTGCCTCAGACAAACAACTGGAATTTGAATAAATGTTTCCTTCCGACTGACCAATGAATGAGGGCAGTACAAGATGTTTTTAGGAATAAATCAGTTCAGCCAAAAACCTGAATAGGAATTGGTCGCTATCCCAAATACCAGATTTAACAGGCCCAGCTGAAGTTATGACGAAGCTGCAGATGTTGAAAGAGACATTTATACTAGTCAGAACTTCACACTTAAGGACTGAGACGAGTCAGTACTATTATTCATTAATTACTCGCCTCGACGGACAATGATAAATAAATGCAGGATAGCACAAATTGTAAATTGCGTTGACACAGAATTCAGAGCCAAGAACTCTGTGGTGTTTCTTGTTATGACTGTTAGAATATTCATCAGCATCATCTGTACAGAAAAATAGCCCCCATGCATGTTACTCATCCACTGAAAGAGTTCATAGAGACTTGTTTTTGCTCTGAGGGAATTGTTCACTGAATATTTTCAGCCTTTCTCCAGTTTGTAAACACATTAGATTTGGGACTGTTATGAAGGTTTTAAATCATGTGTGTAGCTTCTTTATTAGCATAAAGATATGGTAAATTCACATTGTTTTCATCGGAATGTTTTGGAAATTTCAACGAAAAGTTGGAACTCTACTTTAGTATTAGCATGCATGTTTCCCCAGGCTAAGAGATCCCACCATGCTTTCTTTTACAGATTCCTAGAAGTCTCAATAAACTGAAAATAATAAAAAGGGATCCATTTATTTATCCTGACATTTTATTTAAGTGCATGTATTTCGTTGGTTGTGTCAGTTTGGGTACATGGACACATTCCTGTGTGTGCGTTCATGTAGAGGCGTGTGAGTGCATGGATGTCCGTGCTGTCATGCTCGCATGCCTGAACTAGTATCCTGACCAGAATACATATTAGGAACTTTTCACTTTTTCTTGTCTTGCCTCTTTGCTTTATTCTCCTTTCACTCTGGTTTATTAAGCAGGAAAAAGTTTTTTTTTTTTTAACAATTTAGAACTGTCTGGGCACACAGATGTTGAACATCTGTGTCTAGATGAAGGTGTACGTTAGGGCAGGAACCAACACAAATGTTTTGTCGTAAAGTAAACAAGGTAGCATAACCTTAAGTTAAAAATATCAGTAGTATGTATTTCATTTTTGAATTCAGCATCTCAGAAAATAAACCAATCAATATAGATATAAAAATATAGAAAAGTATGAACCTGTCTGGCACTAAGTACTTGATTGAACTGTTTTCCTTACCAACCTGCAGTAATTCTTTACAATGTAATTTAAGGAAGATACTTGATATGGTTTTGTTATTATCGACCAAAACCTATCACACAGACATTGCAGATTTGTCCAGCCTCCTCATATTCCTAATGTGGTCTGTTGAAGGGCATAGGTCCAGGTACAACAATCGTCATACTAGGATAGAGATGATCAGCAACAACATTGACAACAGTTGTGTCATGAGGGGGTGTTATGTTGACACCATACTCAATTGGTAGTAAGAGATCAAAAGTATGTAAAAAAATAATAATAATAATAATAGTCTTCCACACCATTACACCACTACCACCAACTTGAACAGTCTGTACAAGTAAGTGTAAACTGAACATCAAGTGCTTTATAATAATTTAGTTAGATGCTTTGTACATGTATTTAATCAAACATCCATCAAGGTCACCTCCTAAACTACAGAAAACTTGAGGGTAATGGTACCTACACACCTGGCATGTTTCATGCATTCAAGATCGCACTGAACATGGGATCTTGAATGCGCTTTTAGCAGATGGAGTTCACAGTGGACTGTCGCTACCCGATACTAATGCATGGACCTACAATTGGAAGAGGCTTGATGTGAAATGTCGAAGCGCTGCAAATCTCATGAATCTTGCTCCAGACTTTTTCTTTACAGCTCTATTCCGATCCATGAAAGACTTTGTGTCATACAATGCTGGTTGGGCACAATTTACTCCTTTCTCCTAGACGATCAATTTTAAAATGGTTAGCACTTCCATGAATTAAAAGGGACGCCACTCATTATTCAATCCAAATGTTTCATATGTACAGCCCGTAAAAGGAACTCAAAAATTTGTGTAGCGTTGCGTGGACGCAAAGGTTGTGCACGCGGAAGCCCGAAACATGCATTTTCCATGGTGTAAAGAAGGCATAATAGAGACTGTTTTCTGTCCTAGATGCAGCAGTTTGGTTCCTTATCAAATAAATTCAGCTAAAAGTTAAAAGTGCTGCCACTTTTGGAGTGTGTCTGAATTACAAGTTTGTTTTTTTACAAACAAAAATAAAGGTTGCACATTTTGAATTTTTTTTATTTTGAATTTATAGATTTATATTTTCCCAACATAAGTCAGGATGTCCCATTTTCTGACTGCAGTTAAATCAGAACTTATCAGACCAGACCCCATTTTACCAATCTTCTTTCAAGCTGTGTGAAATATAGCCTCAATTTTCTGCTTTTATCTGACACCAGTGCCACCTGGCAAAGTCTTCCGCCGCTGAAACCCATTAAAGATTGTAATAAGTGGCTATTTGATTTACAGTTGCCCTTTTTATCCCAGCATGAGCCGATCAGTCGGTTTTTCTTTAAATTTGGACACAAGCAAGGCAGTTTTTTTCCACAAATAGGCAGTGCCTTTATCTCACCCTTTCTTTGTAGACCCTTGAGATACTTTTGGATGAATAAGTCAGAGTTGGTCAGCATTTTTTTTAAATGCCTGAACCAGCTCCTAGCACCAAAAGTCACATCACGTTCAAAATCCCTTTAATTTTTTTTTTTTCTGATATTCAATGTGAACTTCATCAAGCCATTTTCTCATGTCTACAATAGATGCATAAATGCATTCAGCTTTAGCCACAAGACTGCCTGATTAGCCATTTGTGCTAGCAAGCAATTAAACAGGTGTACCTCATAAGTGGCTTTTGAGTGTCTATACTACACATAATGAAATGCATTGCGTTCCCTTCCTTATTAAGCACTATGGTTCTCACATAAAAAAGAGTCCCTCATCCATTTTGACCCCTTCTTGATCCTGCCATGGTAGCTCTCCCTGGTTCTTCACACAAGCACTGTAATCCTCACACAAGTTTTGCACACGTCAGGAACACATGCATGATATAGGACTCCAGCAGCTCCACCTATTAAAACCTTCATCCATCATCACATTTAATTTTAATATGGTATGAATAAAAACATACTGACATGGCTAAAGAGGACCATTTGAAGACCTGGATGTTGGAGTTGTTGCTTGCCATAGAAAAACCTGTATAATCATGAAGGGCACATACCCTACACACACACACAACTAATCAAAATGAGAGCCTTGCACTCATGGTTTATGTAGTATGGCTATGTGTGTGCATTCTTAAAGGGTCATTTCTACTCCAAAATGTGTGCAAACAAGGGTTGAGCTCAGGGTTTATCGTTAACTAATTTAAAGTTGCAACTCTAATAGATTTGTTCTCTATATGTTTGATATTGTAAGGGTTATAGTATGCTGCTAAAGAATGTATTGAAAATCCCGTGTTCAAGGAGAGCAAAATGGTGCACGCAGTGTGTGCGTCTATGCACATATCCGTTGAAATACTCATTGCTGTGTGTGACACAATTGCACAAATATGGAAGGTTTTCTGCAACTCCCTGAGGGCATGTGTTGTAGTGCACACATTCAGCGTTTTGGTTTTACACTTATGCTGTTCAGTTGTTTGCCTCTCATTGTATTTTCTTGGGAGGGGGGCTTTTTGCAGATTAAACTGCTTCAAAGAATATGCTTTACAGAATCAGATGAGACTCACCCCAAATATTTATACAGTTCACTTGAAAATCAGCCCAGGTCATGAAGCATTTAATTGTTAAAAATAGATTAAATAAAATCACGGTGGGTAAGAGCTAACAGATTACAGAGTTCATATTTTTTACCTATTATTCTAATATGCTTTAGCAGCATGTATACCCTATTGACTACCTAAAAAAAACACAGATCTAACAACACACATTAAAAAACGACACCAATGAAGGACACCATTGCATCAAATTGGCTGAAAAAGAAAATGCTTTTAAAATAACCAATTCAAGGTCCAGACATCTATCCAACAAAAAATACATCCCTGGAACCTTTCATAACTTGTGCATCACTAAGCCATGAGTCTCAATGAAAGGAATCAATATTGTTGAAATAAAAAAAGTGTGAAATATGTCTAAGATGAAGGGTTGCACAGTGATTAGCACTCGTGCCTAAGCTAAGTTTAGGGTTTAAATCAGGACCTGGTTCTTTCTGTGTGGAGTTGAATGTGTTCATGGGCAAAACATGGGAACATATTTAGAAGGTGGACAAAAGGGAACATGCTTTATTGGATAATTGCTGACTGTAGATCTTCCTTAGGTGTGAATGTGAGTGTGTGTGTGCTTGTTTGTCTCTGCAATGGACTGGCAAGTCATCTATAGTTTACCTTGCCTTGATCGTGTGACTATGGTGCAGAAGTAGAGTGGCTGACCTCTGATCTCAGGATCACAGGTTTGGTTCTTTGCCACCTATGTGTAGAAGCTTCCTTGGGTAAGGCACTGGACCCCATATTGCTATTGGTGGTCAAGGTTAGTGCTGTGTAAAGCAGTGGAGCCTCCATCAGTGTGGAGAACAAGATCATGACTCTAAGGCACTTTACGGTGGAAGGAATAGACTCCTTGTGACCCTGAAAGGGATTAAAGGTCCTATGCCATGCAATTCTTAAGTATTTCAGAGTAAACTATATTCATAAATATGACAATATATTACCGTTGGCACACTAAAGAAGGAATTTTAAATGAAATGTAAGTTATTTTCACAAGCTCATTTCATACCTGGAAGTAAGACGACTCGATCTCTGAGGCACCGACTTTTGCTCCTTGTGGGTGCCGTCCATTTCATGACATCATCCTAAAGCCAGGCCATGGCAGTGTGTCAGCATTTCACTCACAAAAACAAACAACATCTAGACTTTTGCAAAGATGGATGTGCATATTGTGCATATAAAATGAACGCATTTTAGCTGATTATCGTTACCTCAGTGTAGAAAGTGGATGTGTGTGGGGGCAGAAAAAAAAAGGATTCCACAGTTTTTTTCTTTTTTGATGAGAATATATTTTCTTAAATAAACTACTTTATTTGTCAGGTGGGATAACTCAGGTGGGATAACTCATCTACAGTCCCTGACAAAAATCTTGTCGCTAATCCATTTTGTAGAAACAAAAGCGTATAACCTCACTTTTAATGAATCCATTGGTTTTAGAAATGTCTCATATGAAAGCTAAAACCCTCCCAAATTATGTTCAATATACTAAAATAAAATTGCTTCACTGAAGAAAGATTGATCATTTCGTCGTTCGTCCATCGTAATCGATGAGGACCATCTAAGATCATCTGGGTCAGGGAGCGTGGGTGCGCAGATGGCTAGTCAGTCCTATCTGCGCACGAAAGGTTCTGGGACAGTGAGGGCAGGGAATGGAGGCTGTTGTTTGGGGATTAGCCGCACGGGCCTTCCTGGCTTGCCGCTGCAGTTGAGCAGCAGCTGTCTTGTTTGCTTCGCACCATTCTGCGCCTCTTTGGACTTGGGAGCGCCAGGTGCTTTTGTTCATGGCGTCATTTTCAAAGCAGGCAGGGTTCAGGTTGAAGGCTTTCAGGGAATATTTAAGAGTGTCCTTGAAGCGTTTCTTGGGACATCCCACAGAGCGTTTCCCTTGCAACAGTTCACCATACAGGAGTCTCTTTGGCCCAACGTAATTGATACTGCATCAGGATGGTATGGATGCTGGGCAGGCCGGCACAGGCAAGGACTTCGGTATCAGGGACCTTGTCTTGCCACCTGATGGCCTGGACGCGTCTGAGGCATGAGGTGTGGAAATGGTTCAGCTTCATGGCGTAGCACTGGTACACTGTCCAGGTCTCGCAGGCATACAGTAGCGTGGGGAGGACGATGGCACAGTACACCTTCAGCTTGGTGGCCAGGCTGATGCCTCTTCTGTTCCAGACATTGGATTAAAGTCTGCCAAAGGTTGCACTGGCTTTCGCAATTCTTGCATTGATTTCGTCATCAATCACAACGCTATGGGACAGTGAGCTGCCAAGGTAAGTGAACTTACCCACTGTGTTCAGTCTCTGGCCGTTGACGTAGATGTTTGGTTCTACGTAAGGTTTTCTTGGGGCTGGCTGGTACATGACTTTGGTCTTCATGGTGCTGATGGTGAGACCAAAGTTGGAGCAGGCCTCTGCGAACCTATCAACACAGTGTTGCATGTCAGCTTCCGAAGTTGCGTTGAGGGCACAGTCATCGGCAAACAGAAACTCTCTGATGATGTTTTTCTTAACCTTAGTTTTTGCTTGGAGCCTCCTCAGGTTGAACAGATTCCCATCTGTTCACTGAAGAAAGATTGATCATTTATTGAATAAAGAAAGGTCACATTTTGGCAAGACAAATGATGACATATGATGCACCGAATCCTAGATTACAGCCTCACCTGTGATCAATTACTGATCAATCAATTAGTGGGTGTGTATAAAAAGAACCCCAGCACACCAGGCCTTCACATCAACTGCAACGTGACCTCTGACAACATGCCCAAGATTCACCCTGAGACCAAAGCGTTGATTATCAAGAGGCTGAAGACCAGATCCACTGCTGAGGTGGCTGACACCTTCAATGTGTCTCAGCATCAAGTACAAAGAATAAGAAAAAGATTTAAAGAGACTGGAGATGTTTTTGACAAGCCCAGGTCCGGCAGACCCCGCAAGACAACTGCTCGGGAGGAAAATCCAAGGCCAGCCCCTTTTCCACTGCAGCAGAGCTCCACCAGGCCTGGTCACCTCAATTCCCTGTGTCAACCAGAACAGTTTGTAGAATTCTGTCTCAAAATGGCCTCCATGGTCGAATCAGTGCCCAGAAACCAGCTCTACATCAAAGTTCCTCAAGGCGAAGAAGATCAAGGTGCTCCAGGACTGGCCAGCCCAGTCACCAGACATGAACATCATTGTGCATGTCTGGGGTAGAATGAAAGAGGAAGCATGGAAGACCAAACCAAAGAATCTTGATGAACTCTGGGAGGCATGTAAGACTGCTTTCTTTGCTATTCCTGATGACTTCATCGATAAATTGTATGAATCATTGTCAAACCGCATGGATGCTGTCCTTCAAGCTCATGAAAGTCATACAAGATATTAAATATGGATCTCACAGTAGCACTACTTAATTCACTGATGTTATGCAACATATTTTTGTTTTTGAAGTAAATTATTTGTTAAATTTTCACATTACTCTCTGTAGGCGACAAAACTTTTGTCCTGCCAAAACGTGACCTTTCTGTGTTCATTAAACGATCAATCTTTCTTCAGTGAAGCAATTTTATTTTAGTATATTGAACATAATTTGGGAGGGTTTTAGCTTTCATATGAGACATTTCTAAAACCAGTGGATTCATTCAAAGTGAGGTTATACGCTTTTGTTTCTACAAAATGGATAAGCGACAAGACTTTTGTCAGGGACTGTAAAGTATGGAATGCACCAAACATATAGACTAAGGTCTGCATGGAAACAAGGATCTCAGTTTGCTCACAAGTGAACCCACAAGTGTGGTTCTCTGCATCGGAAATAAATAAACTGACCAAAAAGTGAAATTTTACCACAGACACTAATTACCGGTAAGTTAGAGTTGTGCCTTTAAAGCAGGAAAAATGCAGACAGAGAAGCGATCTGTGCTTTTCTTTTTTTTTTTTTCGTTTCTTTTTTTAAACTGGTCAGGATGGGTTTTGGGTAACACCATTTCCAAATGAGCAACTGCTGTTACTGTTATTTACAGGCAGTTTGGTTTCCTCTAGAGCGCAAACTGAATCTTTTAGACTATCCTGCTCTGAAAGCACCCCAAGACATCTGCACAGTAATTTACATTTCTTTCTTATTGAAGCTAATTGCTGGATCTGAGTTTAAAAGAATTGCATGCTGTTCAAAAACTCTTATTACCTTTTTATTTTTATTAGCAGGCTTTTTACATAAAATCAGATATGTGAAAACCAAGTCCATTCCTTTTCTCTTTCATTAAATATGCTGCAGCCTCCACTCCACACTGTTTTGCCAGTGGTGCAGCAGTAAAGATAAGTATATGTTTCTGCAGGTAACCTTTCCTCAGCCTCTTTATGAAGCAGAGTCACCACTTTGATGGCCTCTTTTTTGCTTTTAGCCCTGGAAGGGATGCTGTACTAAGCAATATTAAAGGACATCATTCTTCATGAGGACTATTTGAAAGCCCAGGAGTTCATTACAAGAACTTAATATCCAGCAAAACTACTGTTTTTGAGCCAAAAACTTCTACTAAAATAATGTTAAGGTGCATTAGTGAGGGCTGAAAATCATTAACTGCACAAAGGCAGTTGAGCTTGAATCATAAAGACATTTAGCATCTGTCTTATTTTCCCTAAAGTTGTGTTTAAATAGACAATTTTAGCTTGAATCAAGAGCAGACTACAGCGTGCAACATACCCGAACAGATCTATTATAAGCTGTATTGATCCACACACAACGATGGACAGCTCAGAGCAGTATGTGGTGTTTTCAGCATTGCAGGCTGAAAATGGAACTTTCCCAGAGAAGTCGACTGCAGTTAAGCCAGCAAAAATGTTTTCACCGGCTTTAGGCTGCTACAGATGATAAAATCTCTATCTCTGCCATGTGATACTGCGCCGTACAGCTACACTTTCCACAGACTCCATTTAATGAGGTAAGTTAGCCAAGGTCATGCTATTTATCACAGCAAAAGGATGTAGGAGTGGTTGTTGGAAAAAAGAAAAACATATTACATCTGTAGTCTGATGTGAGATCAGGCACAAAACAGAATATTTCTGTTCTTTATTCAACTGCCACATATTTTACAGTTTAGAAAAGGGACGGAACACTTAATTATTAGATGGAAAATTATAAGATAGACCCATTTTTTATACTTTATGTCTGGTTGTTGTACCTTAACGGACTCGATGCATCACCAATAAGTGTATTTCTTTCACAGCTTTAAATACACTTCATAATAACATTGCATTTCATCACTTCTGTCCGAGCTAATAGAATGATCATTCAGAGCCTTCAAAGTCCTTTTCTGAAGATTGCTTAGTAAAGTATTTTCCGCACTATAGAGCGCACTGGATTATAGGTCACACTGTCAACGAATGGTCAATTTTCAAAATTATGCCATGTAAAAGGCACAATGAACTATAAGGCACACTAAGACAAGGGTCACATATCCAAAAATGCCACCTGCCCGGTGACATAAATGCAGGTTTTTCCTAGCAAAATCATCAGGTGAAAGAATTTTTTAAGAAGCTGACTGAAGTTAAACCAGCAAAAATTGTTTTCACTGGCTTAAGCTGCTACAAATGATAAAATCTCTTTCTCTGTCATGTGATAACTGTACGCCTTCCATTGCAATCGGAAAGTGGCAGTTGCATTTTTTACATGCAGCGTGGCAGCCGCCGAGGTTTTATGAAAAAAGAAATTAAATGGTGAGCGGATAATATTTTAACATCGGTCAATGGCTGCCCACTGACTAACAGGAGGGTCTCCAAGTTCCCTAAAATCATCTGATAATCGGTCGATTTCAGACTGCATCCCTCCCGCCACCCCCCCTTTCCCTGTGCTGGCGTCACACGGCAGCACAAAAATTGTCTGGTAGCAGCACGGACACTCAACGATGACCGTTAAAATGGGCCGGGGGCCTAGCGATGACCGGATGACAATCAGGCGATCCCTGCCACCATAGGTCTGAATGTGGAGAAAAAACAATAACTCATCATGGTGTTGTTGGCACCACAGCCACTCACATACCTGTGTATTGATGAATTGCGGTTGATGCTAAAAAGAATACGAAGAAGACTTAAAATTGTGCTTTCTCAGGATTGTGTTGTATTGTCTATCCATTTTTTGAACCCGTTACATCTCTAAAGGGGTCACGGGGTTGGCGGAGCCTAACTCAGCCACTGTTAGGCGAAGAGAAAAAAAATCGCCAGTCTGTCATAGGGTCACAATCATTCACCCTTGAACACACATTCATACCTAGGGACAATTTAGAGTCATCAATTCATACTAGAAGCATGTTTTTGGACCGTGGGAGGAAGCCATAGTCCCCAGGGAGGACCCACGCATGCACAGGGGAACATACAAACTCCAAACAGGAAGGTCTCAGCTGGGACCAGAATCAGGGCCTTCTTGCTGTGAGGCAAGAACGCTAACCACTGCACCACCGTGCAGCCTGGGGTGTTGTCTAAAAGTGTCAATCGACAAGATTACAATGTGTGCTCAAAATCTGAGTTGCAAATGATAGTGGTAAAGAATGGCCCGCTTTTACATACTTCCGACTTTCCGGCTCGAACGAATAACTGCTTACTGTAGTTGTCTGGCTTTAAATGTCGGCGTCCATGTCGAAGAAAAATAACAACTGAATTGTTTTATTTCGCTGGAGCCATTTTCTATGGCTAATGTCACACTCACTCAGTCCAGTTGTCTTAAATAGTCAATGGTTGGCAGTATTCTAGAACATGTTCGTGACAGGCTAAACGTTAGCCGTGCTAGGATATTTACAATTCCTGTAACTTCAAACCTTGTTTGCAATACGTAACAAAGAGACTAACACTACTAAAACAAGCATTACTGTTACTTTGTTAACTCCCATGCGTGTTAATAACACTTAAAAATAAAAACACTGTCTGACACAGTTACATGTTAGCCAAGTCAGCGTGTTCACAACACCCAGGCCTGTTTGCAACTCGTAAAAACAGCCTGTGACCACTCAAACAAACGTTACTGTGCCTACAATAACTCCCAACTTTGTTAGTAACACTAAAAAAAAACAGTTCAACACAACCACATGTTAGTTGTGTTAACATATTCATAATAACACCCAATCCTGTGTGCAACTTGTAACATTAACAGACTGACATTTTGACAGAGTACCGTGTACCTCTTATAATCACATCTACATCAATGAGCATAAACATAATTAATCCATACATAAGGTGCTCTGTATTTCAAGGTGCACTGTTTTGTTGTTGTTGTGTTTTTTTTTTTTAATTAGGGAATTTTAGGTGTCCTTATAGTGCAGAAGTCTAAGTAACGGCACAGTCAAAAATGTTAGAATGGTTTCTCAATGAATTTTGACAGTGTTGGGAAAAAAAATCACAACATTTTAAGGAAACGTTTGGTTTCTTTTTTTCCTCCAAAGCTGGATAAGCTCATGTTTCCAAAATATTTGTAGAGGAAATGGTTCAGAAGGCTCCGAGGCTTGTTCTAGTTTGAAGGTTTCCACAGTGACAAAAACAAAAAAACAAAGCTAGAAGATTTTGTGAAGAAGTCTTACAAATGTCAGAAAAAAGTTTGATATTTTGGGCATGTTTGTCTTAGCCCTAACAGATTTTAGCCCAATTAAAAAAAACTAAAAGTTGTTGCTGGGTTGGCTCCATCAACCCCTTGACTCCAAAGGGATTCAGTGAAGATGGATGGAAGGACGGACGGATGGACGGACGGACGGATGGAAGGTTTTCTAGCAAGTATGTGTACTCATCACAACCGAGCTAGAAGCATAATAGTCAAAAGTTCTACGGCTTTTTAAAAAAAAATAATTAAAAATATATTTTTTCCAGCAGTACTCATTTAAATTCAGATTCCTTTTTCATTATAATTTTTCCATTTTCTCGTGAACTTGAGTTTTACTTTGTCCTTTTGTTTCAAGCTTCAAATTAATTTACATCCTCTTGTTGTGTGTACGGAGCCCGTATGCTGACATGGATAACATGATAAAATATCGTTCCCACAAAATAATATCTCGTTCCCTTTGTTTACATCCGAAGGGATATGTGTGATGCGTGATGGGATACGTAGCATGTAGCCTTAAGATGTTAAGTGACTGCTAATGAGTATGTTAATAAAAGATAAGTCCTGAATATTACTATTCCCATTCAACCCTGAACTACAACATCTCATACCGCAGCTGGGTGTCCGTCTACCTGCAAGCCGGCTGCCAGAATGCTCGAGCGAGCTATGACCACTACCACCGCTGCGGTATGGGGAAGCAGCAAGCTTGGGCATCGTAATATAATGATATTTTAATCGAGACAATAATAAATAGATCGTTCTTGTCTTTATTTTTCCTCTCTTGAACGAATGTGGGTCACAGAGACACGGAAGGACAGAGACCGTACTGGGATGTTTAAATGAACGCAGACATGGAGACATGCTTACCGATGTTTTAGTGCTTTTTAAAATAAATAAATCTGATCTCTAAACACCCTCAGTCTCTTCCATGCAATGTAATGAGACACACACAGAAATGTGAAAGTATCTGCTGTAAATCCAAGTATCGCTAACATCCGTGTTTATGAATGACTAATCGCGTGAATAATTATTTTGCGCAAATTATTTTGTTCGCATGAATTAATCATTTCAAGGGAACAAAATATTATTTCGAGGGAGCGTAATATTATTTTGTGGGAGCAGAATATTATTTTGTGGGAACAAGATATTAATTTGTGGGAACCGGATATTTTTTATTTTATCCATGTCAGGACACAGGCTCCATAGTTTTGCCTGCTTTAGTTTAATTTCTCTGTAGACTTTTTCCTTTCTGCTTACAGAAAAATGTTTTTTTTTTCTCTCAATTGTGGCTGTCAATTCTCCCATCTTCATCACTTCAAAATACAATACATTTTGCTTTAAAAGGACTAAAGTCAATAAAAGATCACATCAGAGTGAAATCTAACCCAAAAATGACTGAAAACAAATGAGTGGAAAAAATGCATCTGGAATGTTGACTTGAAGTCAAGTCTCATGTTTCTTAGTTCTGTGACATTCCCCAGTGCCCCCCTCCCACCCTACCATGACACTCATCCATAAGTAAACATTCCGCTTTGACATTTTCTTTTCTTGTTGTTTATTGTATTCTTTAAAAATGGCAACATTGACACCATGGGTATTTGGTTGGTTCTAACAATACTGTACCACAGAAAAAGGATTCTACTTCCTTCAACAGTTTAAAAAAAACATTTTAAAAATAGCAATCAAGACAATATTTAGGATTTCTTGATCTTTACAAGACCTGTCCAGGGTGTCCCCGGGATGGGCTCCGGCAGCCCTGTGATCTTTACAAAAATGATTCTGTCTTTTTTCAATTTTAACTTAATCTTGCATGTCAAATAAACCTCCACCGTTACTGCTTTGACCCCTTTGCAATATACCACTTGATTTCACCAAAGCTGTTTCTCATTTATTGATAATTTCCTTATTGCCTAGAGCATGGTTTCAGTTAAACCCTGCATTTGGATGTCTTTCAAAGATGGAACAAACAATAATTATTGATCAGAATTATTGATTATCTAGCAAAAACATACTGGCATCTTCTTTTGACAAGACAACCATATCCTGATGCTAATTAGCAGTGCTTCATCTACTAAAATATATTTTTTTAATGTAAAAGGTCGATGGTCAGAAAGGGGATCATGTTCTTTTTTCAGGTTTCATCTGTACATTGTCTTTAAAATCTATATCTATACACATAAACAATCTGCACAGCCATTATAGTTTGTCATTCTCAGGACTTGGATTCGAATCATTACCATTCAGGAAAAAAGAGCTACAACGAGGACCTCAATTTGATTGTAAACAGCTACGTCAGCAGCAATCCTTTTAGGTTATTTTAAACTTTTAATTAGGTTGTTTCAGCAGGCCCTAGTATAAACTGTCTGTATTTGTATTTTGAGTGTATTGATTTTACTGATGATTGTTTGTCTCGGCTCTAAGGAAATTCTCAGCAAGCGAAGTTCATACTAGAAAAATCAAGAGAATTTCATTTTATTGATTTGATATTAAAAATTCACTCAGAGGAAAATGGTGTTGTTGTTTTTTTTTAACATCTTCATGTGACAATTTTTTGATGATGGAGGACAAATATAAAGAAAAATATGCTAAAATTTCTTCAGTATTTCTTCATTAAAATTGTTGTGGATCCGGAGCGGACAAAAAAAGAGCTGTTTGACAAGCATATTTATGACTACAACAGTTAACAAATTTGCTCAATAAACTAAAAGAATTAGCTCAAAAAACAGAAAAAAATGTATTAAGAATAATAAAAAAAAACAACTATTATTTAAATTACTATCTTGAAAATTGACAGTATATTAAATAAAAAAAGAGAACAAAAGAAGAAAACATAATCTTGACAATTATTTCAATAATCTTCTTGAAAGCAAAACAACATAATCATGAAAAACAAGTAAAAAATAAAAAATCCGAAAACAAAAAACACACAATTATTTACTTTCTAATTTTCTAATTGAATATATGCTTCCAAAGTCAAGGACACATTGCAGATTTTTTGACAACATTCCCCCCCACTTAAAAAAATATGATTTTACAACGAAAATTTAAATCTGGGAGACTGAAATCATTTTTTATGTTTACAAAGACAGAAAAAAAAATATTTCTGTGAATATTCTAGCTGTATTTTTTTTTATTTTTACCTTACTTTTTTTACCTCACAACCCTCACTGTAGTTTTGCATGCAGCACTTTGAGTTTCTGAGGCTCCACCTTATTGATTTCACATTTGTTTGCCAAAGACGGCGCTTAAAAAAATGTACCCCCCCCCCCCCCCCTCACCAACACCATTTCTCATCCTCACCGTAAGGATTTATATATCTCATTAGGGCACTTAGCACCAACTCAGGAGGAAACGCTCGATGCGTATGCACAGTAGGCCTGCTGAAGAAGGTGAAAGCAGAAACAGAGAAATCTGAACGGCAGGGCTGCCATAATCTTCCTCCCTCCTCTGTCTTAGAGTTGCTGAGTAGTGATTCTATAATGAGAAAGCTGTGACGTTGACGGGGAGAAAAAAAGAAATCTAAGCAGAGTGGGTTTGGCGTGTGTGGCTGGCTGGATGGATGTGTAGTCAGTTAACACGAGAAAGGACGGATGAAAACGGAAGGGAAAAAAAAAAGCAAGAATCAGGAAAATCGGAACATCAAGAGAAAATTCTCGGTCAAGGTCTTCCGTAATGAACAAATTATCATGCAAAGGTTTCCCTCTCTACATCCGCCCTTGCAGCTCTTCTCTCCCTCTACTGTTTTTTTACTTGTCTTTTTCTCATCCCTCCTTTTTTCCCTTCCTCACCTGTCTTTTTCTGCTCCACTGAATTGACCTTGGCTCCCACCTCTCTCAAATCCCTTGTTTGTTGCCTCCCTTTCCATTTCTGTGTAACCTTGTTTATTTTCTGCCGCATTCCTGTTTTCTTTATCTCTGTTGCTTCTCCTCCTTTCCTCTGTTCACCCCACCCCCTTTTTTTTTCTAGGCCTCAGGCAGTAGTTTGCTGCTCTAAAACCTCTCTATCAGCACATCCCTGCAATGTTCGGGTCTGACAGTCACTTTCACTGCAGAACTGGCTGACTTGCGGCATGCACACACACGCATGCACTCGTGCACATCCTGTTGGTGTCACACAGCATGACCAGAGCAGTCAGCAAGGGTTTGTGTCTGCACACGAGTGTCTTCTGCCCCAGTAAAAACGTTAAATCATCCTACGTGAATGCCTTTTATTACATGTGAATGTAAGCACAAACATGACTGTGCGTGGGCGTTAATCTGGGTGTCGCTGCTCTGCTCCCCTACCTTCCCCCCCCCCCTCTGAATTTGCTCACTGTTTTTTTTTTTTTCTATGTTTCGGTATTAGCCCACAAGCAATGTAAAGGTCACACATGGCAGCGGCGTTTGACTCTCCGGTCTGTTAAATAATGGCTTTGCTATTTACTGTTCTCAGCTCCAATCCGACGTCTGCGTGTGGCCCTGGGGGCACAACATCGCCTAAGCATCGCTTCAGCGACACAACGGCAGCGGGTCAGAGTGCAGACACGCGGTCTGGTACATGCTTTGAACTTGTTCAGCTCTCCAGGTACATGATTTTTTTTTTCTTTTCTAACAACATAGCAGCTGTGGCATCTAAGCACAACAGAAAAGAAGTCCATAAAATAGAAATAATTACTTGAAGTAAATAAATTGTACCAATAAATTGGTAAATAAAAGATCAAGTGCTCATTTACTTCATAAAGAGTTGTATTATTTACCCAGAGAGACACCAAAAATGTGTCAAACTGCCTTTACAGACAAAAGTTAGCACAGTTTTAGCTTCACAGGAGAAAAAAAAGTCATGTGTTTGTGCTTTAATCTGTCATGAGATGAACTCAAAGATGAGAAACTTTTTTTCAATTTCCCATTATTGTTCAAACTACAGTCAATTGAAAAATTGCAGGTTATGCTAAAATGCTGCATTTTAGAATTTTTGATGAAGCTGGAGTACTCCAAGAAAAACCTGGCAGGCACAGGAAGAGCATGCAGATGCTACACAGAAAGTCCCCCAGGCTCTGGGGCTTGAACTGAGAGCATTCTTATGCTAACGACTAAACCTCTTTAGAGGACTATTAGGATATAATTAAAAGGATGTGGCGCTTCCAAGGCCTATACATTAACCTAACATTGCATTAAAAGAACAAAAACAGAAAAAGATGTAATTCCTTCCAACAATAATTAGAGACCCACTCCAATGAAAATTGTGTTTTTGGTGTTTTTAACATGTTCTTGTGGCATTTTTCTCATGATGGAGGACATAAGTAAAGACAGCAACAGTCCCGCCACAATTCAGAAGTGAATTTCAAATGAATAACTCCCGCTCTGGAGAAAGCAGCAGGTTATTTGATTTAGGTTAACAACATAATCATGATTAAAAGATAACTGGGAACGCTTTTAAAATAGATAAAAAGATAATTATCTAAAGAGTGAGTTTGTAAGTCACATTTAACAACCAATATATCAGGATCTGGGATGTTAGTTGTATCCTTTGCTTGTTTTTTTTCTGTAATACTTTTGTGTTTAGGCTACATGGCAGCAACAGCATTGTCAGTTATGTCCACTAACCCTTTTGGTTTCAGAATTGAGAAACCCTCTAGAACAGGGGTGTCAGAATCCAGACCTTAAGGGCGGGTGTCCGGCACGTTTTCCAACCAACCTCATTATTGGGTAAACATACCTGATCCGGATAATCAGCAGCAGATAAGGCAAGGATTTCTGGAGCACCAGCTGGTGGCCAGCCCTCAAGGCCTGGAACTGGACACCCCTGCTCCAGAACAAGAGGCGAAATGTCTTCAGCTATAAAAGGAAAAGTCCAGAGGATCTGGCTGCACTGTTGTGCAGTGGTTAGCGCTCTTGCCCAGGTTTAAATCCCAGCTGGGACCTTTCTGTGTGGCTTGTTCTCCCTGTGCATGCACAGGTTATTTTAAATTGCCTGTAAGTGTGTGGCCCTGCAACAAACTGACAACCTTAGAGATTTAATCTTCAGAGGTAGTGTTAGATGTTTCATGCGGCAGTGGCTCAGGCGGTTGAGCAGGTCGTCCAATGATCGAAGGGTCGGTGGTTCAATTCCCGCTCCCCCCAGCCATCTGTCGTTGTGTCCTTGGGCAAAACACTTCACCCTCCTTGCCTCCAGTGCAACTCCACTGTTGTGTGAATGTGTATGAATGATCCCGATGATGGTCAGAGGGGCCGTAGGCGCCAACTGGCAGACACGCCTCTGTCCGTCTGCCCCAGAGCAGCTGTGGTACATCAGCAGTACCATCACCAAGTATGAATGAGGAGTAAATGAATGATGGACACAATGTAAGCGCTTTGAGCGTCTGGAAAAGCGCAGATAAATCCAATCCATTATTATTATTATTATTATTATTATGTCAGATTACATGTCTTGCTGTCTTTGTGTTTGGTCTCCCAGTTGATTCAGATTTATTCTCACTGTTTACGCATACTTTTTTTATTGATCTATTTACTGTTGGTGTATTTTTAGTTTATTGAATACGTTACTTTATAGAATTTATTTTTACTTGGATTTGGGTCCTCATACAATCACAAATTAAAGTTACAATGTACAAGACAACAAACTACCCATTAATCACAATTTCTTTGAATTTACAGAGCTGTTTTCAAACTTTGAAAATTTGTCACATTATTCTGAAGGCAGACTGTTCTTTACTAAATGTGACGTGGTGTAAATAACCCTTTTTTTCAGCACTCTTTATTCAGTATTTCAATCACACTCAAAATTTACAAGAAATGGAACACCTCTACTAAAAATCCAAGAAAAACCTGTGATTACACAGCAAAGAATACTTGCTTAGAGAAAAATTATTTGTATAAAAATAATCTGTTTCCTCCCATTTCTCCAAAGATCCCATATTTTTCCATTGTTTTCTAATTAAATTGTGACAAACTGTGATTTAAAAAGCTAATTAGTGCCTGTAGACTCTTTATTGACCCACAGCAGTTGATAAACAGTGAGCAGGTGAGCATGGCCAAGCAAAATAAGTGAGAAAGCAGCGGCGCTGAGAATTCTTCAACATTTTGTTCTGCTGCCACGGGCCGTGCATCAGCGTGAGGGAAAGGCTCCCGACTTATGTTGCTGAAGGCTTTCCTCATGGAAGACTACATGGCTTTGCATCTTGATAGCAGGACCCCAGAGGAGAGATTTCCAGTCTCCACTACCATCACCGCACAGACTCCCTTGAAATGCACCCACTCCTCCAAACATCGTTTTTCTTAAGCCTTTTGGCATTTCATACGACTACGCCTCTCTGCCTCTTCCCCTACGTTTAGAGGCGGCCTTCACAAGCTGTTACTGGAACGCAAAGAGAGCCCTGTTTGCATCAGTACAAGAGTATAAGCAGTGCAGAAAGCTTAACCAACTTTCCAATCACTACTTTCCAAAAAAAAAAAAAAAACAGTGAGTCAGGTGGTGTGTGTGAGTAGCTGGCCTGCCAAGCTCCCCTGCACTCCAGGAAGGACAAACATCCTTCTTATAAGGTTTAAAAAGCATGGCTTCCTGGTCGAAGGGCTTACTCACATTCAGCTTGGTTGCCTCAAACCTCGCTAGCTTATGGTGGCTCACCCCTCTCAACTCCACTCTGACCCACACTCACATTGCACTTAACGATCTGTGCCGGACACAGCACAGGTACAATGAAGCGTGCGGAGCACAGACGAGCGATCACAGCTTAAATGAATAGGACTTTGAAGGTCAAACATACCTGGGTACTACTCTGAGGGATTTTTGCGCGTTTGTAGTGAAGCAGTAGAAGGAACATTTTAATCTCTGTCTTAGACCTTACACTACGTTCACACCAAGTATGTATTGCTAGTTCAAGAACATTCTGGATGCAGGTTCTTGAACGTGCTTTTAGCATATGGTGTTCACACTGGACATTCGCTGCCTGATACTAGGCTTGTTGTGTAATGTCAAAGTGGTGCACATCTTGCAAATTTTGCCCCAGGCTTTTTCCTTCACAGCTCTTTTTTGATAGATGAAAGACTTGGTGTCATGTAAATCCAACCGCAGTTATGAATTTCTCCGATTTTCAAGTGGTTGGCACGTCTGTGTGTTAAAAAGGACACCATCCATACGTCACCACCAAATCCAAGTCCCTGATAGGTCAAAGTTCAACTGGATTACCTTTCAGTGGGTGTTGAATGGCCATGCGTTTACGTGCATAAACATGCATTTACATGAACTTTTTATTGGAAGTGGTTGGTTGAAAATGCGTTGCGGAGCCTGGAGTGAACGTATCTTAAGAGAAAATATTTTCCTGTGTGCAGCGTTGATAACTTCTGGACAAAAGTTTCTTCCAAATTAAAACTTTAACTAGTTCATGTGTGAGCCGGATAAAAACTATTGAGCTGCAGAGTCAGGGCACCACTCATCCTACAAAAGTTCACCTAATGAACGGTAGCAAATGGTAGTTACAGTGTGCAGTGATGTGTGATTGCAAAAGGATATGAAGGCTTAGTAACCAGCCAGTGGCTGTGAAAGGACAGTTTGTGTTCTTTAAAGAGAAAAAAAAGACAGCGTACAAAAAAACTAAAATTGGGTTTCTTATAAGAGCATTGACAGCTTTTGTGAAGCTTGGACAACTTATTATGTGAGAGAGATAGTGAAAATTAATCCAGCTGTTGAAATAGGGAGGAAATGTAAAAAATAGTTGCACCAATTGAAGACACTGTAAAAGAAAGCTATGCCATGTTTTTAATGGTTTTGCTTTGATTGAATGTTTCAAAAATAGGCTGTACAACAGAACTTCATGCGGATGCAATACATTTTACATGCCTGAGGTAGGAAAGCATCTTGTCTTTAATGTTACAAAAGTCTTCTCTAACTGAAAGTATTATGCGAGGTCCACATCAGGCTCGGAGACGTACGATCAGGAAGCCACGTCCCATGAAGACAAATTCACAGCCAGCTGTGTCGACTTGCGTTTAGGCCGCTACTTAAATGAAACGTCTACATAAACACACAAAAATTCTCATTTTGGGCTTCCGTGTCCAGAATTCTCGTGTTTGTGCATCACTAAGCACGTTCATTGATCGCGCACTGGTAGTTCAACCGGCTGAACTTTTGACTGCTAAATCGCAAAACAGCTGAGTTTTGACAACTCAGGGACTCAGAAGTGGAAGTGACATGCGGGTAGCATTCTTTTCAAAGAATGGCCGGTGTGTAACTAGCATAAGGGGCTGTTTTGCTTTTTTCCCTTTGAGTTTTTTTAGGGCTGTTGAGTCCCACAAATACTTTATTTTTTCATTCAGAAACTGTGGTTTTAGGCTTTCAGCAGCACTGATGAGGAAGCAAACAAGAAAAACCCACTTATTTTCATCAAGTTCAGAACACTATGAGGATAATTTAGATATTTCTCAACTGGTGAAAAGCAGTTCACCCATAGGATTGGTATTTACAGCAACTAGATTCAGGTCAAATAAAAAGGAAAATGGACAAATCACAATCTCCCATCAAAGAGTTGCTAAGTGTCTTTATCACTGTTTTCCCCCCAGATCAAAACAAAATCTGCTAAGTTTAGCTTAGAGGCTTCAATGTTTACTCCAGTGACTCAGGAATGTTAGTATTTGAGGACAGATTCTAGATCATCCATGGTATTATTTGCAACTGGGATAAATTACTGCTCATCTTGAATCACATTTTCACCAGGCTTCATTTACTTTTACTGCAAACCCTAATTTTTTATCCCCCATTTCCAATTAGAATACATGGTCTGTGCTTAATTTCTCAGTGCCAGAGCTCACTTCATGTTTTCCCTTCTTGGGGGACCTTTAGATCAGAGGAGTGTCTGATCAGGCTGAACAAAAAAAGAGGTACCTTTGTTTGCTTTGGTCGGCTTTCACACTGCAATCTTTAAAGCCAACAGCTGCTCCTTCAGTAAAGGTGTTTTCCATGAAATAAGCACAAAACGTGAACCAAAAATAAAAGCACTAGGAACAAAACTTAGCATGTACAATCAAAGTTATGAAATATAAAAAACAAAAATGTAAAATCTGCCAATAGAAGTCAAAAAATGTGTTTTGAAATTTCTCAAAACAATTAGTGATGCCCTTTTTAGATAAATTAACAAACAAGAGTGGAATTACACATCTTAAGATAAATTAGTCTTTAAAATGATCTGTAAATGTGTAATGGCTGGCATCCCATCCTGAGTGCACCCTGTCTTTACCCACTGGTAGCTGGAATAGGTTCCAGCAACCCGTTTACTGCAAAGTTGTTGTTTTTTTTTTTTTTCAAACTTCTGTCCTGCTCTTGTTAAAAGTTTTGTTGTGTTATAAGTCAAATAGAACTTTCAATTTTCTCCAAAATGAAGCAATCCATTTCCAAGATCGCTCACTATGCACTAATCAAACTTGAAATTTCTCTTTTTTTAAAACAAATCTTTACATCTTGCTAAAAAGCTACTTGTATCTTAGTTTTGTCTTTTATCAAGTGTAATAAGGTATTGAACCTGGAAAGTAGTCAAAAATACTTGGTGCAATTTTGTGCTTTTGCAGTGTAGATTACTGGCCACCAGCATCAACAAGGACCTTGAACTTCTCACTGTTTGCCCCCATACTTGTCCATCTTTGGAATTAGGTTTTCGGATCTTATTTTCTTCTAAAGATACATTCACACCGCCCTCGGCAACGCGCATAAAAGAAACCGCTTCTAACGAAAAGTCTAAGTAAATGCGCTTAAATACACAGTTCGGGCTTCCACATTCAAAAATCTCATGTTAACGCTTAGCTATGCAACTTTTCACGACCGATTTTGGCTTTTACGTACAAAACGCATGGCCGTGTAATGCATGTTGAAAGTTAAACCCCTTGAACTTTGACCAATTAAAGACTCAGATTTGGTACGGACTATGCATCCAAGAATGTGCGTTTAGCGTGTTCAAGAACGCACGTCTCCTGCCCGGTGTGAACGTAGCATTAGAATTCACAAGTCTTACATCACTTCGTTCATCTCCTTTTCTTTGCTCAACCAGCTGGAAAGTGTGCCTTTGTGCTGAAGTAAACTACACTGGATTAACTTGCAGGCGAAACATGACCCTTGTTTTCAATCTAATCAGTTAAATTGTTTAGTTCACAATTTAGCTACACAGTTCATATAAGCTTGCCCAAAATAGCACACTGAGAAAACAAATTCTGATCTGGACTAAAGAGCTCTGCTATAAACCTACGCACATTTCTGAGTTTGTAATCTGACTTTTACTATATTGCATTTCATGCTGGAACATTTTTGGTTTTAAGTCTAGGAAGAAGGCTTTATTTAAATTAATTGTACATCTATCACATGGAAGCCTACTTTAGAGTCCTCTACTCTGTGGAAATCAGACGCTGCTGCAGTTGGATTCCAGGAATTCCGAGGGCTTTGGCTACTTGAGAGCCAAGATAGGAAATGTTGCAGTCACAGCAACTTATGCATGTTATGCTGTGAATCATCCACTATTTGGAATGTGCTCTCTATGTTGATTTGTAGACTGGTTTGTTGTTGTTTTTTTAATACATCAGCAGCTGTTTCTGTGGCTGCACATGCTTAAATGAATTGTTTAGCAGATGGCCTGAAGGAGAAGATAATTTTCTACAAGCAGGTCAAAGGTGATCAGTGCTGGACGGTATGGGAAAGTACATGAGTTGACCCTTTTAAATGTTTTTTTTTATTATTTATTTATAAAGGTTTGGTTCTTGCCAGAGGGGATTTAAAAAGTTTTAAGCATTTGACTAACGAATACCTAGGACATACCTAAGACAAAAACACTCCGTTCATCTTTTGATCCATTTAAAAATCGCTCTAAGTATTTTTCTTTTTTTTATATGATCGTCATTTTTAGCTAAAATAAAAAAACTGTCGTTTTCTAGAACAAAATTTCTGCAGAGCAGCAGTGGTTCAATAGAAATTTACCTCAAAGTTGTGGGCGGGGCAGCCATGGAGCAACCCTGCCTTCCTTTCCCATCACCCATAATTGAGAGCTCTCTGTTTACATGTTGTCCTGCTAGCTTACAGCCCCTCACACCCCCTAACCTAAAATTACAGGTGAAACAAAAATGGTGAGCAATATTGGAGCAACAGTTTTGATCCAAATGCCAGCTCAGATGAGGAAAATAAAGATGTACATGGATCTAGCCATCTTCAAGTAGATCTATCAGAATGGAGCAAGAGCAGGGAGCTTGTGGCCCACCCAGCATATTTTCTATATCAATTACTTTTTTTCTTTAGGCAAGGCAAGTTTATTTGTATAGCACAATTCGTACACAAAGTAATTCAAGGTGCTTCACAAAACAGAAAAATGCATTAAAATCACAATACATCATAGAAATAATCAACATAAAATTTACTTTAAAAGAAAAAAAAAAAAAAAAAAAAAAAAAAAAGGATTTAAAAAGAAAGGAAGGAAAGAAAAGTGCAGATAGGACTTTTCAATCATATACATGACTAAACAGAAATGTTTTAAGTCTAGATTTGAACATGAACACAGAAGAGGCCTGTCTTATGGCTTCAGGGAGGCTGTTCCAGATTTTAGCTGCAGAATATTGAAACGCTGATTCCCCTTGTTTAGTTCTGACTCTGGGAATCAACAGGAGGCCGGTCCCTGAGGTCCTCAGAGTACGAGATGGTTCATATGGCACTAACATGTCAGAGATGTACTTTGGTGCGTGGCCATGGAGAGACTTGTACACAAGCAGAGCTGCTTTGAAGTCTATTCTTTGAGGTACAGGGAGCCAGTGCAAAGACCTGAGCACAGGACTAATGTGATCATACTTCCTGGTTTTGGTCAGGACTCGAGCAGCAGCATTCTGGATGCACTGAAGCTGTTTTACAGCTCGTTTGGAGAGGCCGGTGAGCAGGCCGTTACAGTAGTCTAACCTACTGGAGACAAATGCATGAATAACGATCTCCAGGTCTCGCTTTGACATTATGTTTTTGATTTTGGCAATGTTTTTCAGATGGTAAAATGCCGCTGATGTTACTGACTTGATATGGCTGTTAAAGTTCAGGTCAGAGTCCATGATTACCCCTAGATTTCTGACTTGATTTGAGGGTTTAAGAGACAAAGAATGAAGGTAGCTGCTGACACTTTCTCTTTGTTTCTGTGGGCCAAAAACAATAACTTCGGTCTTGTCTGAGTTTAGCTGGAGAAAGTTGTTCTGCATCCACGCGCTGATCTGTTGGAGGCAGTGGTTGAGTGAATCCACTGGCCCATATTCACCTGTTGTCAGTGACACATAGATCTGAGTATCATCTGCATAGTTGTGATAAGAAATGTTATTACTGCGTATTAACTGCCCTAGTGGCAGCATGTAGAGGTTGAACAGAAGGGGTCCCAGGATCGATCCCTGGGGCACACCACAATTCAAGCCCATGTAGTCTGAGACACAACTACCAATTTCAACAAAGTATTTCCTGTCTTCTAGATAAGACTTGAACCAACTTAGGGCAGATCCAGAGATGCCAACCCAGTCTTGGAGTCTGTGCAAAAGGATCCCATGATCAACAGTATCAAAGGCAAAGTCTGATCATGCCTTACGATTTGAATAAAGAAATACTCAGAAGTGCAATTTTGAGCTGAATTTTCTTTCTGTATGTCCCCCATCATCAGAAAAATGCCATAGAAACAATGATAAAAACACAAAAAACACAATTTTCATTGGAGTAGGCCTTTAAGACTCTGGAGTAACCAACATTTTTCAACACCAACCTGGATATGTTCTTCCGCATTTAGGGTTTAGGTACACCAGATATAGTTGCAGCAGGAGACAGGAGTCATTCTAGTCAATGAGTGCAGTCTCACTAGACCGCACTAGACTGCAATTGACACGTTTCGGAAGCATCGTATCCCAGAAGCAGCACTGTGGTGCTATAGATAGACGTGGAGTCAATTTTACCATTCTGCTGCGGATAAAACATGTCAATTTTCATAAATAGGACTGAGAAGACAGGAAGTCTTATACACACACACACAAAAAAAAAAAACAGCGAGAATTTACTTGTTTGTAAAAAACGTTTTGGTTGCCTGAATAAGGTTCTTTTCACAAGATCACATGCCATCTAAACTTATTCTTTTCCAAGCGAAAGAGCATTCAAATGGCAAAATCCTAAATGTTTTGCCATTTTTCCACCAATGATGCACCAAATCAGAAATGCTTTAACCGAAACATTAGAATTATCTAAGAATAAATACATTTGCACAGAGTGCTGCAGTTTTTTTTCTCCTCTAAGTCCCATTCTCTCATCACTTGAGAGTCAATAGGAGGCATTTCATCATTGATTGTGCAGAGCTCCTGCTTCTTACTCTTCAGTTTTCATGTCTTATGGCTGCGGTTCAACACTTATTGAGACTATGTTATCTTAAGTGCCTTTTCTCCCCAGGGCACACAGAAGGGAATAGAGAAAAGCAAAACCTATTCCCCTCTAGGCTGGTAATGTGGAAAAAAAAAAAATCAAGGTAAGTGCCCCGCATGTGTGAGATAGAAAGAAGGAGCATCTGGTTAATGTTGCTTTTACATTTTCTGCATCTGGGGGTTGATGGACCAGATGAGTGTTGGTATTTATAAGTGGCACTATTTCTTTCACAGCAGGATGCTTATTAGTTCACATTCTTTCATGGTAGGGGGCAACAGAGGAGATTTATTCCACCTATACACCCTCCAATCCCTCCTTCTCAGTTTAATATCCATAATGAATGATTTATGCACTTCTGTCATGTGTGTTTAATGGGTGTAGCAATAAAAAGATCTGACGGAGCGAGTCACCAGTGAACACACAGGTGGATGCTCTGGACGAGGGACCTGCTTTTCTTTTGTGGTCCTATAAGCCAGCCTTGGTAACAGCTATGTGTTTATTGAAAGACTGCAAGATTCTCAGGAGATGAAATTAAGCAAAAACATCAAGAAAAAGGTTGGGACGGAAGTTGAAAAGGGAAAAACTAAGGTGGGCACAAAAAACTGTTAGCATACAGCTGTTGTTTTTTTTGGTTTTTTTTTTACGTGAGCTTCCGGTCAAGGTTTTATTTGATCAAACCCTTTGTCTGCGGCTCAGACGTCGTGATAATTGGTCTCTGATGGGACTGACCTACTGGGTACTGACTGAGCGAAACAAGCTGTGGGTGGTTTCCTTACATATTTCAGGCCAGCCAAATGTGAGGTCTCACTGCTTTTGCCTCAGGCTGAGCCAGCACCACCACTTAGCCGACCCCCCTTCGCTTACAGGGAGCAAGAAGAAGAAGAAAGGAGAGCCAGCTGGATACAAAGGGCATGTGCAAAGTAGGCAAACCCTCAAACTTAAGACACTAAACACTAGTTTGACAGTTTTTGTTACATGTTTGGAATCCAACGTGCCTATTAAAACCCTTCAAAGCACTTGCTGCTGGATTTGATCTCATTAAAGCAAATGGACTAACTTGCTAGATGCATTGAGCTACTTCTTCACAACAACCCCAGTAAAAAAAGACATTTTTATTTTTCCTGTCAGTACAGCTTTCTGAAACATATAAAACTATCAGCCTTGTTTCGATCCATAATTTTCATGTCTCATTCTGAGCGGAACGCTCCCTGGAGGGCAGAAAGCCACAGTTGTCCCATGCCAGCCAGCTTGTGAGTTAAAATCACAATGCTGTTTGAAAAATGTCAGATAGATGCTTTGCCATACAATTATCACAGAAAAGACAGGCCGTGACTTTGTTGTTATGGACAAAAAATACATAAACTATGATGTAAACATACTGTCAATGGGACTACATTGAAACCGTAGGAGTAATCTGACAACAAAAAGCATTTTTTTTTTATTATACACCGGGCTTGTATGATGCATTCCAGAATTCGCTTAACCTTTTTATGCATGCTTTTAACATATGGTGTTCCAACAGGTCTGCCACCACCTTCTACTGGTGCATCTACTCACAGTGGGAAGAGGCTTGGTGCAAAATGTCAAAGTGGTACAAATCTGGTAAATCTTGCTTCAGCCCCTTTTTTTCCACAGCTCTATTCCAATATATGAAATCCTTGGTGTCATATAATTCCACCAGGGTCCAAACCACAAATAATAATTTCTCCTCCGTGATCAGTTTTTAAATGGTTGTCACTTCCGTGAATTAAAAGGGACGCCACCGATACATCACTACCAAATCCAAGTCCCTGATTGGTCAAAGTTCAACAGGTTTAACTTTCAGGGCGCAGTCAATTGCCGTGTGTTTTGTGTGTAGAGCCCGCTAACGGACTTTAAAACTTGTGTAGCGACATGTGGAAGTGAAAGATTTGGACGTGAAAGCCTGAAACACGTACACGCGTGTTTACACGCATATGCGTTTTTCCAGGGGCCGAATCTGAATATATCTCCTATTGGTCATATTGTAAGGGCATTTGGAGCTTTATGTCCAAACTTGTTTTGCATGGGAGAGCCTGAGTGACTTTGGTATCCCTCTTCTGATAGGGTGATCCATGTCACGCTTGCGGCTCATGGATGTGCACTGAAGCACAGATGTTTACATTTAAATGTAAGTATGGACTTTCTGTTTTTGCATGACCTTTTAAAGTTATAAAATGTTAAGTATTTTCCGTGCACTGACAGCTACTGTACATGCGAACGTAAATGGCCAGTGACTATTCATGACGTCACTGAGTGGTAGTAACTTCTGGATTTGAAGACTATTTTTTCATAACTTTTCGCTTGGAAGGCTAACTGTAGGGATTGGAAGTTGCTGTAGGGGTCGGAAATGAATGCGGATTTGGAAGTGGTCGCTTGAATGTGCATTTCTGAGCCCAGTATGAAACATAGCATTACTGTTTTTTTCACTATATCAGGGTATTTCATTATGAAATAAATTGATTCTTTTACAACCATGACTAGAATATACCTCTTTGATAACTAGCATTAGTTACCATAATTGCTTTCATATTAAAGAGCCAACTAAATGTTTGTATTCCAAGTTTTTGGTACTGAGACATTTTTTTGAATTGATTGGCTTTTTCCATTAGGAAAAACTACAGTGCGGGCCACCACATTTGCATTTTTTTCCTTCAGTTTATCTATATGTCATGCAACTGAAAACTATCAATAGTTTCACATATGTTCTTCTCCCTATTTGGCTCTTTCTGCCATTTTTTTTCCCATCTCCGATTTCTTTTCCTCTGTCTAACCTTCTTTCTTCTCTTCCTCTTTCTCTCGTCTCCGTGCATTAGGTTTCACTTCCCTCTGCTCAGGTCTTCCTCTGAGTGTATCGGAGCATATTTTAGTCTCCTTCTTTTTTCTCCATCTTAGTCATGTGCCTTCCGCAGATTTAAAGCAGAGTTTAGGACAGACAAAAAAAAAAACGATAATTCCCTGGTTCTTTGCTCACAGAGAGCAAGTAAAAATAGAGAAGGTTACCTTTCATGTTCAATTTCAAAAGCAAGTTTGAGATTTCCCAGAGATGATTAAATAGGAAACGTTCCTGACAAGGTCACACAGACTTACACATACAGACGCAGAGTCACAAGACATGCATGGAGAGCAACTTGGTCCCAACACCTCTGGGAGGAGCTGCCTTCTTGCACACACAGCTACAAAAGCAATGAGAAGGAAAAGAAGAAAACATTCACAGAAATCCAAAGAATATCCATCACCGTTAGCCTGCGTTTACACTGTCCAAGCCCAAGAGGGCTAAAAGGGAAAACTGGCATGAATCAGCTTTCATTTATTCTAATAAAAGAGGGGAAAAATGTTTATAAATATTTATGTGCATGTGTGGCCTCTGTCCTTCATGCCTCACTCTTGTGTACACCTGTAAGATTTATTTGAATGTTTAGGTGTGTTTTTACAGCCTTATTAAGGTTTAACATTTGGCTTTAAGCAACATGGCTTCCCTGGCGACCAATTATCTGACAGGGTTAAGGAAAACTTGTGCCAGGGAGGGAAGATGCATTTCTGACAACACTGCAGCATGTCACCTCAGGCATCCTGATTGTGTTTCTGTGTGTCCTGTGTATGTATGCCTATATATGCATGTGCATTATTTATCCCCAGAATGTCCCTTGGGTTTTAAACTTGGAACAAACATGGCTTTTCAGTGTGGTACCCATCATGTTTATCGCAACAAAATCTATTGCAGAACTGCAAAGTGAACCCACAGTGGGTGCCGTGTGTATGTGTGTCAGATGCTGCGAGTTGCCGTCAGTCATGCTGTTAAGGCATTCTGGCGGTGCCCCAGCCAATTGGTAACTGTGGCAGACTGACAGAGGTGTTTGCAACAAAGTGGAGTTGGCATTTCTGAATGAGTTATCCTGAATTCAGACTGCGTCCGTCTCGAGAGACATGGATGAATGGCCTGATTCTTTCTCCACCTTCCTTTTTTACTATGACTTTCTAGCTTTCTTTGCCCCTCTCAAACCTTCCCACTACCCCTTTCTCCTAAACCCACACATTTTCCCATTCATCCCAATCTCTCTTCTCTAAATCCCACACTTTGGTCGGTCCTTTCTCCTATCGTCCACCCCCTCCCCATTCTTTCCCTTACTCCTTTATCTTTCTTTGCCCTCATACTCTGTTCGATTGATTCTTCTGGTTCGACTCTTTCAAACTTTTTTTGGTGAGACAGAGGCATTGGGTAACACTTCAACTCTGTTTCCATAGTGAGAAAGAGAGCTGGGCTTACAGCTGCCATATGGGGTCCTTTCTCGCCATAAACCCTGGTTCTGTTTGGGTTTTTCCTGTCTTTTTCAAACCTAATTTTGACACATGTTGATAGTAAAAACACAAGTAAACACTTTATCTTCATCCAATTGACCTATTTCATTTTCTATTTCTTTTGATAATTGTTTTTCTTTATGAATTTTCTGTTGTGTTATTCTAAAGTTGCACTGCTGGGATAGTTATGGACGGGCAGCTTGCTCCTGATGAAAATAATGTTGGGCCACAATAAATATGGTCATTTTTACCTTTACTGGTAGTTTAGCTCCTGTCATTGTGTTGATAATGTGTTCCCCCGATATCCGAGTTGTGGGCAGGACCGTTGGCATGCAGCAACCCGCTCCCCTTCCCATCACCAAGAATTGAGTTTTCAGTTTACATGCTTTCCTGCTGGCTTGCAGCCCCTCATTCTCCTAACCGAACATTACTGGTGCAACAAAAATGGTGAGCGTTATTAGAGCTATCCAACAATTCAAAATGTGCTAAAGAAGAAGGAAACTTACATAAAATAGCAAGCTAGAAAGGGAACTTGTAAAACATGTTTTTGACTTCTAAGCCTGGACCACGTTCCCATATAAGTAGTTTACTCAACAAAACTATTTTGCCCTTTTCATTTGATTTGTCGAGTCAGCCATTTTCAAAATTTGAGGTGGGCGGAGCAAACTCCACTCAACACTCCAGACTGTATTTTGGCTATTCAAAGTCCAATCAGTGACATCAGTGATTATACTCAGAGTATGTATATGACCTGAATTTTGTGTATGAAGTCATCCTCTTTGATTTTCAAAGCTCATTACAACATTATTTACCGGAGCTCCATTTTTGTCTCACCGTCTTCTCTTTGTACTCTTAAACGGCTTCTTGAGGTTCAGAATAAGCTGCTTAAACTACTGTGTCTTCAAAAAAAAAAAAAAAATGCTGTAATGCAATGCTGTCTTGGCTTCTTGACTGTTATGTTGTTTCTGTTCAAATGTAACAAATCCCTGAACAATTTGGAGTAACTGTTCTGTTTTTAAAATAACACAATTCCCTACTTGTCTGTTAAACGTGTGATGGATCCTGGTACAAGCGAGAGTTTGTGGATATTTTTGCTCAGTCTCTCCGTTTCTCACCTGCATGTTCTTGTCTATTTCTGTTAATGAGGTAACTGGAGGCACCTTGTCGAGCAGGGGTGTCGAACTCAAATTCACAGTTGGTCAAAATTAAACAGTGATGTAAAGTCACGGGCCAAACTCAATATTTATTGAAAAATTAACTGCAACTGATATGTAATGTTTCACCTTTTCATATAGTGTTTTCATATATTCTTTCCTTACAGCCACAATAGCTCTGCACACAAGACACACAGGTCTGTCTTTATAATTGTGAACAGATAATCTGACTCCCACCTGTCTTGAAAGCTCCTGTTGGCCATTTTTGTGGAGGGTGCAAATATTTTGACCGATGTGACTGGAGCATGGGTGTCAGTGCTTGCCAGTTTCGACTGTGCGCCACTATACTAGCAAAGCATTTAGGAATTTGTAGTATTAACGGTACAGTATATCTCACGGGCCAGCTCTAATGCACATTTGATATGATCTCGCGGGCCAATTACAATTTCACTGCAGGCGAAATGTGGCACGCGGGCCTGAGTTTGACATATGTGTTGTAGAGGATGGGTAAGCTGAATAATCCAACCACTCAACCAATCATCATCCAGAGATCTGCAGAGGCACTGAGGATGCATTTGTGGAGCATAATAGGCTTCCTGTTATGGAGATTGAGGAGATTGTGGTCAGGTACGATGGGATACAGCATACATTCCACTCAAGGTGAGTTAGTCAGTGCCACTTTTTGTTCATAACTACTCTTTGTAGATGAGAAAGGCAGACCTTCGTTCCCTTATTTCACTTTTGAGCCACAGAAGAATCAGGTCTGGTTTTGTCCTATTTATTTTATTCATTTAGCACAAAGATGCATACCCCCTCATCTATGTTGGATTCACATTTTCGAACAATGTAAAAAACTTAAAATGTTACTTCCTTTTGTGGTGTGTTTTATGGTACCAGCCATGCATGACAATAGACATACCACCCTGTGAACAAAACAGGTCCAAACTGAAGTCTGTTGGATTTCAATTGACTATTAAATAAGTTCAGGTGGAGTTATAAAAACCTTTAAGAAGGCAGAACAATGAACTTTGACATAATAGTTTAAGAAATTACGTTTTCCTTTTTAAATAGAGGTTGTCTGCAGAACAGCAAAGGAGGCTCAGAACTAATAAAATGCCGTTCAATTCTAAGGGGCCTGTCATATATTTACTAAGCTAACTTGCCTTTACTGTTCTGCCAGGTACTATGAACTAGAGGGCTGCATTGGGATTGGGTCCCGCCGGGTCCCGCGGGACCCAACCCAAATCTCGCGGGATTGGGCGGTTTGAATTGTACTGCGGGCGGGAGCGGGCGGCAAAAAAAAAACTCAGCGGGACCAGTGCTGCCATGAATATCTCATAAATATATATTAGCGGACTACGTTAGGCTGAGCGGCTGTTGGAGTCTTATGTACTGAATCTCCGTGAACGCACCAGGTAGAGACGCCCAATCGCCTCTGTCATCTAACCTGTTGTTGGGGGTGCGCCCCGCCTCTTAGAAATTGTGCTCTTTAAAGCCTGATACCGCGGTCGCGTATGGGCGGAGCAAAGAGCTAAAGTTATGGTCTGATCGCTGCATGGAGCAATGTGTTTGTCAATGCATGGTAGACCCAAAGAATGTGGAGAGATCAGGTTTATTATTTTGAAGAGTTCTACTTGGTAATCATGTTTCCATGTTTGAGTTCATAATATTATCCCAGAGAAAGTCTCTGCTTTAAGTCCTGCAGTGAAAGCTGCGTCTGAATCTGACGCCCGTGTTTGCATCTCTCTGACAGAGTCTGAAGCCAAAGCCCCTCCCCCGCATCTTTACCTGCTTTTCCTCTCTACCTGTTCACCTGTTCACATCCTCTGTAGCTGAGAGTTGTTTTCCCCGCGCTCCCAGAGTATTCTACACAGAGAGCGCAAAATACGGTCATAGCAGGTTAACACGTTAGTCGGGACGCTCTAGCGCAGCAGAAGGATGAAAGAGCTGTCAATCTATCTGGCAAAACTGCGCGGGATAAGGAGCAGGTTACCTGGCAGGGACATGATGTCAATGGATAAAGCAGAAAAGAACCACAAACGAGGTTCATCGTGAGACACGCATGGTGTTCAGATCTGCGTACTGATGCCCCACAGAGGCGCAAAACAGCAAAAACGGGAAAAGGCTGAAGCTAAAAAAAAAGTATTTTTCCGTCAGGAAAAAATTAATTCATAGATTTTCAGCTCTGTTGAACAATTAATGTTTTTCTTTCTCCATAAATTCAAATGACGTTGACCTGCATCTTTACCAGCTGGTTCAGCGCGCTTCAGGCCGTCTGTCTGCGCGCACACACGCACAATTTTAACCGAACAGGATTTGTGAAAATATATTTAATAATTAAGTTGCACATTACACAAAGAGGAATGGATGAAAAGATGAGGCTGGAGGAGGGACATGAATCTCTTTAATAATATCAATACAAATAAGTGTTTTTTTCCTGCGGGACAGGAGACGATACAAAATCAATGCATCTCTATTACTGTGCGGGACTAAATTCTATGAGTTTTGCGGGTGCGGGCGGGAGTGGACATACATATTGCGGGAGCGGGCGGGAGTGTAACGCATACGTTGCGGGAGCGGGCGGGATTGGTCAGAAATTCGGCGGGTGCGTACTATGAACCCTCATTATTATTAGAAAAACACATTGTATTTCCGTGCATCTTTTGTGTGTGTGATGATCTTTGTGCCTTTGCTTTTTAAGTTGAAAAAGGTTTTTATTATGTAAAGTGCTGTATATGTATGACAAGTGCCTTTTTAAATATAGTTGGATTTGATTTAAAGACACAAATTGACTTGTCTTTGGTTTCATATATTGACTGTGTATGACAACTGGACTGAGTGAGTGTGATGTCACCCATAGAAAATGCCTTGCTTCTGGCTCCAATGAAATTAAGTTAATTCAGTCGCCATTTTTTTTGCGATAGGGCAGTTCCCGTATAGGAACCAGAAATCATGGGTAAGCAGTGAATGGTCTCAGTCGGTCAGAGTCAACACTTATATGGCAACCAATGCCGCCACTCAGACGTCCAAAACCCTACTACTTGAAAACGTGCTGGAGAGAATCTATCAAACAAACATTTCAAACATTCAAGAAAAAGTTTCAAAGGTTTTTTGAGGCATTTGATTGGTCAGTTTATAACTGGAAAAACTTGCACTACAAAAAATAATATCACAAAAAACAGGTAGCAGAGCAAAATTTGTTTTTCAGACAAATATACTACAGAAATGTATAGGATTTCGGCTTTTGGGGACCAGAGAGTACTGTCTATTTAGAATGCAGTGGAGGAGGGGTCACTTAGTCCAGTTCTCATATACAGTCAATGGTTTCACTCCATTCCTAGTTCACTGTGTCTCACCACAGGATTTCTTTAAGCTGTAAATTTAAATATATATTATTTTAAATGTTTTATTTTTAACATGCTTTTATGACTATTGCAGACCTAATGAATTACATTGACATCTTATTTTTTACTGAAATTACTGTAGGTAGTGAAAGCCATTACTTGTGAGTTTTTTATTAGTCATAATATACCTCATACATTACAAAACATACAAAACACTAATTATAATTGCTCAAAAGTTGCAAGACCATAGGGCATTAACAGATGGTTGTCAGTATCTTTGAGCTTTTATTTTCTTTATTTTAACTAAAATCTTAGGGCCAAATTACGTTTAGGCCTAACAGATCAAAACACTTATTTCCTTTTATTGGTGTTTTGTTTTTTTCTTTTTTTTCCACAAAGCTAGGAGTTATTTTTTTCTCATTGTAGGCCAAGTCGAGCCTTTTTATGTGGCTTTTTATGTTAGCATTTGTTTTGTTTTTTCGTCCCATGGCACATTGGCCCCAGTTTCTACACTTGTTTTCTATCTCTTCCATTTTCAAAGTAGATAGCTTTTACTTTTATTATAATCAACTTATCTAAGTGAAGCTAAGGGTTGGTGCTCCAAATGTGTGTGTATAAGTTATCTGTACTTTATTACAGATGAAAAGTAACTTGGACTACATTTTGCCTAACAATAGGTAAAGACAGACAAATGGTTCAGTGCATTTTTTATGTTTATGGTATGGAAATTATTATTATTATTATCTGCATTGTCTTTAGAAGTCAGGCGATATTAAGAACAATTGAAGGCTTTATTTTTGCCACCAAAATTAAAAAAACTTTAAAGTAATAAAAGCTTAATTGATTTGTATTCAAGTTTGAATAAACGATGAGGAAAAAGCTGAATTTATTAGCAGTTAGATGAAAGGTAGAGTATCACTTTGCACCTGCACAATCATAAAATGTTGCAGCTCAGATGTTCAGAATTGCTAATGGAATACATCAACTTTCTGTGGGCAAAATAGCTGTAAGCAAAGCACACAGGCTGTTCCAGCTTTGTAGTGCAATCCTCTGAACAAATTAATAGTGTCTCTATTCCGAGTTCAAAGTAGAAAAATGCATACAAATCTGGAATTTAAAATGTTCAAATTTAGTGACCTTCCTGCCTTTCTGTTAGCAGAAATGCACGTATATGTATATGTATATGTATAAGACCAAGAACACAAGGACTGGCACAGCAAACACTGCTCAGAGAGCAGTTATTAGCGTTAGAGCAGAGACTGATTAAGTCGAATATAATATGAAGATGAAGATCAGGGTGAAGGTGGGCTGTTAAGTGGCAGTACATTAGATCTAAAGGACGTTAAATTATATGCCACGTTTGAAGTTTACCATCAGTAAAATTGGAGTGGAAGAAATGAAGTACTCTGTTTATAGGAGGGGGTCTGACTTGGAGATCAGGCAAGTCTGTTGTCGCTGTACAGGAATAATGGGCTGAACTTTACATGGTGGGCTACACAAACTATATTTCTGCCTAATTGGAAAAAGGAAAAGGAGACTTAACAGCAATAGAAGATTTCAAGAGGTCAAGTTGAGTGGATCTAGTATACTCGCAGTGAAACTGTGTTAAGAAGGGCAGCCCATTGGCAGGCAAGACAGGTCGGTCCCGCTGTGAGAGCATATAGCAGGAGACTGGCAATGAAGATGAAGCACTGCTGCTGGCTAGGTAAAGGAAGGGTGGGTGGGATTCCGGATGCGAGTCAAGCAGATGGCTGAAAACCACTCTAGTTTGATGCACAAGCAGGTCAAGATGAGCCTTGCAATTGGCAGATGATCCTATATGGCAAGAAGTTGAAAAGGAGAGAAAACCAGGAATCAGTTGGCATCAACTGTAAAGTCGAATGACCTGAGGCTGTGGGGGGTGGCTTGATCATGAATGGTCTTTGTGTGGCTTTCTGTATCTTTTAAACTTTACTCTGTCCCAGGAAATAGTTTGTAGGCACAAATACAGAAGTCAGTTGACTTCTTTAGGAACAAAGGAAGTGAAAAAATGAAACTGATTGCATTACAGGAAAAACTCAAAAAAGGTCTAAAAACAAGATAATACATCAAAGGACACAAACCAGCAGTGGCTCAAAATAAATTAATAAAAATCACTCCATACACAAAGTGATAGAAGCACAAGGAAAGGAAATTCAGCTGAACCTACAATGCTAAATAACGAGCCCTCCCAAGGCACTGAGGTCTGTGTTCAATAATGAACTCTGTTTGTGGACATGATTCCTATCCAAGATTTCAGACAGAAAAAAACTCCACAGCAATTAGCTATGAAACCTCAACAATGCCAAGGTGACAGTGAGATGTGGGCACTGGACTACAGAGTGACAAGAGACATTCATCCTTTTCAAGTTGTTTTCTTTATTTTTTCATAGTTTGGTGCAAAAAAATTTGATTTATAAGTGTTTAAAAACTATATATATATATATATATATATATATATATATATAAACACACATATATATATATATATGTTTGGCAGTTAGCCTTGGAAACCCCAAGGTCAAAATGGGAAACACCCCTGAAGGTGGTAGAGAATGAAAGGGCAAAAATCCTGTGGGACTTCCAGATCCAGACTGATAGGATGGTAATGGTGAACCCACTAGACATTGTAGTGGGGGATAAAGAACAGAGGAAAGCCGTTGTGGTGGATGTGGCAGTGCCAAGCGATGGGAACATCAGGAAGAAGGAACATTAGAAACTGGAGAAATACCAGGGACTCAGAAGAACTGGAGAAAGCCTGGAAACTGAAGGTGACAGAGGTGCCTGTGGTAATTGGAGCACTCGGAGCAGTAACCCCCAAGCTGGAGGAGTGGCTACACTGTAAAAAAAATTCCGTAGTTTTTACAGAAAAAAACTGGCAGCTGTGGTTGCCAGAATAAACTTGTAAAAAATACATCGACTATGTAAACAACTTTACAGGCTCACCGTAAATATTACATACTTTAATGCTTTAATTTAAGTAAATAAGCTGTAATTTAAAAATTATTTTCTGTTAAAACCTACAGATAATTTTTTTTTAATTTGCTAGTCTATACTGTAATTCTAACAGTCATATTTTATAGAAAATACTGAATTTTAAGGTTATTTTGACCAATATTATGGGTAAAAATTACGGCAATAAACATTTGTTTTACATAAAATAATGTCTTAATTACAACAACCTGATGTTTAACAGTCTGGGATGTGTTGTTGTATTTACAAGATTATGACATTAAATTTATACAGTGTTCTGTAAAGTTGTTTACATTTTTACCGTATTTTCTACATTTTTATTCTGGCAACCACTGCTGCCAATTTGTTTTCGTAAAAATAACAAAATTTTCCTTTTTTTCCATGCAAAATACAATCACAGTAACATACTCTTGTGTTTAATTCCTTTTTTGAAACCAAGATACTTTTTACAAATAGAGAATATAAAATGTAATTTGGAAATTACCTATTCTTACTGATGAATTTAAAGCATTGCTCAACAATCCTGATAAAAAAAATATTTGCACGTTTTACTTTTTTGTTGAAGTCTATTACATTTGGTCATTAGATTTGCTAAGACTTAAAAAGAAACTAAATGTACTGAAAATGTAACCCAGTTTCAAAATATCTGCTAACTGTGTAGCAAAATTCAAAGTGAAGAATCACTCCAATACAAAGACGTCTTTACATACATTTATTTTACTCAACCTTTTGCCTCTGAACACAGCAAATGTTTATCATTTGTAGATAATAAAACATTCTTAAAAAATATAGCACCTAAAACAGAAAACTATGTAATCACTTTTTTTTGCAAAAGATTAACAAAGAACAAAGAAACCTTAAAACTATGCTTGCAATGTTGCTTACAGTGTTTACACGCCTCTCCATTCAAAATCTGACCGTTGCTGAGGTTAGGACTCTTGGGTTCAAGATGAGACGAGATTTGCCCTCCTTGTCCACTCTGGTCCCCCTCTCTGGGTTAATGGAGAAAAAGCATCTTCAGAAAGAGAGAAAAAAAAGGGTCAAAGTTAGAAAGTAATGTGCAAGTCATAACTAATACACACTCGATGAAAGGTCTCACTTTAAATAAATGTTAAGTTTGCGGGTGAACAGTTCCAGTATTCTAGAGCAGGGGTGCTCATTACGTCAATCGTGTTACCCAATAAACCGTGGGACATCAAAACTAAATACTCAAAAAAATACAAATATATTACATTTAAAACATTGCCGTCAGGGAATAATCCTCCTCACCATGATGTCACTTGATTGACATGAACAATGGCCAGTCAAACATCCTCTCATACATGTCACTGCACATGCGTGTTCAACTACACTGACTGCCAGATGTGTGATCGACTGGCAAATTGTGGCTGACATGGGAGAGAGCCTCTATTGGCCCAGCTGTGTGACAGGTCCCAGCAGAGGGTCAGTACGACCCGCAGGAGTGTTTATTCATCCTTAATTGGAAGCGAGACAGAGATGCCCCGTTTGATCAAGCCGTCCTGTCATGGCGACTGCTGGGAAGTCCGCAGTTCCTGCCCAAGTGATCCGAGCCCGCTCAGGCAGCAGCGTCGTCCAGAAGCATATGCTTCTCAAGCCCTGCCCAAGGACCGGGGCCCATGCTGGGCTGCACGGCGTGTACTCTGTCGCCACCACTTCTCGCCGCCAGCCCCGCCACCCATTACAAAGCCTGAGTGAGCAACAGTGACCCCCCCCCCACCGCCTTCCCATACGGTCTGGCTTCTGGGGGACACCTGGTTGATCCTACAAATAGAATATGCTTGTCTCAAAGTTAAAAGTAAAAAAATGAGCACCAGATGTAGAGTTTTTCTTTTCCCCGTCTTAAGAAAGGTGTGAATGTTCAGTGTCAGACTCCTAACCGTAGATGTAGCTGTTAATGCGCCTTATACCATGGTCCGCTTGAATACTCGATTCTGATTGGCTGCTGGGTATGCATTAAAACTTGATAACCGCACGGTGAAAAAAGAAGTTCCGGTCAGCTAGCTTAAATGTTTTGTATCACTGCGCCGGCTTCTTTAAAACAACTTTTGCTTCATAATTTGGACAAAAACAAGCGGTAAGAGGTGAACTTTCTCTATTCAACCCATCGGGACGATCAGCATATATATATCGCCGAATCTTGACTGCAGCGGTGGTGCTGCACGACGCGGACTATATGTTATGTGACGCGGTGCATCGCGCCGCATCACATAACATATAGTCCGCTTTTTGTGAGAAAAGCGATCCAAATCGAAAAAGAAACAAGAATTAAGGACTAAAACCTGGTTAATATGTATGTATTGCTATTGTAAGTGACCATGGTATAAGCGGGTTAATTGCCTTCGAAGTGTGCGGACGCGTCGGACGGTTCAGGCTTCCACGTCGTGCGTTAAAAAGTTATAACCGCACGCTTCGTCGGCCATTAACCCTTACTTATTTAGTCTCGACAGGCCTGGGGTCAGTCACTCAAAAAAGGAAGAAAAAAAACTAGAACAGAACACACACAGAAGCCGAGCGGAGCCGCTGACATGATACGATTCAACAAGTTGTCAAAGGGAAAATGCTGGAAACTTTTTATCATGTTGTTATCTTACATGTTAATCTAAATGTATCCATTCAATTTTAAATCTGATTTTCACAATTAGTATGTGTCTTTAAGCACATAAATGATAATTTTAATTTTATATATATAGATCTTTTGTAGCTTGTAGTGTCAAACGTAACTCGTATGCTGACAAAGTGTAAGCACCCCTGTCCTAGAGCAATCAAAATCTGTAAAATTATAACTTGAAGTTAAAAAGACAAACCTCTGTAAAAACTCCAAAGTTGATGTCAGCTCCGGTGGATAGTGGATGTTGAAGCTCTAGTAGTTTGCGAAGAAGATCATGCATAGCAGAGAAATGTGGGAAGCAATGCTGGCCTGTACAAGGTTTCCATCCAGACATAGCATGAACTTTCCTGCAGAAAGGCAGGAATGCCCTAAAAATGAGGAAGAGTAGAAAAAAAAGGTTAGGTTTATGTAATTTTAAAAACCCAAGGCTTGATTTAATACACCTGTGGCAAGACCAAGTGATTCAGATACCTGATTCTGGGTGGGTTAGCAAATACTTTTAGGTTGGGATACACTGATATAGTGTATCCAAGCATTCCGTTGTTTAAACTGCCTCTCGCTAGCTTACCAGCTCCTCACAACCACAAGCTAACATTAGCATAACGAAAAAAAAGTGGAAACAATATTGGAGCTATCCATTTGTACAGTTTTGAGCCAGATGAAATTTTATCAGAGCAGGGAGACTTTGGCTCGCCCATCGCAGTTGCCGTGTCACAAACACAAGCTTTTTTAAACTGCTTCACGAAGGAGCAAGAACAAGATTTTCCAATGGAGTGGGTCTTTCAAGACCCCTCTTTTTTGGTGTTTTTAACAGGTTCTTGTAGCCTTTTTCTCATGATGAAGAATATATATAAAATAGTTAAAGATTAAAATTGGGCTTCTGAGTATTTATTTATTCAAATTGTGTTGGATGAGGAGCAGATAAAAACCCGGTGTTTGAAAAAGCGATGGGTGGGTGAAAGTCTTCCACTCAAATTCTGAATCCTCCACTTGCAGACAAAAAGATCCATGTTGGTCTTCATTTTTATCATCTCAGCTGTCATTTGGATCAAAACTGTACGGCTGCATTGCTCCAATGTTGGTCACCATTTTTTGCTAAACTAATGTTAGTTTTGGCTTATAGTTTAACCAAAGGGTTGAGGGGAAATTAGTGAAAGGCTAACTTTCATGCAAAGAGTTTCAGCCTCAACTCAGAAGCAAACTTCAAATGAGCTACAGCTGCTCTGCAGAACATGTGTCTTAATAAACCACAAAGCCTTAAGTTATTTTATTAAAAGCAAACAGAAAAGCCATTTTAATGAGACTTTAATGGAAGGAATTACTTCTCAAGAAAAATACGACCTATGTATTTCTATATACATTTTGTGAGTTTCCCTACTAAAACTGCATATTGGTTTATCTCTATTCACAGGTTGATCAAACAGATTGGAGATACAACTAGTGAAAAATATTCACACACGTAATAAGAAGTCATGACTTGACAACTTAGTCACAGATCTGTTTTACCATCATCAACTATTTGCACCTGCCAGTATAAAAAAAATTAAAATTGATTACTTACCACATACTACAACAATTAGGAGTCAAATTTTACGTCATCTGTCTTTACTTCTTCTGGAAGGCAGACGTCATCCACATGGCAAAACATTGCATCTTCCTTTTCATCCAAGTCGGGCAGCAGCAGATCACTGCATAAGTGACATCAGAAAGCTTAGTAACTGTTTTATTGAACACTACACACATATTTTCCAATCATTGTAAATATTCTATTTTTCCTGGACATAAGCAGTAAATACATCACATTAAATGTGTTTTTAAAACCAGTCACTGGACATGATACAAAGCAACCCTCCCTTATGAGGTCTTTAAAATTAGTTGACACAGGTCAAAAACCCATTTTAAACCTATGCCAACACAAGAGGAATTAGCTTTAGTGTGGAAAAACTGAGAACCTGATAAAAATGGGCCTTAAAAGCAGCATAAGTAGTACATGTTTGCTTGCAGTTTGGGCCATGGCGCTTAAAAAAACACTATTAGGTTCATTTCTGTGAACATTACAATACAATGCAAATCCCCTTAATGTTGCTAATATTCAAGTGCAAAACTGACATGTAATCATATTTACCAACTATAGTCCTTCAGGAAAGGCCCAATAACTGCACCTGAAAAGCCAAAACAAGAGAGAGAAAAAATTAACAATTAATAACATGCAGAACTGTACAAAGACAAAATTGTTTAAAAGAAATTTACATATTTATTGTCAGAACATTCCCCTGTGCTAACTTCCTGAATTTTCTATAAATTCTTGGTGTGTCCTGGATAACAACCCTTCAAAGTAAAAAATACAATAAATACATCTTAATTTAGTCAGTCAAATAAAAAATGAAAATATGTAGATTTTAGACTTTTCTATAAAATCTCAGTCATTTGACAACACTCAGAGCCCAATATTTAAAAATATAACTTTTCTCAGCACTAATGCATATTTATGAACTTCACCTCTCTACTACCATAAAAACAAAAAAACAAAACAAAAACAAAAAAAACTCATAAATACTATTACAGGATATCATTACAATTTTCTCAGCTAAAAGAAGAACGTGTCATAAATCCCACATATCTGTGGAGTTTTCTACGAAGCTTCTGTCTGTGAGGCTGAAACAAACGTTAGCGCCACATTTACAGCATGACTGCATGTTAAGCTAACATCGACGGTCTGCAGCAGAACAGTACACATAAACGATCACAAACCTGTTAGCATCGTATCTATTAGCTAAAGTAGCGTCAGTCCACAGCATTAGAAATACAAACACATCAGATTAACCTCAGCAAAATATCATGATATTAGCGTTTTATAGAGTTTGGAATGAACAGAAAAACTTACCGCACGCAGATCTCTTCTGGTGTGGCTGTCAATCACGTATGGAAAGTTCCAGCAGGAGGGCGGACTGTGCGCTCTTGTTGGTCCAATCAGCAAGCAGAAGCAAACTAAGCTGCACAGCGATAGGGGGAGCTGAGGCGCCTAAAATTTGAAATTAGACACTAACCCCGTTTTCTGGAGGGAATGTTGCATTGTAATTCCTAAGTTAAGGCAACGACTAATCGATCCCATATGTAAAAAACAAAGGAACTATTGCATTTAAATAAGCAAGTGACAAATTAATATTTCACTACAGTAAAAAAAAACTGTTTTTGAAAATTACAATGGTTTTTTTGTTTGTTTGCTTGTTTGTTTTTACTCTCTGCATTCATTTCTATGTTTAATGAAAAATGCCAAATGTTATTTAGAGCAAAGATAAAGTAACTATTAATAATTGCCATTTGTAACGACAAATTAATGTTTCACTACATTAAAGAAACAGTTCTGTTCAATATAGGATTTTTGTTTGCTTGTTTGTTTTTATCCTTTTTATTAATTTCCTTTTTTTTTTTAATAAAAATGCCAAATCATGTTATTCAGACACGCCGTGTTTATTTTAGGTAAACATGTTTAATGAGAACTAGTTAACAGCCACATCTTTATGACTAAAAATTAACTCGAAGTCTGCATTTTTTTGGCCAATTCTGATCCACCCACCCATCTATCCATCAATCCTCTGCTCATCTGGGGACCAGGTTGCAGAGGCAGCAGTCTAAGCAAAGATGCTCAGACTTCCCTCTCCCCAGCCACTTCTTCCAGCTCGTAGAGGGGGACCATACGGCGTTCCCATTCCAATTGAGAGACATAGTCTCTCCATTGCGTTCTGGGTCTTCCCTGGGGCCTCTGCCCATGCCTGGAAAACCTCCATAGGAAGGTGTCTGGAAGGTATCCAGACCAGATGCCTGAGCCACCTCAATTGGCTCCTCTTTAAGTGGAGAAGCAGCGACTCTACTCCGAGATCTCTGGGTGACCAAGCTTCTCACCCCATCTCTAAGGAAGTGCCCAGCCACCCTGCGGAGGAAGCTCATTTCAGCTGCTTGTATTCAGAACCTTGTTCTTTTGGTCATGTCCCAGAGCTCATGATCATGTAGATGAGTATAGGAATGAAGATTGACTGTTAATTTAAGAGCTTTGTTTTCTGGCTTAGCTCAGTCTTCACCACAACGGATCAGTATATGATCCGTATATGATCAGTATATATATATGACTGCTTAACGGCGGATGCCACTCCATTCTGCCTATCGATCTCACGCTCCGATCCTCCCTTACTCGTGAACAAGACATCAAGATATTTAAACTACTCCACCTGGGGCAGAAGCACTCCACCCATCCAGAGAGGGCAAACTACCTTTCGCCGATCAAGAACCATGCCCCCAGATTTAGCTGTAAAGCGGTCTCAGACTTAGCACCACTATGTCTGAGAACCTCATCCCAGCTGCTTCACACTCTGCTGCAAACCGCTCCAATGCATCCTGAAGGTCCTGTCTTGATGAACCCAACAGGACAACATCATCTGCAAAGAGCAGAGAAGAAATCCTGTGGTCCCTGAACTAGATCACCTTCTGGCCCTGGCTACGCCTGGAAATTCTGTCCATAAAGACTATGAACAGAACCAGTGATAAAGGGCAGCCCTCTCTCACCAATAAAGAGCTTTTTGCCCTTTATCTGACCTGTTCCACTGGACAGGTCAGATGAAGGGCAAAAGCTGTGGCCCCGGCTGTTGAGGATGCAAAAGCCCAGGCCACAGCTCGCTTAGACTGCCGGCATCCCTTACTTTTGGTGTCCACCACCGGGTTCGGAGGTTGCCACCACAAGCGGCCCCAGAGTCATTGCGACCACAGCTCCTAACAGCAACAGAGACAGTGGAGGTTGAAAAACTGGTCCACTTGCACAAACTCATGTTCCTTCCCGTCCATAGAGGTGACATTCCCTGGCCCTAAAGTCAAGCTCCATGACCGGGGTTTGGGCCGCTGAGGCAACCGCATCTAACTGCCACCCAAACTACATTGCCCGGCCCCTTTTGAGCTCTCCTTTTTATCCCTTCTTCATGTGGGCACCCCTGAGGTTTCTTCGTTTCTTCCGGAATCCGGTTTTTTAGGAGTTTTTCCTTACCGCGAAGGGGGGTCTAAGGGCAGGGATGCCAGTATAGCTTAGTCAGTTCGTTAGTTTATTTTACTATTTAAGCCCATCGAGACGGCTGTTGTTGTGATTTTGGGCTACACAAATAAAAATTCAATTGAATTGAATTGAATCCTGCAGGTGGAGGGGCCACTGGAGAATAATCTCGCATCGTTTTTTCGGGACGGACTTGATCGGGTCCATGAGAGGAGCCTCTAACCCCAGGCAACAAAGGGGACTTTGGTTTAAAGCAAGTTACAGTCATGAATTTTTAGATTTTATAGCAAATCAGTGCCTATTTATCTTGTTTAAAGTGCAAAAATTACTATTTGTGAAAATCTATGTAGTGCAACAGCCATCCACCCTGTTTATCTAACACTTTCCTCCTGCTAAAAGCATTTCAGTTCCTTATTAGGGGATCCTAATGAGCTGACTATTCCAGGCTCATTTCCTGTAGATTACTCCGCTACCCTCAAAAACAAATAACAAAAACAAAAAAACAAAAAAAAGGAACATTGGCAGGACAAAGGGAAATGGGAAACTTTGTTGGGTTCATCGAAAATCCACCACCAACATAAAATGCTTAGTTTTGAGCTTTAATAAAATCTAAACACTGACTTAAAACAAAACAAAAATTAAAGAAGGGGCTTAGCCTGCCCCAGTAAACTACGTAATTGGGAATTGGTTTTGCCCAAATGCAGAGGTATAGGTAAATGTTTAGTGTATAAAGACAATGATTAAAAAAATTTATTAACAACTAATCACTAATATAAAAGTGTGGTCTCACGAAAACAAAAAATACATTAGCAACGAAAAACATTTACACACAGTAATGTTTTTTCTTAACAAAGGACAAATGTATTTTTCACATATTTATGCTGTTGGTGGCATGAGATTATATTGTTTTCCAAATGACAAATCAACTGTGTTTATTTTATGGTGACCCGTATATTTTACAAGGAAATATCTACATATTTAACATGTTTTTATTGTTAAAATAACAAGGATATTTACTTATTTTAAATGCTACATATGCACGTAAAAAATACACAATTTTGTTTTTTTCTCAATTACAGTAAAATTATGTTGGTATTTTACAAAATTGTACTGTCGATTTTACGGACTTTTTTTACAGTGTACAACAGATACCTGGAAAGATCTCAGACATCTCAGTCCAGAAAAGCGCAGTGCTAGGAACAGCTAAGATACTGCAGAGGACCCTCAAGCTCCCAGGCCTCCGGTAGAGGACCCGAGCTTGGAGGAGAAAACCACCCGCGGAAGGGTGAAAGGGGCAAGTTTTTTTTATGTGTGTATATATATATATATATATATATATATATATCCTAAACCTTATGATATTCATCTTATTTGCATTAAGAGATTATTAGTCCTGTTGTTATTTTTTGTTCCTTGGACTAATGTTGAAAGCAAGTCATCAAACTGGGTGACAGAGGCACGGAAATACCGCTGTCATTTAGACGTATCTCCTGCTGTACAAGGTTAACATCACCTTAAAAAACCTTAAAAAAGACTGAATGATCTTATGAACCCAGACATGAAGATGTGTTTGCTGATGCTATTGTAAAGCTCTTCAAAATTAATAAACCTGCGCTCTCAACACCATTTGTGTCTTTTGTGCAGATATACAGTTAATGCCTCCATGTAGCAATGAGGCTAAAAAATTGGCTGTAACTCCTCCCACATGCGAGGGGAGCATCAAGTTCATCCGTACATTTTTGGACAAGCATTGAGCTTCAAATTTGTCAAAAGAGGCAGCGTACATCAATTTGACATGTGAATCGCATTGCATGTGAACGCAGCATTTCGCCGGCTTTATGTATTTGTTCGGAAGCGTTGTACTTTTCTTCCAACTTATGGTCCAGTGCAACTCATATATATATATATATATATATATATATATATATATATATATATATATATATATATATATATATATATATATATATATATATATATATATATATATATTGTTTTTCCTTTAATATACATTTTGTCGCTCTTGACACTTCAAAGCAGCTTATACCCTGGGAACTATTTTTGGGGTAACTGAAGCCAAGGTGACAGTAAAAATGGCTTTGACAGCTTTTTTTGCTCGATGCAAATTAAGAATGATGAAAAGAAAGCAGGTAAATCATATGATAGCAGTGTAATAAAATATGTGAACCTTCATTTTGTTTTCACAAAGGATATTTCTTATTAAAAACATGTGACAAAAACTCCTTATTAACACTTCTGTTACATCTGTCTCTATATTTAATAATAGGCTATTTCATAATCCCCCCCAAAAAATAGAATTGCTCATTGTTACTAATCATAGACATTGCAGAATTTCGCCTGACTTTTATTTAAAATAATAAATCCATTCATATATATGCACACAATCACTACCTAAATCTTTATGGTTTAAAAAGTAACCTATTTAATCCAGGCTTTTCAAAAAAAAAAAAAAAAAAGGCTTGTGTTTTTTCTTTTTTCATAACATAAATAAATTCCTGGAGTGCATTTATGTGCCAGCTCCCAGCTAAGCTTGCGTCTCTGTGGACCTGAGTCACTTCGAACCAAAGGACTTTATTTCTTTTTTTAAAGAAAATGGTTTTCTAATCTTCTTCTGTGGCCAAAAATACAAACCGAGTCATTTTTATCCGTGAGACTTTTGTAAAGAAAGGAGGTTCAGGCTGGGGGGAAGTTTGCAGGATGAGCAAAGGACATGGGGGGAGACGAAAAAAATAAGATACAAATAAGCTCACGGGAACAGGGAGTTTTAAAAGGGGAAGTGGGGATGCAGTCATTTCAGGGGAGGCAGATGAAGACAGGAGGGGGAAAAAAAGAGCACTAAGTAACATGAGAGCAGTGCTGGCAATTCCTTACAATATCTAATGTGTCTTACTGTAACTTACTTGAATGGTTTCACATGGAGCAAGATAAAAAAGCTAATTTCAGAAAGTAATACAAGCTGTGAGAATTATTCTAATATGGTTGATATTCTGCTGCTGTGCAATGAACAGAATACCTTCATTTATAATAACTGACAGCCACTATTGTCACTGGATAGTTTTTTGTTTTTTTCTTAAATTACTTTACAAATTTATTTCCATTTAGTGCCTTCCAGTGGAAGACTGGACGACTAGGCATTACAATCCACAAAAGAAGAAAGAAATTGTGACTCTTTAAAGCTAAGGCTAACCCCTTCAATACACTTGGGGGTTGTTCAATGCCGATTTCTGCTTAAATCTCAAAAGCAAAATGGTGAGTTTTTTTGTCAAATATGTGACATCTAGCGACATTTTTATTTTCTATTCTTATACATTGAAAATTAGGAGAAAGGTCATCTGGTGATTGCTTGTGTGAAAGTGAGATAATGACCCGCTTTAAAACTGACACACAGTGGTGGACTTGCAGGGTCTGCAATGCTTTCTCTAAATGAACTATTGTTCCCTTGTTCACCACAGGGATATATTTCCTTTTTATCCATCCCAGGACAGGTGAAATCCACAAATTAGGATTTCCGATGACTAAGGCTGAAAAACCCATCCTCACTATAGCTAACTAAGCTTCAGTCACGTGCACCCGTACCTGAGGTTGGACATGGTGTGCGTTCAGAGATGCTCTTCTGCAGACCTCAGTTGTAACCAGTGGGTATTTGAGTTACTGTTGTCTTTCTATCAGCTGGAACCAATCTGACCGTTCTCATCTGACATCAACAAGACATATCCGCCCACAGAACTGCCGCTCACTGGATATTTTGTCTTTTTCTGACCGTACTCTGTAAACCCTAGAGATGGTTGTAGGTAAAAATCCCAGTAGCATTTTCTGATGTACTCAGACCAGCACGTCTGGCACCAACAGCCATGCCACCTTTCTTCCCCATTCTGATGCTCGGTTTGAACTGCATCATGTCTACATGCCTACATGCATTGAGTTGCTATCATGTGTTTGACTGATTGGAAATCTGCATTAAAAGCATTCAGACAGGAGTGCCTAATAGAGTGGCCAATGAAAGTAGACTTTAGGGATCAAACACACCTATGACTACTTAATGCGAGAATGACCTAACAAACAATAAAGTGGTTAAAAGCATCTAAATATTGGCAAAGGAAGCTCTAACCAATCTAAACTGTACTTTTGTATGTTTAAAAAACAGTGGGGCTATGTATAAATTGAAGCTTCTGCATGAATTTCTAAATTTTTTTGAAGAACTATGAATTTCAACATTTGATTAGCACTAAAGAGGAAGATATTTTCCTCCTCAGAGAAACATAAAACACATGTCTGTCACATGGAACAAAAGAAAATCCATGAAGGTTGCTGAGCTTTGCTAACTTTCATCTTGAACCTTTTTAATAAGGAAAATTACTTTTTTACGGATATTTTCAGAAAAACGCTGAAGGTTATCCTCTTTTTTTAATGCTGAAATAAGACCCTGAAACTTTGCCTCAGCATTTTATTCCAAAAATCTCTGGAAGAAGCACAGGAAAAGTGTGGGTACAGCATCTATAATTTATCTGAACTTATGAGGAGTTGATCTGTCAGGGTGTGTTGTGTGTTTCTGTGCCTATGTTTTTTGTGTGCCGCACATGAAGGTTGTGAATGAGCGGGGCTGCATGCATGCATACGCTCCCGATTTCTTCATGCTTTTCACTAAAAGTGACATTTTAAATGATCACCCATGCTGTGTCTTTATAAATAAATCTTTAAAAAGACATTTTTTACTACTTTCCTAATGTGTATCCTGTTGCCACATGTTTTAAAGGTGGTCATGGCAACAATGTTGCCATGGCTTTTGTAGATATCTGAGAGTCAGGGATAGATAGAATTGAAGTGGAAAGTTTTTGAGGCATTTTTTTCTAGAAAATGCTGACCATATTTTAAGGTTTATTTAGGGGTAAAAAAAAAAAAGAGGGCTGTCCAAAGAAGGACCTCATTCAAGTTGGATCTTAAAATAAGGAAGATTACTAAATAATGTGGCCAAACCTTTGGCTTACAATTTAAAAAAAAAATAAAAAAGAAGACCTTGGGCCAAAATATTTCTTGCAATTACTAAGTTCTTGAACATGCGGTAACAAAGCATACCTGGCACAACCTCACTTTTTATTTCCTTAGGCAAACAAAGATAATGAGAGGAGAAAAAAAAAACAGTCCACATTTTCTTTTTAGTCCTGCACGAGGGCAACAGTGTTAAGACCCACTCCAATCAATATTGTATTTTTAATATGTTCTTGTAGCATTTTTTTCTCATGACGGAGGACATATATAAAGAAAATGAAAATTAAAACAATGTTTCTGAGTGTTTCTTTATTCAAATGGTGGTGAATCAGGAGCAGACGAAGAAAATGCATTTTGAAAACGATTGTAGATGCAACTTACAAACTACAATGTGTGGGCCACAAGCTCCCTCCTGAGCTCCATTCCGATGCATCCACTTGTAGACGACAAGATCCATGTGCATCTTCGTTGTCTTCATCTGAGCTGGCATCCAGTTTAAAACTACGGCTGGAAAACTTCAATATTGTTTATGTTGCAGCACTAATTGGGGTTGTGATGGGCTGTAAGCTAGCAGGAGAGAGTGTAAAAAAAGATGTTTGGAAATGAGGACAGGCTCAACTCAGAGGGGAATATCTGATGAACTACTGCTACATTGCAAAAACGAGTCCTTGAAAAATACATTTTTTTCTGATTTTGGCAAACAATGTCATCATCATAATTAGAAGTACACTGTGAATGCTTTTAATATGGATTAAAAGATGATCAGAGTGGAACTTTAAGGTTGTGAGCAAACAACTTGTACATAGAGTTGCACATGGCACAAGAACTGAAAGGTCTTTAATGTATAAATAGGCGTAAAAAGCTATTGATTATCAGTCGCATAATAACATGTCCCGGTGGTCTACAGAATAATGAGTCTCTGTTAAGTTGTTGCTCACACGCTGAGATAAACAACCCCATACAGTTAGTAATGTATGCACATTTTAATATTTTATGAAATCATTTATTTTTAATAGGGATGATCAAATGAAAAACAAATGCAGATGCAATAGGAGGGATGAATCTTTTTTTTGTTTCCATTTAAATGTTCTGTTTCTCCTCTGGTACCTGTATGGCATACTCCATTTCTCTCTCTCTCTCTCTGCAGCTGCTGAGATCAAACGCAAAAAGTTCAGAAACACAAACTCAAAGAAAAAAAAAAACTTCAGTGTCATGCAGGCAAAAACTGATGCTGCATGAAAACCACTCCACCCATACTTCCCATACGCTCTTGTCTGCAAACAGAAGCACACACTTGCTTACCAAGTGCCAACCAATCTCACACACATATTTACACTCCTACATTCACAGATAATGCTTTGCCGCCCACACTTAGGCTGCTGTGGCCAGGAGATTCTGTCATAACTCAAAGGCTGACCTTTCATAAGCCACAACTCCAGACAGATGAATAACCGAGTAACACATTGTCTATGTGCTGTTGTGTATATGTGTGGTATGTGAGTGTGAAAATGTTCCTGTGTGTGAGAGAATGAGTACGCAGACAGACCTGTAATGACTGTGTGCCTCTGTCGTGGGGCGGGAAAGACGGAGAAAAAAAAGGCTGTGACCACTGCAATGAAGAAGTCGGTCCACCAAAAAAAAGAAAAAAAAAAACACTTTAGCTGTATGATACAGAACAGAAAATAAATTGATTGGCTACGTTGAAACCCAGGGAGACGGCCTGTGAAGGGCAAAGAAGTGGCAGAGACGGAAGAAGAAAGACGGAGAGAGGTCAGCAAGGTGAGAATATGCCACTCCAGTGCCAGCAGCAAGGATGGGTTGGCACGAGGGACCGAGGATTGGGGCTAAATGAAAGCCTGCAAATTATGTGTGTGTCATTAGATATATGTTAATCTCTGTGAGTGTTAATGCAAATCTGTGCACGCTGGAGTGTGTATGGGGGATGTTTGTGTAGATCTTGGCATCCGCGGAGGGGCAGATGCTGCCTGCGCTCCAGGCCCACTGCTTTACGGCCTTCTGCGGAAACGCTACTGTGCCAACCTTAGCTCTCATCCACAGCCAATCGCACTCCTGGGCCCATGATGGAGCAGAGTTAATGCATACACATGGCCACACATGTATACAAAACAGTACACCAACAGGAGCGCACACACAGAAATTCCATCAACAATGAGAGACTCGAGCAATAAATGGAAAGCATGTGCGTCAGTGGTGATTCTCTTCATTAAGGTAGGGAGAACAGTTTGTGCCTAAAATCAGCAGGAGGGGGGGGGTGAAGCACACCATGTCTCTTTTACACACAAACACCCTCGCTGGGAGGGTCGCCTTAAGAGACTTTTACGAATGTTTTATATCAGACAGTATAGGAGCGTTCCTACCCTTAAAGTCCTAACGGATAAAAATCAACTTCTAGTCCTTGTTAACATGCCCACTGGGTATTTTTTATGTGTTCCAAGACATGTCACAAAGAAAATCAGTCATCAAGGCTGTAGCTGTGGTTTTCTGCTTTTAATTTGTGAAGCACCACCTACAGCGACAGACAGGCAAGGTCGGAACATCTGTAGCGTCTTTTTGCTCAAAAGAAAAGAATAAAACCAATCCTGTCAAATGGCTTCTACGGCTAATTTCTTAACATCAGAAAGAACTGATAACATTTAAGGCTAATTAGCAGTGTCTTTACATCTTAACCCTGAAAAATACAAAAAAAAAAAAAAAAAAACTCGGAAAGATTTATTCTTGAGGAGTTGCACCCAAAAACAGAGGAGAAAGCAATTGAAAATATTGCAGTACTACAACATCTCCATTAATAGTTAAAGCTACTCTGTAGCAACACAATTAGGCTTTGTGTGCCTGAAAATAAAAGGAGATTAATTAGACCCTGTCTATTTAATAACCATTTTGTCGTCATAAAATCATGTTTCTAAATTTGTTTCTTAACATTTTGAACACTGCGTGTTTTTAAAGACCCACTCTGACAAAAGTAGTGTTTTTTGGTGTTTTTAAAATTTTCTTTTGACATTTTTCTGATGATGGAAGACATATCTAAAAATATTAATCTTAAAATTGAATTTTCTTTCTTCAAGTCAGTTTGAATCAGGAGCGGATGCAAAAATAGGATTTGAAAAATCTTGAAAATGAGATGCTGAAGCTACTACGGCAAGCTACAAGCTCCCTGCTCCGCTCTTTTCTGTTTCACCTGCTTGCAGCAGAAAGTTGTGCCCCACACTGGCCCCCCCAATTTTTTTGTCAATATTAGTATAATTATTGGCCAAGATTAAGAAATCATCAATGCAAGCTTCTTTAAGCAATTTAAGCAAAAAACATTTTAAAATTAAACACAAAAAATAAGGGTAATAAAACTGTTAGAAATGCATATTTTTGATCATTTTAATGGTAATAGCCTTCCACTCTGTGCTTTTGCCACCCTTCCAAAGTCTTCTGCCCCACTCCTGCCCCTCTAAAAAAAATTCTAATTCTACCCCTGTCTGCTTGTAGACGACAAGATTGTTTTACATCTTCATTTTCCTTGTCTGAGGTGGCATCTGGCTCTATGTCTGGCTGGATTGCTCCAATATTGCTCATCATTTTTGTTACACCCCTAATGTTAGGTTGGAGTCTTGAGGGGCTGTAAGCTAGTAGGAGAGCACGTAAACAGAATTACTGCCACTCTGCAGAAAATCATTTGAATTGCAGAAAGAAAATGACAAAGGTTCTTTGATTTTGGCTAAAAATGGCATAATGGTAAATAAATAACACAGGAAAGGCTTTTACAATTGATCAAAAGATGATTAAAGTGGGATTTGACAGCTACAGAAAGAAAGAATTAGGGTGCATCAACAAAAACCTGAATAAACCTATAATATTTTAATCACTCTGTATTAAAATACCAAAATAACTTAAAGCTTTTTTGTCATTTACAAAAGGGAACTATTCAAATATATATTTTTTGTGTTCCAGTTGTGGCTTTACTATTCACACTAGATTAATAATGTGTGTTTTAAATAAAATGACAGACAATTAGTTTTTTACCGATTTAATTCAGAACCCCAGCGATACATTTTTTATATATTTATTCTGAAACACTTTTTATTATTCTGAAACACCTTTGGTTATGAAAGTGATTTCATATCACTACTTTTTATGATGAATACAGATGGCATGTTGAATATTAAATGTGTTAAAGCTTTGATGAAAACAGACAACAAAGCAGTTTTTTTGAGTGGATCTGCTATAAGCCACAACTCACCTCCTGTTGAGGCGGCTTTAGATGGAAGATGATCACAGATACATTTGAGACCCACTGCTTGATCTCAAATCCACCCATTGAGAGGAGTGCCCTCAACCTGTCGAGGAGATTCTTTGCCTGTTCGGTTGAGCCTAACATAGATGGTAAGGACTCTGTGATCTATTGATACAGTGCTCATGCTTCCCAAATTTAATATAAGTATTGGAGTAGCATCAATAGCACAAAATGGGAAAAAGGATTTCGATCAGTCCTTTCTCTCTGACGGTTAATTTTTATTAGATATGTTTTTTTTGGTATAGAATCCCTGCTGAAGTATACACTGGCTGGCTTTGCTTTATGTGCACGTACAGGACAGGCAGGTTGAGCATGGAAAACTTCAGTCTTTCTTTCCAACCCTACAGCCAGGTCAGGAAGAGTTTAAGTTATTTCTCTGACATCTTTGACAATGCCTCTGGTAAGGGAGAATTTAGCAGTGCTGTCTCTATAACTGCAGGGTAGCTTACTAAGGACTTTGTTCCCATATGAACCCCATTGCAACTTAAAGTTGACAGAGATGTTCAGTTTGCTCAGTATTGCTACAAGTGTGTTAACTGAAAATGAAATACAGATTATTTTAGCTTTTCCCTTACTAATTGTTTTAGTTCATCATATACCTTTGCTGTAGTACATGCACAGCAGTGTTATGAAGAGTGAAGTCAAATCTCTTTGCCACCTGATGTTCAAAAGGTAGCCTAAAGTGATGTGCTGAAGTTTCTGGTATTTATAAGTAACAATTAAAAGCTGATGTGGCCCAAATTTTCCGTAGCCCACTTTTTAACATGATAAAGTCCCTATCCATGTCAGAACTAAAGAAAAATAACTTTTTGAACACAATGTGATGCATCAAAAAGTAATTTCTCTAATGCTTAGTGTGGTTGGGTGGGCACCAGTGGTCTGCCTCTGGTTGAGGTTGACCTAAACGAGCATTTGCTACTGCTGGAAACCATAGATGGTGGGGAGTGGACCAAGCAGTGGAAGCAGTGGAGCTGTCCAGCTCGTGGTGCTGAAAATGCTTTGGGGCATAGCCCAGGATTTTAGAGGATGGACAGATTAGACATTTTCCAGCATAATGATGGTGGCTATGTAATATATTTGATACTCTGCATCATAGATCTGAAGATGGACATAGCTAGAGTACATCATACTTGGTGCAGCTGACTGCAGAAATGCAGGTTGTGGCAGAAGCTGCAGTGACAGCTGTAGCACAGACTGCTGAAGAGGCTGTGAAGTCAGCTGCTGTTGAGATGCTAGTACAGATTGGGGGGGGGGGGGGACTGTTGAACCAGCTGCAGGTGAGGTTGTAGAGAAACCTGTAAGGACAGCTGTAGTGGAGGAGAGACAGAGTCCAATGAAGGCTGGAAAACTTGAGATGCTGTCTGACTCAAAGGCTTCTGGTACATATAATTTGAAAATGGATTACGTGAAGTAGAAGTCCAAAAGGATATTATCGCATTTCTTTCAGGTAAATATGGTATACTGAAAATGTAAGATTGATATGAAAAGTCATTCCAGAGATAGTGTTTCAGAGGATCATATCTGTTGTCATCTGCTGTTCCTCCATCTGTGAAGTCAACACTTTGGAGCAACTCTTCATGAGTGCCTAAAGCTGCAGATGCAGCATTTTAGGAATGTTCTCTGGTTCTCTGATGCAAGGCTTCTGCTTCCAATGCAACCTTCTCGCTAGGAACTTGAATTATCTGCAGCTGCTCCCCTGTTCCTCTGCTTAGCTGATAGCTGCAGTTTAAACTGTGCTTCAGCCATGTTTTAAACAGTGTTGTTCACGCCCACACTTCCCTCTCCCGTTCTCATGCAGTCTTCTTCTACGCCCCACAATACCACATCAGGCGCACCGCCTTATAGGGCGCCCCCTACAGTTTGGAGAAAATCTAAGACTTTTTAATGTGCCTTATGGTCATGAAAATACGGTAAATAAAGTTTAGGTTCAAGCAGCTAAAATCTTGAATAGTTAATCTTTCTGATAACATTAGACAAGTTTATACCCTGCAGATGATTAAATTTAGAATGCCAGCTTATGTGTTTTTTCAATTTTTTTTTTAATTTATCACTTTGACTTAATTTATATCAAGCAATTTCAACAGTTAAAAAAAGGCACTGCATAGATATTATTATTGTTGGTATTACTACTGTTATTGCTATTACCGTTGTTTTTATTATGTATTTATAATGATTCAGAAAATTGATTAGAAAATAGAGAAAACTAAAAGAGATTATGCCTTCTTGACATACATATGACACATTTTTTAACTAGTTAGACTGAAGAAAGTGGAAAACGTGATTTCTCATTTATTTCTTGTCATTTCCATAAACAACACAAACAAAAGATCTAACACAATTCCTTTATTTAAGAAATGAAAGGGAACAGAACGAAGAAAACGCATTTGTCTTCCCCTTTTTCATTCTTAGAAGGCAAAAAAGGCAGTGATAAAAATAGAATTAAAAGGAGGTGCTGTATCTAACATATATACATAGTATATACATCATATATGACAGCAGAACCTAATAATTTGCATCAGGTTTTCTTTTTATCTGTAAAGCACTTTGAAAATTCTTAAGGATGAAGTGTGAAACACAAAATGCACTGGCTGAAATCTTTAGAAAATGTGCTAAAAAACCATTTTTGATGTTCAAGTAGGTTTGACGATATTTTTTTCATTCTTTTTGTGTTTAAAATTGGTCTTCATCCATAGTTTCTCCTGTTTTTGGATATGGTTTATTCTCATATTTTAACTCCAAAATATTTATTAGAACTTCACTTTTTACCACAACGAAGAAGAATACAACTAAAAAGAATAATGTTTTGCAGTCGCGGACTGCTTTTTTGAGTTAAATTGTGTTTTTAGAGATAATAAAGTCCAAGAAGAAAAAAAACTACTAGAGTCAAAGAAAGTAATGCACAGCAGAAATGGTTGTAATAGCTGCAAGGAAGAGTTGGTGAGGCTGCTGAGAGGGAGAGGTAGCTAGATGCTTCGCAAGGAGAAACAAAAAGCACAGAAGCGGCGGGGAAGATGGAAAGAAACAGAGAGCTGCGAAAACACAAGGATGAAGATGAAAGACTCGGAAGAAAAAAAAAAAAGAAAGATGGTGAAACAGAAGGAGAGGTTGAAGGTTGAGAGGCAGACAGACAGACAGATCACAACGGGGCTGAGACTAGCCGACAGCTGTGAGTGCAGAATTTGATACTGCGGCACAAACACACAAACACAGGCATGCACATATGCAGATGCAGGCACTCCACATGGGCTCACGGGGGCACAGCCACACACACATCCACGCTATCCCAAAGAGCTACATTACACATGAAATATTAATGATGAAAAGCAATCAGCAAAAATGGAGATGGGATAGACAGAAGGAGGAAGGGAAAGTAAGAAAGAGAGGGGGATGAAAGCAGTACGTCTTCATTCTCAGTCCTGCTATGGAATTTTGACAGTCAGCAAAATAAATGCACTTTGCATCATCAGTTTTTCCAAAAGCATGACTTAGCCTATACTTTCCCTCCTTTATTTTCTGTTGTATTTACTAGTGTCATTTCTATTTTTACCTAGCAACAAAGCAGGGTTATCCAGCATATTGAAATCCCAAGCTGTCAACAACATATGAAAAAGGAACATATGTATGGCAGTCTACTCTATATGTAAAGAATTCCACTCCAATCCTCTTTTGATCGTTTTTCAAAGTGTTCACCGTGGTCTTTTAATTATGATTACACGGTTATTACTATAAAACAAAAAACTTCTGTCATTTTCTAGGACATAGTTTCTGTAGTAACAAATTCCCCTCTAAATTGTGGGCGAGACTGTTGACGTGGAGTAAGCCTGCCCTGATTTCTCATCATCCCTTAGTTTACACCAGAGGTTCCCAAACTGGGGGGCGCGCCCCCTAGGGGGGGCGCGGAGGTACTGCAGGGGGGGCGCGGTGGAGTTTTTTTTTTTCATACTTTATTGAGAAACAACATAATACAATAACAATGTGAATGTCTCAGGGGGAATTGAAATGTGTACATATTGCAGAAAAACATAAGAAATAAAACAAAAAGTATATAAATATATACACATATATATACAACATAAGACAAAAAGAATTATTAATTCAAAAATCTTTTGGGTTTAATACATTTTAAATCTTTCAAAAATTAAATAAGTTCAAATTGCTTTTTGGTTTTGCAGGCGTTTGATAATGGTACAGTACTGATTGATTTAACTCAAAAATTACTGGAATTTAGGTTTGGAGTTTGACCATTTGGCTTTATGGGTATGGAATTTTGCCAATAATAAAAACAATTGTGTAATGAAGTTACAATCTTTGTCTACTTTGACAGTAAGGTAACCCAGAATAATGTCTTTATCTAAAAATGTAACAGTTTGTTTAGTTATATTTCCAATATAGTTTCCCACTTCCATCCAAACCTTATTTGTATGTCTGCAGTCCACAAACAGATGATAAATAGTTTCCTCCTGAGTTCCACAGAATGAACAAAACAGGTCCATGTCCACAACAAATCTACTTTTTGGTAGGATATACACAATGCAATATTTTGAAGGACACCTCTTTTATTTTGTTATTTAGACAGTATTTATTGCTAATAGTCCAAGCATATGTCCAGTTAATGTCCACAAATGTGGATTCCCAATAAAACCTCCCAGCAGGTAAGGTTGTGGTATGTAAAAGATTTCTTATTTGTTTATTGGAAACTGAATTAACACAAATATCCACATTGTCCAAAAAAATTGTCTGGGTTCTTAATTGACTTGTGTTCTAAATCCCTTTAAACAGTTGAAGTAGACTGGTTGGAATGGCATCTAACACTATTGCATATTCTCTGGGTGGAGCAGGAATACCGAATTTTAAAAGAAATTCTTCATACATCAGAAGATGTCCATGAGAATTGTCTGATTAAAACAATATCATTATCATACCATCTAGGAAAAAAGTGATTTATTCTTGTATTGTACATTACTGTTATTCCAAATCCAACAAGTTGTTGGAGAAAAAGTATGTTTATAAAGGAGTTTCCAGGCCAGCAGGGCTTCTTTGTAAAAGTTTGAAAGTTTTGTGGGTAATTTTTCAATTTAACAATTACATTTTAGCAAGAATTTAATGCCTCCCATTGTGTCAAATATATATTTGGGAAAAACATTCCAGATATTGTCTTCCCCTTTCAATAAATTACTTAACCACTTTATTTTAAAAGAGTTATTTAAAGTTTCAAAGGTTAATACATCCATGCCCCCATGTTTTCTGGTGTTACACTAAACATTTTTCCTTAAGTAATGACTTTTTTTTCTCCAAATTTGTTTAATAGGTTATAGATGTTTTTTGGCATTTCTAAAGACAGAGACACATTGACAGATCTAGAGATTCCTTCAGCTTTAGATAACAGAATTCTACAGTTCAGAGAAAGATTTCTCATTAACCACATGTTATAAGGCGCGGTGGAGTTTAGAAACAAAGGATTTGTATGTTTGTGTCAGTGTGGGGGGGCTCGAAAATATTCTAATCTTCAGAAAGGGGGGCCCTGCAGAAAAAGTTTGGGAACCACTGGTTTACACTCTCTCCCACTAGCTTATAGTCCCTCACAACCCTAACATAACATTAGCGGTGCAACAAAAATGGCGAGCAATAGTGGCGCTATCTTGCTGTACAGTTTTGAGCCAGATGCCAGTTTTGAGCCAGATGCTAGCTAAGATGAGGAAAATGAAGACCTACATGGATCTAGTCGTCTACGAGTACATGCATCGGAGCGGAGCAGGGAGCTTGTGGCCCACCCATTTTATTTGTGACATCACAACTACAATCTCTTTCAAACTTAATCTTTTTTCATCTACTCCTGAAATCTTTTTTCATCTACTCCTGAATGACAGTTATTTGAACAAAGAAATCCTCGTAAAATTTTAATCTCCATTTTCTTTATATACATCCTTCATCATGACAAAACAAGAACATGTTAAGAACACCCAAAGCACAATTCTCATTGGAGTGGGTCTTTAAAGCTCAGTTAACACATAATCCAACTCGTGCAGCTGGGGCGTCCAATTTTAATGTTAAGTCAACGCACAGACATGATCAGAGATCAATTTGAGCAATGAGCAAAACGTGTTGGTCTGGCAGAAGCCCGATTTAAGCATTGCACCACGTCCATAGTTTAAAAAAATCTGAACGTTGGTGAGGATGACGTGTCCTGTCAACCAATCAGGGACTCAGTATATATTGCCCAGTATGTAGCCTTCAATTCTACAGTTAGAAACCTCTGGGTTTTATTTGACCAGGATTTAGCATTTAAGGCTCACATATCACAGGCTGGTAAAACTGTGTGTTTTTTTTATTGACGCAACACAATTATGATCAGAAATACATTATCTAAAAGTAATGCTGAAAATCTCATCCATGCATTTGTTACATCTAGGCTGGATTACTATAAATCTTTGCCAGCAGTGTGCCCCAAAAGTTCTGTAAAAAGACAGTTCAGTTCAGAATGCAGCAGCAAGACTATTAGCAGGAACTGTTAGAAAATAACACATCACTCCTGTGTTAGCTTTACTTCACTGGCTCCCAGTTGATTCTACAATTAAGTTCAAAATCCTCCTGTTAACTTATAAGGCCTCAAATGGTGTGACCACATCCAATATTAAAGATCTCATAGTGCCTTACCAAACAAACAGAACACTTCGCTCACAAAATGCAGGACTGCTTGTGGTTCCCAGAATTTCTAAAAGTACAGTTGGAGGTAGAGCCTCTAGCTAAAAACCAAGCCCCTGTTTTATGGAATATGCTCCCAGCTCATGGAAGAGAGGCTGACACTGTTTCTACATTCAAAGTTAGACTTAAAACATTCATCTTTGGACAGGCTTTTTGCCAAACTAGCTAGTAATGAGATAATATTTAACGTATTGTTCCCCTACCTCACCTACTGTAATGAAGTTTGGGGGAATAATTATAATTTTTTACATCCATTATACATATTTATCTGCAGAGGGAAGATGGTTTTAGAAATTAGGCCAGGATGACCCATTCTCCCCTGCTTAGATTAATACTATTTTGTACTAATATTGATATCCATAAAATGTAGATTCACTATTATTGTTTTTATTTTTACTTTTTATTGTTTTCTACTATAAGTACAATATGGCATGCAACTTACTATTAACATGTTTGAGTTAAATTTCTAGAATAACAACAAATAGGTGCTAGTAGGATGCTAGACATTGGAAGCTTAAAGCTTCTCCAGTACAAATGGCCTGTGAGAGCCTTGATAAATCATAAATGAACTATTTTCTCAGGTGACAGAATGTTTTAGCATGCGAAGGCTACAAAAAAAAAGTTTGTGTCTTTGGAGTGATTGCTTATTTAAAAAAAAGAAAACAAAAAGATCTTTACATGATGGGAGAGCAAATCATTGCATTTGTTAGCTGTGATGTGACTCATACTGTTAATTTCCCAGGTACATGCAATGCAGTGCATTTCTTCTCTTAAGCACCTTTCTGCACCTTAAAAGCTTCAAGTAATAACACCATCCATCACCATCTTGCGTTAACATGCGAGCATTCGCATGCACAGAGGGTGAGCGCAGGTTCGACAGAAAGGTCAAAAACGGGAGGAGTTTGCAAAAATAGAGGGGCTATTGTTGCGCTGCAGGACTTTAATCGGAGGGGGTGAAAAATATGCAAGCACAGATGCCGGCAGACATAAACACTCAGGACATGAACATTTGCCGAGTACATGCATTAGTGCACAGCAGTACCCCTTTACTAATCAAGGGGGGAAACATCGAGGTGTGGTGTGTCTGAGCAAGTGTGAGAAGAAAATAAACAACTCTGCCAAGATTACGGCACATCCATTCATGATGGTTAATTTGTTCCCCTCGGTGACTAAAACTTTCTAGTTTATCAAATCAGAACATCTTTTCCTAGCAAGAACAAACAATTTTTTTACATCATGACTGCCAACTACCAAGGAAATAATTGCTTCTGTGCTGTCAAAGTGAAATCAAAAAGTCTGCCAAATTATCTCAAGGCCAGGTGTATCGGCCAGATAAAAGAGCAGTTTGTATCAGAATCTTAAAGGTTTGCTTTATTTGCAGCACTGTGTGGCGTTGTAGCTTAAATAAACTGATTATCTGCTGCAGGGATAAGATTTAAAGCCTGTCAGTTCTTTAATAAAGGTCCTTTGTCTCCAGTTTTGCCTGTGATTTATATTCTTACATTACCTATGCCATCTTGAATGATTTTATTAAATAGTATTCTTTGTTTCTGAACATGCAAATCACAGACTTGACACTTGCTGAGAGGGGGAAAAAACTGATAAAAAAAAAAAAGGTGGGAGGTTAAAATTTGTTCTGGTTCTGTCTTGTATTTGCAGACGGACTGTAACTTTTTTGACAGCGAGTGCTGTAGCAGTAAGTTTCCGATGGGGCAAGCCTTTGCTGTCTGTGCAGGCGTGCTTGTTATTCTGAGGATGCACGATGGGAAAGGAGGGAAAAGCTTCCTAGGAATGACTCAGCTGCTTTTTTAGTCTGTCAGCATATTTGAAGCTGATGACATGCCAGGGGCACTGCTGGGAGAGCTGTTCAACATAGGGATTGTGAGTTTAAGACTACAGCTGCATTTGGTTGAAAAAAAAAAAAGATGTGTGGTGGCATGTGTGTATGCGAAAGAGACAGTCAAAGCAAGAGGTCTGAAAATAAGTCCTTGTCACATGGTGCGTCATATTCTTAAACTGATTAAAGAAGAAAGGCTGAGACATTTTCAGCTTTTTCTCCATATGTATGACAGAGGTAATACAACTTCTACTAAAGTAATTATACTCACAGAGAATGATAACATTCCTGAGACAAGAAGAACCTTGGACTGCATATGTCAGCTAGAACTAAATACTCTCAGAAATGACAGTAATCCTTCTTGGTTACAGCCCACCTATGGTGTTTAAATTCTAATCCAACATATTTAACTATTAGGTCTGACGCAACCTTTGCAGTTCCAGTTTGGAGCAGTATTCACGTTTGTTCAGTCCATTTTTCAATTTTAGGGACAGGTCTGAATTTCCAAGATGTTGAATTTGGCCAAGATAATGACAAGCTTTAGCCAATGCAAACCAGCAGTTGATTTTATCGCTCTGTCTGTATTTACAATAAAATAAATGGGATAAAACTGTAAACTGTCCCAGTCAGCCAAATAAATAACACTTTGTGTTTCTTTTCTTGTTCCTGTTTTTCCTTGTTGTGTCTGGACTATGGAGTTTGTGTTGCCCTAAAGCAAAAAAAGTCCAGGTTCAAGTGTTCCCTGAGCCCAGTGTTTATGCTCTCCCTTTGAATGTGTTTTCTCCAGACACTTCAGCTTCCTCCTGTGCAGCAAAAACATTTTTTTAAAGGTTAATTGGAGGTTGTAAACCGTCCTTTAGGTGTGAGTGTGGCAATGTGTGTGTCCTTGTGATGGACTGGCAATCTGCCTTTGTACTGGACAGCTGGGATAGGCTCCAGCAACCTTTGTGACCCTAATCAAGACAAAGCTGTTTTAGATAATTGCTGGATGCTGCTTTCTGTAGGTTGCCTGTCGGGATTGAAAAGGCAGCATGCGATGGAAAAAGGAGATTTTTTTTTCAACATGCTAATGGCCTGAAGGGCTAATTTATGACATGTTAAAAAGCAAGTGAAAAAGTGTTTACATTTGACAAAAAAAAGTATGAATCTAGGTTTTTTATAAATCATCTACAAATTGTCATATAACAAATTAATGATTGAATTGTTTCCATTATTTTTTGTACAGATTTACAAAAACTATGAATGAAACACTAGCAGTTTGACTGTTGATTTTTATTGCTTGGCATTTTTTCCTTTCTGCCTTCATCTTTCTTTCTGCTTTTGCAAATAATGGGCAACGTACCATCAATATAAAAAAAGAACGATAGTCTGTAAAATGCTTCTATCTCACAACAAAAGCTTTAAACCAATAAAATGGAACTTTTACCCACAATATTTTTACAAGGCAAATTTATATTAAATGAAACTGTCATGCCTGATAAAAAAAATGCATAACTATTTTCTGGAGCCTCAAAAGAAAGCTGCAGCCTGTGTTTTAGTTGTCAAACTGTAACAAAGCCACACAATTTGTAATAGTTGCTATTTGCCACACGTGAGGCCAAAAAATGAATGAACAAGATGGAGCACATGGAACAACAGTCTGATTTTACGTTATGCAACATAAAAACTCAAGCTCAACTATACCTAAAACTTTAAGTATTCAATAAAATGATGTCTTTTTCTTACATAAAAAACTTCAGATGAACTTTTTCAATCCAATAGGGGAGTGCATAAGAAAATAGAAAACTTTCAAATAGTTTTTATGAGGTACCTGCTTTTCAATATCCTCTCAGAAAGCACATTTTTAAAAGAAAGCCGACTGTTTTTATAGCCTTGAAGAAGGAAGTGGGAGGTTAAGGATCATGGGAAAACAAAGACGCCTCAGATGTGCATGATTGTGAATTGGATTGGATTTAAATTGGATGAATTTTGTATGCTGTTTAGCCAATCTTTATTTTTACATATATCTTTCATCAAAAGAAGAGGCAGATGGGGATGTATAAAGAACAAATTGTGAATTTGAATGCAAAATGTAAATTTTGATGCAAGCAGATCTTAATAATATGTTAAGGATTATTAGCATTTAAGGTGTTGAGCTAATTAGCAAACATTCATGTGTGTGGGTTTGGTTTTGTCTCTGTTGCCTTTAATGTTGGAAGACTGTGTGGAGTTTCTATGCATTCAGGAGAATTACTTATAAAGAGAAGAAAGCAGAGCCGACTTCCTTAGCCTGCACAGGCGTCCTTCTGACATTTATTCTCTCCTACACGATTGTCACAGTTCTATTAAGCTGCATCAGAATCCCCCATACACCTGTGTTGCAATGAATCACAGTTGGAGTATATATTGCCCAAGATTAATGAATATGTTGGAAAAAATTTCTGGCAGTTCTTTCACAACCTTGGCGAGACATCCTCACTCACATGGGCAATGGAAACTTGTAAAGGAGAATTATCCTTAGAGAATATTTCACCAAAGACTAAAAAAGTGGAAAAAAATATATTGGATGCAAAAAAAAGCTGAATAGCTAAGAACCACAAAGGTTCTCTTTTTTGAAAATGGCTTTAAACCTGGATATTTAAACAAAATTGAATTTAGGAATCCATCCACTTTTTCATGACAGCATCATTTTTATTAAGACAAATTAATGATAAAATTGCCACCGTCATAGATAAGTCGCCACTTTCTTAAGTTACTTGTTGATATTTTTCTCTTTTTCTGATTGTTGGCATTAAAGTAAACACAGACTGTTTTTGATTGGCACATTTGCTAATGGAAAATAAACTGGCTGTGAATTAACTTCTTTGAAAGAGATTATATAATTTGTAGGAATTAGCATTAAAAGCAGAGTGTGGGGGGGGGTTGTTAGAGACATAGAATATAGAGGGAAAAGATCAAATGGGAGAACCCAGTGGTGGCTGCTTAAAACTTTATAAGCTGTTTGGTTATTCTGTTTGGGGCAATTGGAAAGACATGGCAGAGCAACATGGTTCTCCTTTTGCTCACAAGTGGTTCAAACCAAGGAACACACACATTTATTTTAGTCTCATACACTTCCCAAACCATGACTTTGATTGTTGTTTAAATGTGAAAAATGCATGTGAAAGATAAATGTTCTAGAGACACAAACCAATTATTTCTAAAAAAAATAAAATAAAATTAAATTAAAAAAACAAAAAAAAAACATTGTCACTACAAATCATGAAATTATGTACAGCTCATGGTTATCTTATTTACATGAATTTAGGTGCTCATATCTCAACTTTATGCTGTGATCCACGCTTCAAGTTTGCATCTGCTGCCTCTTTTGAAGCATTGCAAATTTCCTGCTCGACACCTGTCCAAAAATGTGTTCATCAAGTCCCAGACACCAGTGGGAGGAGCTACTGTCAAACGTTTGTAGTCTCATCACTATATGGAATCATTGACTGTATATCTCATTGTATATCTCACAATGAATGGAAGAAAGATCATGTTCATTTATTTTGAAGGGATCTACAAAAGCATCGGTAATCACAGTTCCATGTCTGGGTTCATGAGATCTTTCCCAGTATGGTGAGGTTCACCATCTACTGCAGCTGTGTATAAATGACGGCTGCTTTCAGTGGTACTTCTTTCAGTATGACCAGTTTGATGATTAGCTGTCCTACATTAGTACGAGAAGTAAAAAGCAAAAATGAGAATTGACTTAGAAAAACTTGTATTATTGCCTTGATTAAAAAAGAAAAATACCATAAAGTTGAGCAGCAAAAGATCAGATTCTCCTCCATGATGGATTTAGACTCCACCCGCTGATCTCATCAACAACACATCTTCGGCCAAAGCGGAATCCCTGATTGGTTGATGCAATGCAGCTTCTTTGCCAAAATATGACCTCTGGACGTGCCACGCTGCCACGCCCGAAACGTGCTGCCGTCAGACCTCAGAGCCCGACACTTGTTTGTACATTGATTTAACACTAAAACTGGATGCCCCTGATGTGTGAATCGTGTTCAGCGTATACACAGCTTATACTGCTTTTTTTTTCTTGTGCAATGCAGTACAGTTTAATGCAAAGCTTAAACCCAAAGACAACCTATTTTTATGACAAGACATAATGATTGTGGTGCCTTCAGGTGCAAGTCAAATTATTCTTATTATTTTAATAACGACTACATGTTAAGGCAGTCACCACAGTAAAGTCAAGTACACTGGATGCATTTTCTAATGCACTTAGACTGTAGAAAGCTCCAATCTCACAGGCAGTGAACTTCAGTGCAAGTCATGCCTGGACTCAAACCTGCAACCTGCTGATTCCCATCCCAGTGAGGTGTGTCACACATCAGTGCAATACCACCTTGTCTGCCCTCATATGTGCTCATTTTGGTCTTGGTCACACTATTTACACAAACTGTATTGGTCTGGTGTCTGGTCCAGCTTTACAGACTTTTTTTCTAGGGGTTTCTGCTCTTGTGTAGTATTTTTTATTAAACTTTGATCCCTCTGATAAAACTTCTCCTCCCAGCATAATAAAGTAATAAAGTTTCTTTTTTTGTGCAGAACTAAGAACAGCACAATGGCTTGTTTGTATGAAGTTAGTCATGAGAAACAAACATGCCACTTGAGTTTAGCTTAATTGGGTCGTGCTGTGTTTTTAAATACAAACTGTTAACATAGCTTGCTTTTTTGGGGATGTAAAATGATTTCCTGTTGATGATAAAATATTTTCTCATTATTTCAAATTCTGCATGTGACTTGCCAGAATTTAGTTATTCTTTTCATATACTTTCTATCTACAAAAATCTGTCTCCAATAAAAAAGCTGCTGAATGTCAACAACAATACTGACAAAAGTAGACAAAGATGATAAAAATGAACAAAGATGATAAAAGTTAACCTGTCTGTCTGACCTTTGGCTTTTAAAATCAGAATGCACAACTGGTTTTAGTAAATCCCTTATGCTGTGAAAACAAAAAGGTACTTCAAAGCTTTCAAATGACACCAGCATCAAAGCATGTGAGTGGGAAAAGCTTCATTCTGGCTGAACGTTGATAGCAAAGACAGATCAATCCCTCACTTTATCAATGTTGGTTTCATTTGCTTACCAAAGGCCGGGGCAAATGTGGCAGAAATGTCTAAGATGAATAGCATTTACTGTGGTTCAACAGTATTTAGCCATTTCTTTCCTTGGAATTACAATTACAATTTCTACGACAAAAGATTTTCCCCTGAAAGCAACAGAACTTAAGAAATCGTCAAAAGCAAAAAAACGGCTCTTGGAGAAATCCCTAAGATACTTTCATTTCCAAATTAAAAAGGGCATGTTTAAAGAGAAATGTGTATGACTGAATTCGAATTACTTCCCTTCCCCCTCTGGCTCCTCCCTATTGCCCCAGTTGTAGGGCCATTTGAAGCTGTAGTGGTGTCCGAAAGTGTTGTTTTAAGAAGGAGCAGTCGCGACTTAGGGCTTGCTATCCCTAAGCCGGTATGATAATCCTTGTTGCACTTGTGACGTGTAGGAGAAACTAATTTCTTCGCGTGGCTGTTCTCTGAAGCATAGAAGTTGACATATAAGTGTTGAGTTTTTGTTTTTGCATTACTTTTTATGTATTTTTTGAGTGCTAGCAGCTACACACTAACGTAGATGACCGGCAACTATTGATGACCTTATCAACGCCCAAATTTGAAGACGCTAGTTTGGTCCAAAGTCCTTCACTACTCACGTCATAGTGAAGTGCTGTCCAAATCTACAATTCCAAAATCTAGAGCCCTAGAAATTGACTCAGAAGTCTCTGTAATGCTCCCTAGATTAGCAAATGTAGACCACAATGCATTGCATTTAAACAATTTTTTCAAAAAAAAAAAAAAAAAGATTTTTTAAACCATCCATGTTTTAATCATGAAAACACAGTGAGTTTATAGTCTTCCTAAAATGCTTGTATTTATTAAATATTTACTTTGCTAAACTGATGACGTAATATTAAAAAAAAACAAAAAACTTTTTTAAATGTATTGAACATGGTGTTCGAATTGCTTTTGAAGTCCAAGGCACTAGATAGTCCTACATTATATCATTTTTAGTAGTTTAGTAGGTGAGCAGTTTGGACGTTACACAAATGTTACCATATCTTTCCACTTGGAGGGATGAATGTAGGAATAGGGAGAATCTGTAGGGGTAGGGAAGCAATTCAGCTTCAACCTGTGTTTTCTCCATCCTGAATTCTTCCCAGTTTTTGCCGCAGATGCCCAGGTCTGATCATTCATTTTCAATCCGTTGTCCCTCTGGATTTAGCAATGGTGCAGCTATGCTGCAGAGGTAAAGTGATGGACCTCTGATCAAAAGATCGCAGGTTCGGTTCCTGCTCTGTGCGCACATATTAGTGTCCTTTAGCAAGCCCACATATAAAACAACCCCACATTGATCCTGATAGTTATAGGTTGGTGGAGCTGTCATCAGTGTGTGTGTGTGTGTGTGTGAATGGGTGGGCGACTGTGACTGTTGGACCATCTAAGAAAGTAGTAAAGGGCCATATAAGTATACATGATTTACTATTTAGGGAAAGAAATGCTGCTCAATAAAGCTGGCATGATGTGATTCACTGTACCCTAGGACAGGGTTGGGCATGAAGGTCTTACTCAGGCTTGTTTTCCCTTGCAGCTTTTGATTGGCTGAATTCATCTGTTTATGGATGTCTCCGAAACATGTAGGGACGGGGACCTCCTGGAATTGCTCATCTGTTACTCAACTGACTGTTTTGTTTGTACAGGGTTGCTTTGGTTTCTGATTTTTCCATATTTTTGGAGTGTTGTCTTTAGTTTATTTTGCTCTGACTGAGTTAATTCTGCTTAAAATAAATTTTGTCTTATCAGTGTCCAAAACCACACCATCTAACTTTGTTCTGCAAAAACAGACATCCTAGAAATAAGTTGAAAAATCCTAAAATTAAAAAATATAAATATGTCACCAAGACATATTTTCTTAAACCAAGATTATTTATTTATTGAGCAACTTTCTTGATAAGATTGTTTTTCTTGCAACACCGAAAATAAGAATTTTTTTCTTGAAACAAGGGTCTTTTTACTTTCTTAAGATTCAGTTTTTGCAGCATTCTCAAAACAGCGGCTAATGTGCAGCAAACTACTGAACAATTAAACACTTAAATATATATCAATTTAGTAAGAGGCTAAGTCTTTTTGCAAAATGTAAAAAAAAAAAAAAAATTAACAATATGTTATTAATATACGATTCTGTTTTTACACAGCACCTGTAACTGTATTTTGTACCTAAATGTGTATGGTCAGAAACTCTGCCATACACATTGGTATTCATAAAGAGGGAATGTGCAAAGCAAAAGTTCCAACCTCATGCACATGAATTTTCAGAGCAAGTCATGCCTGATATTGTGAGGTGAGAAAGAAAAGTAAGTTGACATTTTTTCACAGTTATGGAAACTGCCTGTTTGACTGAACTTTCAATTCTTTTGGTTGAAACATTGACTCACAGCACATACACTCATGTACACACATCCAAACAACAGTTTTAATATGCCTAAAATAAATGCATTATTTTTTTGTTTTTCCTTACATCATTTTTTTTTTTACCTTAGACTTGGTCAATGAGGTGAATGCATTATTAATTACCTTTTGTCAAGTCTTCTTTTGACCTCTTTGTACAAAACTTGAAAGGTTCCAACTTTCCAATCAATGGAAGAAAAACACTTAACTTTTCTACTGTTCCTTTGCTTTTATTTTCCATAGCTCAGGTCTGTCTCAACTAGAACAGCTTGAAGTAGGTGAAAGAACTGGCAGTCATACGGCATGGCTTGGTTCAGGGCCCTCTATCTCGGAGAAGGCTCCACTTCTACAAGGCTCCACTTCTACATTTGTGGCAGTGGAGTCTACCTGATTACTGAGGGAAACCCCCTGTTCCCACACCTGATCCCAGTTAAGGTAGAGGTGGTTGGATGATTGACGCAATACCTTTCTTTTTTTGGCTTTTATTTTAAACTTGGGAATCCAAATATTTCAGAATCAGCAGCCATTTTATTTAATTCATTCATTCATTCATTCATTCATTCATTCATTCATTCATTCATTCATTCATCTTCTAAACCTGTTTTGTACCTTCCGGGGTCACAGAGCAGCAGGAACCTACAGTACAGACCAAAAGTTTTGACACACCTTCTTATTCAAATGAATGGGAAGGTGTGTCCAAATTTTTGGTCTGTACTGTATCCCACCCACAAGTGGCTGGGGTACATCCTGGGGACATCCTGGACAAGTCGCCAGTTGGTCGCAGGGCCACAATCACACACCAATCCACACTCACATTCACACCTAGAGACAATTTAGAGTAACCAATTAACCTATGAAGCCCATTTTTGGACAGTGGGAGGAAGCCAGAGTCCCTGGAGAAAACATGCATGGGAGAACATTCAAGCTCCACATAGAGCAGTCCCCTATTGGTCTTAACCTATTGGTTCAGGCCGTCCAGCCCTGACTTGAACCAGGGACTATCTTGTTGCGATCCAAGAGCATTAGCCACCACCGTGCAGCCCATTTTATTTCTTAATACAAAAATCTAATCCGTAAGCATTTATAGCAGATTTGCTTACATGTCAAATTTTGTACGTTAAAATCTTGTCTTGAATCTACAGAGCAAAATACATAACCAAAATGTAGGCTTTTGTTTTGGAGTAAAAGTAGGCTTTTTACTTATGCTACAGTCACTAATACAACTCTGTGCAATGGAGAGGCATCAGCCGAATCTTCGAGATTTCATGCCGCCGCCTAATTTTTGCAAAATCCTTAGCATGGAATGTGGACGGCGGAAGTCAGGCAACTTTCAGTTGTGCAGATTGGTCCACCTTTTTATATACTCCACAGGCTACCAGGCAGCCGGTGGCACTAGATATGGATGCCCGCTGTAGAGACATTTACACATTTCCAGTCAGAACTGCTGCCGGCTGACGATCTGGCAGCCATTGCTGTGAAAGTAATTGGGTCATCGTTGCTCGTCACTGGATTCCCACCACGCAACCCTGAAATGTGCCACTGTCCAACTGATCGATGTCAACTTTAAGAGAAAAATCGTCCAGTCGCTGTAAAAGTTTAACTTTTTCCTAAAACCTCCCCTGCCACCGCACTGCCTGTAAAAATGTGACTGCAGTCTCACAATAACCAATGTCGCTGTGCCTTCCAAATTTGTTGAAAAACTTGCATTTAGGTCACCGGCATTTTGTGATACATGATCAAAGCATTAAGGAAATTGCTCCCTTCCAAAACCTTCCTCCACTGGTCATTTAAGGAACTGTAAAATGTGGTACTTTCTGGTTGGGAATCTTGGATGAAAATCTACCTTTTTGCTTGTGATAACAGCATTGCTTCAATTGAACAAAAATAGAGCTGTTTACATGATCTATTGTTAGGATTTCCTGAAATCCATATTTTTCCACCAGTTTAGATTAAAAGGATTGATTACATTTTGCATTGTTTGAGTTCAGTCCTACTTTAGCTACAACACAGCCCATATTTCCATTTGCACTTTCCTGCCACTGACGCAAAAATTGGGGTAAACCAATTTCCCTGCCCAGGATCTGAGTTGTTTTCGACCATTATGTCTGCTTAGAATTCATCTTATTCTCTGTATATGCCAAATCTGCCTGCCATGTCTCTCCTTATTTTATTCTATGCCCAATTCTTTTATCACTGTGTCTTTGTGTCTGTCACAGACAATGTGCTGGACATGACCCTTGCTGCTTTGTTTAATTTTACTATTGATTTAGCTGTTTTCCTGTTTCAGGTTCTTAGTCTGGAGCAATCAGTTATAGAAGGCAAGAAACCAGGTAGGGATGGCCCGTTTGAGACGACGCTTCGGCACGCGTTTCACATTCATGAAACAGAGTGGTTCGGCACAATGTTTCAGAGAATGTGTCAACTAGTCCAGATCATGTGGTTGATGATGTATGACGTGTCAAATGAACCACAGTTCAGATGTCACTTGTGTTTGAACAGTTGGGCGCGCTATTCTCTAGAAATACGAAATGAATCCCAAACGTTTCCCGACCAGTTCTATTGTTTCCCCAGTATTGGAATCCGTGTCAGTTCATTGCACTTTACCATGGCTCCTTGTAAAAAACGTACTGTGGTTCAGGATCGTTTCAACTCGATTTCAACAATGACAATCTCCCTCCCACCAGGTGTAAAATAATTAAATCTGATCTCTAAACATCCTCCGTGTCCTCAATGCAATGTAATGAGACACACACACAGACAGAAATGTGAAGGTATCCGCTGTAAATCTATGACGTAAATAACAGGATAAACGATCGGCTAGTTAGTTAGCATGTAGCCTAATAGCCTTCGAATGTGAAGCGACTGACTGCTAAAGAGTATGTTAATAAAAGACTAGTCTTGAATATTATTATTCCTATTCGACTCTAAACTACAATATCAGCTGGCTGGCTGTCTACCGACCAGCCAGTTGCCCGAATGCCGGCATGACAAGCAAGGAGCTCCGCGGGGAGCTAAACTAGTAGTAGTAGCCTAGCAGAAGCTATCGTATTGCAAAGCAGCGTAGGTATCATAAATCTTATAATATTTTTCTTATATTCATTGAGACAGTAATAAATTGATCATTCTTGTTTTTCTTTTTCCTTTCTTGAACGAATGTGGGTCACAGAGACACGAAGGTTACCGCTGAAAGCGGCTTTTGCGGCCGGACGGACTGAGAGCATATCCGTGTGATTGACTTATGACGTGAATAATTATTGCGTTCGAACGGATTAATTATTGCGTTCGCACAAGGTAATCATTTCGAGGGAACGAAATAGTATTTCGAGGGAACGGAATAGTATCTTGTGGGAACGGAATATTATCTTGTGGGAACGGAATTGTATTTCGTGCGAACGAGTTATTAATCTGTGGGAACAAGATATTAATCTGTGGGAACAAGATATATTTTAATTTTTTAATGTCATGACACGGGCTCCGTAGAAGTGTATCTATGATTAACATTACAGACCTCTCTCATCTTTTTAAACTGGATTACACTTAGAAGACTTTTTTTGTCCCAATGTATATTTTGTTTAAAGTGACCAACTTTTCATCTACCATACTTGTAATTTCAAGCCAGCTCTTGTTTGAAAACTTTTAATAACTATTGACAAAACCAGATTTAGAAAAACAAATTCACATTTAAATGCCAGCAACAATCACAAAATCTCAAATATTCAATAAGCAATTAAGCTTCAGCCTTTACAATCTTGAATAATTTAGACCTTTAATATCCAATTCAAATCCAAGTAATTTAAAATTGAGCTTTTTTTTCTGTTCAATCTGATTTAAAGTTCTGATCAAATATGTTCTCATCAAAGTGGACCACTGGCCTTTTGAATTATGTACTGCATTTTTTTTTTCTTCAACAACCATGTGACAAAGTAAATCAATGGCACCAACATGGTCTAATTTTTCTCAGATGTTAGACCTGGATCTAAAGAGTAGCAACACATTGACAACAGAAATACACAACAGGAAAAATATGAACCTACTTTATTCTTACGAACATTGAAAAACTCTTCTTTGGTTTGACTGAACAGTGACTGTTCAAGTAGGTTTAACAAACATTTCTAATTCATTACTTGGATTAAAACCAAATCAACAAAGGATCAACAAGGTTATGAGAATTAATGGAATGATTTATCTAAGTGTTATTTAAACTGATTTGCTCGTCAAAAAAAAGCTAAAGGATTGACCTTAGAGTCAAGTAATGAGTGCGTGCTTTCTGAGCAAAACAACAGTCACGCTAAAGTTTAACAAACCTAAAAAATTTAACTAAACAGCTATTCAGCAATATTGTTCAGTTATTTAGAGAGCAAGGTCTCAAAAATATAGCAGTCACAAAACGTATGCAAACATCGGCTTGGCTTTGTGGATTAATCACATATTAAATGAAAGATTTATATCAAAGTGACAGTAAACTGTTAAAAGTGTAAATACTATCATGTGTTGTAGAAAATTACTCACTCCATTTTAGGTTTTTAGTATTTCCTATTTTTACTAAATCTGTTGAGAATCGACAGAATTGTGTAAGATTAACAGGCAGGGCTTTCGCTCTTATGTGATTGCTGTGCCGGCCTGTTGTGGTGAAGAGAGGTGAGTCAGAAAGCAAAGCTCTTAATTTGAAGGTCGATCTTCACTCCAATACTTGCCTATGCTCATGAGCACTTGGTCATGGTCAAAGTGGCCAAAATGAACTTTCTCAGCAGGGTGGCTGCACTCCCTTAGAGATTGGGTGAGAAGCTTGATCGCCTGAAAAGAGCTCAGAGTAGAGCCACCGCTCCTCCACATCGAGTTGCTTTGGTAAAAATTGGTTATTCAAAGGCTAAAAATAATGTAAGGGAGTGCATCAAACATTTCAACCTGTCAGTTAGAGTCAAACTATTGAGAGGCAAGAGAGATGCACTATAATAGTTTTAGGGTTACGGAAATTGTTGAAGTTTTCACTAAAATGACTGATGTGCCCAATAATTGTATTTCTTTTATAATGCAAAAGAGGTGTGACTTCAAATAATTGTAGATTGATGACAACCCATTTAGACCAATCCACACTGGAATTAAAACGATGGTTTGTTTGTTGCTGTTTTAGTCCCACATTAGTGCTGAAGGTGCTGGTTTATTAGACGTTTTACTGCAATAAAGAAAATGAAGGTCATGCGGGGTGGATAAACTCCTTGTTCTCATCCCATTCTCATTGAGCACTAGAGACAATCTGGGTCCTGCAAGAGCTTGCATTTCAAAATGGCTTATGTGGTCATTTAGCTTTACAAATCCGCTTGCCTGTCACGCTCATTGTACAGACGAGGGCACAGACTTCAGAAAGTCCTGTATGCATGCTGTGTACTCTGCACTCATTACACACTACAGGAATAGAACTGATGCAGTGAAATTTTAATTCTAAGTATTTAAAACCAAAGTTTGCAGCAGCCATTTGGTGCTTTTTATTATTTTACTTTTATGACTGCAAATTGGTTGAGACGAATGTTTTTGAGACAGATTAAGTTATGCTCTGCTAAACCCAGTCATTTAGTACAAAATGAATAAAGTTCACCTAGACTGAAAGTACCTTACAATGCACATATGTAGCAGAACGTTGGCACTCTAATCACACAGGCTCATAAAAAATCATTATACCTTTCTCATTATGAGAACTTCTCTTACTATTAAAGGGTTAATTTACAAATGTAATCATATAGGAAACATGATTAACATTAAGAAAAAAACATTTAACTTGGCCAGTTTTATTAGACATTTATCCCAGCTACTGTTGGGCAAAGGTGGGGAACACCCTGGACAGGTCGGCAGTCTGCCGTAGGGCCACACAACCACACACAGTCACTAATTTACATTTGGAGCATGTTTTTGGACTCCGGAAGGAAGTCGCAGTGCCTGCAGACAACCCACGCTTCCACAAGAAGAACATGCAAACTCCATACAGAAAAGTCCAAGCTGGAATCAGAACTACTTGCTGTTAGGTGAGAGTGCCAACTGCTACACCACCCTACATTCATTTTTCTCATCAAAGTTGACTAAATTGGTGATAAGGAAACTCATGAATATATACTTTTAGGTCACAATGTTTTAGTTTGCACTATGATTCACGGAAACACAAAGATTAAAACAGCCAAACCAAAAGCCATGTTACCTTCCTTTTACGGTACTGTGTACCTAATGTCTTCTTACACAAGGTAAGTACCATGAGCCATGTAATAACGACCACAAATGTACTTCATAAATACTAGACATCAAGAGACATTAGCTTAATATTTACATACCTCATAAAAATTCAGTATATGTAAGTAGTGCGTAGGAACTACGTGAGCATCACTTAAATGCCTAAGTAAGTATAATGTAAAGACCCAGTAGGTAACTAGAAACTACAACTACAATACATCTACTTCGTAGGTGCCATGTGAACATCCTGTAAGTTGTGCTGAGTCACATGAATTATATCAGAGGAAGCCTACAAGACATTCCAGCTTGTGTTCAAGGTTCCAGTGAAACAAACCTTTAAACTTCCCAGTTAAGACTGGACGTATCTCGGATGAGTGTTAAAATATTAAAAAAGTTTTAGACCAGGGTTGCTCATTACGTCGATCGCGATCGACCTGTCGGATCTTTAAGGACATGAGGGTAGATCGTAGGCCAGCAAAGATAAATAACTAAAGAAAAAAAAAAGCACTTCTAAAATACGTGTCAGCGAATCAAAATCCTTACCAAGAAGTACATGACTTGATTGACATGTAGATTGGCCAATCGAACATCTTCTGATACATACGTCATTGCACATGCGTGTTTAAATACACTGAGCGCAAACTCTGTCATCAGAAAGTCGCTACTTGCCCCAAGGCATGTCAGGTCCCCGGGTAGAAGACCACTCCAGCCCACTGGAGTGTTTATTGAGGTCCGGATAGCCCCGCGTGCCTCCGCGGCTCCTGCCCGATGGATCCGAACTCAATGAGACATTGCACGGTTTACAGCAGAGCATGAAAAAAACAACAGTCACTGCTTTCTGATTTTGTAATAAAAGTCCTCACCTGTAAATACAAAAGTATTTTGTGGAAGGCTCAGCAGAAACTGGTGGTAAACTTCTACACTGCCATCATTGAATCCACCCTCACGTCCTCCATCACAGTCTGGTTCGCTGTGGCCACGGCCAGAGACAAGGCCAAGCTGCAGCGCATCATCCACTCAGCGGAGAAGGTGATCGGCTGCCACCTCCCATCTCTCCAGGAGCTGCACATCTCCAGAACCCAGAGGCGGGCAGCCAGGATTGTAGCCGACCCCTCTCACCCAGGACATGAACTCTTTCGGCCCCTCCCCTCTGGCAAGAGGCTCCGGTCCATCAGGACCAGGACCTCGCGCCACAAGAAAAGCTTCTTCCCAACTGCAGTCAGCCTGCTGAACAGTACCCCAACTCCTCCCAGCTGACCCCCCCCCTACCAAAGAACTATCGCTGCCACTTACAGGCCCCACCATCCCTGCCCACCTGCGCACCCACTTTACTCCACTGTATATAGTCCGCATCCACTTCATTCCACTGTATATACTCTGATAACTCAATTTCAATTTATCCTTAATTGCACTATCTGTATGTTATACTGTTTGCACTTTTTGTCTCATCTGAGATGCACCACCTGCCAACACCAAGTCAAATTCCTCGCTCTGTAAAGTGCACTCTACAGAACCTGGCAAAGCTTTTTCCAATTCTGATTTCTGATTCTTACTGTGTAGTTTTTGAATTACCAGTACAAAAACAATTTTATGTCCTAGTAGTACATAATATATTTATAAAACAGTATTTAGTCTCAAAATATTATATATCTTGACATTTGACACTGTCATCTCAAAAGTAGCTCACATGCCAAAAAAGTGAGGCCACCCCTGCTTTAGACTACTCCTTTTAGTTCTGCCAATCTGTGGGAAAGCATACCTCACAGGGAGAAAAGACCACTCTGCAGCTTCATTCGCTCTTTCCTATTAATCAGCAAGCTGCTGATCTGGTAAACAATAGAGGGAGGTGCTGTAATTTGGTAAATTCCAGTGTGAATCAGGCCACGGATCAAATCAGTTAATGCTCATCTGAAGTCCACCAGCAGGCGGAATAATCCAGACAGCCCCGGGCTTATGACTACCTCTTTGTGTAGGAGGTGTACTGTGGGACGTCTTGTAGGCTTCCTCTGATATAATTCATGTGACTCAGCACAAGACTCCCCCAGGTCTTCCTGACCTTTAAGGTCACAATGACTAACTTATATCATCGAAGCCTCAGCTGCTATTTGCTGTTTTCCAGGGAGAGGACAGCGATGATGAGAAGGCGTTACCACATAAACATCTAAACGTGTTACAAATACACAAAGCAATTAGTGTTACAACACTTGGCCTGGGCTAAAATTTGGGATGTATCTGTACCTTTACCAACACATAAAATAATCAGTTATAAGTTATTTCTCATCTAAACAAATGCTTGTTCAGTAAAGGTAGGCACATTTAAGGGAAATCAGGGATTTGGTAAATACTAGGAATGCAAAAAAACTTAGGAAAATATTGCACAGATGGGTCTCTAGGGACTAATACTTTCTTTTTTTTATATCCCACCAGTATCTCTCCAAGTACAGTTCATATAATCACAGTTGTGTTGTTCTGTACATTCACAATGAATCATTGCACATGCATAGCTGCCTTTTGCTTTCGTCGTAGCCTAAGCGATAGATTATGCCTTTGAGCTACACAGGATGTCAGTCCTGCCAGAGTTTCTTTAAAGAACATCCTGTCTTTAACGAGACCTCTCGCAGGCACAGTATGCACATACACACACACACACACACACTCAGAACACACCTCGCTCTTAATTCAATATGCAAATTAAAACTGCAGTTCATTTGCTGATGAAAGAGGATTCATGCTTAATTACATCTTAATGGGTTGGATATAACTGTACACTCAGGCCAACAGATTTTTACTGGATGAGTTTTTATTGGGTCAAATGTGTCTTAAAATAACAGAATGAGTTGAAGTGAAAGTGAACTGATCTGAACACAGCAGAGCCAGTTATTCAGAGCATTAATGTTATAGCTTCGATATGTACTAAATTGTTTTTGTTCCCTTTTTGTAAAACTTTGTAAGTGTGTTTATTTCTGTAGGGCTGAAAAATGATTGTGTGCTGTATTTTGCTATTTCCTTTTTTAGGCTCTTTTCCCAACTGCATTTTTCCTCTGTTCTTGATTTATAACGATTTGACAAAATACTCTAATGCTATTGTAAGCTTAATTTTCTTTAGATATGTCCTCCATCAACAGAAAAAAAAAACAAAAAAAAAAAAACAATATCATGTTAAAAAAAAACCACAATTTTTCTGCAGTAGATTTTAAATGCCCAAAACAACAAGCCAAACATGTCAAAAAATACATATAAAACAAAGAAGATGTAACTACTACACTTAAACATGATTAATTAAAAAATATGACAAAGATGACACAAAAAGTGACACGTCAGGTGACAAAAATTAAAGAAGAGGAGCTGTTAAAGAGAACCTAACACCATGGGGCCTCCCTCAAAGGGACAGATCCCAGGTGTCCCCTAAACCCAACAAGCTAGAACGAGTGATATAGAACAGGGGCTGCTGGAAGAAGGATACAATTAAGAAAAATCATACCAAAGGGGTCCAGGTTAACCCGTCATTACAAGGACCCAAAAAGCAGTCATGAAATTTACCAGATGGCACAACCATCCATAGGGCTTGTGAATAAAGATAAGGAAAAGGAAATCAGAAATGAGACAGAAACAGACACAAGAGGAACAGAAACTTAACAGGTTGCAACAGCAGTGATCTGGCAGGGAGCAACTGAAACCTCGGAGCCACTGAAGGGATAATCAATAACCAGAAAGCAGCTGTTCTGATAAGAAACCGACACCGGGTGTGACCAATTAACATCAGGTAAAATGAAGAGGATGAGTAAAACAAGGACACTAAGACAATCACACATGAAACAAAAAAAGATCTATTGCTGCAGTCATTGAGCAGCATTTCTTTTCACAAGCTTTAGTGTTGAAATCCTTACCTCACAGACCACTTCTGTAATCAAAATATCACTGAAAACGTATACGGTAGCTTCATGCGCATCAGTAGATGATAAATGAGCAGGAGATTACCTTAAAGACCAACACTTTGCAGGAAGAACGCTCTGTTCTCCCATCTTGGCTTTTTATTGACTTTTCTCCAATAGCTATATGCTATTGTCACAGTTGTGGTTTCAGGAGATTAAGATGATTGTTTTAAGGTTACTGCCTGCTGTGGGCCATATACTTCTACGCCATTGTGGCAATCAAAAGAAAAAGAATGTTGCTTACAATTTATTCACACTGAATGCGATTTGCCCGTCAACGGCGTCCAGATTCAATGTCAATGTACAGACGCAATCAGGGGTCCTGCAGTGAATATGAACGTCAGGCAGCCTGTCATCAGTGCGTTATGGGCAGTCTGACATGTCGAGAGTTCAAAATCTGACTTTTGCCAAAAAAAATATGTTGCATCGATCAGGGACGGCAAGTCATCAAACTAGGTCACAGAGAGACGAAAATATAGCTGAAAGTGGCAGACATATATCCACAGCTCCTGCAGTAGATGGTAAACCTAACAAAACCCAGATATGGAGATGTGCATACTGATGCTTTTGCAACGCTCTTCATAATAAATAAATCTGATCTCTCAACGTCATCTGTGTCTTCAATGCATTTTGAATGAGACATACACACAATCCTTACATGTAGTGATGAGGCTAAAACTTTTTGAGGTAGATCCTCCCATACGTGTCTGGAGTGTAGATTTTATGACCACACCTTTGGACAAGTGTCTAGCAGCAAATGTGATGCACATTGGAAGAAAGGCATCCATCGTGAATTTGACGAGCAATTCGAGTTTGGCATAGAACCCAGCATAAAACTGCAGTTTAGATTCCATACGAACTATTAACTGATTCTGAAAGAATTAAAAAGTTTTAGATGGCATTGAATGCTGTATAGAGGAACATCTCAACAATGATATATATTCAAAGATGATGCAGAAGAACCCACATACTTGAGAAGAGTTTGTATGGCAAATGGCATATACTTGTATGGCACTTTTCTACCTTCTTCAAATGCCTAAAGTACTTTACAGTCACAGTCCCATTCACTCACCCACATTCACACACTGATGGCAGCTCTGTCCCATATCACTGGCGCCAACCTATAACCACAAGGAGCAATGTGGGGTTCATTGTCTTGCCCAAAGACACTTCAACATATAGGCGGGCAAAGCGGGGAACCAAACCTGAGATCTTCCTTTCAGAGGACGACCGCTCTACTACTGCACCATGATATGTTTATGTGTACTGAAAAGCAAATCCTGTCCACTAATCAATACAATGAACACGTTTGCAGGAGCTATAGAGGATTGCTCTGCTGACTCAAAAGCCTTGATGATTTGAAGTCAGTATAATAGCTTGAGAGTGCCCCGGTTTGGGGTGGAGTGCATGTAAAGCTGATTTTAGAAAATTAATTTATAGTAACAGTCAATTCGTATTAATGAGGACGTAGAAAGCACCAGGACCAGAAAAAACTAATTCTTAAATCATCAAAACAGATCAAAACAACACAAAATGTTTACCTTTCCAGCTGATTGCCATAAATTTATAAGACTGACAATATGGGAAATTACAAGTTAGATTTATGAAATTCAAGTAAGGAAGTTAGACTGGAACTGTCCAGGGTGTCCCCTGCCTTCGCTCACGAGTGGCCGTGATAGGCTCCGGCAGCCCTGTGATCCCGAAAGGGAATAAACGGTTAAGAAAATGAATGAAAAAGTAAGGAAGTTTATTTATCCAACCTTTGGACAATGTTCTATAACGTTTATTGTCCAAAATCCCATTTAACTTTGATTAAGTCTTAACGGTGAATCATTTGTTTCTCCACACAATAGCAAGAAAAATGCATTGTCTGGCTTGTTGAGAATGAACTTGTCCCCTTTTTCAGCAAATTACTTCTCTTTCCTTGGAAGCAAGCTCAGGTGGAATTTCTGTAGACGATTTGGAGGGAAATAAAAGCCCCCTCGGGTTAAACAACAGAGGGCGTGTGTGCGCCCGGTGCGGACGCGCGCAAAAGCTGCCTCTGAAATCTTAAGTGGCCACTTTGGCACAGCAACATCTTCTCAGCTGCGCTTCTCTCTGTGAGCCCAAAAGAAATGGAGGTGGAGAACCACGGAAAGCTTCACGGGGAGAGGGGAGAAACACACACACAAAATCTGACCTCTTTCTTGCAGTTTGTCAGTCCTTGTTTACTCTCCTCCAGCCATAAACTGTTCACTAATGGGCGCACAGAGCGCTTTCCGTCAATAACATTATGTTGGGTGTGTAGTTGAGGGGGGGTGGGGGGGGTCTCCCTGCTTTCTTGTCTGGCTGGCTGTTCAAAAAGAGGACATGACTTGCGTGAAAATTAGATATGCGGAGGTTTTGGTGGCGCGTGGAAAACGCGGGTTTGCTGAAGGAAAGCAGAGCGATGCTGCATTGCGCTCCTCGCTGAGCAGGTCGAAGCGCGCAGGATCAAGCTCAGCATTAAGGGGCTCATTACTTTTGCTGACTGGAACATAATAAACATGTGTGAAACTGAATGGAAAATCTAATAGAAAAAAAAAAAAAAAACAAGGAAAGGTGGAGTTTACGCTTGAGTTAAAAGATTTCACTTAAAACAGTTTTAAATGTGTGGGGGGTTTTTGCACTTGTCTTTTTTTTTTAATAAAACGTCTAGAACAGACAAATTGTGCTGCTTTTAAAGAATAATTCCACCTCCACGTGTCCCGACAAAACAGCTGCACCAGCAGAAAAGCTACTACTATGCTGCCATCAGAGCCACACTTATCTCCATGCGTCTCTTTGTCCTTTGTATGAATATTGTTTTCTTTTTCAACAGGAGCTGTCAGCAGCCGGTACAGCAAAGACATTTAATCTTTCTATATATGACAGGAGAGGAGGTGTGTGTGTGTGCGGGAGGGGGGGGGGGGGTGCCCGTTAACCGACATCCACGCGCGCACGGCGACCCAACACCGCCTCTACTGCCTCTCCTGTTACAGCTCAGCGATCGACTTACGTGGCCGGGGAAAATGTTGCAGTAAAGGGAGGAGGGAGGGAGGGAGAGACAGGAAGAGAAGAGGAGGGAGAGAGACTACTGCAGCATCGCTGGATACTGGAGGTAGCAGCCGTCCCGAACAGCGCAGGTGAGAAGAGAGGCAAAAAGAAAAGAAACGAGGAGGAGGAACAGGAGGAGGCGCTGGAATGAGAGAGAATGCGGGACTCTTATAGGAGGTGGGGAAGCAAAAATAAAAAATTAAAAAATAAAGACGCATCTACAACTCGATCCATCACTAACAGAAGCATCCCGAGCACGGTCTGCGCTGGATTACACTTCGGGACTGTGAACTGAAGCTTCATTTGCCTGTTGTGTCTAAAAACAAAGACGTCAAAGTCGCTTTTAAGAGACTCCTGTCCACTTACAACTTGCGTAAAGGAATCTGGCTGCTTGGCACGTTGCTCCACTGCGGGAAAAGAGGGAAGCGCAGCTGGATAACAGGGCAAAAAGGTAAGGAAAGGTCCAGTTAGATAATGTCTTGGTGAAAAACATTCTTTTTTGGAAGATGTGAGCTATTCCTTTTCAGTTTTACACAAACTAAGCAGTGTTTTCTCTCCCTCTCTCTGTCCCTCTGTCGTTTCTTTGTGTAGTGGTGCTGCATTGCAGTTTCTAACTGAAAAAACGTGAGAAAAAAAGAGCTGCTGTCCCAAATGTGACTGGAATAAAAAAAGAACTTCCAAATGGCATTGTGAACCCACGAGCGTGTCTGTGACAGCATCACACTCTGGGGAGAAGATGAAAAGTAGCGTGGATTAATCACGGGTTCATGAATTAGTTTTTACGCGTTTCCTTTCCTCCGCAGCGTGATGGATTTATTTGCGTCGTTGTGGCGTGAACTATAGCAAAGGCTGCAGAATTATTTTTGTAGAAGTTGAAAAAAGCCAACAGGGAGAGTAGGAGGGGAGTAAAAAAAAAAGAAAGAAAGAAAAAGAAGGATCCCGCTCTGCTGAGTACAGAAGCTGTTCCCCGGACCTCAGGCGGCAGTCCGCAGAGAGCGATCTAGAGAAATAAATCAAACACCCACGCTGTGAGGCACCTCCGACCACAAGACAACAATAAATAACAGACAAAGCCACAACTGGAAAGCTGGAGGTGTGAGGAGAGGTGAGGGGAAGAAGGAGCCATGCAGAGGCTTGGTGCAGTGCACTCCTCCGCGGCGCAGGCTCTCTGCCTCGTGGTCTTGCTGCTGCAGTTGCTGACTCAGCTGCCGGTTGCCGACTCAGCTCTCCGGTACCGGGTGGCGGAGGAGGGCCCGCCAGATGTAAAAATCGGAAACGTGGCGGTGGACCTGGGACTCAAAGCAGGCACAGGGCAGCGAGGATGTCACCTTTGCCCTGGAGAGCGGCTCAGAGTACTTCAAAATTGACAATGTGACAGGTGAGCTGACCACAGGCCCCCGGCGCATCGACAGGGAGAAGCTCCCCCAGTGTCAGATGATATTTGATGAAAATGAGTGTTTCCTAGACTTTGAAGTGTCAGTTATCGGACCCCTGCAGAGCTGGGTCGACTTGCTGGAAGGCAGAGTTGTCATAACAGACATCAACGACAACACACCTTCCTTCTCCTCACCTGTCCTGCAGCTCTCAGTTGAGGAAAATCGCCCAATTGGAACCCTCTACCTGCTCCCCACTGCAACAGACAGGGACTTTGGGCGAAATGGCATTGACAGATATGAGCTTGTCCAGGATAATGGAGCGGGGTCGAGTTCAGCGAAACGCACAGCAGGAGGAAACCCCATTACTAGAGTGGATGGACTTGACCGGAGGGGCAGAAGTGGAGATAATGGAGGAGGAGCTAGAAGCAGTGTGTTTGAGTTGCAAGTGGCAGATATCCCAGATGGTGAGAAGCAACCACAGCTCATTGTGAAGGGCATACTAGATCGAGAGCAGAAAGACTCCTATGAGCTCATACTCAGGGTTAGAGATGGAGGGAACCCTCCACGGTCCTCCCAAGCTCTGCTCCGTGTTTCCATCACTGATGTCAATGACAATGGCCCCCAGTTTGAGAGGTCTACTTATGAAGCAGAGATTACCGAAAATGCCCCTCCAGGTACACCTGTGCTTCAGGTCAGAGCTTCAGATCGCGACATTGGGGTCAATGGGCAGGTGGAGTACGTCTTTGGAGCCGCCACTGAATCTGTCAGGCGGCTCCTGAGACTGGACGAGGCAACCGGGTGGTTGAGCGTTCTACACAGGATTGATAGAGAAGACGTGACCCAACTTAGATTCACAGTCACAGCCAGGGACCGGGGCCAACCTCCCCGGACTGACCGCACCACTGTAGTTTTGTCCGTCCGAGATGAAAACGACAATGTCCCAGTTGTAGATATAAGAAAGATTGGACGGATCCTCGTTCGAGATGGAGCGGCTTTGGTCCCAGAGAATGTTCTGGTGGACACACCTGTGGCACTGGTTCAAGTTTCGGATCGAGACCAAGGAGAGAATGGGGCAGTGACTTGCACAGTTGTAGGAGATGTTCCATTCACACTGAAACCAGCAGGAGAGACAGTCCTCCCACCCCTGCCTGCTGATGAAGCTTTAGACAAGTAAGTCAAACCAAAAGCAATTATTCACATTAATCAATAGAATGTTTAGTAATTACAAATAAGATGTCTGCATTGGATAGACAAAAGCTGGAAACAAAAGGTTATCAGGTAGTTAAAAAAAATCAGTCATCCCATAAATCTAGTATTTTTTCAAGGTTTTTCAAAATGTTTGTGACCCTGAAACACTACTTCAAAGCCATTTAGACATTGGACTGACAGTTTATCACAATTTTATTTCTTATTAAATGCATAAATCAAAAAACCTCACGTGTCCCTTCTTAAAAGTTGATATTTTGACTCAATATTCTTTTGAAGCAAGAATATTTATCCACTGAGACAGCAGAGTCTTGGGGTAGTCATAGAAACTTTAAACCTTTTGAGTAAATATTCCTTCAAGTGAATAGTTTTACCCTTTGGTTATAATTTTAGCAGCACACGCTCCAAATGTCAGTACTCTTCAGTCACTCATAAGAGAATTGCCAGAGGCTATTGAGCAGAGAAAGTCGGGTGGCGAGTCAAGGCCCTTTTAGGGATATTATTGCCCTCACCTACTGCGTGACCTGCACAATGTTGTTAGCTGTTTTATTGAATTTAGGACTTTCCCTGTCTAAGAAATTCACAGAAGCAACAATCAGAAGGGGGCTTTGGAAAATCAATAAGTTAATTTGATTAAAATGTTACAGTCACAGCTTTTTGGCCTTTTAGTGTCACTCCCAGGACCACTGCAGTCATGTGTGAAGATCTTTGAGTCTATATTTAGCACAAGGCAAATTATGTTAACAGATTAATTCCTTTTTAATTGGAAGGGAACTCCTCGCTTTACCCATTTTAAAGTTTAATAACCTTTGCATAACATTAACAGGAAAAATCTCTTTTTTTTTAGTCTTTTTAAATCTGAAAAAATCTGATTGTGTTTGGTTGGACAAGACATAGTCAAGGATGTCACCTTGAGATTTTGAAAATCAAATTTTATGAGATTATTACTATTTTTGATCAAAGACCTTGACTTGTGTGCACTTGGTATGTTTGAGAGTAAAGTGTTGCTTAACTACCTCATGTTTTTTCCTTATGGAATTGCTACAATTATTGATTTAACTTTTTCCAATTATTTTCCAGGAACAAGAAAAAATACTTCTTGCATACATCGGCTTTGCTGGACTACGAAGCTACGAAAGAGTACAGCGTAACAATTGTGGCGGTAGATTCTGGGAGCCCCAGTCTGTCCAGTAACAGTTCACTAATGGTGCGAGTGGTTGACATCAATGATCATGCCCCAGCTTTTGCCCAGAGCGTCGTGGAGGTCCACTTTGCAGAGAACAATTCACCTGGTGAAAGGGTGGTCACCGTTGTTGCTACAGATGCAGACAGTGGCAAGAATGCTGAAGTGGTTTACATTCTGGATCCTGCTTCTAATGGCCCATTTTACATAGATGCAGACAATGGAGATATTCGTGCTACAGAGGTCCTGGATCGTGAGCAGCGAGATAGGTATGAACTAAGAGTTATTGCAAAGGACAAAGGTATCCCTCCTTTGCAGGGGTCTGCAACTGTTGTTGTCCAGGTGACAGATCGCAATGACAACGCACCAAAGTTTGTCCAAGAAATCTTTACATTCTATGTCAAAGAGAACCTCCTAGCCAACAGCCCGGTTGGTATGGTCACTGTGACTGACGCAGATGAAGGTGAGAATGCAGAGCTTAGTTTGTTTATAGAGATGGATGGAGCTGACACAAAGAAGGTGGAAGGGGGAGACGGCGAGAAAGAAGAATTGTTTTCTATAGAGAACAACACTGGAACGATCTTTTCTTCTGCATCATTTGACCGTGAAAAACTTTCTACTTACACCTTTCGAGTTCGAGCCGTGGATGGAGGAGAGCCCCGCAAAACAGCCACAGCCACAGTCTCCCTTTTTGTGACAGATGAAAATGATAATGCCCCTGAAATCACTTCTCCTGCCAACGAATCCTACACCCTCTTACCACCCGCCAGCAGCGCTCGCACCATTGTCAGAACTGTGACAGCCACCGACCTAGATTCAGGCCAAAATGCTGACCTTCGCTATGCTTTAGTAGGAGGAAATCCCTTCAGACTGTTTGAGATTGGAAACACCAATGGGGTGATCACACTGGCAGAGCCTTTGGAGCGGCGCCACAAAGGTCTACATCGTCTGGTGGTTCGAGTTAATGATAGCGGGATCCCCTCTCTCTGTGCCACAACCCTGGTGCACGTCTTCATAAATGAGAGCTTGGCAAATGCAACCTTGGTGGATGCACAGGTAATCTTTCTTCTTTCATCAGCTTTAACACATTAAAAAGCATCTCGTCCTGAAAGATTCACTCCGATAAATAATTGTGTTTTGTTTTTTTTTAACATGGTCTTGTTGCATTTTTCTCAAGTGGACATTTATATTTAAAAAGAAAGGGGTTAAATTGCATTTCAGTGCATTTCTTTATTCAAATGAATCAAAAGCTGAGAAAAAATACAGTTGAAAAAAGCTTGTAGATGTCATGTAGGACCTGTAGGCCACAATCTCCCTCCTCCACTCCATTCTGATGCATCCATTTGTAGACGATTAGATCCATGCATGTCTTTGTTTTCCTTGTCTGAGCCGGCTTGTGTGAGAGGCTGTAAGCCAGCTGGAGTTTTTTTTAAAAGGGATGATGGGAAATGTGGGCAGGCTTATTATGTGCCAACGGTCCCACCCCCATTTCAGAGACAAATTTCTATTTAACCACTGCCGCTGTGCAAAAACGATATCCTAGAAAATGACTTTTTTTTGGGCTAAAAACAGCATAATTATGATAAAAAGACCATTGGGGACACTTTCAGATGGAACAAAACATTATCGGAGTGGGTCTTCAGGGGTTTTGGTGTCAGACTGAACCTTTGTAAATATATATGACACAGGTTTGTGTCACAGTTATTACCATCTGGACATCTGCACAAGGTACTACAGACTTTTGGAATCCCTAGTCGTGATTTCCAGTTACCAATCACTCAACTTGAATGATGTCATCTAAAACCTAAACTGTTCCTCTTTCAAAAGCTGCAAATCAACTTTTTTGATTCAGATATGTACAGACTCGTTTCACATAGTTGGTTATGAAAGCAGTCGTAACTGTCTTTCTGTTTTGTTTTGTATTTAAAAAGTTTCCACATTGGCAAGATATGGCAGTCTTTTAGAATGGTAACGGCTGCAGACCGTTAAACTAAACAGATGGAAAACCCAATTTCCTTGATAGAATGAGATAAAAAAGAACACCATTTTTACAGCCTGCATTGTAATGCAGTTTTTTTTTTTACTAGTATTGTGTAAATAATTATTTTTTTATGTGCACACCACATGTTTATGTGCCTCTCTGTGCTATGCCTGCTACTTTGTAGTTTAGGATACTGAAGCACCTTCTTTCTTCAACATAGAGTTTCATAATGGCCAAATAACTGTTATTACTGAAGTAGTCCTTTTATGGTATGTGTGAATCTGAGCTGGGACAACTAGGTGCGGGTGTGTTCATACTTGAGAGAGAAAGAGGGGGCAAGTATTTTGGTGAAACAGAGGAAGAGACAGAAAACTGTCACAGATTTGACAGAGTAGGTTGAAGTGTGTTTGAACATTTGAGAAGTCTTAACTCACGAGTGGTTCTTTTACCTGATTACCTATGAGGTTTTGGAGTTGTTTTTTTGTAACTTTGGTGAGAATTTATGGGAAGCAACTAAATAAGTCTCCAAACATAATGTGAACTATGTGCAGCAAAATGTGCTTCAAATTAGACCAGGCTTTGCAGATGGAAACCTTTTCCTGTTGGAATAAAAAAACAAGGATCAGTTGAGCTATAAATGTTAGCAGGTAAGGGTGCAACGATTAATAGACTTAATAAATCGATTTAAACTCCTACGATCCAACTAGATTCACTTGTCTGAGGCAGGCTGTTAATTGAATCAACCTCTACCATTATGAAATGACTTCAAAATTATATAAAATTGATATTGATATTGGAAAATACCGTTTGGATTGAGGCAGGGTAGATTTATTTTAGTATAACGTAAAAACGACCAAGTACCACTACAGCGGACAATACATGTAATGCATCATTATAGTCCCATGTGTGGAAACACTTTGAATATTGCAAACACATGTGATCATACAGTATTGTAGAATGTTCTAATAATGTTCTGATTGTATTACTTTGATTTGAAATTACAACATGAAACTAAAATATGAATGGATTTGCCATTAATTATTGTTTACTTGTTTGTACACATATTGATTTACACTTAATATTTAGCATTAAATGTAAATTAATTATTAATTTACTTAATATTAGTATTTATCTCAGAGTCAAACTGGTTGAACGTCTGGCCAAAGATCAATTTTAGGTCAGTGAATTGGATTGTTCAAAAAGAACCAATATCGACACTATCGTCAACAACAAATTATATGAATGGAATCGTTTAAATTAATCGTTACACCCCTATTAGCAGGTGATAACTAGTTAAAAAAAAAAAAAAAAAAAGCGTAACAGATTTGAGTTAACTTGTTTTTTAATTGTGTTATCTGAATGTTCTTGTAGCTGTAGTGTTTGTTGTGGAGAAAAAGAGCCTGTGCCGTGAATCCCTGCTTAAAAGCGTTGTGGTGTCACCCCAGTGAAAGGACTTGAAGTGTCAGATCTCCATGTAATATGTTGCAGATCATTTAACCATAAAGGGTTGCAAACTTTGAGATGTTAAACGTAAGAGGAAAAGAGCAGTCAGACAAATAAGAGCCGTAGATCTCCAAGAATGTGGCAGACTGCCACAGGCTTTCTGATGTATTATGATGGGATTGTTTTGTTGTAGACCACACAAAAAAGAACACCCCCTCCCTTCCCATACTGTATGCTCTGACTGGGGAACTTAACTTGGAAACCAAAAGGTTGTTTTGTTTTTTCTATTAAGCTGTAAACATGTTTATTTCTGCTGTGATATCGGACTTTTCAGTGTGGAGCTCTGTGGGGAATTACTTTTCTTCCAAGGAGCTACCAAACAGCACTTTTTGCCTCTAAAGTCTTGACGACATTGGTTTTCCCTAGAGATTGCTACATGATGACAAAGAAAGATAACAATTTGTAATGACATGCTGAACAATTCCCATTTATCGCTCGTAAACTAAACTACAAAATCGTTTTTGTATGGTACTTGTGTGTAGCTCTTCCGGACATCCACAATACAAGTGCAAGAAAATTGTGTTTTGCAGCCTTTCTGAGTTGTGCTTGTTTTAATGACACTTGAAGCCTAATGCTTCCTTTCAACACAAGAGAAAATGTTCCCTGTAATCACAAGCTGAGAGGTTTGACTCGCCACATGCTGAGATAACGTGGCACTGGTTTTAAATAAAGACAAACAACTAAAGTACTCGTTGGACCGATAGGATTTGACCACTAGACAACGAGAACACCCCATGGTTCTCTAAAATATAAAAAGAAAAGTCGATTAAGTGTCCATTAGAGCATAGCAAGTTGAGTTATCTTTAATGAGTCTAAGTTACCAGGACCGCTGAAGTAAACAACTGGGTGTAGCACATGTAAGCTGGTATAAAAGCTATCACTGATTACAATGTCCAGTTCATTTTTATTGTTTGGTAGGAACTTGGTAAAGTAATTGAGTAGAAGTCATTTTAGAAAGAATACTTCTCATTCATAATGAAGTCACACTGAGTGGTGGATGGATGCCAGATACAATTATAGAAACAGAAATGGCTTCAACTGCCGCCACACCGCAGTAGAAAATTACTCCAGTTGTTTCTATCTGACAGTATTGGGTGAACCACATCTTTGGTAATTATGTTTAATAATGCTGCCGGGTTTGAGTCAGAGGAAGAGGAAATTGACATTTTAGACACTGTGTGTCATCTTAGTCATTTAGAAACATTTGAGGTGCTTTGAAAATCAGGCACACTGCATTCTGAAGGTGATAAAGACTCCTCAGATCAAGTCATCTAAAGATGTGTTTTGTTTTGTTTGTTTAAAAAGGTGCAAGTCATTTTTTAAACACGTTTCAATTAGAAAACATAAATGATCTGGTTTTTTGCAAGCTTTGGTCAGTGGTGTGGTCAGTAGAGACCTCCTTGTCACATCAGTGACATGCTGATAACTTTGTACTTGGAGGAGAATGGAGTGGATAAACAGATAAACATTCAGTGAGTGTTCAATGGCTGTGTAGAGCCCAAAAACTGTCATAGAAACCTGCATAGTGACGCGTGAATTGCAGAAGCCTCAAACACAAATTTATGTGCGTTTACACAGTCTTTTCATTTGAAGCGGTCTCTTGAACTTGCATTTCCGAGCCCAGTGTGAACATAGCATTAGTCACGTATCCTCAACCTTCGTCCATATGTTTTGCTGTACCTGGTTGAGAAAATGTTGGTATTAGTGGCTGTTTTTACATCCAAACACTTGTTCTTTTGTTTATCTACAGAGATGCATACAACTGTACGAGCTGCAGTAGCATCTCTTCTCATATGCAGACACATGAGAATTGACTCACAGTTCACACCCTCCAACACTTTTCTGTGACACATATGCCTTCTCTCACACTGACTGGGTCTTATACAGTATGTGTACATATGAGGTTGTGCTCCATCTTCCTATTTCTTTGTCTGACAATGCAGCTCACAGAACAGGGTAGCAGAATGACAAAGACAGCCAGCAGATGGAAAAGGCAAAGAACCGCGACTCCTGCTGCTTCATCATCAAGACAGGGTTTATTAATTTATTTAAAACTTTAGACCCAGATATGAGCTGTATTGATAACTTTTTAGAAAATGGTGCTACTCTCAGGTGAATGTTTGTCTCATTTTAGTCTAGACTACAAAGTGGGACTGAAAACACAGCTGGAACTTTAAGTAAGAAACCTTTTTATTTTGGACAAGTGAAAACAAGAGTAGAATAACAAAATAAGAAAAAAACAAGACAAAAATTATATAAAACCAAGAAAAAATTATATAAAACACAACAAAATTATATAAACACAAGTCCAAAAGGGAGTGAGAAGAAGAAACATTTTATACTTAACTTTGATTCCAAGAGTGTGTTTGTTTATTTATTATTCATCCCAGAAATGGGGGTTACATTCGTCTTGTGTTTGATTAAATAAAAGCAACATTTGCTTTAAGTTGTCTGCCGTTTGTACGTATTGCTTTCCTAAAGTAGGATGGGGGGGAAAAAAAAAAAAAAAAAAAATCGGGAAAAAATCGGAAATCGAATTAAAAAAAATAAAATCGGAGATTTTATTTTTAGGCCATATCGCCCAGCCCTACCTGCTGTAAATTAAAGTATTTCTAATATCAGTGATGAAGGTTTTCGTTTAGGAATTTAAATTAAGTTTAAAGGGGCCAAATACAAACCATCTTTTGTACCCTGTTGATTATGTAAAAGTCTAAAATCAAAGTTCACAAGCACAACTTGACATGTTGCAACTGGGAGGCAAGAGTGATTATTTATTTAGAAAATACTTGTGTTTGGGAATAGCAGAGAAGCATCCACACTAAACAGAATTATGACTTTAATTAAAAGGAAGATGCCGTTTGATGTTTCTAGATGGTTCACAACCACTGTGTAGTATTTTATTAAGAATTCCAATCTTTGGTTCTATTTTGTTTTATGGAACTGTTCTTCGCCTGATTCTTCTACTATTCCCCCTTCATTTCAGGTGGCAAGAAGCCTGATGGCTCCACTGACATTGGACATTGCAGGGGACCCAGACAGTGAGCGGGCACTGGGAAAACAGCCCCTCAGTGTAGCCATTGGTGTCCTGGCAGGAGCTGCGGCAGTCATCCTGGTTATACTTCTTGTGGTCACCGCTAGACAATGTGGTGCTCAAGGCAAGAACGGCTATGAAGCTGGTAAGAAGGAACCCGAGGAAGATTTCTTCAGTCCTTCAGGGGCTCAGCCACAGGCTAGCAGAGGTGGAGGGTCAGATCGAGGACGTAAACCTCGGCGGGACAAGCGCAGTGGAGGTGGTGTTGCGGCTGGAGGAGGAACAAAGTCAGACAGATCGCATTATAGTGGTATCGTCACCGTCAATGGCCTCCGTCACCATGTCAATGACGATGACGAGGAGGATTTGAGCAGCGCAAGTGAGCGCCTGGCAGCCCGTTACTGCACCGTGGATGGTGACCCAGGCAGCCCACGCATGGGTGGAGGCAGGAGACACCAGTCTAGCCCAGATTTCGCCAGGCACTACAAATCCAGCTCACCTCTTCCAGCTGTGAATCTACAACCCCACTCACCCCCAGCGGAAGGAAAGAAGCACCAAGCAGTTCAGGAGCTGCCTCCGTCCAACACCTTTGTGGGCAGTGGTGGATGTGTGGGAAGCGCCGGCTCAAGCAGCAGCAGCAGTGGTGCTAGTGGCAATGCAGATGCCATGTCCCTGGGATCAGACCAGTGCTCTGAGTATGGGTGCCAGACTGGGAACAAGTACAGCAAGCAGGTAGGACCCCAGAGATGTAATGTAATGTTCTTTAGAATCAACTGTTCTTGAAAAAAGTTTTTTTTAAATATCTCTTTAGTCACTTCTTTATTCTTTAGGTCCACTTACACCACTTTTATTTGGTCTAGACCAAAAGACCAAATCCCTTGGACAACCCTGGTCTTGACCAAAGTTGTTTTTCAAGATACTACCCACTAGGTTGATTAAGACTAAAAGCATATATAACTCTAGTTAAAACCAAAAAAGTAAACAATAATAAATATGAAAGATAGGTAGTGGTTGGATTGTAAGGGAACCCTGCTGATCCATCTTAAAACCATAGATGGACTTTACAGCGAGTCAAACAGAGGAAATCATCAACACACTATGGTCACTATCAACTATGAATATAGCAGAAGACAACAAAAACTATGTTTACTAAAATCTTTCAATACAAGCTCACAAAAATCACATGGTAGCTGTAAGTATTTACCAAATCACATGATGCCTTTTATGCTTTAATCGAATGGAGCCCTTCACATTGTTAACCAATCAGATGCAGCCCTTTTATATTAAATGCTCGCCTCCCATGTGGACGTGGGTCATTTGGAGTTCGATATAAGTTATGTTGACCTTTATTTAAAGAAAACCGTTGCAGTTAAAGGGGAAATTATGTATTTGTTGTTTTTTTACTTTGCTTTTTGTTCATGTATCGCAAGTCATATCGTCATCAAAATATTGATCACCATTATTACACATCGTAGACCTAATGTAAGCACTGTACATTTCACAATAAAATGAAAGACCACTGCACAGACTTAAGAGAAAATGCAAGAAAAAGAATCAAAATCAGTTTTAATCCAGTTGATCTATACAAATATGTGACTAAATAAAAGAAAACAAGAAATTCTGGGCCAACAAGTAATGCATGAGTGAGAATTTGACAGTGAATAAATACAGTATAATAGCAAGCAAACCAACCAAGCTGTAAAAATCTTTGGTATTTCCTTTACCCATTAAACAGTCTTTACTGCTCAAAGGCCTTACAGCAGCATCATTCACTGTTATTCTACAAACGTATGTCCTTCACACCCAATTGGGCATGGAAACTAACAGGGTTTTTTTTCTTCATAAACGAGATGCAAGACTGTGACTGTACCATTCCGCCAGAATGTGTGTGTGCGCTAAAGAGCTGCGGGTCAAACATAAGCGCTGTGTGTAGTATGATCCACCGTCAGGCACATGAGTCAAGCCCATACTGTAACTGAACAATATGAGAGCGTGTGTTTGTGCATATGCGCATGATTGCCTGTGAGGGTGAGGCCATTTGAATGAACCCCTGAGGAGTTAAGTTAGCACAGACACAGAGGAAATAAACGGACAGTTTCTTCCAACAGAGTAATTGGTCATTTTGTGCTTTCGTTTTCCTTTTCAAGCTGTTTTTGTTTATTTGTTGTTGTTTTTTTTAACTTAGCAAATGTATATATTCGTGATATTACGATGCATGGTTTTGGTGTTTACTCGAGAACCTTCTTTTCAAAGCTGACAAATTCTGCACAGTCGGTCACTCACCCTCTCTGCCCACACACAATAATACAAAGACACAGGCACCATCTATCACACAGACACAGCAGGGTCTCCGTTGTCCATGGGGAGTCTTTCCATGAGTGATATTTGAGTGGCAGCTAACCCTATTTAAAGGGGCGGTGTCTCATTTCCTTGACAGACAGCTCTACATTTATCCAGCTTGTGAAGGAAAAAAATGCTGATGTGGTCATTAGAAAGGAAGGAGAGGAGCTTCTTAAGCTAATCAATTCATACATGGGCTCTCTGATCCTACTCAACGTACACACGCAGCACCATGCATGCATATGCATGCGCACACAAACTCCGGAGGTTAATCCATTATGGAGTCAATCCTCTTAATCTGCCATTGCCAGGGAAAGAAAGTGCTTACTGGGAGAGTTTGGCGTTCATGCTTACGCGCTCCTAAAACATGCCAGCACCAATACAGCGCCATGCAGACACACAAACTGACAGCGTAATGAATTATTGATTGTCCGTGGTAATTAACTCCCCTGGTAAAGAGGGGTGCACTCCCTCCTACAACCCCCCAAAAATATCCAACCGCCAGTGGTTTCACCCACTGCTGAGTGTGTGTATGTGTCAAAAACAGTGTGTTTGTGCTTCATTGCATTTGCGAACATGTCAGAATTAGTTAATTTGAACAGTTTGGCGACTCGTGCAGGTTGGTGGATTCCTGTCACTTCTCTGAGGGTACCGCTTATTCCATGAAGGCATACGAGCTTTCACAAGAGTGCAAGTGAGAGATAGACGCAGAGGGTATTAGGTGGCATGTATGTGCCAACTGTAGGAATTGTAATGCCAAAAAAATGTGGGATGACATTAGTTTAGGGGTGCAGGAATTATTTAGACTTTTGGGCGCAGGAGAGATTGAGCAAAGAGATGGAGAAAATGGAATTTTGGAGCCTCTCTGGTTGGTCAATGAAAAATATGAATAGAAACTTTCTTATGCAATCTGCCTTTGATCAATCAGAAATCTATTTTGTTACTTGACCAAAAAAAAAAAAAAAAAAAAATCAGCACTTCATCTGAAAAGCACCAGATTATGGCAATTTGCAAAAAAATAAAAAACATAATTGGAGGGGTGGGATTACATGTGTTTGCTTCCTCCTACTCCCTTTTAAGCAATGAATCACTTTAGTTAATAAATGACTTTAGTTATTATATTTAAAGAATCTAATGTGACCTAAGTGTTTATTTTATGCATTACTTGAAAAATCTCCATTTATGATTATGAGTAATTACACTTTTAAGAAGATGACAATCTTCTTACATTTTTATTCATTTTTCTTAATTAGTATAATTAATGTATTTCTTTATTTCTGAATTGATCTTGATAGATCTGTGTGATTTATTAGCGCTTTAAAATAATACTTTAAATCAATTAAATGAAACAATAAAAAAGAAACAAGATGTTTAAGATAAGATGAAAAAATTCTCATTACTTATGCAAAAGTGGTCAAAGTAACAGTATACCAGTCCAGAAATTAAATCTTATTCAGTCGTATTGCAGAATAGTTCTGGAAAGTGTAAATACATTTAAAAACTGAAAAAAGTGTTGCTTTTATTCCAAACCATTTTTCATTGTTAATAAAAAAAATAGCATTAATTAAGAGTATGTTATTATGTTTATCTATTTGAATATTCCAAAATAAATTAAATTATCTTCTTACATTTTAGAGGGAAACAACAAAAATATGAAAGAAAGAAATACAAATGTGTATTTTCTGAGTTACAAAGATATTACAATAAAAAAAAAACATCCTTGAAATAATCCAATCTGACTAGAGCATTCAGCATCACAGCTAAGATGTATTGATTTGTGAGATTCAACTTTGACAAAAAAAAAAAAAAAAAAAAAAACAAAGTTTGGAAGAGTTTTCTTCAATCAAGAAGCATTCTGCAGATCCTGCCCCAGACACATTCTTCATCAATATCAGATTTGTCTAGATGGTGGGTACATGTCTAGCTCTAATGAAGACAGTGAGAGGAAGAAGGTTAGACAACAGGCATCCAAGCAGGGAGGGGCAGTAAAACTGCAGAGGTCTGCTTTGGGTGGCAGCCAAAAGTGAGAGTGGACTGCTGAGATGTGGGTCATTAGGATACCCGCTGGCATCAGGACACATTAATGATTACAGCAGTCACATGGCACTGCGGTCAATACGGGAAAAGTGGCCTACTCCTCTTAATACTATGGCACACATGGTAAAAGCACACAAAAATACGGTTTAATCTGTTGTCTTTCAGCAGATCTTACCACATCCCTTTCATCAGTTTCTTTTCCTTTTAGCATTCATCCTTTGTTCCTTTTTCTTAGTCTCTTGCTCTCCTTGCCATATGGTGGGTACAGATCTGAACACCCCACCGCCGTTCCGTTTTTGCGTCTTCAATGTGCCACACTGACCTCTGAGAATGGACAAGCTCAGCATTTTCACTAGTGCAACTTCTTCCATTGTAGTGTGCACTTTCTCGCTCTGGACCCAGTGGGTGTGTGGAGGCGGGTAGGAGCGCGGTGCCACAGAGGCTGAATCGAACCAGACATGCAGCCATTGACGCGCGCACACACACACACACACACAAGGATTGAGTCCAATTGCAATCAATGCCCTGTTAACAAGGCCAAGACTGCAGAGGAAACAGGTGGGTTGATGGAGCAGCTTTTTTTGCGCAGTGTGGCCTTTTTTGCAACACTTAGTGAAGGTCAGTGCTGGGCTCTAATGACACAGAGAACCAGGCTTTGGGGATGAATTTGTGGTGAATAGGACTCATCCGGCCAGTCTTGTTCATCTAATTGGACTGTATGGACGAGTGGGGGTGGAGAGATTAGGTCTAGTGGATTATAAAATTGAAAAGCAGCTTTTCATTTCCACAAAATCCCTTCAGGATTAAATATGATGAGCGTCTGTCACAGACTCACCCCCCCTTCACCCGACAAAACACACACACAAACACACACTTCCTCCGCTACCTCTTTACACACAAGCAATACTCCATGCATCTGCACACACGTGCCCCGCGATAGCACTTGGTTCATAGAGTAGAAGGCACTGTTAACCAGAAACAAGCACACCATGTCTTTTTTACTGCATACACCCATTTAACCGGCCCGTAACCCCTGTCATGATGATACCAGCTCAATGATGCATTCATTAAAGCGGCAGAGTTCAGGCCATGCAGCCGGGCCATATGCTCAACGGGCCAGTAGGTGGGGAGGTGAGGAGGTGGGGGTAAGTGTGAGTTGAGAAGGGCAAAGTAACCAAAGTGGGGATCACCCATTGCACCAGACTGAAAACTGATCTGCTGACCCTGAGTGTGTGTGGGGGGGATGGGGGGGTGAGTCAGTGGACATCAGAGAGGGGAACATGAGCCAAAGAGAATGAGACAGAGAGGTACAAAAAGGATGAGAGGGGGGGAGAAAGGCCCAAACACTGCAGATGTGTGTTTTTTGTGAGACACTGCGGTGGAGGTGGAACACATGCTTACCCTGTAAACATTGATTTTCCACTCGACCAGGATCACATGGATACAAATGTGCAAAGTAGACCGGCACTTTTCACCTCTGCAGCTCAGCACCAATAGTTCAGGGTAACAGGACCTAACATTTACATCTAATCACAACGAAACTGCATGAAAACACAAGCTAATATGAAATGACTCCCCATGGTCAGTGTTGTGTTCCCTTCTTTCAGTAACCATCTGGATTTCAGACAAAAACATTAAACATTTATACTTGTGGCTAGCCATAAGTCTTGTTATACTTTGGAGGCTTCTCTTGATTGCATATAGAGTTTGCTCTATTTGCATCAATGTTCAGGCAGGTTCCTCAAATAAAAATACCTCTCAAGGTTTCCAAGTAAAGCTCAGCAACACAAACATAAAAACTGTAATTTAGCCTTTTTGTGGTTTTAATATTTCAAATTTAATATTGACTATGCTCACTTACTTTGAATTTAAATGATTTAATTTCTCTCTGAACTTTTGGTAGAGTTACCTTTCTTTTCATGTTTCCATTGTGTCAGGCTGGTTGGTGTTGTTTGAGACTGAATGAGTGAACTTTTAAAGTCCCACTTAAATCATCTTTTGATCTATTTTCAAAGTGTTCCCAGTGGTCTTTTAATTATGATTATGCCATCTTTCGGCAAATTTGTCTGAGTTGTTGGCGGGTCCGTTGGCACGGAGTAAGCCTGGCCACACTTCCCATCACCCCTTTGTTTACACTCTCCTGCAAGCTCACAACCACAACCTAATATTACTGGAATGGCGAGCATTACCTCTACAGTTTGGAGCCAGCTGTGGCCGATCGATTGGACCTACGTCACAGCCACAAGGCTTTTCCAGCTGTCATTTTATGTCTGCTCCTGATACACAATCATTTGAAGAAAAAATACTCACAAATACAATTTTAAGCCTAATTATCTTTATATATGTGAAAGATGCCACAAGAACATATTAAAAACACCAAAAACACAGTTTTCATTGGAGTATGTCTTTAAAAGTCAAATGTCAGTTTGGGATATGTATTGTTAGGAAAATTTGTTATCTTATTCTGGGGTGTTGAAATTCATCAAAACAAATTAAACTTTTTTTATAATGCACTTTTCATACTTGAGCAACACAAAGTAGAAAATAAAAACACATTTTGAACCTAAGAAACCAAAAACAAATCACAGACTTTTACATTTAAAATAAGAAAAAATATTGAAAACACACACGATGTGAAGTGTTCTCATCAAAAGATGCCAGCATTTAAAAGTAAGTAGGGTTCAAAGAGCTTAAAATGTTGTGTGGCTGAAATAAAGGAAAGACAGTAATTTAGATTAAGTTCAGCAGACAGCCTCATATACTTAAATAGATTAGCTGTGTAAAGGTATGAAGGTATTCATCCCCCGTGGTAGTGTTTGTGCTTATACAGCAGTTCTTGAGCTGAGCACGATGGAGGACTGCAATTATTGCTGCTGAGCCAAAAAGCTGCTTTCTCAAACTTTCTGAAGATGTGTGTTCTCATGCAACGGCGTGTAATCTCAGGGAAAAAAGGCTGTCTTTTTTTCTTTTCTTTTTTGACACCACTGCTGCTCACATGGCTTCAAGTGCAGAACCAGAAACGTGTCCAGGTGAAGATGTGAAGGTGACATTTGGGTCAATGTCTCTTCAGAAGTGTCTTAAATCATAGGTGCATGTGTGTTTCCACATGTGGAAGCCAAGTACAGTGAGGCAAAGACGGTGAGAGGAAAATGTGTTGGAGGGAAATAGCTAATGACAAAAGGAGAGAAATTGTCAGTTTCCTTTCACGTCAAGATCTCTGGTGCTGGAATGAGATCGGAGCTTCCCTGTCTGGCTTGGCTGTTTACTTACGTGACTTAATGCAGAAAGACTGCTGAGCTGATAATGTTACCATGTTAACAAGTCTTCCTTTCAGCTTTTGTTTCAACTTCTCCCTGAAACGGCAGGAATGTGGGAAAGTTATTGCCTCACATAGCACACACTCAGGCAAGCCGAGGCAGAGACGAATGCCGCAGACAGACTTGCAATTTCAACACACCAAGACTGAGATGTTCTCATCTGCACATAAAAGCACATAATTGTAATTACACACCCTCCCAGATCTTTATGCATATCTGCTTTTCACGCACATCAAGTCTGATACGAATACAATGATACAAAACCAGATAGAAAAGTTTTCCGTCTCTTACATCACATTCGTTTTTTCCCTATGGATCATATGCACAAGCTCTGGCGCACTCCGTCACCAACAATCACACAAATGCGTAGAGGCTTACAAGCACAATCTCCTACCTCTGACACAGACGCACTCTTGAGCACGCACAAAGACCTACATAACAAACCCCTCACTGAGATGCCTCCTATTATTCGCTTCTTGAAGACTCTGCTTTATATTGTATTGCTCCGCATTCAGCTCATCTGCCTTCCAGTATTACCTTAATGGCTGTTTGAGTGTTTAGCAATTTTATCCAATATTGCTAAACAAAGGCGCTCCTTTTCACACAGGCAGGGATTTTAGACAGCTTAGTAGCCCTGTGACTGGTTTTATCCACCTACACAAAAGAATCTCCAGTGCATAAAGTGGTTTCGAGTTGGGCTCAATTAAACTGACTTGAAAGGAGTTTGAATTGAGCTGAATTGGACTGGGCCCAACTCAGCTAAATTAAATCATTCGGATTGGATGGAGTCAAGTTGCATCAACTCAAACTGAATCAAACAAAAGCAAAGTGATGTGATTACGTTTTTTTTTGTGTGTGCATAAATCTGGCACGTCACAGGTCAGCGGGCTGCATTTGAGTCAGTGATTTGATTATAGACAGAGTAAACCTGCATAACATTTGCATTATTTTGTTGAATATGTCAGTACCTGTTTTTGAAAATTGTCAAAGTTTCAAGGGCAGAGCTGACGGGTGCTAGCCAAAGTTTAAAAACATGTATTATGCAAATTCACGGATAAAAATACTTTTCTTAGTCTAGTTCTTTACAAGCTTGCAGTGTTTACCACTATTTATTGAAGAAGAAAAAAATCACGTTTTTTAACATTTGTCGAGGACTACATACTGATTGAGGAAAACGAATCCAGATTTTCCTTTTAAGTTAAGATGTACCACCTTCTAATAACCTTGTAGCTTAGCACAAGTTAACAGTCTTTCAAAGCAAAGGTTAAAAGGAGCTTTTTAGTTGAAAAAAAATCATTTAGCCATTATTATATTTGTAGTATTCAACTCTGAAGTCAACCATTCATATTTCCATCCTTTTCTATCCAAAGGTGCCCCCACTATGGGGGTTCTGAAGTGCAAAACACGAAAAATCACTCAACAAAAAACGTAATACAGACCACAACGACAAATAAAAATCAAAGCAAAGTAAAAAACAACATTGCATTTTGGAAATCAAAACAAAATTCCAGAAACCAAAACCCTTCCAAAAAAATGAAAGGTTTTGGAAAGCAAAAGTATTTCCAGAAATCCAAATGAAATGTTAAAATACAAAGCAACAAAAGATCGAAAAAAGGTAGATACTATGGGACATCACTCATTGGATGATGACATTTGAGTTTTTTCAAATCCGTTTTCAGTGTTGGCATACTAATAAAGGTTTTATGATTAGTAAGAAGCATGACCAGTATCGCTTAATGCCAAGTAATTTTCAGTTAAAATGATGGACTAAAGTCATCATCCAATCGGCGATGTTCCATAGTACCTACCTACCTTTTCTAATTTCCATACAAAAGAAAAATAAAAAAACATTTGGGAAAAACAAAAGTAATTTCCAGGAATCGAAACAGAATGTTAAAAATGAAACAAGAGAAGAAACCAGGAGCGGTAGGTACTATGGGACATTGCTGATTGGATGATGACGTTAGTCCATCATTTTTAACCAAATGTTAATTGGCATAAAGCGATATTGGATGTCATCATCCATACAGCGATGTCCCATTGTACCTACCTTTTCTTATTGTGTTTTATTTATTAACATTTCCTTTTGTTTTCTAAAAAAAAACATTTTTATTTAACTTACATTTTTTTTAACTGTGTTTTCGATTGGTAAAATGTAATGTCTTTTTTTCATTATTAACTGTTTTGCTTTTTTAATCCTCGTTGTGATGTGTAATATGTTTTTACATTGAGTAATTTGTTGATGTGATTTGCACTTCAGGGCCACCGTACCCCTCACACACACACACACACACACACACACACTCAAGCAGGGGCATCTCCTTTAGTCTGTCTTCTTTCAGATTGATGCCTCTGTTCTCGCTAAGTGGTTTCATCTCCTTTCATCACTCCCCATCTAAATCCATCTTTTCTAAACTTTTTCTTTTCATCTCACTTATGTCTTTAAATGTTACAAATGGCTTTTAAAACCCACTTTTTTTTTCCATCTTCTATTTTTCAACCGCTGGACTCAGATTCAACCCCCTTTTCTTTAACCAATCGGATGTAATTAAGTATGATACTAAGGAACAACCTTAAAATGTAAATATATGCACTGTGCAGCATGCTTTATGCATTTTTGCTACTGGCAAATCGGAGAGTATATCTTGCCGAGTATCAACTCATTATATCTTGCATGAGTGAAAAAAACTGGCCCTGGTAGCGCTGCAGTCCAAAGCCAATGTTTTTGCTCCAGGCTAAATGTAGCCATCTGTTTTGGAAATGCTGTTAGAAGACAGATAAATAAGAAGATCAAGATTAAGATAAAAGAAAGAAAGAAAAGCAGTAAAGGAAACGATAAACAAAGAGTTGAGGGACAAGAAAGGATATGTCTAGTCAGTGCCCGTATATAGAGGCGGATGTTGGCAGCAGGATGGGGGTCGCTTCTGGATTTGGTTAGGCAGATGAAGGGAGGTAAGGCGACTGGGATAACAGGCAATGCTTCAGTGAGTGGTGAGGAAGGATGTAAGGCTACAAAATGGGAATGCATTTTTAGGTATTGCCTTAGGGTAGAAAGCTGGTGGGGGGAAGGATGAGATGGAATGAGAAAGACAGAAGTGAGGTATGTGGGTCTAGGGTTAGGAGAAGACAGGACAGGAGGGGAAAGGAAGGAGCTCCACTCAGAGTAAAGCCTGCTCACACTCTTTAGGCTATTTTGGTGTGAGTGCATGTGCAAGTGTCTGTGTGAGTGTGTAAGAGATGAGAGCTTTATACCTGCCTTAGTGAAATAGTTGCATAAATCTGAGTGGGCAGGTCTCCGCCTGTAGCGATGCTCCAGTTTACACCACTGACCTAAGCCTCTCCCCGTGTATGTGTGTGATGTGTGTGTGTGTATATATGTACAAATGTGCAGATTTGGACGTTTGTTCAACCTTTTTCCAGTCCCACTTGCCTGTTAATGTCAGAAATAGACAAGATCAGAAACACCCACATTAATCTGCAGACAAACTGGAATACACAAGAAGTACACTAAAGCCCAGAACTCAGCCACTAGCTTCAACTAAAAAAAACCTACAGTGATTTATATATGTGAACTACACATGTACTAGTTTATCACTTCAATATACAACTATCCAATTCTACTGTAGAAATAAACCTTTTTATTCCAAAGGCCTTTATTTAGAACTGAGGTTCGACTTAACATGTAAGAAAATTCTACTGGTGAACCTCATCTTTTTTTTTTTAAATAATCAACAATTAATTATTTTTTATTTTTGACAAATATGTGGGTATCCACTTCTTCTAACTGATCATGTTCTGACAACTTTAACCCTTGTGCCATCTTAGATGACCCCACCTTTGCACCCTTTGTCTCCCTACCATGACAAAGGTGGATAAAGGTGGAAAGATTTCATGTAATCCATGGACACCAGCGAAGATCACAAATCATTGAAAAAAAAAGGTTCAGTGCACTGTCTTATGGGGTCTAGATGACCCAACTCCCAATATTAAAGTGCCTAGGATAGCACAAGGGTTAAGGGAAAAATTGCACACCACTCATTCTTTGCAAGAACCCAGCTGACCCACAAGTTTGGATTATTTAGACCTGTTGGCTTCTCTGGTGCTGTTCAGATTGACTGGTTAACCTGTTAAAAAACATGGTTTTTCTGTGAGCACAAAACATGATGGTGAACACATCATGATGTCACTTGCTGTTTTACAGAAGAAGGGTGGTCAACCTCTGATCTGACGATCATAGGTTCGGTTCCCACCTTGCCTACCCATGTGTCGAAGTGTTGCTCCAATGTTGCTCCACATTGCTCCTGGTGGATATAGGTTTATCAGTGTGTGAATGCTTGTATGTATGGGTGAATCGGACTGTGACTGTAAAGTGCTTTGGGCCTTCTGAGAAGGTAGTAAAGCACTATACGAGTATATGCCATTTACCATTTTACCATTTCTTTGGGTCCTATAAAACAGAGTTCATGAAACCATTTGGATTGAGACCAGCTGCTTTTTTTTTTACTTGTCCTGTCCAGCAGTTGAGCAAACAGATGAGAGCTGAAGGCTTCTTGTGATGGAAAGATTTTACTGTAACAATAGGGGGTTATGAGTCTTCGGACACAGGAGGTGTTAATTTGTGTAAACCTCTTTTGTATCAGAGGCTACATTTTATTTCTATTTATTACATTTGTGTACATTTCTTGACCAGCTACTTTTAAAAATCATGACAAAGTGGTTCATCTGTTCTGAAGGTGAGGTTGAGTGTCTGCTAAACATTTAAACTGTTCGACAAAACTCACAAAAATTTGCAAATATACTCCAACATTTGCAGCGTTGTGAACTGTGTTAGCCGTGTGCAGGCACAAACAGTAGGAGTTTTGAGCGGTCTGGAATCAACCAACCATTCTTTCTATCACATTATCGACACAGCACAGAACAAATGGTGTAATGTTGTCCATCAATATATCATGGTTCACTTTTCATGGTCTCGCTGATTTTGTTTTTTTTTTACAGTTCAGTTTTGCCAAATCTAGATAAATCTTTGATAATCTTTAGTTTCATTCTGTAATATCGGACTAGTTTTTCTCTGAAAGTTTGGGCTTTGAGACTTTGACAACGAGAGAAAAGTGTGAAAATGTTTATATCCGTCTTAGAAAACGGTATAAAGTGTGTAGTGATTAGTTTTACAGCCTAATGCATAATGCTAGGTTCTCCTCTCTTCCCATTTTGGAAAGTTTTAACATCATAAACATCATATCTGGCCAAAATATTTATGGTCACAAAGGTTAAAAGACTGACATCAAATCCGCTTGATATAGAATAATGGACTGTCCATACTGTGTCCTTATCACGATGCACACGCAACCTGTTTTTGTGTTTTTATTCGCTCTTAACGTTTTCCACCTGCTGCCACAGAAATGTCAATATATTCATATAAAGATGTTGCAAGTTAAGAGTTGCCTATCCTCATTCAGGCACTCCAAAGCCAAAACAAATGGAACTTTGATGATTCCAGCTGCACTTTAAATCAATGACTTGTTCCTAACACATCACAGTAATAGCACAGTATTACCATAAAGCCAGTTCTTAATGGGCCAACACTGCACAGGCATACATTATTGAAGAGGCTCTCTTCTCTTTTGCAACAATACAGTAATAATATGAGGACGGTAACAGAGCACTCGAGGAAAAAGGGGAACCAAAACTCACTTTCATTAGATTCCCACTTAAAAACTTTAAAATATGCACACATAAATATACAAAACTTGCAATCAAAGTCATGCAAATCCACCTGCCAATTAGAGCTACAAACCAGGTTTCCATGGGGATGAAATGACTACATTTAATTGGCTACATAAGTGAATTCTCACATCTGAGCCGACAACTTGAAATGGCTTGAAAAACATAAACATCTCATAAGCACAGGTGTTCACAATGTAAGAGGGGGATCACAGGCAATTTATTCAGGGTTACGGGTCTGACACAAAGTGTCACCGGTAAGATGAGAAGCAAGGATAGTGTGTTGACACAGACGTTCAGTATTGTCACGCGCAGGAACACACACGCATCTTCAATGACCGATCGGTCTTTTTAAACACGTGAATGGAGCTTTGGTGGCGGTGTCGTGTTAACATGAAAGCTTTCATGGCTTTTAAAAAGGAGCAAGCTTTGATTAGAAATGGATGTGTGAAAGTGTTCTTAATGCCAGCCTTTGCTGACGGCAGCCCCTTTTTCTAAATCCAGCCCGAGCCGTTGCAGGGAGCCCTCCGTCAGAAATGTGTTGAATCAACGGTTTCACCTCAATGTGCTCTTGCTGTTTTATTTATTTATCTATTCATGTATTTTATCCTAAATCCTCAGAAAAAGACAGGAGTTAGGGCTGATATACATGCACAGCAACATATTAGTTCATGCATGTTAAAAGTCAGCCACAAATGTTTTTAAATATTAAAGGCAGTAATTAAAATGGAAAAGTCTATATTTTCAACACATTTTTGAGTTTATGAAAAAAAAAAAAAAACTTAGAATTACATTACTGTCAGACTGTGAGAGAAAAAAAACGATTAATTTCCTACTCCCCATAAGGGAATTCATGTAGGAATCAAAACTGATTTAAACACATGAAAGCTTTAATTTTGCAGACATTATTAAACATTTTAGCATGTAAAAATTGTCCAGCTTTGCATCTCTGTTAGTGAGCATATGTTAAGTTGTGCAAAAATGTAAAGCATCAGAAGATGTGTTGCAATTATAATTATATAGGGAGATATTTTTTGTCAGAGATTACATTAATTATTTTTGTTGAATTGGGGCAAAAATGGAAAAAAGAGCTTTAAAAAGTAAGTAGACTTCTTCACATTGTATAAAAAAAAGTTTTTCCACTTGATGAAAAATTTGCTTTGGAGATGTGTATCTTTTGCAGGATTGCCTGAGTTTGCAGGAAGAGTCAAAAAAATGTTCTTGGTTGACTTTGGAATTATACCATATAAATATATATATTTTAAATGTATTTTCTTTAAAACTGCAATTTTTTAACTGTTGAAAAAAAAAAAAAAGGTTGGTGATTTTACAAATAAACAAACTTTCATTATGTTTTAGCTCCACAGTTATAGAATTTATCTTTAAGTAATTTTGTACAAGAGCTAACACCAATACCTCAGATTACCTTTCAGTACATCCAATATTAAAGCTTTCTAATATACAACAGTTCTCAGAAAGTCAGGATAACTCCATAGAAGATGTCTGATATTTAGTTAGTCAAGTCTAGTTATTTCAAGCATATTATAAAAACGACTCATGGTGGCCTGGCCCATGTCAACAGCAATGGTCAAGTGTCAGCGCTGCTACCGAACGATTTCTAACAATTGGACGGGACAGCAGCACGGGGCAGGTTGGCGGCTGGATGGTGGCAGTCTGAAATCGACTGAACATCAGATGGTTTTGGGGACCATTGAGACCCTACTATCAGTCAATTATTGCGCTGCTGTCTTCCCGCCACCCGCCTGTCACTTCACTGCCACCGTGTGTCCTTCAAATGTGCCCAAGCAACCACTGACCAATGCCAAACAAATAGTCTGGTCACTGTAAAATTCCTACCTTTTCTTAAAACTGCGTGGTTATCATGGAGCATTGTAAAAATCTGACTGCCGCCTCCCTATAACAAATGCTGCAGCATGGCTACCTGCCAAATTTCTTGAAAAAGTGCATTTATGTCTCCACACTGTGACGTTTTTGGATTTGTGAACGTAGTTTAATTCCTTGAAACCTTCAGGACATTTCAAATAGTGTTTTACCATCTACAAAGAGGAAGTGCACAGGACTTCAAGTTTTTGGCAAAATGCAGTGACACGTTTACTGTTTACATACTTTAGTTTTTGCCTTTTTTCTTTTCTATTACAAAGAGTTTATTAATATTGAGTCAGACTAAAGAGCCAAGGCTAAGCTCTATAAAACTACTAAAAGTGAATTCTATGAAGTCATATGTTGAACCCTGATGTTGAACTGGGATTTCCAAAGGAATATAAAAAATAAATAAATAAATAAAAAGTATTTCAAGTACTAATAGAGCCTTGAAGTTTTGTTTAAGGTTATCGATAGAAAAGCTTGAAATTTCCCTGGCTTTCTCATTAACTCTTCCCCCATCCGCTCAATGGCCCGGCTTTGCACTCCATCTCTGGTGTATCGAACACATACACACACTCACAAGCAAGAAGTCTGTTTGCATACCAAAAGCGTACTTGATAACTCAAAGAACTGAAAGCCGCATTAATTATACAGTCCACATTTGCACGCACACATACACGAGCAGAATTAGAGGAAAAGACAGAGAGTGAGGAAGCTGTTACTTTTCGTCTTTCCTCTGCGTCAAACAAGACTGAGCGTGTGAATGATTGAGTCTCTCTGCGTCAGGGAAAGAAGGAATGAGAAATAGCACATAGGGAAAGAAAGAGTGCAGTGTCTTCTTGCTTTAATGTGAGCGTGCGTGTCCCTAAATTTGTGTGCATGCGTGTCTGCGTGCGTGTCGTCTACCCAATATAACGCCCCCTCTGTGTCCCCGAGCCACTCTCTGTCACTCACACACACTGAGACTATTGTCAAGACATTGGGCGAGGCGCCCCCAAGACATTTCTGTGGCAGTGTGTCTGTCACAGGGGTGATAAGGCTGAGATGGGTTCACACAAACGCACACATCCTCTTGCAGTCATGTTTCCTTCAATTAAGGGGATGTAACATTGACTTACAGTCTTGTTCTGTAGGGGTGTGCACAATCAGCCATCCAGTCACTTAAATGCTGACCCCACTGCCAGAGGGTACATGAAATACCCACCTATTACCCTAATCGTTTTTGTTTTACAATAAAGACAAAAGTTCAAATGAGAATTCACACATTTTAATGCAGTAGTATTAATAAATTGATGCCATAACGTCATTGTTTTACAAGCCGCCACCTTTTGTTTTAGATTTGAGACAAACTGTAACTATTAAGCACTGCATTTCCTCAAATAACCATTAAAAGCTGGTTTCAAATAGTTTCCATTTGACCATCTTGTTTAAAAACAATTTTACACCAAACTTAAAGTATGGTTTCACTAACTTTCAACTCATTGATTTATTTCTCATTAGTTTTACTTAAAATTTATTAGAATTGTTTTTAATTGGTAGGCGGGTGGGCCTTTGAGTGCAGCAAACACACTTTTCTTCGCCTCCCAAATCATCCATTTTGGGATCATTGGGTGGAGTAAAATCTGAGCTTTTATGACTGATCTCTGACCGACCAGTCATCAGAGATTCAGTATCTTTGTCTATGATGTGCAACTGTTATGTTTAGGATCCTCTCACCATTTCCCCTCAGATCTGTTTTACATTTTGTTTAGTTTTTGTACAAATCAGGTTTTCTCAAATCTGAAATGCACAGAGATGGCTATTTCAAAGTGATCAAATCAAATTTTTATATCTGAAAACTGTCAAATACATTTAGATAAAACTGGGAAACAGAATTGTTATTTTGAGAACTCCAGATCAGTGAAAACACCCACCAATGCAAGTGAAAATTCAAACCTGGAATTAAAATGAACTGGCAAAAACTTGGTAAAAGTTAATGAAGTTGAGGAATGGATTAACAACAATACATGTTTGGTAACCAAAGTGACCAAAGATAGGAAGAAAGAACGAAAAAAAAACATAACCGACCTTTTCAAAATATGACAGGAAGTCAAAACTAAGTAAAACTAAGGTATCCATGCAAAAAGTGAAAGCAATCCTCAGAACCCGGCCACCCCTAAAGCCTGTCAGATCCAGGCTGCTCCTGCTTAATGCAACTGGATACGGATCTGTCACCACTTCCATCTCAAAAACAGATCAACGTGGAAGACAGGCCCAAAAGGCTACTTGTTGTGAGTCCACAGTGTGCTGTCTCTTCTGGTCTTAAAAACAGAAATTCAGCCATTTAAACCTGACAATAATGAACTGATAACTGTAGAAACCATTAAGTTTGAATATGTTAAATCCATTCATTCATACAGCCAACCCATCCAATCATAATCAGTACCTACCTTGTCCTGTCCGGTCATATGAGCTGTCGGAGCCTGTTCCACTTATCACTGATTGAAGCATGTGTTACACCAGAGCTGTCCAATCCTGGTCCTCAAGATCTACCACCCTGCTTGTCTTCTGGCTATCCCTGCACTTACCTGGATCAGTTGTGTTCCATCAACCAGTATGAAGAGACATCTGAGTCAGCTAATTAGCAGGAAGCAGTGCAGAGAGAACTGAAAGACAGGTAAGGTGGTAGATCTCGAGGAGCACGATTTAGCAGCCCCAGTTTACACAATAGACTAATATCGATCCCACCCTAGTTTACATTTGTTTCATTAGTTATCTAAGAATATCCAAAGATATACGTGTAGATTTAACTGCAAAGAACCAAAATTACTACCTCCTATCCACCTTATATAAACCCAAAACATTAGAGAAAGGAAGATAGGGTATTTTGTCCCCAAAAAGTAGTTGGTGGTTTATGTCTTGTAGAAATCACAAACACAAATGCCCTAATTCTGCAATATTTCAGGTGATGTGCAAACACAGATACGAGACAAAAAGTGACAAATTCCCTGTATTTATGCGCCAGGGTTTTGGTGTGCTTGCACTACGCAACACTTTAGGATTGTTCAAGTGTTTGTGTGCCAACGCTTATGTGTAGTTGGCTTGTATATGACAGCACATTAGGAAAAGCTATCTTTAACCTTGTGAAATGAGTGACGGGGCTTCTAAACTGACAGGATAGATTTCATTTTGCCACGGCGCTTCGTCGTGTCAGCCTGTCTTAGCTTAGCCTGTGTGACCGTTGTACAAAAAGACAGGAGCCTCACAGAGTGAGTATCTGTGTGAGACAGAAAAAAAAAACATATCAGAGGCTTAAAAATTTCTAAGTTTAGTTGGATAAAAAATATAAAAATGTGAAAGGGATGGGATGTGCAAAGAAGACCAAAAAAGTCCATAAAAAGAATAAAATGATAAAGACCCCTCTACGCATTGGGAGGAGTGAGTACAAAGGTGGTGCAGAGACCTTGCTCTTGTATCTGGATGTCTCTGTGGTCATTTATTGACTGTCTATTGTTAACAGTACCAATCCTAATCACTCAACTGGGATCTTCTTTTGTACAATATCTGTGGATGGCTGTGTGTGTGTTTCCTAGGGTTGTGGGTAACAGCACGTATCTTTAGCCACATTCCCACTTTTGCCTTTTCATACTCTAAGCCCCCTGAACAGAATTCATTGTCTACCCCTCATCTGGTCAACCTTAATGGACAATGGAAGTGGGTGTTTGTAACACACATCTGTCTAATGATTCACACATGCACACACATGCACACATAAATAGCAGGCATGCATATGTATGGTTCGTCTTACTCATGCACTCAGACAGAAGGCCAGTTGTATGCTACCATCCCGCTTGCATCTTTCTCAACAATGACTAGTGTTAGTGATATTAAAAGAGTTGACTGCTTTCAGGACAAGCAGTGGAAAGTGATGAACATCCCCAGCACATACACGCACACAAACATGCCAACAAAGGAGCTAATCTGAATCATGGGGCATTTGTCTGGAAAGCCTCTTTTTGTCGCACTCTATAAGCTTTTGTCTCGGTTTTGTTTTTTGCCCCTGAACAGCCACAGTCGCACAAAAGGATAAACATTTCAAAGGCCTGATACTGTGAATGGAGTCAATGATTTTCCAATGTGTATCTGGAGAGTGAGGAGCCCAGATGGAGACAAGGAGAAGGGAGGGAGCAAAATGCCAGAGTGGACAGCTTGGTGGTAACAAAGCCATGGTGGATACAGGAGATCCGAATACAAGAAACGAGTCGCAAAAATAGGAAAAAATTGACACAAAAGAGACATTTAAAGCGAAAAGCAATCTTACCACACTGCAAAAAGAGGTAGCCTAAAAGTAGAAAAAGAACAAGGAGCATCACTAAAAAAATAGTAAAATTATTTTAAAATAATTTTTACTTGACAGGAAATCTTATAATATAATATGAAAATCTAGAAACAAGATGTTCCACTAAAGCATTCAAATTGAGAAAAATAAGCTTAAAAAAAAGCAAACTGTTTGATGCAATTACTAGTATTTGAAATAGAAGTGTACAGCCAAATAATAAATATTAGTACAAACTACTTCTGTAATTTTTCTGTACCTACTTGTAATTCATTTAGATTAAAGTGTCAAAAAATGAGTGTAATAAGTGGAAATGACTTTTGATGAGACAAAATTCCCGACTGTGCTGATTTTAAGAAAATATCGGAAAGGTGTGGAGCTACAATAGGTTTAAACAACTTCAAACCTGATAAAATATCTTGGATGTTTAAAAACAAGGTTTTTGGATCAAATCATTTCCTGTTCTTGGAGGAAAACTGTAAAAAAGCAATAATCATTACACTGGGCAGGTGTAAAGGGCGACAGAACAAACTTGTAGTTCCAGAGCTGGCCACCCGCTCGCAGCAGACTGCAGCAGTCTGAAGAGGAGTATAGAGAGAAAGAGAGGGTCCGCATAGAGCCGATCAGATGACCTCGCTGCTGCAGTTAATGTTCTCTGGCGTTCAGACACAAGGCTAAGCTTTACACTGCAGAGCTGCTGCTCTACAAGCCATTGTGATGAAAGGGGTGGTGTCATTAGACACGCCTGTGTGTGTGTGTGTGATTGTAAAAAAACACAAGTTCAGAGAAAAAGTAGAAAAAGGAGGCAACGTGATGCCAGGAAGGTATATGTCACTGAAGCAGCACTCAGTTTCCATCGTCCCTTCATCCTATCGGTCTAACTCTTCTTTTTGGTCTCCTCTTTGTCTCCCTCTTTTCTCTCGACCCATCAGCCGCCCCATTTCCCCCTCATTCCTACTGCCGCAATTGCCCCCCTTCATCCCTACCTCAGTGCCCCGTTCCCACCCTTCTTTTCTCTCCCCGTCTCTCCCTCTCTTCTTTCTCTCTGCAGTGCAGCACTGTGATTATCATTCCTCTCACAGAGTCAGGCCTGATAGTCAGATACTGCTGAGCACCCTTCTACATCACCTGCTTCTAGAGGGAGTAATGGAGAGGCAGACTGAGACAGAAGGCGGGTAGAATGGAGGGGGAGGAAGAGGAGAGGAAGGTGGTTGAGAAGCTGGAGAGGAAAACAAAGAAAAAAAAACAATGAACAAAGTGGGAGATGAGAAATGTTGCAGAAGGATAAAAAAGGGGGGAGAGCAGAAGTGTGCAGAGGGGAGAATGGCTCCTGCTGCAGAGGTGGTCCCACTGCAACACGCTGCTGCATAGTTAGAAATGTGTCGATGTGTGTGAACGTACGCACCTGCGAGTGCGTTTGGGAGCCAGCAGGTGTGCCTAATGCGTGCATTTATGGTATCTGCATGGAGAACGTGCGCACGAGTGTTGCAGTAATAAGACTCTTTCAACAGCTGTGAGTCAGACAAACGAGTGGAGCGCTGCTCAAATGCTTTCATCCCTCCACGAGCTGAGTTTCAACTCAGCTTCAAGATCCTTTTTTTTTTTTCCTTTTACTTGGCAAATACCACAACACTTCCACTATAGCATTTCCTGTCTCTCACTTTCAACTGACTGGCTGAGCCCACAAACTCTGGCTGTTCCCATTAGTCTGTTGGAGTGGCGAAGCTAGAACATTTTATATGGGGGAGGGGGGCAGACGACTTTGGAAGGATGGCAAATGAGAACAGCAATGCAGCAATGTAAGGCCATTTCCAAAATACGTAATAAACGTAATTTAAGGGACTCAAAATTTCATGTAAAAATAATGTTCTTGTTGGTTTTGGAATACTTAAAGAAGCTCGTATTGCTGGTTTCTTAATCTTTGTCAACACAGATACTAATATTGACTCAAAAATTGGGGGAAAGTTAGGGAGGACAACTTTTTGCCGGGGGAGACGGTGCCCCTTTTGCCCCCACCCGTACGAAGTTTTGCCCCGGTGTGTTTTATTATTTCTTTTTTTAATAATCCTTCCAGTGCTTTATATTCGGATTATTCTTTCTCCATGTAAACCACTTCTTTGTTTAACAGAAATAATATTACATTTGAGAAAAATATAGTTGTTCCCAACTACATTAACATTGCTCGGCTGAGTGTTAGTGCTAAAATGAAAATAAAATGGGAAAAATTTAATTTGCGAGAAAAAGTCGTAATTTTATGAGAGAAAAGTCATGCTTTTTCTAAAATGAAGTTAGTGGCGTAAGCTTCCATTCACATTACGTGGTGACTAAATCCATCAAGGAAGCGGTCTGTGATCCCATACTGTGAGGCTTTAGTTTATCATAGGATCTATGTCCCATAATGCATTTCGACCTCTGCAACTATACTGACGACGACAAAAATCCACATCTCTTTTTCTAAAGAGGCTCAGTCTCCTGTAAATTTTTTCAAAGTTCTTTTACTTACAAAAATACAATGTTGACTCTTTCAAAGACCTATTATTTATGTATTTGTGAAGCCAATGCTGAAGTAACAGCTTACAATCACCTCTATGTCTATCATACTAAAACACAAAATATTACAAAAAAAAATAAAACAAATACAGACTTTAGCCTCATAAACTTGTGACTTTTACTTATAGCTCTACAAGTTTATTCTCTCCTCTTTATTCACGTTTGACTTTTTTCTGATACTTTTACAACTTTATTCTAGTATATATATTTATTTATTTTCTTTCACAGTGGTCCTAGTATAATAATCCGTCATAACATTGCCCTGAAGTACTAGAGTTAGCAAAAACCTTTATGTTCTTTGAAGGATTTATTCATTATTCCGGCAAAAGACCTGCATAATATCTTTCATAGTTTTTGTGTAAATGGCTCCTTTGAGGTCTCTTGTTGTATTAATGCATGTTTAGATTAAACAAGTCTCTCCTGAGGTGTCTTTTTTAACATAATTATCCTGCAGAGATTCTTTGAACGTCTGCTTCTTGTACAGTAAATGTCAAGCTTATGCCGACATTACTTATCGATTTATTTATTCTCCCTAGAAAACAGTTTTTGCCACCGGCTGTATCCAGCTATAAAAATGATCAATCTTACCCCCCCCCATTCTCATTGACTGATGAGTATTATTTTCAAGAAACTCTACACTCTTGTTTCCAAACATGTTGCTCGGTTGAGGTCAGAAAGTTCAGTTTGAATTTCATTGGTCAGCAGGACTCGTTTCCACTGAGAATCTCCTCCGTTGAGAACGTTACTTGGAAACCTCCTGTGACTGGTTTCCTGGTGAGGTGAAGGAGCATTGCCTTTCTGAAGACGAGTTTAGATTTTAAAAGGGCTGTTTGTGCAGTCGTCACTTGCTGAGCAGAATTCTGTCGAAGTGTATAGAAAATAGCTGCATTTACTGTTATCCATTAGTGCTTGTAGCCTTGTTAAGTCATTTTACACTAAAAGTCATAATCATTCCATCATCTCCATGTCCAAACAGTGCCACTTTCATCTATACCAGGGGTCTGCAAGCTTGATAGCAACCTGAGGCTCCAGGGCCTCATGTGGCACTCTTATTACCCCTTCCCTCTGCCTCACTTGTTAAAGAAAAATAATGTGTTCTTAATTTAGACAAAGTAAGCTATTTTTCTGACTTTTCAGACTTTATTCAACTCATTTACAGACAGTTGAAGCACAATACGTATCCCTCCACATGGCTCCATCAAGTGGTTTGCTTGTAGTTTACCAAAGTGGTACTATATTGTTTTGACGGATCTTTGTGCACCGTGTTCCACAGAATTCAATTTCAGGTCCGTAACCACAACCTGAAATCAATCTTAACGCAGATTTTTTATTTTTGTAAAAAAAAGATGTAAGAGCGACTTACTGTTCAAAAAATACAGTATTTGCTCAAATTTGATTTTAGTTTGTTAGTTTAATTAAATTTATGGTGAGATGCACCTCAAACAGTAAAATAAGCTTTTTTTTTTTTTTTTTTTTAAAATAAATCCCTATTTATGTTACACTACTGACTACTGCATTTGTGCTACAGGGTGCCTTATTTTGAAAGAAGGTCAAGTGAACCTCTTTTAAAAGTTATAAACTATTTCATATTTTGTAAAATGTTACAAATATATATAGTTTGCAGACCCCTATGGGATCTTTTATTAATTTCCATATTGATGTGAGTGCTGTCACCACTTTTATATCTCCTAAATCTGAACAGATGCTCCTGCAAACCAATTTGCTCCGAATCTCTTTTTTTTTTTTTCTCATCTTGCTGAAATGTTTCCAGTTTTTCCACACATGATGTTTTCTTGATCTGCCACACTTCAACTTGACCTCATCTGTTTCTGTTATCTCCCACTTCTTAATTACTGTGCAAAAATGAAGAAACTGTTACCTGGAAACGTTCTGTATCTCCTTGAAATTCTTCACCTGCTCTTGGCATTAGTTACTTTAATTTGCAGAGTGATTGGCAGCTGCCTGCGTGGTATTTATTTATTTATTAATTTTCATCATGTGGAACAGAACAGGTCCCCCCACCCCCCCGTCTGGAATTTCACGGTTTGGTTTAAAGGTTTCTGCACTGTACAGCAGATGCTGTACCATAGTCAAATGTCTATGCTGAAAACCATGCTGCAGATTAGGACAATATTATATAAGATGAAAAATTGAATTTAAGTGTTCTTTAAATTACATTTACCGGTAGTTGCTTAAAAAAAACCCTTAAAAATAACATTACAAGTAAATGTATTTGGCTTTACTTAATTTGTATTACTGTGGCAACATTTTAGGTGTAATTTATTCAATTTAGACGTCTGAAGGAAAAATCTTTGCAATGTTTTAACTAATTTGACAAGAGTTAAAAAGCTCAGAAAACAGACAATTATTAAGAGTACTATGTATGAATTTTGACAATCAATTCATGATAAACTCATTCTATATACGGTATTTTGTTTGCAGTTTAGGAAATTTTAGATCAAAACTGACTTTAGTTTTTATTGCAGTGGCACAAATATTATTTCATTTTATTCAATTACTTTTAAAGCAAAACACACAAAATGCAATAGAAATTTAGCCAAAAAAAGTTGTAATACTATATATACTAAGTTCTTATCAGTCTTTTAAGTTAAAAGTCAAAAGTAAGGGGAAAGTGAGAGGATTCTAGCTGGTTCTGATCAAGTACCATCACGATTCCAAATTTTAGAATCATTAAGTAATTGTGTCTAAGTAAATCTAGCTTCATTACTGCTGTTGATTTTACTTCCAAAGTGGATTCACATTTGTTGTCTGCATCCGCAGAACATGAACCAAACAAGTGGGGAGAAAGCAAAGGTCATTTCATCTGATCAGCATTCCAGAGAAGTTCTGGACTGTGTCCATGTGGTCTCAACACAAACATATTAGTTTTCATTGTTTGCTTGAGTTGCACGGTGTAAATATCTTGCTTATTTAGCACGATTATGGCAGTAATTCAATCACATTAAAATGCAATGATACTTCTGTTAATCTCTAAAGGAAACAGATGCATTGAAACTAAATGAAGTATGTGGCGGTCTTCAGTGCAGAAGACCCAGAGATTCCACTAGCAGCTCCTCAAGTGTATTATAGACGCATCTGCAATGTTGCGTTTTATATTTTGTAAAACTTGCAACTTTTGGTTAGTTTTGCACCATCAGCTCCAGGTATTCTACAGCTATCACCAGTGCAGAGCTAGCCTTCTTTATCACACCGTCTAGTTTTTATAAACCACTGCGACTTGGATGTTGCTGCGCTGTGGGGATCTTTTGGATGTTCCTAATTGTTGTGCACTTTGATATGCTATGTTTACACATAAACAAAATTTGAATGTTAACTAGAAACAAACCTGCAAGGTTTGCTGCCCATCAGGGTTCCCACAGCCTGGGACCTCTGATATTCCTGCATCAAATGCACAAAAAAAGACAATAAAAACAACTTTGGTCTAGAGACTAATGAGGTCTGCAGGAGGATGTTTTTGCAAACGCTCAAGTCACCTCAAGAACTACAATCATTTTTGTAACATCTTTGGTTTGGCATTTCCATTTGGATCTGAATTTTTCCTATTTTTCCAAAAGTTTTCTGCGTGGAAAAAAATATTCCCCAAACATGTTAGAAAAACAGCCACCAGTTGCCTGTGTTTAGACTAGTCCAGCATTGAAAAGCCCAAGAAATGTATTTGTGTATTTCTGCAAATAACAAAATAGGAAGGGGATGTGCAGAAGGAGGAGAAGCAATGAGGGTACAGTAATAACACTAAAATGGAATCAACAGAGTCATTTTAGAACAAGAAGAAGACAAGTAATAATATCAAGAAAAAAAAGGATAAAAATCACATTAACTAGTTAGACTAAGCTGAAAGTATTTCTCAAAAACATCAATCTCCTTATCCTAAGTTTATAATTATGTTCTTTTTTGTTTTTTTTTTTTACTAATCTTATCGTTTTCTGTCATTCTACCCAGAGCAGCTGTAAAATTCCTAAACAACCCCATCATTCTAACATTTAATTAAACCACACAATGTTATTGTCTGACATGAAAAATAATACTTGAAAAAAATATTGATGCCGGGCTTCAAAAAAAATATTATCTTCTCGAGCTTAAATCACTGGTCCAGATCAACAGGCATGGAAATTGCAAAGCTAAGCCCCTTATAGTCAACATTATAGAACGTTAGGTGTCTGGAGGGAGTGATTACAATCAGGATGCCAGATGTTTGCTTGATTTATGGTTTCTGTTTAGCTCATGGAATTGTCAGATGCAAAACAGCAACGCAAAAAAAAAAAGAATGAAATCAAATCTCCTTTAGGCAAAATATATACATATATATACTGCAAGAGAAAAGGAAGACAACAAATCCATCATATTAGATGAGATGCTGACCGGCATACCAGCTATTCATCAAAAATAGAAAATGATTTTTCATCTTCCTCTGTTAAACATGTTAATTCTTTGCATTCAGTCATCTTTATCTTTAATAATTCAATTGGTGTTGCACCAGCGGCATAGAGAAACATTTTAGATATCAAGTTGATTAAATTCTTTCAAATACTAAATAAAAATAGTGTATTTTTCAATAAATCTAAGTCATTCTGCCAATTTTCTTCTAGTCCTGGATGTGTATTTTCCTGTTCATCTTTATGTTGGATGTTGTTTTGCTTCATTATCATGGATAATTTAACAGATGTACTGCAGTTTTGTTTTATGAAGGAAAAGATGCATTTATGACACAGCAAGCACCCTGTATAGACCTCCTCCATTTATTGTGGATTTTGCATTTTTTATCACAACCAAAAATAAAGAGAATGTGCAGCATTAGGATCCTGCTCTATCACCTTTCACACAGGACAGAGGAACAAAAGGGGAGAGGGAAATGAGCACAAAACATGGGAAGCGGAAACTCGTGAATCACAAGAAGCGGGGAAATCAGAAATGAAGGGAACCGCTGGTGTTCTATAGAAAAGACAAGTAACAAAACAAGAAAATGTGATGAGAATAGTTTAAAGACCCACTTTGATTAAAGTTTTGTTTTTGGTGTTTTGAACATGGACATGAACATAACATGAACATGATGGAGGATATATTCTTAAAAAGATTCAGCTCAAAATTGCATGTCTGAGTATTTAATTTATTCTAATCGTTGTGAATCAGGAGCAGATGAAAAAATGCATTATGACAAAGCGCTTAATTGTGATGTCGAAAATAAGCTGGGTGGGCAGCAAGCTCCCTCCCCTCTGAGCTCTCAGCAATGGCAAGGGGAAGGGGGGCAGGGGTGCTTTGTACCAACAGTCCTACCCACAACTGAGAGGCAAATTATTAATGAAGTACTGCTGCTCTGCAAAAAACATATATCCTAGAAAAGGTTTTTTTGATTTTGGCTAAAAACTGCACAGAGTAAAAAAAAAATAAAATAAAATAAATAAATAAAAACACTGGGAACACTTTGAAAGTACACACTAGGATCAAAGTGGGTCTTTAAACTTTTATTTTGTTAAATAACTGCAACTGTATTCTGTATGTCCAAGATCCTTTCGACTCTTTTCCTTCAAAGTCATTCTTTTCTACAGCTCAATATTCCAGCCTCGTGCTTGGATATTACCGCTGACACAGCACTGTGAAGAATCGTCCAGAAATAAGCCACATTCATCAAACTTCAATAAGGTTTGATGCCTCAAACCAACAGTTACACACATATTTGTCCTCAGTGTTTTTGAAAGAATTCAAAGAAAGCCAGTAATGGTGTGTAGTAGTGGGAATACAATGGAGAGCAATGCACCTGATCGCCGTTGGATCTTGTATCAATAGTTACACGGAACACGTCTTACAGATTAGAATACGAGCAAGAGGAATCTGACCTGCAACTTGACCTCGGGGCATTGTTGAATCACGGATTATTCTGTATTTATAACTCGCTAATAAATAATAAAAATCCTCTTTTACAATGTACCTCTCACCCCACACCTAGATGATGTGAGGCATGAGAATGAGCCGAGAGCCAGAGGGAAATGTTTCTCTTGTCCTACAATCGTATTTGTAGTCCTGGTTTATGCATAAGCAGCATCCTGTCAATTCGTTATGCAGACCTGAGTGAGGAAGCACGCATGCAAACAAACCAGACTCTTATCCGAAAAAAAAAAATAAAAGTGCTCACGCATACACAAACATCCGATGTGCGGATACACACACACATGTGTGTTGAATATGCAGACACATGTAAGGAGAAGAGAGGGAGACTTTTAATTAACCACAGCTCGTTAATTCTCTTTGAACCGACAGAGAGAAGGTTTACACACTAATTACCTTGATGACTGAGCCAACCTGTGCATGCACGCACATATGCTGGTCTTCTCACTACAAACATGCACTCTATCACAGGCTGACACAACACATCTCGCAGGCTTTTAGTATCGCACACACCACACAAACACGGAGCTGTGAAGTCTCACTCATAAACACAAACTCGTGCTCCAAAATCCAAGTTATATTGGGAGTTTCTCTTCTTTCACTTTTCTTCAGAGGTGCAACTTTCTGATGGTTTCGTTTATTCTTAGCTCAGATCTATCATCCATCTTTTGTATTCAAGCTGGTCTGCTGGAAATAGCTTAATACTTTGCCGTATAGCTGACACACACCCCTTCAAAAACACAATCATGCACATATTTGCGCATCGTCTCTAGATGAGTGAGACTCCCACATCAGTGTAAAGTAGTAATGACCCGTGTCAGATTAAAAAAGAAGGTTTTTTTATGTCCTCCTTCAAACTCAATCAATATCCTTTCAAGTAGAAATTCATAGGCTGGATTGGACTTTCGCCAACTCACCCATATGTGCGTGTCTGTCGGTGTTCACACTTACCGACTATTGTGTGAAGACAGTAGGTAGATCTTTGAGAGACTTTTTAAAATCGTAGAGATATGCACATATGCATTTGTGAATCATGCTGAGAAATATCAAGGAGGGTTTTGTACTGTAATATAGAGCGTTAGAGCAGAAAGCGTGGGGGGAGGCATATTTTTAAGATAAGTACAAGGAAAGGGACGAGTGCAAAGGGTTTTTAAGAAAATCCATTTCGGCAGAAATGTTTCAAAAGGTCGGTGAGTAACTGGGGTATGAATGACATCAAAGATTTAGTAGAAAGGGAAGCAACAGTGTGAAGAAGCAAGAAGACCAGGGAAAAACATGTGGAGCGCCAATTTGGTAAAAAAGTAATTACTAAAGATAGCCACATCATTAATAATACATTGTTTTCAACAAGTAAAAGACTTCAAGATTGGAAAGATAAAAAAGGGGAGTTGTGGGTCAATAAAACCTTGTGAAGGGAGGCGGAGGAGGACTCATAATGAGGTCAAGGACATCATTGATCGCCACATCATAAAGCTGACTGGCACGGAGGGGATGAGATGGGGATGGGGGCCGGAGAAAGTGAACTGAAGGGGCAGAGGAAAGGCGGAAAGTTGCATCTGCGAAACGCAGTCAACTGTGAGATCGGAGGGAGAGGAAAAATAACAGAGACAGAGAAATAGAAAATAAAATTACCAGGATGAAGGAATGGTCAGAAAGAGGGAAATTGAATTAGATAGAATCATGGCCTAACAAATGAATTCTGTAACAGAAAGCTCAGAGACCAACCAGCAGAACTGCCGGTATGAGAAACTCACTCTTTGTCAATCAAGGTTCGCCCTGAGGCACATGCTGGATTTCTACTTTCTCATAGTACTCCTGGCCTCATTTTGTGCCTCTTATGTACTGCTTCACATGCAGGGCACACACCAATTCATCCGACTCTCAGAAGTAAAAATGAATGTGAAGTCAAAAATGGATTTCTTAGCATAGTAAAATGTTGTCAACTCCAACTTTAACCAACTAAACCTAAAATCCTGCAAAACAGAAATACTTTGGTTAAAGGAATCTTTTGTTAGTAGTTTTGGGGTTTTTTTCTTTTTAAGAAATGTAAAAAAAAAATCAATTTCAGTTTGTTTTTGGGAAGTTTGTATTACTTAAAGACCCACACAATTAAAATTATGTTTTTAACATTCTTGTGCCATTTTTCTGATGATGGACATATATAAAGAAAATTCATCTGATTATTATTATCTTTGACTTTTTTTTTAACCAGGAAATTCCTATTTTTGCTTAAAAAAAACCTCTTTTGCAAGGAAGTCCTGGCCAAGAGGCAGCCACAGTTTGTTACAAATACATTAGAACATTGAGAAAATAAAACAGTTAAAACAATACTTTGAAACCTAAAAAACTGAGTCTAAAACCGTGAAGGATTAAAATAATAACAATGATTAAAAGGAACATCTAAAATATTTTGTGGAGTTCTCCTTTGAACTTAGCCTTAAAGAAATGTAATGATGGCAGTAGTCTTCAACCTCTGTAAAATGCTCCTGGCTAAGGGAGCTGCAAGTACTAAAGCTTTCTTCCCAAGCTTAAAATTGCATTTCTAAAGATTTCTTTATTCAAATCGTTGTGAATCAGGAGCAGACAAAAAAAAACGCTGTTTGAAAAAGCTTGTAGTTCTGGTAATGTAGCATCAGCTTGTAGTTGCAAGGCTACAAGCTATCCTGCTCAGCTCCATTGGGATGAATCCATTTGCAGACAAATGGATCCATGTACATCTTTGTTTTCCTTGTCTGAACTGGCATTTGGCTGAAACTGCACAGCTGGATAACTCTGATGCTGCTGACCATTTTTGTTGCACCAGTAATGTTAGGTTAGGGTTATGCAGGGCTGTGAGCTAGCAGGAGAGAAGGTAAACAAAGGGGATGATGGGAAATGAGTGCAAGCTTACCTCATGCCCACAAATCAGAGGCAAATTTCTAATGACTCCTGCAGCTCTGTAGAAACTATGTTCTAGTAAACCAGACAGGTTTTTTTGATTTTGGCTAAAAACTGCATAATCATAAATAAAAGACCACTGGGAGCGCTTTTACAATAGATCAAAAGATGATCGGAGTGGGACTTTGAAGAAAACGTGTATTAAAGGTGATTAAACTACATCCTATGAGTTTTCCCCAACATCTCTGCATTAAAAACACAGAAATATGCAGAAACATGAACATCTCTGTCACCTGTAATCACAAAAACATCTGTTTCTTTCTTCACAACCTGCAGATCCACAATCACATCAACCCCACTTCTCATCACTGATCATGTTAGCATTTCCTCCAAAGCACCTTTGCGCTGAAATGCAGCGTCATAAAGCTGCTAATATGCCCGCAGACCCTTTTTCTTGCTGAAAATCATTAGGCTTAATGATTTTCTGCATCATTAACCTTCTGCATGGAAATGGAATCAATTTGTTGTGGTAAAGAATGATTGTTATTTACCTTCTCTGAGCTGGGAATAACTCAGGTTATTTGAAATGGCCTCACTGTGTTTATGTACAAGTGGATTCCAATTTTCTTGTATTTTTTTATAAAGTCTGCAATGAAAAGCGCCAGCTTTACTGTTATAATTTGTGGGTTTAGTTTGTCTTTCTTTTGTAACACACTATAATCTAAATGTCCTTTCTAAATCCTTTCATTAACCACATTTTGTATGTTTTTCTCTGTATTTAGGGCTGGAGAAATAACATTTTGGTTGAATTTATTTAATTTGCTACAGTTAAAAAAATATCATCACAGGCTAATGATCTGTTTTGAGAATTTGATGACTCATTTTTGACATCTGGCTCAATGTTGGCAACGGAAATCAAAATTCTGACTCAAGACTTTTCCAGAATCTTTATACCCACATTTGTTTATACACAATTTCACACGCACATCATCTAAACATGTGAAAAATAGGCCAGACAAGTTCATTTATGCACCAATGCTCTAAAAATACTGTTTCGTCACTCTAGAATATTGAAGCTTGAGAAAAATGGAGAGTTACTAGTTTTCAATTAGAATCAGCCCCACTTCTCCATTGCTGCTGTCTGAGTCGTTTTCTCTCATCCCTCTTTCATCTGACTGTTGTTGAGAAGTGATAGAAGAAGCAAGTGCTCTACTAATTCCCTCATGCTGCTTAATTAATTTAGCTGTTTCCATCTTGTTTCACATGTTCAGTAGATCAGCTGTTCAGTTGCTCCTTGTTCTTTCATGTTTTTTTGTGTGTGTGTGGGGGGGGGGGGGGGGGGGGACAGGTACACTTTTCTTCCAGCGGTCCGTCAAATTCCCCCCGCAGAGTATGAGGAGTTGACATTGCAAGCTGAAGTTATTCTGCTCTAATCTTCTCTTTGTCACATCTTCCGTATTGGCTTCGCCATTCAGAGCACATGTAGATTTTTGTAAGCCGATAAATGAGTGAGGGAAGATGGGGCATGTGTCACATAGAAACAGGCGTCCTGGTGCAGATTGATTCCTTCAGGCCAAGCAGAGTCATTTAGCTCTTGATATTTTCTCAGTGGGAATTTACAATTTTACATTCCCTGCATGGTTGAAATTCTAACAAGACGGATGATTTGTGTGTTAAAGTCGTGGTGGTTCTGATGTTAAGCTCGCACGAAAGACAAACCATTTTCTTTTCCTTTAAAATCATCACAATCACCTTCACCATAATGATTTAATTTGTATTATTCATCATAACCCTTATGATTTAAAGACATGCTCCTAAGAAAATTGTTTTTTTGGTGTTTTTAACATGTTCTTGAGGCATTTTCTGATGATGGGAGAAATATAGAGAAATTTCTTCATTAAAATCGTTGAGGGGCGATAAGCTAGCTAGAGAGAGTGGAAACAAAGGAAGTATGGGAAATAACGTTATCAACAATAAAGAGCTAGACTTTTAAAAAGGTTCGTGATAGAATGTCCAAACTTTTACACGCATTCAAATAGGCTTTTACATACTTACAGGTTAAAAAGCTTTTTCCAAGACACAATAAATTAAAGAAGAATTTCCAGTAGTAACTCATAAATTGAACCAACGCGCAAGTGCAATACAAATCACAGTGCGATTGGGTGTCTCACGACAACTCTCAACCAAAAGTTATATAAAATTTCGTTTTATTCTTTTATTTTGGACTTTCTTATGTAAAACATCTTAAGAATGGATGCCGTCTGGTACAGATATGGTTACACCAAACTGGGGTTTTTGGTTGTTTGTCTCCTTTTTGGCCCTAGGAAACACATGCGACCTTTACGGGGTTATACAGCTGTTGCTGTCAGGCATCTGTCCAGATGAGGAGTAAGCGTCTTTGGGCAGAGGTTTGTAAACAGCAGCCATGTCCAGCAGCATTAATCTGAACAGAGATTAAAAGACAACAGAAAACTTTGAAAGACAGCCACGATTGGTTGATGCCTATTACCCTGCATTGTAGCACCTAAGCCCATAATCAAGGCGAACATGATCAGATAATCCCAATATGTCTTTGCAAACCCTGACCAGCAGTTTAATCCTCAGATTTGGAATCTCAGATTAGGAGTCCTGGATGATTAATCCTGCATTGTGTGTGTGTGTTTTCTACAGGGAACCCTTCGTCGGGTGACTTTCTCGGTTGTGACCCAACCTCAAGATGGGGGTTGCTATGACAGCGGGCTGGAGGATTCAGAGACGCCAAGCAGTAAGAGCTCGTCTGGGCCGCGGCTGGGAGCCTTGCCTTTACCTGAGGAAGGTTACGAGCGAACCACACCGGAGGGCAGTGTGGGGGAAGAGGAGCACGTAGAGAACGGTACGCTCCCATTCAAAGCCCCAAGTACTTCTCAGCCAACAGAATTAATTAAACTCTAGATTCTGTCAAGTACATTTACTGAAATTTTCCAAGCCCAAGGCTGTATGCACTTTTTATTCCGAAAGCCTTCGACACATTTGATTAGGCGCACACTTCACTCTCCTCACACACAAACATTTCAGAGAAACACTTTCATTGAGACCTTGACTAGCTGTCAAGGTCTAAGAGTCTGCTCCTTTCTTGATGGAAATGTGTTTTACACAGTAAAGCAGTTGTCCTTTGTATCTCTGGATGCAGCGCACACGCAACCTGTGCAAGGCCTCCTTGTATTATGAGTGAAGAATTTTAGAAAACCCGATGTGTGGCTGCCTTTTGTGCCGCAACCTCATCTTTGTCCTTCAGATTCTCAGTCTATGACGAAAAAAATACATTTTCACACTTCTCTATTCTTGACTGGAACAGCACCAACACATCATTATCAATACAACGAAGTTCTCCTTCTGGGACATCTTACGATACTTGTTGCATATTTACAATGTATTTACAAATAAAACTGGCTTTGAAAATTTGCGTCGCCAGCATTCATGAACGCCTTCATTTTCCTTGCCTGAACTGGTATCTGGCTCAAAACTGTACGGCTGGAAAGCTCCATTATTTCTGGCCATTTTTGTTGCTCTGGTAATGTTAAGTTGGGGTTGTGAGGGGCTGTAAGCTAAATCGTAAAGGGAGCGTGTAAACAAGGGATGATGGGAAATGAATAAAGCTTACTTCACACCAGCAGTCCTTCCCACAGTTCAGAGGTAAATCTCTAATGAACTCCTGCCACTCTACAGAAACTATGTCCTAGAAAACAACACCGGTTTTAGATTTTGGCTAAAAACATCACAAATCATAATTAAAAGACCACAGGAGATGCTTTTAAAATAGATTAAAATATGTTTGGAGACTTTAACATTTAAAATGTTACCTTCCATACTGCAGACCCAACCAATTTTTTTTCTCCTGCTTCCTACCCCCCCCCCCCCCCCCTCTTCAAAGCCGAGTCTCTTCTGATTGGTTGTTTAATTAGTTTCAATGTTGTCGTGCACGTCTGCTGCTCACATTTCATTTTGACCCTGCAAAACAGTTGCTGCACAAGCATGAATGAAAGTTGGCACATGGCAGACTAACAAAGAAAGAAGAAGAAGGTCAAAGCTGGCAGTTTGAGGCAGTTCAGAAACTGTCTTCAAAGGGGAGGGGGGGAATTGCATCCTTTGATCTGGACCTTGAATTTACGGACTTTGCCCAGCGGTTTAAATTCAGAAAATATATATATGATAAACTATAAAAAGAGAAAGAACAAACAAAAAAAACTTTAAACTTTTCCTTTTAAGTGTCTTTAAAATGAAATTCTGCACCATTTGTCTGTTTTTGAAAGGTCATAGCACTTTCTTAGCATCTTTATTATTACATATACTGTGTATAAACGTATATAAACTAATCCTGTTGTTGCTAGGCACTAGTGTTCAGCCACAAAAGTCCTCGGCAATCTTTTATTAAGCGACAACAAAATGTTTTTAAAATGGTTCTTTTTTCTGACGCACTTTGTGTTGCTTAGACTTAACATTCACTGTGCCGTTGCCTTTGCTCGCCTTGACATGACCTTTGGCCCCTCATGTCCAGCTGAGCTTCAGCTGGAGGGTTTTCAACAAATTTAATAGGTCAGCATTTTTATTTTTATTTTTCTTCCACAGCATTTTATTCCCTTTCCTTTCTTGTTTCCTTCAACCTCTGCCTGTTCTTTAATGACCTTAGTCTAATTATCTCTTATGTTTTCCTTTCTTACCTTGTCTGCCTTTTTACGCTCATTGTACCTTTGAGGACATTATAATCCTGCGAGTCTTATTCTTTAGTTTTGTCACTTGTTTCAGAAGTTTTTTTTAATTACTAAACAAACAAAAATGCTAACATAACATTAACTTTTTACGCCTTTGTGCTCCTTTCCTGTATCCAGATGCCAGACAGCTTCCAGACGTAGCTCTGACAGGGAAGTGCACCAGGGAGTGTGATGAATTTGGCCACTCAGACACTTGCTGGATGCCTGTCCGCCCTTCGCCGCGGCAGCGCCAACGCCACGGCAGCGACCCCCCTCGGCTGTCAACCTTTGCCCCGGGGGATGACAACAACAATCTCCGCGGTAACAACCACGAAAGCGACAGCGAGAGTGCCGGCAGTGCAGGGAGCTCAGAACCTGGTGTGGTTGTCAGCGGGGAGGGTCAGAGGCTACCTTTAGCCAACGGGGATCCTCTCGGCACTCTGGGTCGCGGAGACCGCAACAGGAACATGGGGGATCACAATCGCAACCTCCTGAACCGCAAGATGACCTCTGCATCCTACGACACATTTAGCAGTGCGGGGCTCGGAAGGCGCCAACCCGAGGAGGAGGGAGGAGAAGGCCAGAAACCAGCCGAGGTCATACCACTGACGCGGACAGGAGGGGATTACAAGACAACATCGTGCCTCACCTTATCACGCCGTGAGGTCTACCTGTGACAGCCCTGATGTGCAGCAGTCCACGCCACTCTTTTTTTTTTTTTTTTTTTTTTTTCAAGAGTTCAACTGAGCTGAAAGTCTTAAACGTGGTTTCCAAAAGCCTTTAAAAAAAAAACTGATTTTTGGATTCTAACTGTTATAGTCACCTAAACTCAAGTCTTGACCAGCTCTTTGGGGAAAAAAAAGTTTTTAATGACTACTCCAAGCTACCTAGAGGTGAAGATGGTACTTGTAAGTGGAAAATCTGCCTCTCCTTTTTAATGGAATCTGATGCATGCTTGATCCTTCCACCACAGACATTTGTGTGAAAAAGACTAAATCCGACTAAGAATCGATGCTTCAGCAGGTCAGTCTGGGCCTGGACGCAGATCATATCCTGTCAAAAGACGGGCTCCTTTGAATCCAGCTGAAATCAATCAGACTTTGTAAGAATTTAACACTTGTATGCTAACATGGGTGTGAGAAATATTAACCAGTTTCACAAGAATCTTGTCTTAAACTATAGAGAATGCTCAAACATCATACTTTTACACCAGGATCCAATGTTAGTATTTAAAACACAGAGTTCTCATTAGGTGTCAGTAGTGCCACATGTGTGAAAAAGGGGCGTTTATAATTTTCCTCAACACCCAGCGTGTATGTATATATGGTATGTGTGTATTTGATATACAGGAAAAAAAAAATAGGTAAAAATGCAGAGCTCCTTTCTGATGCCCTCTGCTAATAGAGGTAGAGTTCACTACACACTCACTGTGTCCTGACAAGTGCTTATGTATGACGATTGTCCCCTCACACACAGATGCACACACAAGCATGCAAACACTCTTATACAAACATAAAGCATGTAAGCTTCATCCGCCACAGTGGATTTAAACAATGTGAAGATGCGTAGGGCCACAGTTTGTGTGAAGACTTAAGTGGCTGTGTACCATTAAGTATTTAATAACCAGCTCTCACTATCATACAGAAAAAATAATACACACATACACACACACAGACAGCATTTTAAGCTGAAACACGTGAAAATGTACGAACAGCTTGGTTCATGTGTGCTTTAATCATGTTTTTTCTTTTATACATTGCCTCTAGCTGTTAGCCTTTCTGCCTGCTCCGCTCCAGCCAGTATTTATACATGAAATGTATTTAAAATAATCACTCATCTCTGGGTAATGTGTGAAGCTGCATTTAAGGGAATCTCATTGACATCTACTGTAGGTAATGATAGAAATTGTTGAAGGAGTCGATACTCCGCATACCTGTAAGTGGGACTCTTTAAAAACCAAATTGTTGTAATGTTTGTATGGGGAAAAAATATGGACAGGAAATAGACTGCATGACAGAGAGATGATGCAAACTTTTATTTATTACTTTAATTGTTTTTTTGGTTTTTTTGTTATTCGCACTTGAGAGTGTCAAACACCGACAGCGGTGGTGCATATTAGAAGTTTTAGCCCTTCTGTCAGCTTTCACAACCCAGAAGTGGGTAAAAGGTGTGGTGGCGATAAGGTGCAGTCGTGCATTGAATCAGGACAGCTGCCCAGTGAGCTGCACAATGCTGATCCAAGTGCGCCCGTAACTGCTGCGCCGAGTGGCGCAGATCACTCCTTCGCGTCCGTCCTTCCCATCAGCTACCACACGACTTCCGACACACTCTGCTGCACTGGGCCGACGAGTGGGTGTGGATCCAGGCCAGCACATCTTAATTCCCATCATCAGTGTGTGTGGCTCAGTGGTGTGATAGGGATAATAGGGTTAGGTTGTCCCTGTGGTCTTAATGAGTTTCCTTTCTCCTCTTCGTCTCTGCTCCTGATCTGCACTGATCTCATTAATGTCTGCATAGGCTGGTGCAACACTGCTGGAAACTGCCAGTAAGTATGCCTCTTCATTTCTTTTTTTTTATTGCTTGTTTTGGATCAGACCAGACTGAGGAGACATCCTTGTTAAGGAAGTCAGAAGGGAAAAAAGAGCAGCACTCAGCTCAGGTGTGCAACACATTTAACCTAGCAGCTCGACTGACAGGAAACTTCATTTCTAAAACGGGAGAAAGTTGTGACATTTTACCATGCAATGGGTTATAAAGCTGGGAGATGATCTGTGTATGTAATTAGACTTTGTAAACCTGTATATAAGTTCGGCTTTACTACTCTGTCGACACTGTTAAGCTTTGAGCTATAATGTATTTATTCCCTTGCCTTCATGACCCCCTCCAATCCCCCCTCCAACATTGGCTGTGTACACAGCTATGGCTCTGATGAACTATGACGAGGCGTACTAAATTTCAAAACTTGGAATTTCTCTGTTGATAAGACACTTTGGGGCAGCCCACTGGATTTGGTACATATCTCGGGAGACAGAAAGGCATGTGGCCCTTCCCTGGAACAAAGAGACGTATCAGTTCTGCAAGGATGTAAAGGAAGCGGTTTCTGGAAAGAGACTCTCGACGCAGCCCTGCCTCTACATAGCGGCACATATTTCTTCAAACTGCTGTTTTATGGCAGGTCCACTGTTGCACCTTTTAAACCCTCGAATTTGAATTGAAGGGAAACTTGTAAATGAATCTGTGTGGGTGTGTCCTTTTTATACTGCACGTTTAAGCATCAGTATGTTTTAGTCTAAAACAAAGAGGGTAGATGGACAGAAAAGATGGGGGTGGGTCACGCCTGAGTCCATTCACCCGCTCAAGGAGACATTTTTTTTTAGGAGGGTTTTGGTGGAAAATCCCTAAAGTCCATCCTGTATCTGCCACCAGGCCCCCTTTTACTCGTCGTCCTCGCCATGTACAGATCAAACTACAGAGTAGAACAGGCAACTGGAAACAGACAAGCATGCTTAAGGTTAAAATCTGCACTTAGAAAAACGCAGGACTGAAATAAATGTTTTTATTTTTTATTTGATGCTTAAGGGACTTGTTCGTCTGTGTTCCTCTTTTTCCTTTTTTGTTTGTTATTCCCCCCTCCTGTAATTACATTATGAACTAATTACATTTGCTATGTGGAGGGAGATGGGGAGCTCTCAACAAATGGTTTGGTTTGACTATGAATCATGTAAAAGTTTGACTTTGCCATTAAAAGCTTAAAATGTTGTTTGGCTTTTTATTACTTTTATTTTACAACTAAAGCAATATTACTTTAAAAAAATTAACATTGTAGCTGTTGGTTAGTTGAAATACTGCAGTGTTATAATCAGAAGCAGACTTTATTTTATGTACTAGAATGGAAATAAAGAGCTATGAGTGGGAGTTCTCAGTTGTCCAAGGTCAAGAGCGACTCCAGAAGTCTAACATGTCAAAAACAGTCTTAAACTGCAGGAAAATCCTGCAGCACTGCAGCATTGCACCCTATTTGTAATGCAGGCCCTTTGATGCAATTTTACAACATGACACATCAAGCTTAAGATGCAGTGTAGTCCGTCAACCTAATCTCTGAAAGGTGAATGTTCCCAACTCGATTCTGCAGTGGGAAAAACTTTTATAACGCAGAAGCAATTTGGACTTAAGACTTATCTGCAAATGCTTCACAGGTGTTAACTGCAGCAAAGATTAGCGTGAAGGACTAAAATGTCACCAAAAAAAGGGGGGGGCGGAGAGAAAAGGGAAATGAAGCGCTGTGTGTTTTGTTTTGACTGACATGCAACACTGACACCATGTGGTCGAGTGGCAAAACTCCACAGGAGAATGGTCTGCAGGCTGAGATTACAAAAAGTGAGCTGTAAAACTGATTGACAAGGAAACAAAAACGCATTTAAACAATTGTAGGTGAATTTGAAGTTGCTCTTCATACATGTCAAGTAGGGTTGTAACTGTTCCTTTTAAAGTTTTTATTCATGTCATGATTTGTGGTTGACGAAATCGATCCAGAACATCTTTAGCCAAAGATTCAACCAGTGTGACTCAGAGATAAATTCAACAGTGCAGGGGACGTTTTCCACATTTCTTGTATATCTTGCAAGATAAGTGTAAATTAAATGTGTGAAAACAAACAAGTAAACAAGAATGAATGGCATTAAAGCACTTGGTCGCTTTTATGTCATAGTAAAATAAAACTTTCATGCCTCAATCCAAATGGTACTTTCCTATATCCATTAACAATTTTTTATTATTATTATTTTATAGTGGTAGAGGTCGATTCAATTACAACTTGCCTCTGACGAATTGATCTGGTTGGATCATATAGGAATAGAAATTGATTCAGTCGATTAAGTTCATTAATCGTCACACCCCCTAATGTCAAGTAAAACTATCACAGCCTATCAGCCCTTTGCTGATCACATGCCGCCTGGCATTTCATTCGGACACACAGCAGCTTTCCAATTACAAATTTCAAACGACTACAATTTAACATTCACATCACAGGTTCAATTAATGAAGCCGTTGGGGAAACAGCCGATATCAGTTGGATTATTGAGTTTTTCGATGCCGAGGGTTTATTACAGCCTCCTGTTTGGGTTTAGTTAAACTGCATGGATTTTAAAGACAAATAATTATGTGTCCTCATAATTTTCAATTAGTTTAATCACTTGTATTAAAATATCAGCATGTCAGACATCCTAGAAAGACTTCTACCAAGAAGATGATGAGTTACTAAGAAGCATCACCCCTGAAGGGATCTCCGAGTTCTCAAGCTTGAAATTGTGTCACCAGAAAAAAAAAAACCTGCAAAAATTTCAGTCAAGTTATTTTTTGGTGCAAATCAGTTATGCTTAAAGGTCTGAAGATGAGCACACTTTACCACGTAGGAAAAAGGCAAAGGAGCTAGATGAGGGAAATTTTCCTGTCAAATTCTTTTGTGCTGGCTGATTACAGGGAATTCTTTCAGATCAGCGGCCAAGACGAAAGAATTATTTAGCACCGCTGAGAAACTGTGGAGCGTTCTGAAAGATGAATTCTGTCAGAGCTTTGCTCCCCTCTTCAGGAAAGCCTCGCAGCAGCGCTGTAAACACATGCGCTCCCTGATACGCCGTGACAGATGATTTGAGATTTGATCCTCCCTCTGTTCCTTTATGGGCTATCATTTATGTCTTTTCATCTTCTTGTGATTTCATCAGATGGGGCTCATCAAAGCTGGGCCATCAGCACTCACTGAAGAACGGCAGGAAAACACAACATGTTTTTGAAGGAAAGCACATCCAGAGGATGGATGAAACCTGACTTAGTTAGACAGGAATGTCTGAAGCACACATCTGCTGTCTTTGTACATTACAGCTCTGCTGGGGTCTTAATTATTGTGTTGCTTTTATTGATTCAAGGCTTAAAAGTCTTCATTATTCATAATTCGTAAATTTTCATATAATGTATGTTAATGAAGCTCTGGAGAACTGAGAATAATCTCAGTCAGATACCAGTATGTTATAGGCGACTGTATAATTTACACCCAGGTGTTCAATTTACAGGAATTATTATTTTCTGTTGGAAAGTGCAACTCTGCAATAGTGAAGTAGCACAAAAGAGGTTGTTTTTTTATATATAAACTATTACAAAGTTTTGTTTTTCAAATGAAGCAGGAAAATGACACATTTGACACAAAATATGTACGTTTTGCAAAAAATTATTCTAATTTTTACAGTCTCCACTGTGCTGATGCAATTTTACTTTAAAAAAAAAAAAGACGTCAACAGACGTGTTGTAAAAATAGGAAATCATGGAAAAGTCTATTTATTTCCATAATTCCATTCAAAACATTAAACTTTCAAAGAATATAGATTCAGGGCCCACTGTTTAAACTATATCAAGCATTTATTTATTTATTTATTTGACATAAATTTGGGTTTCATCTCATATACACATTTTTTGACATCCTGTTTTTTAGGTTTTAAGCTGGATTGATGTAAAAGAAATAAAAAACAAATATATGCTTGAAATCAATTAAACTCTGGGCCCTGAATCTATATTTTATGAGAGTTTATCATAAAAGTTACATTTTTTAATGGAAGTTTGTAAATAAACATGGAAAGGAAAAGGGTCTGTAAAAATAAACAATATATAAAAACTTATCTCCCAAATTAGATAATTTCCAGTATTGATAGTTGAATTTGTAAATTTTTTTGTGTTTCTTTTAGTGAACGAAATGTACGGATTCTGTTATTCCAGCATTGTAGAATTAGCCACCAATGTTGGTTACATGTTTTTTTCCTTCATTTTCATTTCTTTCAAAGTAGACAAGCCTTCCTCTTGTTATAATGACATGCTTGAAATGTTTTAGTCAAAACAAGTTAACAGCTCCCTAATCTACCAGGAATTTCTGCTCTTTTTTTTTCCTCTTTTTTTTTTTTTTTAAAGGAAATGATGTTAGAGAGGTGAAGTGAGCCTCTCAGCTCCACTCTACCCCTCTCTTCTCTGGGGTGTGCTTTAATTGAGACCAATATAAAAAGCTTCAAGACGCCATTCAGATGTAAATTAGAATACAAATTTCACTCAGTAACCCTTAAAGCGCCTTATTACCATATGAGAGAACGGAGAGTATCCTGTCTAACTAAACTGATTCACCCAAACACTCAAAACCACCGTTTTCCAATCCTGGTCCTCAGGCATGTCCTTCCTCGCACTTCATCGAGTTCTGCAGATGTCGGATAATTACACATACATGTGAGCGAGGTGGGTTATAGCAGGAAGCGTGCAAATAAGTGGTAGGGGGATGTGCTGCTGTGTTTAAAGGATGCCTAAGGAGGTTTTGATGCAGTTTGGGGAAAAAGACAAACACTTCAAATATGCTTGATGGAAAAACTGAAACATCTTTGTTAGGATTACCAGTGTTTTGTTGTTGAATTTGGTTGAACCGTCCTCAAGAAACTTTCTTCTTAAAAAAAACTTACATTTTGTTCAATTTAATCTTGTTTTTTTTAAACAACAGTGACTCTCAACAGTCTCCAACTGTTTATTTTACCACATTGAACGGCTAAAATTGGGACCCTCAGGAATCAGTAAAAAACTTTTCAAGGATTACAATTATTTTTGTGGTTTATTTATCTATTTATTTACCATTTTGGGGGGGAAAAAACACCCCTTATGTTTAAAAATGCACCCAAAATTTCATTCACAGGTGTGTCTTCAGTCAATTCAGGTGATGTCAGTTCACTTATGAGAAGCTTTAGATTCCCCAACCTAATTAAGGCCACCGATCGCTCATTTAGCAAAAAATTAAATGAATAAATAAAAAATAAAATATAGGTTTATGTGTGGAAAAATATTAAAAACAATTTCCTACCTTTACCAATCAGAGAGGATGATGAGGCCTTCAGACCCGAAACAGTCCAGGTGACTTCCGCCATTCAGAAGAGACATGTCGACAAGCTCCAACTTCCCAAAAATGTCAGGGAAAGGAGCAAACCATGAGCCTCATTGGAGCAGACATGATGGAAGATTCCTTGGGATACTTGAAGTTAAAAATCTTTGAAACATGGAGACAACTCCAGAACAATGAGACATGGTGTGATTCTTGAGGTGGAGCCCCACTGCAGAAACTATATCTGTCCAGGGTTTTCAGTTTTTTCTGACATAATAATTTATGAGAATATAATATGATACACTCACGGAGCCGTGACAAGACAGGATCTGACTGTTACTGAAACCGTGAGTGATTAACTAAACTGAAACAGCTGGAGTGATTAAGGAACTTCTTCTGGCCTAATGGCCAGTGGCATCTAACTTTCTAGGTGCATTGCTGCCCCCTGCTGTACTGGAATGTGGGCCAGGGTCTCAAAATAAACTAAACCCACTTCAATAAACAATTTTTCCACAAAAACTCTAGTAAGAGTTTACTTTACCTGTCCACTCAATACGTTTTTCAAGTTTAAAATCCCTCCTGTAAGCTTCACTAATTGATCCTACAGATTTTCTGTGTTGAATACCCTGGACAAAGGAAAATAGTATATTTTTTTTCTCCCATTCCACAATCACACCACTATGAAGGAAGCTTTCCTAGTCGAAACAACATGGCGATAAAGCTGGTAGAGCCTAGTATTTTTAATGCAAACACCCATATTTACAGATGACGACCTGTCTTTCTCCCATTCACTTTGCCATTCCCCTACCATACAATAAAGAATTGATTGAAGTGTACAGGATGGGGCTTCAGTTACCAAATACTGTTACTAGTTTGTGAGGTTATCCTCAATTTAAATGCCTTCTGAACCATTACGATCCCAAAGAAATCTGACTGAGCATCCTCATATCACACTTTCTGATGTCTATTTACAATATCAGCTGTAAAACCATTGATACTGCTTACATTTTAACTGTGGACACTGATAAATGATCTGGGGATTGTATCCTGACACATTTATCTATCTGGTGTATAACTGAGGTTCTGCCATGCTGTGGTTCTTTAGACTCCACAGTTTTTGATGTTTCAACATGCCATTCCGAGTTCTTTTCCTTCCACAATTTTCCATTTTGTGCCAACAAAAACTGAAAGACATAACCAGCTTGGGGTGACTGGATATAAGATTCTTTTAACACAGGAAACTGCCAGTAATAAGTTTGTATTGACCCACATCACTTTGTATCATAGCCTTAATATTTGCCTAAAATGAAATTAAAGCTCTCAGAAGAGGTTCCATTCACCCTCTTAGTACGCATTTTCATCTGTGGAGCAAACACATTTTGCTCCACAGATGGAGCATCATCTCCCGTAATGAACCCAAAATGTAAACAACAATTCAGTTGACAACAGACGGACAACATAAGCTGCCATATAAAGCTGTTGTAGGGGTTAGTGCACTTACCTCATAGCCAGAAGGCCTTAGCTCAGATACCCACTCTGCACTTTCTGTGTGGAGTTTGCATGTTCCTCCCAAGTACGGTTATTTTTCCATGCATTGAAACCTTCTCCCATAGTCCAAAAACATGCTTACTAGGTTAAATTGAGGATAATGCTATGTTTATACCGAACATTGATTACATTTGTACCTTTTTTTGTAAGTTTAGAATTTGGAAGCCTGAAACGCTCACGTTTACATAGACTTTTCATTGAAGTGGTTGCTTGAACACTGCCGAGGGCATTGTCCTTCAGTAGCTGGGTGCGTTCCAGCACCCCCATGACCTCCTAAAACAAGAATTACGTGGATTTAGAACTGGATGAATAAATCTGTAATAAAGAATACGCACTCAGGTCTTTTCAACCATTTAATTACATTGAGAAGTCTTTTACATCTGTCTACAGTCTAATCAAGATGTTCTATCTACTGCAGTTTCTTATCAAATTCTCAGATAGTGAGAGATATCAACCCGCTGCCAAGGTTTTGTGTACAACCTAAGTTAGTGGCTACATTTTTTGGACACTTTACTATTTATTTATTTCACAGAAAGCCTAAAACCTCGATCATTTCATCAGTTTTTTGACAACTCCAACTGCTTCTTGCATGTTGTTTGATAAATGTTTAACATTTCTCCACCAGCAAACAAGGCTTTCCTTAACCCCTAAATTTATGTTTGTTTGCGTTGTTGTGCAGCAGACATGTCGCTAATGCGCTGTTTAAATTCCTGCCAACTTCCTGTCAAGCTCCTTGCATTTCACTGTGGAAGGAAGAGGATTTACTATAAGAGATTATTCCTGACTTATGTCAGTTCAGAAACATCCGAATGATTCGCAGCTGCCTCAACTGTGATCTGAATCCTTTCCGCCTTAGACTTATTGTTGCTTTTAGAACTCCAGCAATAAACATGACAAATTTCTTCAAATCCACTTATTTTTTCCCTTCTCTCTCTCTCTCTCTCTGTGTCCTGCTATTTAAAAAAAATGTTGTTCCCACTGTTGTAGATTTTCTTTCTGGTCTTTTATCAACCATTCCAACAGGATCAGCATACATTTTTATTCTGATTTCTGGTTTGTTGTATTTGAAGCTCTTTCTTCTTAATCTGACACCCAACATCCAATAGGTTCAACCCCACAGTAGCAACACATTGGTTGTATTCTCTTCAGTGGTCATTTTCATGATTTTCTCCACACCTGGGACATCTCCTTCTGCCTTTACAAATACTAAAATCTCTGGCAGTTGAAACACCTCACAGGTTTTGGAATATATTTCCTCACTGTTAAAATAAACACCTCAGTGACATCCTTTTGGGATTTGTGTCTTCTTAGAACACAAACAAGATAATGTATACCAGCTCCCAGTGTCTGTCTTTTCACACGTTTCTCAGCACTTGAAGTTTTTGCACCTCTGATGCTACGTTTACACACCACCGTGTTGAAGCGATCACTTCCAATGAAAAGTCTATGTAAATGCTTGTCCAAAACTCTCGCATTCAAGTGTAGCTATGCGCATTGTCAAGTCAGTTTTCCGGCACAAAATCTTACAAAAATTGAACGTGCACTAAAAGTTAAACCAGTTGAACTTTGACCAACTATGGATTCTGATTTGGTAGGGACATGGTGGCGTCCTTTTTAATTAATGGATGCTAACCCCAGCGCGGATAAAATACAGGGTTGTGTCAGGAAAGGCATCTGCCTTTAAAAACTCTGCCAAACCACCTGTGCGAATCCATGAAAGCTGATTCACTGTGTCGACCCCTGAAGAAATATGTCGAAAAGTGAACAAACCATATCATTCAACAATTTAGCATCTCAAAATCTTAAATCTGCAATATATTGCCATCTTAGCAACTCAGTACTGCTGTCGACTTTAAGTACACCATGGTCCGGATGAATACTTGATTCTGATTGGCTGCTGGGTGTGGATTAAGTAAGGGTTAATGGCCGACATAGTGTGCATTATCACTTTTTAACGCACGCCGTGGAAGCCTGAACCGATTCCTTCTGCGAAGTGCGTTATAAAGTAATAATACACACTTCGAAGGCCATTAACCCACTTATACCATGGTCAGTTACAAAAGCAATAAATATTAACCAGTTTTTAGTACTTAATTCTTGTTTTTTTCCCGATTTGGATCGCTTTTCTCACAAAAAGTGGACTATTTGTTACCTGGATGTGCCGCACCACGTAACAAATAGTCCGCGTTGCGCAGCGCCACCGCTGCAGTCAAGATTCAGTGATACATAGATGCTGATCTTTCCGATGGATTGTATAAAGCATCAGTTCAGAGAGAAAGTTCACCTCTTACCGCTTGTTTTTGTCCAAATGATGAACCAAAAGGTTGTTTTAAAGAAGCTGGCACAGTGAAACAAAACATTTAAGATAGCTGACCGGAAATTCTTTTTTCACCGTGCGGTTATCCTGTGGTATATCACTTTTTAATCGACACCCAGCAGCCAATCAGAATCGAGTAGTCACCCGGACCATGGTATAAAAAGTGATAATCCACAGTGATGATGCACACCTAAAATAGAAGTTCATGACACATTGCCCAAACGTTCTACATCACGGTGCTGGCCTAAACTACCCCCAACTTCACAGCTTTGGCAGACTAAGTGTCTATCCTCATTCAGTTCTCTTCAATTAACTGGAGCAGTCCAAAGAGTCTGAAGAGGACTGTCAGCTGAAATGACCTTTAAACTCCAAACTACAGCTATCCTGTTCAATGACAACTTTCTCATGCTGCTTTTTACTTTCTTAAGAGTTCTTGTTCATTTAAGTACATCCAGCTGGGGTGAACACCAACTCAACCTGAGTTGATGAAGTGTGGGGGAGGCAGGAACAAAAATCCAAGCAACTTAACATTAAAAGGACTGAAGGTGACTCAAAAACCTGAAAAACAAAATGACTTCAAAGATTTTATATACTGATTTTTCTGTCCATTCCTTTGCTTTATTTATGCCATCAAAAAACTGAGGGATTAAAGTTTAGAAAAAGCTTTTTTCATGCTTTAACTTTATTTAAATCAAAACAGTTTGAGCAAGGGACATTGTAATACACCTAAAACACTACATTTAGTTATTTTTGAATATTTTTTAGCTTTCAAAAAAGTATTTTCAGTCGACTTTGGACTTTCAGATATACATGTGTAACAGTGCTTTTACATGATGTTCCAGTCAATCATTTGGTTTGCCTTACAATTGTTTTCAAGTCAGGATACATCTGTGTTTGGGCCTTTTTCTAACTAAGCTCAACATGGACATCAACTGGACAGAAGGGAGAGTTACAGTCTGGATATTATAAACATTATTTATCTTTCTTGGTTGTAATCATTTTCACAATCTAAAATCATAAAGTAAGTAGTTTAGTAAGAAGCAGATACACTTTATCAATTTGTTTAAGGGTAGAAATAAATAAAAAAGTTATTGAAAAATATATTTTTAAAGGGCTTAATTAAGAAAAGCAACATCTATATTTTTATATTACAAGATCAATTGATTTTACCAACATAAACTGAACTGGAATCCTTACCCAAAATCACATCGTCTTCTATCTAAATCACTGTTATATTTTATTCTGAAAACAACATTTTTTAAAAACCTAATTTGAAATGCTTTTATTTTATTGCATTGATTTTAAAAGCAGCTTATTGTTGCACAGTTGTGATTCAGTTGAACAACAACACAATGGTGTATTGTATGTCCTTGGATGATGCATTTGTGCACTGGGACAAAGCATAAATGTTGCTTATCCAGCCAAAGAACAGGAAGCTAGTTCTAACTCATGGTATCTTTTCAGACTTTTGTGCAGCACCTACTGTTTCACCTCTATCCCCTTTTAGATGTGCTGCAGAAAGTGTGTGACAGCAAGCTTGAAATGTGTCCATTTGATCTACTCATTGAGCAGATGGTTGTGACAGCAAACAGGCCTCTGCTAGTTCCTGTTCCAAGGATGTTGGCTGGATTTAGTTTGTCTGTGGAAAAATAGCCAAAATATATCATTTCCTATTGGATGCCATGGTCTGAACTCATAAGCAGAAAACTTACCAACCAAGTGAAGATTCACAAAAATCCTGGTCAAACCATCTCAATTCTCTGATCAACCAAAATCGGCTCATTGAGAAATGCTGAAAGTGTTTATAAGTGAAGGTTTCACCACATCATCCTTTGATGGAGACGCACACATGTGTTAATGTCTAGCTACATTCATACAACCCTCTGCAACGCACGTTTAAGCGACCACTTTCAATAGAAGTCTATGTAAACATGCATTTCTGGTTTCCACGTTCAAAACACTCGCGTTCACACTATGCAAGTATTTAGGTCAGTTAAATCAGGTTGAACTCACTCCTCTACCTTTCCAATATTTCTCATTGTTCTAAATTGTGTATTTGGAGAAGAATCCAGACGACAAAACTTAGCTTTGCAGCTGAAGGGTCTGACACCCTGGTTATGATAGACAGCATGTGGACATCAAGTTGTTACAGAAGATCTGTGGATTCAAACACTATCTGCGTGAGGTTGTCAGTTTAATTAAATCTGATCCAATATTGTTACGAAAGGTTGTAATAATTGATATTAAAACTGATCTTCAAAGGTTTGGTTGAATTTTCTAGCTACCTTAAATCCAGACACACAACACATGAATGCTGTGTAATCAGAGAATGTAGCTGAAGCAGCAGTTTTTTTGTGTTTCTTTCAATGTGTAGTCACGCTATGCTGCTGTTCTTGTAAGAAAAGAATTAGAGTTGTGCTGTCTGCTGCTGAGCTAACGATACATGTGGAGTTCATTTAGTGGATTATTGACATATGATTATATAAAAATCAGCCACATAAGAAGTATTTTTGAGAGACAGAGAAAAGAAAGCAGCTCAGTTTTCAAAATAAGACTCCACATTTTTGGGCTGCACAATGGCATAGTGGTTGGCGCTCTCTCCTCACAGCAAGAGGCCCCTGGTTCAAATACCAGCTGGGACCATTCTTTGTTGAATTTGAAAGTGCTCCTCATGCAGGTGTGGGTTTTCTTCAGGCTCTTCGGCTTCCTTCCACAGCTCAGAAACATCCTTCATTGGCGAATTGGTATCTCTAAAATGCCCTGAGGTGTGTGTGTGGCTCAGCAACACTGGCGAGCTGCTCAGGGTGTGTCCCACCTTTGCCCAGTGGTAGCAGCCAACCCTGACAGGGACTCAGCAAGTTCTGAAGATGGATGAACTCCACATTTCGACTTGCACAGACAAACACTGCTTCTCCTATTCTGCACACCTTGATCTTGAGAGGCGCGTCTGAACCTTTAATAATTGTCATGATTTATGATGTGGTCAACTGCTTTTCTCCTACCTCGTGGGATCCTAGTAGCTGTTTCTGCTGCTGTGGCCTTGACCTCAATCATGCTCCTGTTCACATCCTGAACGGAGACCATGGCCAACTCCTGAACGTCCTTGTCCCCTGACTCCTGCTTGTTCATGGGCCTGCTTCATGTAACACTACTTGTAGCTGTCAAATATGCTTTTACCATTTATCAGAGCCCATTTATCATCTACCATTTATTTATTCATCATGAGGAACAAATAAATCGCTGTAATGAAATAAAAAGATGAACCTCAAGTGGACAGAGGGTTAATTGAATTCAAAATTACTTTGAATGGAAGTCACCACAGGCTTTACTAAATGTAAATCCATTTACAGCACATTGGGACATCCTCATATATTTTTTACCATATTAATGTGCGGTAATTAGAAAAAGTGTCACAGTGTGCTACATTAATGAGCAGCTGCTGCGATGGTTCAACATCTGTGGCAAGTGTGACTTCCATACCGTGTTTATCACATGCTGCACCCTAATCCTCACAGCTGATGTGTCAGTCATTACCATCAAACATCAGGAAGGAAATCAATTATGAATTCATAGCTATACGAATGCATTTGGGGTATATGTTAAGACACAGCATCTACTGCATGATAAAAAATGTTTTTTTTTAAGGAGAGAGGTATTCATTATCACTCATATCACTGCTCAGATTTTGATGCAGCAGAGCTTTACAGCTCACAAGGCCAATCTGCTCTCAGGATCATCAAAGGCTTTTAGCTCCACAAGGAATTCCTTGATGTGACTTTTATCACTTTTTAACTGCCAGTTGACTGACAAGAACGATTTGCATCTGTGCAAAAACTTGCATGATGACCTTTCTGACAGTATTGTGTGAAGGACATGTAAAGCCATGTCTGTCAGTGGGTGTCAGAGCTACAATCTGTTTGTCACACATTAGTTATTTACTCTGCAAGTTTCATAAATATGTTGTGACTGAAGCACCGCAGATTCAAACGCTTTCTTCAAAGAATGTAAAAACTGGCAGAAAAATAGGGTTTCTTCTATCTGTTTCCTTTCATTTCCCCTGCATAAGAACATGTGTAGATCTTTAAAGGTTTTTGTTTCTGTCCAAATGAATAGAAATAAAGAAATTGAAAAAAATAAAAGAATTATGCTGCAATGTATTTTAGCTTTTTTTTTTTTTTTTTACCGGAAGTCCGTCACCCAAAACTGTCAGGTCCCAAACATCCCGTCAAAATAAAGGAAGATCATAGATGGTGCAGGTAAATAAACTGCTAAAAAGAAATGTGATACTTTTACTGATTTATATTTAAACTAGATGTTCTTTTTCCCTAATTATCTTCACATTTTACAGAAACCTTACTACTATTTAGCCTGTTTGGATCAATGAGTCAAAACCCTGAAGTAGCAATCAAGTTTTATTGGTCAAGCCAAGAATAAAAATTGGTACATGTTTTTTGGAAACCTGCCTAATACAAAAATAACTGCTCCTATAGTGTACCCTTAACTTTAATCACTTCAGTTGACAGATGTATTAATAAATGGTGATCAATGATCAGAGTGGTGGATGATGTCACCATTTATATATCCCATACAAAATCTATTCCAAGGTGTAGGCACTGTTCATTTCAGAGAAGAATGAAAAATTAAACATTAAAAAAAGCTTTTAACCCTTGTGCTATCTTAGATGACCCCACCCTTACTTTGATGTGTTGTCCCTACCATGACAAAGGTGGATAAAGGTGGAAAAATTTCATGTAATCCATTGAACCAGTGAAGATCACAAATCGTTTTAAAAAAAGGTCAGCGCACTGTCTAGTGGGTCTAGATGACTCAACTCCCAACAGTAAAGTGCCTAGGATAGCACAAGGGTTAAAGTGACAACTTTTTAATACTGCTTTTTGGTCAGGAACTGGTGGATGACAGACCCTTGTTACAGAAACAGAAACATTTTATATATTTAATAAAACAAATAAAACATGAATATGACAAAACCATGGACTAAGGGCACAAGAAAGGGATGTCAAAGCAGATGACCAGACTCTTCAGTACACTGAGGACAATTAACTTAAATGTGAGCAGCCACTTAAGCTAATTGGAGATTTGAACCTGGTGTGAGTGACAGGAAGGAAATGGAACATTACAAAATAAAAATAAAAACATTCATTAAAAATAAAAAAAACTAGATTGCAAAATCTTCACACCTGTAATATACTTTATGTAAAAGCATGATTAAAAAGTCACACTGCAAAGTGAGATGCGACTAAAAGTCAGTCAAATGAATGCAAACGAGTGGACTCACTGTTTTTATTTCTTCTTTAGAATACATATTGGCAGGACCCTTTCCAGCTGTTATTAGGTGCACTTTTCCCACTTCCTCTCCAAACAGGTCATGTCTACCTCATGTCCCAGAACCAAAAAGGCACACAACCTAAAGGCCGTGTCACTCAGCCACTACATACATTTTGCGCATTTTCCACGTGTGAAGTTTCGGTCTTTCGTGATTCATGCGTGGTATATGTAATTCATAAGTGTTTCTTGCATTCGTCAATGTGCGCAAATGTCGGTTAAGGGTTTCGGCTGACGGGTCTTTACATGACTTCGATTTTGAGATGTTCAACATTTTTGATTTGTTGAGATTTATGCAATTTATGCATATTTTATATAGTATCTGCAATTATTACTTAAATCTTATGCAATTATGCGTGATTTGTGGCCTTCCAAGACCGTTCCACATATATCTAAAGGTCTTGTCATGCATGAACAACAGATGTATTACTTTTAACCCTTGTGCTATCTTAGATGACCCCACCCTTACTTTGACGTGTTCTCCCTACCATGACAAAGGTGGATAAAGGTGGAAAAATTTCATGTAATCCATTGAACCAGTGAAGATCACAAATCATTGAAAAAAAATGGTTCAGCGCACTGTTTAGTGGGTCTAGATGACCCAACTCCCAACGGTAAAGTGCCTAGGATAGCACAAGGGTAAGTTGTATGGTTCACATATATAAAGTTACATATCGTCAGCCTATTAGCATTTCTGCCTAACTTATTTTTTTGTCGAATTGAGATATTGGCCTAACTTGACTGTGAGTGATGAAAAATGTGTTTTTTCTTCTTTTAAAAAAACCCTGAAAAAATGAGTTAGGCAGATATGCTATTAGGCTGACGATATTTGACGCACCATCTTTGGGAGTAGATTTATGTGTTGTTTTATGTGGTTTTAACGTGGTTCATTTGTGAGATGTACCAGATATCTGGGAAAATTTCACATAAAGACCACAACCTTTCTCCCTTTTTCCACGTATATTTACGTGCGCAAAATGTACATAGTGGCTGTATGACTCTCTGCTTCAGAAACTTAAGACCAATTAGTCATTCTTCATTTTTGGCTTTGTGTGATATGAAGAAAACCATTTTCAATAGTGGCAACTTTTAGTGATCGTCACTGTATTTTGGTTCACAAGGAACATTGTTAAAGTTATAAAAATATATAAATCAAAACATATTTTTCTATCTGATCTGATGTTGAACAAACCATTTTTATTCTTTGTAAAAATGTTGTACTTTGTCAAGTTTTAAAAGGACATTTATTGAAAGTACAATAGTTCAATAAATTTAAAAACAGATTTAGGTTTTAGACCTTTATTATGCCATTCCAGACCATTTTTGGACAACAGTCATGTCTTTATTAGTAATTACTGGTTCCATTGGAAAGAGCTTACAAATGGAAGAAAAGCAGAGCACCATAGAAACATTAAATATTGCATCAGGAAGATAACACATAAAGGAAAAGAAATCAACTTTTTTTTAAAAACAGATTATTGTATCAGTGACATTTTAAGAGTTAGGAAGCTGAAGCCTTTTAATAGCAGAATTCAAAATGTTACTGCAACAATGGATCTATTTCTGGCAACAGTGATGGGCAGAGGACTGTATAAGACGTTGTGAAGCTTTAATATAAGAACACAGAACTTAATATAACATGCACATCCTGTCAAGCATCGTTCTATATTCTAATTTTAAATGAGAGTATTGATACATTTGCATATGTGTGGAGAGGAATTACACTACTTTCATTGTTTTATTCTTAGTTTACAACAATCAAGTGTGAGAACGTTTGTGCTGATACAGATGTGCTTTGAGTAATACGTTATTAGTGTTCTACCCTTGCAGTCATAACACACAAGTAGTCACAGGTGTTAATTTTATCATGCAAATGCGTAAAAAAAAGTTTTATGTTAGAAAATGAGCTGTTTTTTTTTCCCAGACGCAGAATTGACCAAAAAAAAGTGTTCATCAATAGACCACCAGGGGGCGAAAGAGGAGCACCTTGTCTGAGCAAGTAAAATGATAAAAAATGAAAGATGTTATGGACAACAGGAGGGAAAACAACAAAGTACCAATTACTAGCATTGGATGCTAAAAGTAGTATTCACATGTGCATTTGTGAGTCCAAATATAACGTTTGGCATAGATTTGAGTGTCTTCAATGATTGTGAAATACGCTTTATTTTTTATTTGTTATATCTTTTGGGAATAAAAGTGTAATCTTTAATATTAGGGATTCCACTTTAATACTGAAAAGTGTTCATTCATGCCAACGTATCCACACTCTGATATGCTTCAACACACAATAATGAGGAGGAATCTCACACAAACAACACCCGAAGTGCAGACAAAAGCATTCAGCCAAGGCTGGTGATGTTGGAGCGACCACCAGGGGGTGCTACAATGCGGTGGCCAGACCTCCGAGGAATGTTGTCATCTATCTGAGCACCTGATGAAAAGAAAAACAATCGAAATGTCAAGTCAGCCGGTGTTTTTAATGAACAACTCCCTGTGTGATGACAAGATGTTTTAAGATGCTGGTTTAATTTCAGATTGCATACCTGAGAGGCTGAAGTTGGACAGGTGCAGATTGCGTACTGGTGGTGGCTGGTGAGAGGTGGGGGAGGTTTTGGCTGATGGAGAAGGGGTTATGTATTTGGGGGTGGGAGTAACATCATGCACAGGGCCATCATAGACACCACGCGTGACACCCTGCTTGCTGCTCACCTGGATTGGAAATGCATAAATGGCACAAACCAAAAAAATATTTATAAAGAGAAAAATTTACCCACCAGAAAAAAAATTACTTCACGTTATTAGACTAATCTTAAGAAACTCATTATTTTTAAATTATTTTGTTCTGTAAACAAAAAGATACAAACAACATTTTTATTTGTCAGAAGCTAGTTTTAGACAATCAGGGATTAGGCTTGCTTTATTACAGATCAATGACAAATTTGATTTGTCTACATTTGTTTTAATCCTTAAAAATGTGATAATCAGATTAAAGAAATCAGAGTAAAATTTTCCCAAAATGTTCAAATCAGAAACTTAGTGTGTAATAATGCACCCATTTTCATTGCCATAATAAATCCATTTCTTCAGAACTTTACTTATGAAGGATCTAAAAAAATGTGTTTAAAGATCCACTCTGATAATTATCGGGTTTTAGGTGGGGTTTTTTCAAGTTCTTGAGGCATTTTTCTCATGATGTAGAACATATATAAAGAAAATTAAATTTAAAATTGTATTAGATGATCTAGCAGTAAAGGGTATAAACAGATTGGCGATGGGAAGTGGGGGCGGGCTTAGTCGTCCCTGACAGTCCAGCCCACAGCTCAAAGATGAATTTCTAGTGAAGTCCGGCCATTCTAAACAAACTACGTTTTTAAGACGTAAGAAAAAACGTAAGAAAATTACGGTTTTTGTTTTTGTTTTTTGGGCTAAAAAATGCATAACCATAATTAAAAGACCACTTGAAACCCTTTTAAAATAGATCAAAAGATTACCTGAACTTTAAGGTCAATCAAAGACTTTTTTTATTAAATAAAATTTCCCTCACCTGGTTCCTAAACTTGATCCGCTGGAAAGCGTAGTCTGGAAAGGGCTTGCGTGGAATGAACCGACCAGTCCCCTGCTGGATCTGAAGCTTGCCTCCTTCATAAACCACCCGGCCCTGACTCAATACCAGAGCTGGACCTCCCCGACACTCAAGGCCCTCAAAGATGTTATACTCTGCAGCCTGTGTGGGAGAGAAAAACGATGAGACAAAAGCCACACAAAGAAAAAGAAATGAAGAAGAAGGACAAAGGGGAGTCTCCTCTGCAGGGGCAGTGATATCGTTCACCCTGAAGGCTGTTTGAGCGAGCTTTTCTTCAAGGCTTAGTGGATTTACAGTTGAGAAGATATGGGATGAATAAGATGGAGGCTTGGGTCATGTCGAAACAGTGATTGTGCTGTTACAAGGGGATGGGATTACAAAAGGGGAAGGACTAAAAAGGGATAATAAACTAAATCTGGAACTATTCCCACAAAGGCATCTTCGTGGCAGGCTCTAGATGATTCTTTTTTTTATCCAATTGTTCAGCATTACCCTCTTTTTATGTTCTAGAAAAAGTAGTTGATATAAGCAGAATTTTGTCTCTTTTTTTGTCTTTTTTCTGTATACTAAATCTCATCTCTTGCAAAGAAAGAGCTCTTATTTTGTTGTTTTATGAAAGTATATGGCAAATGGTAAATGGCGTATACTTATATAGCGCTTTTCTGCCTACAAGGCCCAAAGCGCTTTACAGCCACAGACCCATTCACCCAGACACACACACATTCACGCACGCACTGGTGGCGGCTCCACTGCCAACCACAGGCGCCTGCCAGAGGCAAGGTGGGGTCAGTGTCTTGCCCAAGGACACTTCGACTCATGGGCATGCAAGGCGGGAATCGAACCTGCATGGGCCGACCGCCCTGCCGCTGCACCACGGCTGCCCCTATACTGTAGACACATTTCTGACCCTCTCAATGAAAAAAATACCTGAACAAGATCAACTTTGCTTTACATGAAACTGAAGGGATAAGATTTAAAACCGTTAATGCAACTTTAAACAATAGACTAAGACTAAGTTTAATCAAGTCTAGACTGTGTAAATGTCAGTCACACATGACCCTAAACGTGTTTCCTTCATTCCAATAATCACTCACTGACTATTTATTGTGACTATAGTTCTGTTTGCCGGTGTGTATCACTCAAAAATCCAAAGTGATAGTAATCAATGGGACAAATATCAAATAAACACATGCGAATGCTCTTTCCTTAACTAACCTGAAACAATGCTATGAAGCTGCTTCGTCTGTAAACAACATCAGACTGGATTATTACAGCTGACATGAGGCCCCTATAGGACCTGCAGTACTTTGATGAAAATGTATTACAGTTCTTTATCATATCATTACACATTCATCAAATTCCATACAAGTCATATATGTACAGACATTAAATGATTTTCTTCATATTATGTTTAGTGGGTTTTTCACCTCTTTATGTGAGATCATTTGCAGTAAAGTAAAATAAATAATAAAATAAAGTAAAGTTTAATTGCTCCATTCCATTTCTTGTTTGCAAAATTCAGCATCATAGAATTCATTTTTTTTTACCCTAGAAAACATATCACAGCCATTAAGCTTAAATATTTACTTGGAGTGCAGCTCAAAGACATCAAACTTGACTTGCAAAAATGTCTTTTAGCATCTTTACTTCTAAATGTAGGTAGCCAAAAGACATTATAATTTAACTAGTTGTTATTTTGTCTATTGACAGCAAATTTGTGTCTGTATAATGCTTAATAAAACTGTCCTGTTCTCAGCATGTTCAATCTTTGTTTTTTTCCCTCTCTGCCTCAGCTTTCCCTGGCTTCTGTCCTGATTTATTTCCCTTGTTAAACCACTGCAGATATACTGCTGTTTCTGTTTACTCCAGTGCAAGTTCGTTTGCTCTGTCTTAGTGGTTGTTGTGTCTCTCAGCGTGAACTTCTGGAGGTGGTCACCGTGTTGGATCGCTGTAAGATTTTTGGTCTCCTTTTCATTTGTTTTCCTTGGGATCTGGCCTGCTGGAGATTTTTGTTCTTTCTTGTTGTTGGAACAGTTTTTTTCGGATCTTTGGACTTATTGCAGTGGTCCCCAACCTTTTTGTGACCGTGGACCGGTACAACGCAAGACACATTTACCGTGGACCGGGGGTGGTATTTTAGTAATATAGTAATATATATAGTATAGTAGTATAGCCTGTTAGTAATAATAATAATAATAATAATAATTGTCCCCTTGTCAAAGCAGCTTTCTAAAGAAGTTTGTTTTTTGCTCATTTTGGTTGTTTGGGTTTAATTTTAGCGGGGTGTATCACCTGATGTTTGGTGTCGCGACTTTGATGTGCGTTAAGTGGGACAGATGTAACAGAGAGAATCCGGTCACTTTCAAATAAAAAAATTTTTTCGGAAAAAAAAAAACAATAAAATGGAAATTATTTTTTCTTTCTGTGCGTCCCAGTGCCAAAATTTTCCCGCGGCCCGGTACCGCTCCGCGGCCCGGTGGTTGGGGACCACTGACTTATTGCACTGTTAACACAAAGAATGAAGAGGATCCGACTGTGAGGAACTATATGATATTATTTCACTTTGGATTTCTGTTTCCTATTCCCCCTGAGGGTGTACCTCATGACCTTCGTTCATGTCGTGCTGTAAGCATTGCCTGCTTTTTTCTCCCGCCATAACTATATTTTGTGAGTAAGACTTCCTCAACGAGGGGCAACAGCAGATTTTCACTGATGAACAGTGGAAATCCCCTTTTTTTTATTAAAGATTCTGTAACACTTCCACCTGTGTTTGGACTGTTTAAGGTTTTCCTCATAAATCGTTACAAAATATATCATAATATATCATATTTTTAGATTCCAATGTGAGAAACAGTTGCTTTTGTGTTTTATCAATGTTTCCATAGAGTGTTTCCCACTCCTTTTCGGCTATGGTGCAGAGGTAGAGCGGTCAACTTCTTATCAGAATATCGCTGGTTCGGAGTCCCGCCCTCCCATGTGTCAAAGTGTCCTTGGGCAAGACACTGAATCCCACAGTTTTCCTGGTGGTTATAGGTTGGCACCAGTGCTCGGCAGCAGAGCCGCCATCAGTGTGTGACTGTGTGTGCATGGGTGAATAGGACTGTAAACGGTTTGGCATAAGAAGGTAGAAAAGCGCTATACAAGTATACACCATTTTCCCATTTTACGTGGTGTCAAACAGGGAAATCATATTTACAGGTGCCATGGAAATACTAAACAAACACTTTGAATGTCATTAAGCCCAAACACTTCATGTAAATAAATCAAAATTATTTTTAACTCCTTCATACCTGACTTTATTTCCAATTGTATTAAGAAAAACTTTTTTTTTTATTATTCAAGGTGATGCTAAATTAAGTGGAGTCCTGGATTTAATGGTATGTTGCGAACTAGCAACCGGTAATCCACATAATATCTTTTCACATCTGTATCCTTTGTGTTCTCACCGACTGTTGCTGTTTCGCAGTGATGGTTTTGACGATATCTGGGTCCCAGATGACGATATCTGCATCAGAGTCCACAGCGATGCGTCCCTTACGAGGATACAAGTTGAAGATTTTAGCCGCGTTGGTTGATGTGACTGCCACAAACTGGTTCTCGTCCATTTTCCCCATGGCCTAAAGAAACAAAAGACACAACGTTAAAGATGGTTTGGCTGACAGTTTACACTGAAACACACAGGCCCTCAGATCTCACCACAGCCTTGTCCCAGACGAAGCCCATCCTCTCCTCTGCCCCGTTGGTTCCTTCTGGGATCAAGGTGAAGTCATCTTTACCGATGGCTTTTTGAGATGTGCTGTAAGCACAGTGAGAGCTGCCCACAACCTGCAGGTCCCCGCTGTGCCAAACAAACACAGTCAAAGACATTATAAATGGCTAAAAATATCAATAAGTCCAAAAAATATATATATATATATTCATTCCAAAAAATTCCAGATTTAGCAGACAGTTCAGAGAGAAAAAAAGATGCCCTTATGTAACATAACTGAAAAACACGTTGCACTTCTGTATAATTTAATCAACCGCCATATAACTATGATAATCAGTCATATTGTTTTCTTCTAAATAATACTATTAGCTGTTATACTGAACTAGAAGGACATCCAATCAAACAACTAAGCATTACTGCTGCTGAAACATGATGGGCAGCATGAAAATTTGACAGGAAGCTCTCGACTTAAAAAAAAAAAATTCTAAAAATAGATTTTGTCCTTCAGGTAAGGATCAAGGACAACAGCAGGAGCACACGACTGCTGCGACAGCATTGACACACCTATAGAGCAGAGCAGGAGGAGGAGGAGAGAGGAACTTGGTCACCAAGGCAACTAAAGATGAAGGATTCTAGTTCCTAAGCTATTTTTAGAAACAGGAACAGTCAAAATCAACTGTTTTTTGTGGGTGTGTGCATGTGTCTGAGGTAGAGCAAAGCTGGGTTTGAGCTTCATCCACCTCCATAAAGCTTTGGTCTATAAAAAACTAGATAAACACATTGGTAAAAGAAGGTATATATTATAATAATGTTGGGATGCATGGGGAAAAAAAAGTATATTAAAAAGGTTTAACCATACCTGGCCAGCAGGGTGTGGAGATGTTCTGGTGTGGTGGGGTCAGGACTTAAAGGTGGAGAGGTCACATAGGCAGCTGCTTTGGCCCAGTTTTTGCTCCAATAATGAGAACCGTCTGTTGCCAAGCCAGCTGTAATTGGTTCCCCAAATACCACGGAACCTAGAATGGAAAATAACAGAAGTATCACACTTGAAGTCAAATAACAAATTTATTTATTATTTATTTATATATGAAAAATATAATTAAATGTTAGAAAAGGTTAAAAAAAACAGAGCTGTGCAAACCTTTTCTGCGGGCCTGAGCGATGGTGTCAGCGGCACTCTTGCTCATCACTTTTGTGATGTAGACAGGACAGTTCACACGGTTACCGAGGGTGATGGCACGAAACACAGCCTCAGCTTCCACCTGCATGGAAAAATAAAAGCAGACTGATGAACCACTGTGATACTCATGAACTGATACTTATAGGATATAAAAGATACCTCCTCAGGACGACTCAGAGGATGCCCTTCAGGACCAGTGATTCCCATCCTAAGGATTTTTCTTTGTTCCTATACGAAGATTTAGAGAATCATTGTCATATATTTTACTCTGTCAGGATTAAAGCACACAGGGAACTAAGCTGTCAGTCACAAATGTAAACTGAGTACTAAATTATATCTAAGTTAAGAAATGAAGACAGAGTTTAGCAAATATTTTAATGGATTATTCGCAAAAGGCTGGTTTCCATGTTTTTCCTTGAATAATCTCCAGTATTAGAAGTAACTAGTTACAGCAGTAATTTATCCTAGATATCTATTACTTTGTGCTGTATGAAGTAAAGTGTAACTATTCAATTTTACTCATGTTCAGTAACTTGTAAATTTCAAAAACAGACAAACCGCCCAAAATAAAATTGTTAAGTGATCATGAGAAAAAAAAAAACTTCTAACAAGATCTTTTTGGGATCTTGGTTGATTACTTTAAAGATTTTTGAAATTATGTTTATACTTAAAACCGTGAGCCAAATTTCCTTGAGATTGCCAGAGATCATAGACACAAACTTTTTTTGTCCCTTTCCTGAATTACTGTTTGGTCCTGTCTTTTCTCTGAGCCAATATCTGTCGGTTCTGTTGTTATAGACTTGGTGTAGTAATTGTAATCTGTGTTTAACAGGCACCATTATTGTTTCAGTCTTTCTGAGACACATACGTCTCAGGTTCTCTGTTCAGTACATACCGTATATTTTTATTTGATGGTCTAAACTACCGGTAACTTAGCTAAAGCAAAGAGTTGGTTCTGTAATTTGAAGTCCAATGCTTAAAAAAATTATATAAACTAAAACCATTAAATCTGCTACTTTTGCAGATATTACAAGAAGGTAACCACCAGTATTGCAAGAGTCATGTATCATATTACAACTCTTAGATATAATATTGTTAAGGTCAGGTATTACTTTTGAATACCAATAGAAAGTAATCTTTAATGCATTAGCTTGGAAGTAACTTGTATAAAACTGACATATCTCTATATGTTAGATATGTTGGCAATCATTTAATTAGTACTCAATGTATTATCAATTATCCCAGCTGTTATTCTACATTAACATTGTCATATCCAGAAGTACTATCAGTTCTGTTGCATCTACAGGCATCCCTTAGCATCTGATTTAATTGTCATTAATTTGAACATAATCAGAGGTAATGATCTCCAAATATAAATCATTTAGGGCATAATGACCTGCTTAATGTGCATCTGTCACTACTAGGTGTGAGTTTACGTAGACAGAAAGACAAAATGATGTATTCACCTCGAAAATCAGGTCTCCGTTTTCGGCATGTACTAAAACAACAGCCCCCAGCTGCTTCAGAAAGGAGAATGCCTCATACAGCTGTGGATGTATAAAGAAGAATAAACAGATTAACAGAAAAAAATTGAAGGTTTAAGGCCTCTAAAAACATCTTTTTGAGAGAGAAAAAGGATTTAGTGAGTTTGCATCATTGGTGCTCTTAGGGATGATGGTGCACACCTGAGAATCCGTCATCTGGTAAACATCTTTATACGCCATGTACACTTGAAAGGAGTTGATACCTGAAAGGAGTAAATAAAAAAACTGTGGTGGCTTCATTGGAGCAACAAGAGTAAATCATAATAAATCATTATTCTGGGATAAAAAGAAGAAAAGAAAATCTAGGAAAAAAGATCTAATTTAGGAAGCAAAAGCATCATTAAAGGTAAAATAAAGCATATCTTCATATTCTAAAACAACTCTTTCAAAACAGAAGCCTTTTTAAGACACAGAATTCTTTTACAATTCCCACAAATAATTATTTACTTTTACAAAGGATTACAGATGAAGGATGTCCCTTGTGTCACAAGAACGGGCACAAGGCTAGTTCCAATTGCAGTAGGTTTATTATCACAGCTAAGAGTCCACAAAGCTAAATCAATGTCAGACGGGGGTCAATGAGGAGCATGGGAGCATCAGAGAAGAAACAGGAGTAGTCAGGATTCCGGCAAGATTCCGGGCACGCGAGAGTCAGAGTCAGAGTCAGAGTCAAAACAGGGTCAGGAAATCAGAAGACCAGGGGCCTCATTTATAAAACTTTGCGCAGGATTTGCGTCAGAAGTGGCGTGCGGATGAAACATAGGATGTGCGTACGCACAGAAATATTCGGATTCATAAAACCGTGCGCACGCACATCCTACGCCTCTTTCCCTTAATAAATCACAACCAATTCTATATGTGTCTATATTTCACTTTTCTTTTTGCAAATATGTGTTCATTTGAATTTCTGTTGTAATTTTCGTTTGATTTTTTTGTTTGTTTCACTGCTGATCGATCAAACGGGTGTTCGTGTAGGCTGTTAATTGTAAGACTTGCTTTGTGAAGTCCTTCATGTTATTTATGAGAGGCAGTATTGTCACTTTTCACTTTCACGTGTTTCTTCCATCTGCCGACGGTGTCACCGTTTCTCATTTCACCCGTTTTTGTGCGTACGCCTGGGTCAAAGCTTGCGTGAAGGACCGCACATTTTCCCGTCAAGTTTGCTTTTTATAAATCTCAATTATTGCGTAGTGGCGTACGCCTTCTTTTGTGCGTACGCAACATTTATAAATGAGGCCCCAGGTCTGGCTATCACGTTCAGTAATTCAGCCAGAGTGGCAAAAACAATACTTCACACTGAATGAGGCTCAGTGCAATGATTAAGTGGACTGTGAGTGATTGCTCATGTGACTCAGGTGTGTGGCATCCAAGAACTGTGCCCTGGGGTTGCTGGGAGATGTAGTGCATGTAGTACTCTGGAGACGGTTCCCGCTGGTGACCAGAGGGGGAGACAGAGCTCTGACTTCTGACACCTTTCCATTGCAACAGCATGAAAAGGGCTTTCCAAAGGGCTTTAACTCAGTTTCTAAACAAGTTTCTGCTTTGGCAAACATTTTTCTTTTATTAAGATCAAGGTTTAGACAAATCATAACAACTACAATATTTATGGTGTGTCGCAGTAAAAGTAAAAAAACAAATCCTGCCTTTGTCTTGCACCAGGACCTCCAGCTCATCTTTAACAGTCTCATTCCACAGGGGGATGTCCACATGCAGAGAGTAATCGCAGCACGCTCGTTTATCTGCAGCTTCCTGCCAGCGCTCAAACGCCTCCAGCAGACTTTCCCCGGGCTCAGGGGTCACATGATCGACTGAGATATGGCAAAAGCAAAAGGTTAAAATGCGCAGATGTGAAGGTGCTGCCTGAAACTCAGCACCCACACTTACTGATCATCGTGGTTCCCCCAGCAAGTGCAGCCTTAGTGCCTTGGAGGAAATCATCAACAGGTTGTGTGCCCAGGTACATCTTCATCAAGCAGGTGTTGACATCGATCCCACCTGGAATTACCATGCGACCATTGGCCTCGATCACTTTGACACCTCCAGGAACAACCAGATTCTCCCCCACCTGCCTGTTAGGAGTTGAACAGCAAAATGAAAAGGATGGAACCGATTGAGGACTTGGAAAATGTACATGCTGCTATACCAGCATTTGACATGAAATGGTCATGTAATGCCTCCTCATACGCACTTGATGAGGCCATCCTCGATGTAGACGTCTCCAAAGAAGGAGCGGTCATCGTTCACCACTCGCCCCCCTCTGATCAGAAGCCGTTCATCCTGCAGAGAAGAGCGGGGGGGGGGGGGGGCTGAACTGACTGCTGCATTTTGACATATTACACAATCAGTTATGTAATCCATGACCTTATAGCAAAATTGATCCATTCAATGTAACCCAAAAAAATGTATTAGCATTAAAGGAAACTCTGGCATTTCAAGATGGGTATTTCATTTTTTTTTGTATACATCCTGTGACATGTAGACTGTCTAGAAGGTAATTTGTTAGCTTGCAACTACACCCTGTATCAACTTGGTGCCTGGCAACAAGAGGAACTCGGTCGCCATGGCAACCTGTGATGTTCTATGGTTCTGCCAGACACAGCTGACAGCACAACCTATGTCTGTATCGATATAAAAAAAAAACATGAAGGGTTTCTGTGCCATCTAAAGGTGTTTTAGATTTTTAAATCAAGCCTCCACCTTCAAGGTGCAGCTCCTGATAGCACTATGGACGAATGAATCACAAGTTTTCCTCTTTTTTTTAAAGGCTGTTTACAAAGAACCTCCGTCCACGAAGGAGTCTTCTGCTCTTTGTCATTCACTAAGAATTTAATCCCCTTTCCTGCCTTGCAGCGCAGGGATTTGCATACAACAGAGGCTATCCGTTTCTCAGTCTCTTACCGTGTAGTGGGGGATGCCGTTATTCCCCTGATAACTGATCCCAGACATGCTTTCTTTCTGGACCCCCCTCCGGCTGTCAACTTAAAAATTCACGGGGCTCCGTCCTTTGATAACCCCCACCCCACCCCCTTTGTGTCCTTAGATTTGAGTCGGCTGCCTGGGCCGTGCGTCAAAAGAGCTGCGCGCGCAAGTGTAGCAGAAACTGTGGATGCGCAAGCGTGGAAAACGAGCGCTCCCCTGTCCCCTGGTGGCGTTCAAGGCTCAGCGAAAGATGGCACTGATGCCTCACGTAGAATGAATCCATGTGGAAGCAAAACAAAAGGGGGGTTGAGGACCGTCGCTGTCCGTTTCAGCACCACAGAGAAGCGGATGCGCTTTGGTTTCACATTTATTTCAACATTTTGAAGGAAATCATAAAATGCAGCACATTTATACATAATTTATGCACATAGGAGCGTCATTTTTTGCTTGAAATGTGATATTTCAGAGTAAATTATATTTTTTATCTTCATATTTAAACAAATCAATAGTTAATACTATTTTTGTTAGACATGGAGCAAATCATAAATTGGATTTTCAGCCAATCTACTGAAAATAGGCCAATGCGTAATTCCTACCTGTCCATTTGGGCTTGTCTTCTCAAATGAGACTTGAACCTCAACTCCAGCCCAAGACTCGTCAGCATCCCTGGCTGCATTGCTCTCTGACCCCTGCCGTGTCCCTCCGGTGGTCTTCCCCATGGGGTCGCCGGTATCCAGCAGCCTTTCCCGGCTCCCACTCCTCGGGGTGCGGTTCCCCTTCCTCCCCACCGCATAGTTGTCGAAGTCTATGGTCTTGCTCTCAAACGCCCCTTCCACAGAGCTGAACATCCCAAAGGATTTCCGCTGGTTCGGTCCGGTGGTGATCGGCCCAGCAAAGTAGACGGGGAGCTCATCCTCCCGGTTCCACTGCCGCCTGCAGTCAGACATTGCCGCTCACGCGGACCGGACCGTCACCAGTCTGAGGAGATGGAGAGGGGTTTGCCAATTTTACGTCTAACCGGGTCGCAGTCCCGCCTCCTTAAGCAGGCGCACTGGTCCAATGCAAAATAGAGGTTCAGCTCCCTTTTCATGTAGATAATGCATATGGAGTGTCCCACTTCTGGGAGCAATGCTGATGTGCCACCAGCTTTAACAAATAATAGTGAGCACACCCATCATCTCAAACAAGTCATCCGCTTTGTGTGATCCCCGTCTAAAAGTGGGGGCTGTGTGCAGCACAGTCATGCCATCAGCGGATTAAAGCAGCATGTGCTTCCTTTTGACCCACATCTGGAGGCAAAGCAGAGGAATGTGGCTTCTGGGTCAACTATTGTAAATGACCCGAAAGCAGTCACCTGCACAACCTCACATAAGACTAAACTCATCCTCAGTGCATTAACAGCCATCTCAATAAGTAAAAAATAATGTACACATTTTATTTTCAACATTAATTCTAACATACTTTCAATAGAGTAGTGAAATTTGGGGAAATATACACAAAATGACCCAATAAATAAACTTAACACAATAGTAATTACAATCATAAAAAGTTGGTTTTCGTGAATCTGCCAATGGCACTGTAGTAAAACTTAAATATATTGAAATTTTTGAATGTTGTAATGCCGAAAATGTTATGCTGTGCCTTTAAAGTTATGCTGTGCCTTTAAAGTATCTTAAATTTAAGAGTGCAAATACTTTTATAAAAGAAGAGAGGAACATTTTAATTTCAGAGGTCATTTAATGTTTAAATCATGAAGAGTTAATTAAAAATGCAGATGTCATTCTTTTTATGAAACAAAACCTTTTAATTGTTTGGATAAAGATTTTGAATTAGTCAATATTGTAAAAAAGGCTACAGTTAAAATGTCAAATATTTGGTCAATATTAGTGAAATTTTAAAGAATAAATAAAAATGAATTAAGAATAAAATATGTGTTTGTGTATTTGCTTAAGTATTTTGATTTTTTGTTTAAACTGTATCCTTGTTTTGTTTTGTTTTGTTTTACTTTTTTTAATGGGCTTTGATAAGCATGATGCTTCATCCCAGCCCCTATTGGTCAATGTGGATTATTGTTTAAAAGTAAAGAAAATGTGTTTGAAAAACTAAATAAACTTCAAACTTCATAAAGGATCCACAAGGAATCTGGGAAAGAGGAAAGCAGGGAAGAGACAGATCATGTCACTTCTCTGCTGGAAGAACAGTATTATCACTATTTTCATGTCATCCAAAACACATCAACACATGTTTCTAGCATTATTACCAGACATAGTTGTTGGATTGTAGTAAACTAAGTAAACTAATGATGATAAAATGAGCGACTTTCAAATTTGTTCTGTTAAAGTGCAGTTAATTAGAGTTTTATCATTGATAGTTAGCCATAAAATACATTACCAGAGCATTTATTTCCACACAAGCTCCTGAAGTTGAACTACAGTGCATATGTCAGACATTGCGAGGAACTTAACACGACCCACCAATGGTTTTCAACTGAGTACTAAACCAGCCAGCATGTGTGTATAGGTCTCATATAGGTTATTGGTTGGGTTGTTAAAAGTGGGCTACAAATGGGCTAAAATCTGGGTCAGTTCACAAACGCGTGAAACAATTTGGGACTCATACTGGCTCCTCCATCTGGTAGAGACCAACTAGGTTTTTGAGCAGGGACCCCATAATCTCCTTAACATTCAATGAGCTTTAGTTAGAAGAATAATGACAGACAGACAGAATACACAGGCTGACTTAAGTCTGCTCATGAATTCTTAAATTAATGATGCCCTAAATGGTTATTGCATGCAGATTTACTATAATAAAATAATACATTGCTTTTACAGTCAGAACTTTGGTAAAGTTAAAATGATTTTATTATTAAATTAGTATAAATTGTTTAATTTTGATGGCGGCAGTCACAATATACTTATAAAAGCATGGGAGCAGGATCTCAAGTAAGGTATATAGAAGATCCGTTCTAAACATTTGCCTATTGAAACCCCTCTATAACCCTTTTTGTTTACTTATAGGCCTTCATTAAAATGCATTCAAGAGTATTTGACCTCATTGGAAGGATCTTCACAAAATATTCTTCAAGTTTTGCAATGAGTTTTAAAGTAGGCTGCTCTGTGGTGTACCTCACAGTGAGAAAGGCCTTGATTCAGATCCCAGCAGGGACCTTTCTGTGTGGAGTTTGTATGTCCTCCCCATTCACATGTGGATTTTCTCCAGGCACCCCAGCGTCTTCCCACAGCCCCAAAACACGATTTACAGGTTGATTGAGGATTGGTGTGAATGTGTGTGTGTGTCTACATGGCCCTGCAACAGACTGGTGACCTGTCCAGGGTGCACTCCATCTACACTCAACAGTAGCCTGGACAGGTTACTGTGACCCTGAAAGGGATTTAGGGGGTTTAGAAGATGGATAGATTTCGTAAGTAACAATATAATTTGATTAAATCTGAGAATTTTTGTTTGTTCTTTTTGAGAAAATCTTAATTTACTGCTGCTTTGGGTTGCTAAAACCTTTTTTGTAATTTAGCAGTTTATTAATACACTGAAATGACTTATATATGCACTTTGTTGTATGTGACAACTACAATGTTGCAGCTAAATTCCAAACTGCACAAGGTAAGACTGAGAAAAAGAAATGTTTTAAGACATTTCAGTAAGACAACTCATGCAGTAAAGAAGATTTATTTCCATAATTCTTGTAGTTTGGCATAAGGCTCCGTTCAGATACATAAAACAAAGATCTCCATAGAAAACTTTGGGCATTAAACTACCCCTAACGGAGCTCACAGGTGGAAGCCGGGGAGGAGGGTGGGGTGATGAATGAATGATGAATGAAGGCAGAGCTCACGGAAATGAAAGAAGAGGGATTGGACCGCACACCTGGACTTAAGTAGGACGCTAAACAGGTGAGTTAGTTAGACTGAACCGGCTGCAGGGAGGAGTAACCAGGTAAACGCACTGCTCGAGTTGCCTGCCTGAAATACTCCCAGGGTCGTTCATTTTCTTAGACATTGTACCCTAACATTTGAATATTGAACTTCAGTGTTACATATTTGAGCCTTTTATGTTAAAAGGTATAATTTAATCTTTTTTTTTTTTATTTATGCAAAATTTTACATAAAATACTAACATTTTTTTCACCGTTTTAAGCTCAGTTTAATTCAAATCTATATTAAAATGTAATCCATGTGAAAAAAAAGGATACTTTGAACCACACTGTCATGAAAGATCAATACAGCATTAACTGATCTAACAAGCATTTAGACTTGAAATCAGATGGCTTTACCGACTTGTCACTTCATTTGACCAAAACATGAGAAAATGAAGCAAAGATATACAAATTTAATGAATATAGATAAAGTTTAGCCTCAAATACAAAAGGGGTTTATACAAATATACACCACGTGTGTCAGGAGATTCATAACCCCTGACTATAACACTCCTGCTGCCATGCTTCCATAAACTCTGTCCAACTCTGACCAACACAGGAGGCCTTCAGCTCTAATCTGTTTGTTCAGCAGCTAGACAGTGCAAGTTAATTTAAAAAAAGCAAATGAAGCATCTCCTGATCATAAAACTACTTCCACAGGCTTGCAGGGAAATTACCTGTTTAATGAGTAAATGCTGACTTAAAGGATTTTTTGTAATTCAGTTTTCCTGCATTAATTCATTTGTTTTTGTAAGGCTCTTTATAAGTGTTTTTTTCTTTTTTTGTTCTCCAGAAGTGCTTTTAATTGTACTGTAAACCTTCAGTAAAGTGCTTTTTTGCTGCCATTACGTCTAAATTCTGTACGCACTACCTCAAAAGTAAAAGAAAGCAAGTAAAAGTGGCTGTTGTCTGAGACGCTGTACAATTGTCAGCAAGATAAATTCCTTCTTTACCAGCCATTTAACATGGTGTTTATTTTTGGAGAGCGTGTCAGAGTCTCTGCGGTGTTTATAGAGTTTGACAGCAGCAAGTGTGCATCTCTGGTTTCCTGCAGCCGTCTGGAACAAACTGAACCCCTGCATGGAATAATCAACAGTTTACACATTTAAACGGACTACTTTGCAATGCTAAAATCTTGAGGAAATTTGCCTTTTTTTCTTTTTCTACTTTTTCTTCAGTGGGGATTCTTTTACCGCTAAAGGTTTGGTGCTTTCCAGAACAGTAAGTGGTTTGTTCTACATGACGTTCAGAGATCCGTGCGACGCACTGTTCCACCTTTAGGTAAGACTGTTAAGCCAAAGTAATTCAATGTAAGGCGATATACTTCTTTGAAACTTTAAGACAACCTGACTGGCTTTGTATCTGATCACTCATGTTGTTTTAAATAATCTCAACTACATTATTTGGATGCTATCAATTCAACTGCTTTATACAGACATTGGTAAACTTAAGGGATCCAGATAGAACTGTCCAACTGCTTTTCACTATTTAAAAATGATAAGTGTTTGATTAAATATGAAAATAATCAAATATTTTTATTCCTAGGAACTATGGAAAAGGATCTATCATCTCAGGAGTCACTGCCTGACCTGGAAAGACCTTCTCCTTCCCCCATGTCTAGTGAACTCCCTGCTGCTCCATCTCTGTCAGATTCCAGTGTGGAAAAAAATCCAACCATCTCTGAGGCTAAGACTTTAAAGTCGAATCCCAAATCTGTGTCCACCGAAATCCCATCCAGAGTTGTTTCCTCTAAACCATCCTCCCGTTCTTCAAACCAGACATCTTTTGCTATTTCTCCCAACGTCTCAACTCCTCAAAACTCCAAAATATCAACCTCTTCCAAGTTCAATGCTCCCTCCTCCTCATCAGTCTGTAACACACAAAAAGATCCACATTCTTTTGCACCTGCGCCTGCTTCCATGGCAGCTTCTGCTCCCACAAAACGCACTTTTGCCTCCGTGGCCAAGCAGGTGATAATGCAGGAACGAATTAGAAAAGCAGAAGAAGAGGATGTCAGTGACGAAGAAGACGGTAAGAACACTGCTTCAATTCTCATTTTGGTGGAACTCACTTTAAAAAAGACAAAAACTTCCGTCGAATGTGTTTTTTCTCATGCACAAGGAATTTGTTGGCACTAAATTAAGCACAAAACAAAATCCCATAAACACCTAAATGCTCGAATATGTTGTGACTCGATAGCACAGTCAGTTTAATTTCAGCTCATCAGCTTTGCCTGCACTGCTGTGAGAAGAAACAAACTCCAAAGTCTGCTACTTAATTTAAAAAAAATCCTAAATTGATGTTCATTCATTCATTTTCTATACCGTTTGTCCCTAAATTGATGTTTTATTTCAAAATGTTCACTTTTGTTGTAGTTTATCTAGTTTTTCTCAAATACCAACAGTGATGAGTTGATTTATCTCAAATATTAAAATCTGACATTTGATGTTGACTCAAGTTTATGACTGTAATTAAGCTAAATATCTCATGAATCAGTTTATTTGTTTATTTTTATTCATAACCTTCCTGTTTAAATTAAAATAATTTTGCTGTGTTTATTTCTTTGATCTATGACACAGTCTAAACCTAGAACCAAAAACAATAAAAAATGTTGTGACATTAAAAACATATTTTATGGAAATGAAGTAATTTTATTTGCATGGTTTGATTAGAAAATGGGTTGTAATCCAAATAAACTATAGACATTTTAATTTTGTTATAGCAAGGAATCCTCAACAGAAATCTTGTACCTTCTTAATCTGACACGAATTTCTATTTGAAAACATTTCATCAAATAAGCTTCACAATGCATCAGTACCAGCAAATATTGTTAACTTAAACAAAATGTAACTACAAGATTGTTATTAAAGAAATGTTTTTAAAGGGAGATAAACCCTTATTGTTGTTAGTTTTGGCTTTTTGGTCTAACATGTTAAGGGCAATGTTATTTGCACCGATTTACATACGACCAAGGACCAAACCTGAAATTCCTACTGGCATCACAAAATCCACGGGGCCAAAATGCACATTACTGCAGTGACGGCACATATTTTAACCCAAGCCGCAACCCTAACTCCGCCCTAATTACATGCAAAAAGTCACTTTTATTTGCTCTGTTGTAAGTAAATAAAAACAATGTATTGCTCTCAAATAGACTAAAACTTTCAGCAGTTTATTCATAAATGGATGGTTGTGGTACACATTGAAGTCAGATGAAAGTGACAGCTTGTCACTTCACTTGCAGTTTTTTCAGATGCAGTTCTATAAACTATGAACATGTGAACTATGATTCCAGCTAAGTTTAACTAATCTGAAGTAGTTTTGGCATCTTTTTGTATCGTTTTTCTTTTTTGAGCAAAGCCGTGAAGCCTCCACTTCACGTTACCCATACTTTTGACTATTCCATTTATGAAAATGTGACATGTATGGAGCACACTTAGTGTGATCAAGAAACCCTCCATCTGCTGTTTTCAGGATGAACACTGAAAATATTGTTTTTGGTTGGATCAAAACATTTTATAACTTTGTACAATTGTTTTTGCAGGATTTGTTCATGGCAGCTTATACATTTCTCCAGTAAAAACCCATTTGCAGAGCAGTTTTTCGTGATTCTGCTGTTCTGGTCTCAGAATGCTCCTCAGATGGATCGACCCCACACATCCCTGAGTGTTTGCTTTTGCTCAGGATGCAGTTAAATGGTCAAGTGGGGCTAAATCACTGCAGACTGTAAACTAATTAGGCTTAAAAGGCAGCACTGAGATGCAGTGAACCTACCTTACAGAGAGGGTTGTGTATGCTGATTTAAAAATAAGTGTTTAGATCAAAACAGATTGTCTTTTGGTCTATTAGATGAAGAGCAAGACGAAGAGCAGAGTGTGGAGCAGCTGGAGGAGAAGGCCAAGGCCGGTGATTCTAGAGCTCAGACCCTGGTGAGTAACAAATTTGGACATGTGGTGTTTATAATCAGACTGGCTGACTCAGTCTGGCTCACTTCATTTTAAGATGATAACCAAAACTTCCACCCTGTTTTTGGAGCATTTAAAACAACAAGGGACAGTTATTGAAAAGGAAATATGCAAGTGCCAAGGATCTCCAGGAGATGGATTTTACTTTTAAAACATGCAAACTCTGAGAATATGAATTTACGGATGTGTAATTATGCAGGTAAATGTCTAACCACAACAGAATAAATGTTAGATTCAATGCATTTTAAGAAAAACCAAACATTATTTCTGCACTAACTAACATTGTTGATTTTTCTTAATGTGGTATCGTTTTCTAGGCTATTAATGTTTATGCAGAAGCAAATGCACACAATTGATTGTGACTATGCGAGAAATGAGCAATGGGGTTAAGATTAGAAAACAGTCATCTGATACGAGTCTAAGGGCTTCAGCTGCCCCCGTTAGTCACCTCACCCAGGGATGCATGCGGGTTTTCTAATACATTTCTATTCATGTGTCCACATAAGAACTTCATAATGTGCAATGATCTGCTGGAGCTGCATTAGTGCTCTCACAGAGTAAGCTGTCAGAGTTATCACATTAATGCTCTGTATGTCAGGAAATCGAACTTTTATAGAATATCATCTGTCTGTGGAATTTACTTGTTAGTTGTTACTGGCAGTTGTTCAATAACTAGATTATTGATGAATTTCTTAAGTTAAAAAATACTTTAGGTGAAATAAAAGTTTTGTAAGCCTATTTTTTATATTTTATCCAAGTTCTGGATCAAGGAAAATTGAATCTGCTTCAAAGCAGTTTAAGATTTAAATCCTGATATCCATAATTCTAGGTAAAATTATTGCAAAAAAAGAGAAAAACAAGATTTTTAGTTGTATTCGTAAGAGACCAAATGTTTTTTCAATGTAAATGTTTCTTTTCCTTTTATTTCTTCTTCTCATTTTTACACCATTTACATAAACATAAAAAATCTAATACTAACTTGCCATTTTTTTATTTATGACTTTAAGGTATTTAATGGAATTGTTCAGCAATAAAAAATTTTCCTTGACTCAAAATTTTGGTTTAAATAAAAAGTTTTAAATCAATACATCCTGACATACAGATTTATAAGTAAAATATTGCAAAACAAAAAAAAAGAAAGAATTTGAAGACTTTGACAAGATATAAAAAAAAACCTCAAATGACTTTCGATTGAAGTGTTTATTTTCAATTTCTTTTTACAAGTTTTCTCTCATCTTTACATCCCATGAAAAATTCTGCTCTCTTGCCAGATTTATTCTAAATGTGTATTTCTTTATTTATTACCTTAAGGTTTTGTCAGTCTTTTTTGGTAGTAGGTAGGATTAAATATTTTTTTTTTAAAAAAAAACATTGTGAATATAAATTGTAATCAAATCCTGACCCACATATTTATAAGTTAAAAATATGACAAAAAGTTGTAGTTGTAAAAGTCGACAATATATTCAGAAAACCCTCCTATGAACTTCAATTAAAAAAAATTTCAATGTTATTTTTACAAGTTTCCTCTCATCTTTACATCCTTTACATAAACGTAAAAAATACAGCTAACTCGCCAGATTTGTTGTTAATTTTTTTATTTATTACATTAGGCCTTTGGGAGTCTATTGGAATTGTTCAGCAATAACAAATATTTTAAGTACCAAGATTTAATTAAAAAAAACATAAACATTCTGTTACATTCAGGTTACACTTGAATCAGATTCAAAGCTATGGCTTTTCCTTAGGATAAACTTTGACCTTATGAGAACCATTATCCTTTCTGCTGTTTTACAGCTAGGCCAACACTTCCTGATTCTTGCTGAAGAAAAAGACACAGAAGTAAATAACCGCCTGGCTGTAAACTGGTTAATTAAAGCTGCCAAGCAGGGGAGAAAGGGAGCGGCGAGAGTCCTCCGACGCTGCTGGGTCAAAAAAAAAGGTTTAGTTTGTGACATTTATCACACACATCTCTGCATGTGAGTCTTTAAAGAAACAGCTCAACCATAGTTCTCCATCTTTACCAGGAATCACTCCTGAAAATGAAGCCGATGTGCGCACGCTGTCCACAGAGAGTAAGTTTGAGCTGGCCGTTCGAAAAGCGGCCATGATGATGTACTGGAGGCTCAACCCTGACAAGAAGAAAAAAGTGGCTGTTTCTGAGATGCTGCAAAATGTCAGCCAGGTCAATGCGGTTCCAGGTAGGAGAAATGTGCCTGAAGATGCCTCCTGCACCACATCAAGTGTTCTTCTCGAAATTACAGCAACAATATATTCTCTAACCTACTTTGAGTTCTGTGTTATGCTTTGATTCAGCTGTCTTGGTTAAACCATAATTTATGTTGTGCAAGAACCCTAACTTAGAATTGTTGTAAACTGTGGTCATTCTCATCAATAGGGGGCGGTGTAAAGAAAATTTCTGTCCCAACTTCAGGCCAGACTCAGAAAGTGTTGGAGAGCATGGTCAGCAATGACTGTAGGTATAAAGACTTAGAGAAAGACTCGCAATGCACAGTTGTTCTTTTGCACAACTGCTTACTTTACCATGTTTAGCAAACCAGCTGGTGGACCTGGATGATTTTGTTGAGATGACAAAAAAGTATGCACAAGGTATTGTCCCATCTGCTTCTGAAAAAAGCCAGCCTGCTGCAAATACCGAAAGTCTTGCACCCCTAGACACTGGGAGGGAGGTAAGATCGTACTAATGAATGGATTTTCAGAATTGTTATCGTTTGACTGTGGGCAGATATGCAGTTATGAATGGGTTTTTGTCTGCATTGTTGTGTTTTTAAAGAGCAAGACAGAGATGGTCCCAACAGGTTACAAGAAGGTCCACAAAAGCTACTGGAGTTTTGGATGTAGTGGGATGATGCTGGATACTAAGCAGACCGGAGCCATTAAAAAGGCCATGGACATGAAATCTCGCTTAATGGTGTTTTGAATTTGATTTTAAAATGTCCTCCGTATTTAAGTTCATGGTTTCTAAATGTTCCTGGGATGCTTCTCATCAGCTGCTCCAGTATCCTCTGCATGTCGTTGTTGAGATGAAGGAGCACCTGATTGACTGGGCATCGCGGGCAGGCGTGCAGTGGCTGAGCACCATCATCCCCACACAACACGTCAACGCTCTCATCTTCTTCTTCATCATCAGCAACCTCACTGTTGACCTGTTCGCTTTTGTCATCCCTCTGCTTGTCTTCTACCTTTCCTTCATCTCCATGATCATTTGCACTCTGAGAGTTTTCCAAAGCAGCAAGGTGAAGATTTTCTCTCATATTTTTGCTTTTAATATTGATTGCCAACACGTGTATGTAGACATTTTAAATTTCCAAATCACTGATCAACTGTATCCTCTTTTCAGGCTTGGGAGAACTTTCGAGCTCTGACATCTCTGCTGACTCGCTTCGAACCCAGCCTTGACGTTGAACAAGCAGAAACCAACTTTGGCTGGAACAACCTTGAACCATACCTTTATTTTATCTTTTCTGTCTTTTTTGTCATTTTCTCCTTCCCCGTCGCTGATAAGAAATGGATTCCATGTTCTGAACTCTCCACCGTGGCCATCTTCTTCACCGCAGTGAGCTACAACAGCCTCAGCCCCACTGCAGCAGCATATGCACGCCAGGCGTTGTTCATAGAGGTACACAAAAAGGGAGATCAAAGGATGTCTCAAGCGTAATTTTAATTATGACATTCTTACCTGTTGGTTATTTGCAAAAGATTGTAAAAGTTGTTAAAAGTGCAATAAATTACAAAAAAATTTTAACAACAAACATATACAAAATACAATACAAAACTTGACATTTAGGATACAAACAATTTGAAAAATTGGAAATAAAAAAAAATTCATTTCTACAATGCAGGTCTTATCAAATCTGTGTGGCCTGACGCAGTTACTGCCAGAGAACATGACAGCACTTCGATTCCTGGGACACACTTTCAGCATTCTGCCCCTTGGGAAATCTGTGGTTCTGAAGCTCAGTCTTCCCTGTTTCCTGTATGTTTACCTATTCTGTCTGTTTTTCAGGTGAGTGAAGTTCACTATACTTTAAAGTCCCATTCCAATCATCTTTTGAGCTTATTTCAAAGTGTTTCCAGTAGTCTTGTACTTATAATTATGGTGTTTTAGCCAAAATAAAAATATTTGACTGTCATTTTCTAGGGGATAGTTTCTGCAGAACGACAGTAGTTCATCAGAAATTTGAGTTGTGGGCGGGACTGAGTAGGTCTGCCCCACTTCCCATCACCTATCTGTTTACACGCTTTTTCCCTAGCTTACAACCCCTTACAACCCCAACCTAATATTACCAGTGTAATAAAACCAGCAAGCAATAGTGATGCAATCCAGCCGTACAGTTTTGGGCCCGATTCCAGCTCAGATGAGGAAAATGAAGACGTACATTCATTGTCTAGAAGAGGATGCATTGGATTGGAACAGAGCAGGGAGTTTGTAGCCTGCTAAATGTAGTTTCTAGGTAACAAGGCGTTTTCAATTTTTTTCGTCTGCTCCTGATTCACCGCAATTTGAATAAAGAAATACTCAGAAGTGCAATTTAAATCTTAATTTTCTGTCACCATCACAAGAAAAATGGCCAAAGAAAATGCTGAAAACACCAAAAACATGAATTTCATTGGAGTGGGTCTTTAAATATAGATCATCTGTATGACTTTTTTATATTTGTTGTCACATGGATGTTTTTTTTTATGTTGTTTTTTGCATCCTTACCCACATTACCCCCACATCCGACATCAGTATGGCAAGAACACGTGGTTTCCATGGAACGTACTGTGTCCTGATTCCCTACTTGGTTTGCTTCATGTGGTGTGAATTCTCCGTGGTCCTCCTCCAGAACTCCTCTGCAGTGGGATTAATCCGCACCTGTGTGGCTTACTTTCTCTTCCTGTTTGCGCTACCTGTTCTGGCCTTTGGCCTGGCCACCATGCTCTTCATCCAAATGGTCAAGTGGTTCCTAGGGCTGGAGCTGACAAAGATGATAGTAACTCTGGTAGTGTGTGCCCTCCCTGTCACTCTACGGCTCTGGACTCGGTTTAGCACGTCTATCCTGGATGTCTTCCGCTCCCTGACGCACAGAGGCCCTGTCAAGTTGATCTTACTCTGCATATCCATGGTGATCCTGTTCTCCTCGATCTATGTGTACCATGCAGAGGGGCAAAAGGTATACAACTCCACTCTGACTTGGAGTCAGTATAGTCAGGTTTGTGGACCCCCAGCGTGGGAAACCAAAGGCATGGCCCAAACACAAATCTTCTGTAGTCACCTGTATGGCCACAGAGTGACCTGGACCGGGCGTTTCCGACATGTCCGAGTGGCCGAGACAGAAAATGGAGCGCAGTCTGTCATCAACATGCTGCCGGTGTTCATGGGAGACTGGATGCGCTGCTTGTATGGTGAAACATATCCCAAATGTGAGCCAAGAAGTCCTGTGGTGACAAATCGAACTTCTGCTGCCATGGAGGAGAAGGGGGAGGAGGATGCAAATTCAGTATCAGAAACAGTTCCTCTGCATGCACTGCTTCAAATGCAGGAGGAGGAAGAGTTATGCCAAATAAAGGCTTTAGCCAAGCACACCTGCCACGTCAAGCGCTTCGACAAATACAGATTTGAGGTGACGTTGGGAATGATCCGAGAGGGAAGCGCACAGGCAGAAGACGCAGCCAGGGATATCATTCTGATGGCTAGTCATGAGTTTAGACAAGTTCTGCTGAATCTAAAGCCAGGTAATGTGGTGGACTTTAGCACTAAACTGGAGGGCCGTCTAGGAGCGAGAGCTCCAGCCTTTGAGTTAAAAGCTATTCATTGTCTGGACTGTGCTTCTTCAGGGTTGAATGGGGGCAGGCAAGTGAAGATAGAAAGGAACTGGAGGCGCACCACCATGAAAGCCCTCAAATTTGCTTTTGACTTTTTCTTTTCACCATTCCTGTCTGCAAATATATCTGCTTAAAAAAGGAAAAGAAAGACTTGAATGAATTCCCTTCATGAATTGAGCCTTTTTCTCATAATGTTTTTATTATATGATAAACATCTTATCGCTTGGAAACTGAGCACGAACTGAGTGGGGTCATCTAGATGACCCCAATGTTAAAGTGCCCAGGATAGCACAAGGGTTATGTTGATGTTATGAAATGAGCGCCACCCACAAGCAGCAAAAGGCCTCAGAGATCGAGTCGTCTTACTTCCGGGTGAGAAAATAAGTTCGCAAAAATAACTCATACTTCATGAAAAAAATCATTCTTTGGTGAGCCTATGGTAAAATATTATCATATATATATTTATGAATATAGTTTATTCTGAAAGACTTATGAATAGATATAAACCCTTTAAACTCTGGAAAAGAAATGTTTTGATAGCTGAACTGCTATGACTATAAAGTCTAATTTGTCCATCCTAAAATTGCAAAACAAGAAAAAAAAAGTACAAACGTTAGTATTGTCAACAGCTGCAGAGGAACAAAAATTGCATTAAAAAAGTCCTAACACACGTGTTTCATGTATCATATTCTGTTTTATTAATGCACATTCTTTTCATCCATCTCATTTAAGTTGTTTTTGTAATGTAGGTCTTTTTAAAAGTTTAATAGTAGCACTGAGTAATGGCATGCTGCTGCTGTGAATCTAAATCAAACATCCTTGTCCATTTGTGGAAGACAACGATGAGGGTTTGATTACAGCCGGCAAAAACCGTCTTTCTGCTGTTAACAGTTTTGTTGTGGGTTTTCATGTTTATTGTTGTACTCTGTTAAACCAATGTATGTACATTCAAGAAAGTAAAGATACAATTCAGAACAAATGGAGGGGCCATCATGATCACTTTTCCTAGACATAAAATCAGAAAAAATTAGGATACTTTAAGCAGAAATACAGATGTCACATTGAAGGAGAGACATTTCACCTTCTCTTCAAAAACAAAATATTTGACTTATTTTGAATTTGACAGCAGAAAAAAGCTTTAAAAAGGTTGAAAACTGGTCTCTTTTTTTTTTCAAAGCACCTTCTTACAAGTTCACCAGTCATTGGGAGAGGTGGATCATTTATGGAAAAGCTATTTCTTTCCAAATGTGCTGGAACTGTGCTGCCCTTCCTCCAATGATCTTTTTCCCTCCTCATCTCCAAATGTGAAAAACCACAAAACCGGCTTAGCCACAAAAAGTAAACAACCTTTAGCTAATGTTCTTAAATGGCCTGCATACAATATTCGATAATCAAAGCAAGTTTTAAAACGCTGCCACCTCAGTGCACTAACATCACAGAAAATCCATGATGGTTTTTGGCCAATGCGCCCAGAGATTTCTTGAAATTCTGATAATCTTTTGATGATATATGCTAGAAGTAACAGATTTTTACATTTCTTTTTTTTTTTTTTTTTTTGCAATAGATCTGGTATATCTGTGGGAACCAGAAACGAACAGGATCTTAATTTGGGGTATTTTGCGACCAGTTGCTGCAGTTAAATTCAAATTGAAACTGTAAATAATTCATTCTGAATTCTAATTCTGAATTATTTTGTGAATAAAACCAAAACACCATCTCAATGTTTTTGGAGTTGAGATGGAAATAAAAGGTGCTCTTCCTGTGCCCGAATTCTTTGATTCACATTAAATCCACCAGGACCAAGGACAGTTGAAAACAAAATGATTCATGTAACCACAGTTCTTGAAAACCTGCACATCCATTTCATGTGGTGTTTTCAATTTTGTGAGGTACACTGAGTGGTAAATAAATCCTGTGACTTTGCATGATTAATTCACAACCTTAAGGGCTGTACACACCGGGACAAATATCGGCGCACGTTATTTGCCAGCGTTTTTCAACACGTTTTTTGTGTTCACACCCAAGCACTTTTCACTGACGATGAGCCGAGTGAACATGCAAATTCATTCCCTGACATTAGATGGCGCTTAATCTAAAACAGAAATACCCCTGTGCACAAGGTGGCACTGTGCAACCCTACGCTTCTTAAACTCGCTTTTCACTCAGAAGAAGAGAGCAAGTATTTACGCGCTTGTCAGAATCATACAAAGAAAACATGAATATTTCAAGCACCAGTAGCTCCAGCTCCAGCGAAGAAGAAATTATTGTTCTGTTGAATGATGAAAGACGCCGGAAAAGACGCCGATTTTGGGTACATCCCATAGTTACAAGAAGAGAAGAACATGGGTCGACTGGTACAAGAGCTGAAAATGTATCATGAGCGTTTTCAGGGATCTTTTAGAATGTCCGTCGTATTTCGTCGCGGCAGAGTAGACGCTACTTGGCGTATATCTTACTCGCCGTTACGTATGTGTGCTCAGCAAGACAGTTTTGTGTTTGAGCGCCCCAAAGTTGTGTTTAACTGTAACTTCAGAAGCTCCAGAAACGTGTGCAAAAGCGCCATTCACATTGGTCGTATAGTTTTTGACGCGGTGCGTCAAACCAAAAAAATGAACCCGGGGCGTTTTAAAAAAAATGATGCTTTTACGCGTGGCTTTTTTTTTGCGTCGGTGTGCACAATCACATTGGCGCCCTTTGTTTAGTCACGTTAAACGTCGGCGAATATCACATGCGAAATTCGTCCTGGTGTGAACAGGCCTTAAATGTTCTAACATTTGAGTGACGTACGTAATGAGTTATTGCACCGACAACTATCTCTGACTAGAATTAGACCCAAACACAGGTCAGACTTAGGAACTTCTTTATAAACAATGTGCAAGTTTTCTTGATTGTGAGATCCCCTAACATGTGCTTACACACTATAAATAAACTGTCCTTTATTTTTTAATTCAGTACTCAGTCTCAGCTATTGACCTTGCAACAGATGCTGCCTTCCTAAAGTGTAATTATTCACCATAAAAAGTACACAGACTCCAGACGTACAGAAATTCAATCCAACATACAGGCTTCAAAGACACAAAACAAGTGATTTGTTTGTGAACAATTTACCCATTTCCTTTTTAACAGCCAGCAAAAACTATTCAGGTATTGCTTCACAAGGTATCAGAAATGCACAGCCATTTAATAAATTAGATCTCACAATCATTGCAGTGTCAAAACAAAAATCTGTCAGGGACCCAAACTGGAAACACTTTAGAAATAAATACGTATTTACAGCTAAATGTAGAAAGGAAGTTGTTTCCTGTAGAAGATCTCAAGTGTTAAAGCAGACTGTGCTGCTTTGCTTTTATTGCAAAGTGAGACTGTGGGCCAATAAAGCGTGCAACCTCCATGAGCACTGCTCTGAAGGAGAGATTATAGCTGTTGTAGCCTATCAGAAGAAGAAAAACATGTTGTTTTTAAAGAATGTTCCACATTTAAAATGCTCTGATGAAGAAGTGCTTTGTGCTCCTCAGTCCCAAAGCTATCCCAAATATGAGCACCTGATGCTACCGAGCACACAGTTCATTAATGCAGGAGAGTACATAAGTCACTGGCGTAACGGTGTGTTATCATCAGCTCAGTCATTGCAGATAGAGGTGTCCCTGCACCTCATTCAATTCCCTACAGTGGGAAACTGTCTAAATATTCCTTCAAAAATTAGGAAAAGTCACTAGAGATTCATCTCAGTGCTGAAAAAAATGGATCTAACCTGCGTCGGCCATTAAACAACTTCAATAAAAATGTCAAGATCGGTCTGTGAGCGGGTCCAATGTCGTCCTGTGACTGTTGGGTTTCTCCTCTTGCATTCTTCCCCGTCATCCAAAAACATGCATTTTGGGGTGGTTGGTGATTCTAAGTGAGTGTGAGCGTGCATGGATGCTTGTCTCTGGATACAGTATGTCCTGAAGGTGGACCCCCAATATCCTCCTGGAGAATTTAGCATTAATGAAAAAAAATTTTGCATTATGATACTCAAATCCAAAAAGGCTACATCTTTATGTTTTAAAACAGCATGGTTTTGAAATAAAGACTCCCATCTTCACATGCCATTCTCGAGTGCCTACATTCAAAGGTTTTTATGGGGATTTTTCCTTTTTTTTTTGGACAGACAAGAAAAAACCTTTATGGCCACCTTCTTCCTTCCCTTTCTTGTCATTGTGTTTGAGTGTCTGGGTTTACGCGATCCTGAAAGATGTACAAGTTGTTGGTGGCGGCTATGGCGATTATGTTCTCCGACGGGTGCCATGCCATGTGCAGGATTTTCTTGGTGAAGTCCAGGCTGTCCACGCCCACGTCGCCTCGACGACGTTTACCACCGGTATACACGCGCCGAGTCCTCAGCACAGCCCGAGGCTTGCTGCTCTCCCGCCAGGCCTCCAGCGTCACACCTCGACCCGTCTCCCTGTCGAACATCCGGAAGAAGCTGTTGTAGGCGCCCGTCATGATCACACTGGAGGGCACAAAAAAAAAAGTTGTGAGGCGGATGGCTAAGTAAGGTAGAGGGGAAAAAAAACTAACTGAGCAGAAGAAGAATGACGATAAGTCTACAAAGCTTGTCTCTGGAATTGATTTAAACATCAGACATTGACAGAGGTAGGGCATTACGGAGGCACAGTAAGTAGCATCCGACTGACTCAGCCAAACACTTTGCTTTCAGCTGTACTCACAATGCAGTAAATCCTGTTTCCCTACAGCTGCTCACCTGTCGGAGCTGTTCCATACACACTCAAACTTGTCAAAGATGCAATCATTTTCATAGAGGGAGCACAGCTTACTCCTCAGGTATTCATGCACCTGTGGATGTGGCAGAAAGACAGTTATTGCAACTTTGGGAGACCTACATAAATCCACCAAACACCTGCAAGAAACAACAAATTAGAGCTGTAGCTCTTGTTCAACTGAACAGGAGAATAAGCAACAATCGGATGATTTGATTTATCTCCTTGAATAGGGACAGTTATAAAAATATAGACACACTACACGGCAGCAGTCCTAGTCCCATATCATGATACTTTTAGCTGAAGCTAATTTATTCCTAGATAGGTTTTTATTTACAAACATTAGACTAATAAAAATGGAAATACAAAACTAGAAATATTGCTAACAATTACATAAAACAATAAAAAAAAAACACAGAGACACATCAGAAGGCGAAAAATTGAGAGGCACTGCTGCTGGTACAGCCTATTCTTTGTTTCTTAAAAGGACTAAAACTGGTCACAGACTTCAAATCCGTTGGAAATAAATTTGAAAGTCTCACACCTTTTACAGAGAGTGCAACTTGAGCAAAAGAAGTTTTGTTAAAAAGAAACCTTACAGTTTTTGTGTGAGACTGCTCTGGTAGATCTACTGCAGGTCTATAAGTTAGAAATAAAAGTCCCAAAAGGTTTAGGTGCCAGTTCACTGAGACATTTGAAGATCATTTGTAAAACACTAAAATTGATTAAAACTAGTAAATGTCAAAGATTTGTCTTTTTAATAAAATGTGACAGTGGTGGTATTTAATTGGTTTTATGATCAAAGATCTTCATCGCCTGATTACAAAGACTTGCCACCAGGTTAAGTGTGATTTGGTTAGATTTTGATGCTGCTCACACAAAATAGGAGCACAAGCGTTAAATCCAGTTCTATCTTACTTGGTATGTTTCCACAGGGCCTTTTTCCATGTTCAAGTCCCAAACCTTGGCGGTGAGGTAATCTCTCGTCAGCAGATAGCGGCCATTGTGACTGAACTTGACATCCGACACGGAGGAAATGATTTCTGAAAAGAAGGAGCGGTTTCCTGGATCTTCAGGTTCTTCAAAAACTGAAAAAATGTACATACATATTAACATTTTTTTTTTATACTACCGACATTTATTATGCTCATGATCTCAGCTGCATGCTCACGTTTGGTGTGTTTGTCACAAAGCGCAGAGGCCCTCATGTCACAGAGGCGCAGGGTTCCCTTGCTGCTGCTGTACACAAACAAGTGGCAGTGTTGCGGGTGAAACTCTGCTGCTGTTATCACCTCCGTCAGGTCCTCCATGTTGGTGGGTTTGATGTCTACAATATCTAAAAGGAACCATCAAGGAAAACAAGTGAAAAATGTATTGATTGCCAAATAGATACAGGGGAACTAGGTATTCTGGGTATTACTATGGGTATTCTGTAAGACGTGCATCCATTCATCTGAGTGAGTCTGCAGAATTTTGAAGGGATGTTTACATCCTCATGCAACCAGGTTATGATCCACTGCCAAAAAATATACATGCATACTCTGTTCCTCACTTTGTTCTATTTGTCTTAGTCCTGCATGGTTCAGTAGAAAGAGAACTGCTGAGTAAATTATTCAAACTCGTCTTTCATAGATGCTTCTCTGATTTTCTAGGTCAGCTTCCATTTAAAGGGGATAACACTACATTCAGGCAGTGCAGACTGCTAAACCCTGTGCTGAATACACACTTTGGAGCTCCATACATGCAAAACTAGTCATGCATTTTTTTGTATTTGCAATATAGCATAAATTCTGAAATACCTAGCAGTATTTTGGCTGCAGTTGCAATAATAGTTCATTTGTTCTTTACGAAGCCCATTGAGAGGACTGTTGTTGGGAATTTGGGCTTTACAAATAAAATGGAATTGAATTGAATTGATTGCAATGTTTACAAACTATGCCAGGTTGAAGTCATACCAAATTATTAGGAAGCTAAACAGCAGTAAAGCTTGGTGCATAGGATTTCTTCGTCTATTTGCTCCGATTACTATATTCCTTTTTTGCCTTCTTGGAACACTGAGTTTACTAAATAAAAGCAGATTTCTCTTACCAAAGTTTGATCAGAATCTAACTGCTTTAGAAAAATGACCGAAACATATCTGATTATTTTTTTAAAGTTCATCTATTTTCCTCTCATTAGAAATTTTCCAAAATGAAAACAACAATTGTACCTGACAAGGAATACACATAAAAAATGAGAGAAATGATCAAGACTTTCTGCGAGTAAAAGTAATACTTTTAAAAAATGAAAGCGACACTAATATTGGTTGTAAAGGATACTGAAACTACGATCTGTGATGCCCAGGTGCCACATGTTGATACGGAGGTCATCTGCAGACAAATAGGTCTCTCCATCGCTGTTAACGGAGATCGAGTTGACATGGTACGTATGTCCATTAGAGAAAACACGCCTCGGACGAACCTCTACCATGAGGTCTGTTGGCTTTAGCACCGGGACCTTTGAAGGGGAGATGTGAAAGAAGAAAGAAAACACTTTTTTTTTTTAAAACAAACTGAAGGTGAAACTTCTCTTGGAAGTACATACTGATTTACCTGCAAAGAAGTGATGGTAGAAATACCCTTGAGCCGTCCCTCCTCATCTTTCAGGTTGTATCCCTCTGGTCTCTTGTCTCTTTCGCTCACCTTCCACAGTTTAATGGTCTTATCTGTCAAAAACATTAAAAAAAGAGCTTTTAGTTTATAGAAAAACCTGGCATAATACATTTATACCATGCAAGGTACTGTTTTGAGAAATTCTAATCCAAGTCTCTGATTTAATCCCAAAAATTAATTCTGCAATTTACCACTAAGAGGACAGTGTCAGCATTATATTGAAAAGCGCCCCAATGACTACAGTGTCATGTAGTGCAAAAAGAACAAATTAACAGTAAAAGATTATTTAAAAAAACAGTACAATCAAAAAAGACGGTTTGCTGGAAGATTGAGTGTCACCGTTGGTGGAGAGGAGAAAATGTGCGGCGTTCTGCTGCGGCAGCCATCTGATCTTGTTGATTTTCTCCTCTATTTCCAGACTCTTCAGGTAGTCAAAGTCTGGCTCGTGACTTTGGAAGGTGCTGTAGACATTGTACTCCCCCGAGTCTACAGTCTCCCCCGTCTCTTCCAATTCCCCTTTAGACTGAAGCAACAGAAGGAAAAGACATAACCTTACGTGAATACATTTACTGTACATGTTTTTTTTTTTTGTTTTTTTTTAACTAAAACTCTGCTGAGGCAAAGGGACTTGTGACTGTAATCCAAGTAACCTGACCTCAGACTCTCTTTGAAAGATGACAACTCTGCCACCTTTATCCCCTGTGGCCAGCAGGTCCCCTGTCTGGTTGAACTCCACCGTAGAGATGACATCAGCTGCAAGAACAGGGAAAAAAATGAAAACTGACTCGGACGATATGTTGAATTAAGAGTAGAGTCGGAAAAAGATAAAGTAGTAGATATCGCTATGTCATTACTAATAAGCAATCATCACAAGGCTTTTTAATCCTACATGTTTGAGATCAGAGCCAGCAGGGACGCACCTTCAGTGACATAGTCTCGTAGAAAAGTGTGGTTGATTTTGGGGCTCTCTGCGACCTCGCCCATCTGAAGCTGAGGAAAGGTGACCCGCCAGCACGCCCGTCCTGAGAGGAAGGGTCCAATCCGTGATCTCTCTTCCCACCCAGACTCCGCCCATGCTGCTAGGGCCTACCAGAGCAGCCTAAAGCACGGCATCCTGGGGAACCGGCCGGCCAGAGAGAGAGGAGAGGTCGTGAAAGGGGAGATGAAGAGGGCGGACAGAGAGGGTTTGGAGAAATCATAAAGGAGAGAATCAGGAGGGAAGATGAAAAGGACGGTGAGGAGGACAGCTTTGGAAAGCAAAGAGGAGGTCTATGGTTAGACAAGGTAAACAACGTGCAAAAGAGTAAAATCTAAATGATACATTTGACCCTCACTGACAGCAAGGACACATAGGTGCTGAAAAGGTAAACCCAAACAGGGTAAAATCATCAACCAGCACACAATAATGAATCTTTGCGTGAGCTACTGCATGTATACACGGGTGAGTTCAGGACAATTCACTCCTTGAAGCTGCACCAGTGGTTATAAATGATCCCAGGGTGTGGTAGCCATGCCTCTTCTCTACCTTACTGTCCTTTTCTCTCACACACACACGCACACATGCCAACACATTTCTCAATCAGACAGTCCTTGACGGAGATCAAGGGAGAATGTGGAGGCTTGCCTGTGCTGCAGGAAGGAGGGAAGGAGGGAGGGAGGCCTCAGCACACCTACCAGTTCGCCTGCTGCTGCTGCTGCTGCTGCTGCTGCTGCTGTTCCAGCTCCTGGTGCATGTACACGATCCTCTGCTGCAGTGTGAAAGGCCTGCGCACGTCTGCTGACGGAGGGGGAAGGAACAGAAAAAGACAGAGAAAGGGTGGTGGCAGGAGGAGGAGAGGCAAAAAGGAGGAGAAGAAAGAGAGAGGGATAGCAAAGGAGGATAGAGGACCTCTGGCTGCTGATGCCGTAGATCTGCTTCTGTGCAGCATCCACGGTGTCATGGCAGACTCCTCCTGGAGCAGCCTATCACGGAACAGCTGTCAGCGATGGGCCTGCCCACTGCAGGTGGTGAGGAGAAGAAGCGTCCAGCAGAGGGCGCCTTTCTAAAAACAACCATCCCTAATTATTTTATGTAAAAAAATATATAGATAAAATGTATTTATTTGAATGTATTGTTTGGGTTAGTATTATTAAACCTATTATTTATTTTTTGACATCCATGGGTATTTTATTATTAATTTGTGGGGACATTATACAAAAAATATTTTTAAATAGTAAAAGTAAATTACTGTCTAATTTCTGACTGGTTTCTGCCCATAAAAAACACTATAAAGTCCAAAAAATTTCAAAACTAACCTTTCATTTAAAGTTGGGGGGTATTAGCCCACTGAATTTTATCACATTTCAAACACCCTAATTATCCTAGTCATTTTTTCTTATGCTGTCCGTTCCCCATACACCGCACGACCCCAGACAGTCTCAAGGAGAAATAAACAGGCAGAGAAGCATAGTCTCCTTTTCGGCATCAAGCCCGTTTATTCAAGCACACACAAACAGCCCAAACAGCATGGAGGTCTAACCCCCAAATCGCTACAATATCATTTGTTGAATAATTTCTAATTCACATGTCCTTTGCTGTATTTATTGTGTATTACATTTATGTCCATTGCTGTGTTTTGGACGCACTTATCTTCTGTAAATGTGTTTAGATTAAGAAAAAAAAACATTTAAAGTTGTCTTTAATCCCACCTTCAGTGTTTGCACACATTGAATCTGCTGTATTCTCACCGGGTAAACCGGGCTAAATCTTGGTCGATTCCTAGCAGAGCTAACACTGACCTTTGACTCAAGCCATTAATTCTATCCTTAAGTTTAAATCTTGTTCTGAGTAAACCCGTGGCGCAAGACCGGCTAAATAAAGGTCTAAGGATTAGCCTCACGCAACAAGCTCGGCATAGATATCTGCTTTCCTGGAGGTCACTGGTCTTTCTCTCTGCAGGTGATGACCTGCCTTTTTCTGCGCTGAGGCCAAGCAGACATGGAGCCTGGCGAGCGCGCGCCGGCTCACCTCCAGCTCGTGGCGCCGGCGCAAACATGTCCCTCCGCGGGTCAGCGGCGCGTGAGCCCCCGGTGGTGCGGGGAACCGGGTGGCTCTTCTCCCCACTGTGGAGTCCAAGGACCAAGAGGCGCGGCGAGAATTTTGGAGGCGAAATGTCAAGCGACCAAGCGTGGCTGGATGACCACTCGGACTTTACCAGGGCCTACTTCTCACGCAGATCTTCGGCGTAAGAATTTTTAAGTACAAGTTGGATGTTAGGTTACGAACTTAATGAAGGATTATTGGAAAATGTAGACTTTCGCCTTTTTAAGACCCTCTCTGATGAAAATCATAATTTAGTATTTTAAGACTTTTTTGTGGCATTTCCTGATGATTGGGGACGTGAAAAAATGTTGACAAGACAAAAAAGTTAAAATTGCATTTCTGAACAGTGGCGGATTTAGCAGTTTGGGGCCCCCAAGTGAACCATAACATAAGTCCCTCTGCAGGGGTTATTTAATCCTTTTTTTATTAATATTATTTATGCTTACCTAAGATGAAACATCCATAAAATAACTTCTTTACAGTTCCAGTTTTAGACATCTTCACTGTTGATAATCTAAATGTTTTGATAAGCATTTAAAAAGTCAAATCCCATTAAATGTTTTTTATGCAAGTGATTTTTTTCTTGACCATATTATATAAGTTTTTGAATGAAAGATGTGTTACCCGATCACTCACTAGTAGGAACAAAGGAGGGACTTTTGTTTTTTTGCCTAATTTTTCCAGGTTTTACCAAAGATAGCAAAGAAACAAAAATATTTTAAGACCAGTTTTTTTCATGATGGAGGACAAATGAGAAAATTAAGCTTAAAATTGCATTTCTGAATATTTCTTTATTCAAACTGTTGTGAATCAAGAGCAGAAGAAAAAATGCCATTTGAAAAAGCTTGTAGATGTGATTTAGAATCTACAACGGCAACCCACAAGCTCTCTGCTGTGCTTCCATCAACTTGTAAACGACAAGATCCATGAACGTCTTAGTTTTCCTGAGCTGGCATCTGGTTCGAAACTGTATGGCTGTATAGCTCCAATATTGCTCGTCATTTTTGTTGCCCTTCTAACATTTGCTCAGGGGCTGAATGTGGGCAGGGCTACTGCACACCAACTGTCCCACCCACAACACATTTTTAAGGAACTATACAGCCCCTGTGTCCTAGAAACCACTGGCAATGCTTTAAAAAATAGATCAAAAGATGATTGCAGAGGGACTCTAAATTATAGTGGGTTAAGAATTTACTTTATACATGCATAAGAAGTTTTCAACTCAGGGGCCCCAAAGTGTGGACCACAGTCCCTGTTCCAAGGGGAGGGGAAAGGGGATGGAATTGCTAGGTGCCAACGGTCCCACCCACAACTCAGAGGCAAATCTCTGCTTAGCTACTGCAGCTCTGCAGAAACTATGCTCTACAAAATGGCGCTGGTTCTTAGAATTTGGCTAAAAGCTGCGTAATCCTAATTAAGAGACCACTGGGAATGTTTTTTAGATCAGAAGATGATTGGAGTGGGTCTTTCAAATTTTGCTTTCAAACGTTTTTACTGTTAACAGAATGTCCCTTATAAATAATACCAAAAGAAGTGAATTGTATAATAATAATAATAATAATAATAATAAATTTTATTGAGAATGCGCTTTACATTTTAGATAAAATCTCAAAGCGCTACAATGGAGGCAGAAATAAAAATGATTTACAATAAGAACAAAGTAAGGCAAAAATAGAAACTGTGTATAACTGTGCTGTGATTTCAGGGTGAGTGTCCCCCCAGCAGATATGTCGCCACTGATGTCACCAAGAATCCCCAGGAGCACCTCAGACCATTCTAAGCTGCTCATGGCTCCCCACCGTAGAACGTCACTTCCTGTTACCTGCTCACACTTTGACATCTCTTCTCAGAGAGACAGGCTCAAGCCTTTCTGTTCAAATCTCAGCCCCCCTGAGTGGATGGATCATTTGTGTCATGCTCCTTGTGCACCCCGCTCTTCTCGGTCCTCTCGTTCCTGTCTGTCTCCCTGCAGACCTCTGTCTCCCATATGCCCTTCATCTCCTGATTTGCTGTGCACTCCAAAGATTTTACCCCCGGTTTCATCCGAAACTGCAGCCTGTGGGCACAATGAAGGATGCCCATGGAAGATGGGTCTCCTAGGAGGGGGCCTGACGTGGATGGGATCCGTGGCAGAGCTCTGTCAAGGAGCTGTTGACCATGTTGGGCAGCTGCTGTCAGCTGAAAGGGGTTCCCTCTCTCTCGTTAAAAAAGACTGTGACGAAAAGAGCAGCTTGGAAGAAGTGGTTGCTTTAACGTCATTTGGGGGCTGCAGTGAGCACAGCCTGCACTGCCACGCACATCAGGAGCTGCTGAAGAGTATTATGGAATGTGTCTTGGCAAGGGAGGCACCAATGAACCTGAGAAATGCATCTGAGGTAAGTCTATGCACTAATGATTTGATTCATATAATTTGAGGTTGACTGATACTACTCATAGTTGATATTTGTTCATTTTTGAAAATCTGATTTGATCCAATTCACTAATCTACAATCAATCTGGGACATCTTTAGCCAAAAATTCAACCAGTGTGACTCAAAGATAAATACCTGGGCACTGAACAGTGCTGGTGAAGTTTTCCAGATTCCTTGAATAACTTATAGGATCATCAAGTGTAAATTCATATGTGTACAAACAAACAAGTAAACAACAAGTAATGGCAAATCCATTAATATTTTAGTTTCATAAAGTTCAACCCACTATTCTTTTACATCAAAAGAATAGAAAGGCAACATTATTAGAACATTCTACCACACTGTGGTCACGTCTTTACAAAATTCAAAGTGTTTCCACACATCGGACTGGAATGATGGCTTGATCATTTTTTGCTGTCATCACATGTGTGTTGTCCACTGTGAGGCACTTGATCATTTTCACATTATAGTTAATTAAATCTATCGTGCCTCAATCCAAATGATATTTTCCAATATCAATATATCTTATTTATTTAATTTTGAAATGATTTTATAACGGTATAGTTCAATGTGATTAATATCTTGCCTCAGCCAAATCGATCTGGTTGGATCGGAGGACTATAAATCGCTACAATGGTTATGTCGATTAACCGTTACACCCCTACTATGCAAAAATGTCAAGAGAGCACGGCCTTACTCAACAAAACACATGAGAAACATCCACATATGGAAGGGATTCTCCACTTAGTAGCCTACTTTCCAGGCATGTAAGAGTTTGCCAGAGAATCCCTGATTTGCAGCCACTCTTAATCCATTTAGACATCTCTCACTGATAACTTCCGATTAGTCTTTGGGGATGGAGATGTGCTATAGAGCAGTGCACCGTTAGAGCATGCACACACACACCTATGTCACTTAAAGGTTTACAGCTGGTGCCCTCTCTAGCCCTCCTCTTCACCAGCAATGTCATTAGGGATGAGAGCCAATTCCTGGGAGAAATAAGAAAAGGTAATCCTAGACGGAATGGGGCGTGACGGAAATTTTCTGGGCTTACAAATGAATTATATCGGGTTAGGCAGCAGTTCTGTGAAAACACCTTGCAAGAAAATGCATTGGACTTATAAGCATACCTGAGGAACATGGAAATTTTTTCTTATCCAAATAGTTTCTATGTATGCATCTGCAGGACTTTAGGTTCAACATGGATAACAACCAGCCATCAAACATTAAGACGGTCTTAAGTGTTCCCATCAAGAACCACAGGAGAGAGGTAATATTTCCTTCTTTTTTGTTGTTATTTTCTTCTATTCTATTTATTGACATATACTGTGAGTACTATACTGTACAGTACAGATACTGCAAGATGTTTTTCTTCTATGTCCACTCTAAGTGGCCACACCAACAAAACATCTTCAAAGCTGCAGACGCTAATATGTTTTAGATTTTTACAAAATTTTAAGGATGCAAATTTTATATAGAAATGGTTTTGTCTGTGAAGCACTCATGTCGCACAGCACTTTGTAAAGAACATGTTTATGTCAAAAAATGTAAACTGTAAATGTGTATTAAGTATGTTTGTGTTTCCAAACAGGTGATTGGTGTGGTGGTTATGACAAATAAAAGAAGCATCCGTGATGGGTCGCTTTCTGCCTTCACCAGCTTGGACGAAAAGGTAACATTTATGCTGTCATGAGAGATAAGTTTTCTTCTTTCTGTCCCCTTTTATTTTCATCAAAGACAGGAATGTTGTGTAATTTATTGTTGTGTGCTGTGAAAATGAAATAAATAAATTAAATGAAAATACAATGTCAAAGAATAATGCATTAAGTCCCACTTTTATCATATTTTGATCAACTTTAAAACCATTCGTGTCTTTGAATTATTAAGTCGCTTTTAGTCAAAATTGAAAAACCTGTGTGATTTTCTTGGATAAAGTTTCTGCACAATTGGTACAGAGCAACCGCCACTCCCCTCCCCCTCACCATTGCTAAGAACTCAGAGCAGGGATCTTGTGGCCCACCCAGCATATTTTCTGAATCACAAATAGGCTCTTTTTCTTTTTTTCATTTTTTTTTTCTATTTTTTTTTTTTTTTGCCTGTTCCTGATTCACAATGATTTAAATAAGGAAAACCCGAGAAATTCATTTTTAAGCTTATATTTTTTTTAATATGTCCCCCATTATCAAAAAAAATGCCACAAGAACATGTTAAAAACACAATTTTCATGGCAGTGGGTCTTTAAAGGATTTGTTCTTACGCATCTACTGTTGTAATAATTTTTTTTCACATCTTTTCATGTTTTATCTCTAAATGGAAATAGATAAGAAAAAAGGCTATTATCTTTGTCAACTTTCTTCATTAGGTGTTGTCCAATCACATGGATGTACTGGGAATGGTTCTGGATAACATCCAGCTGTATGAGAGTTCAAGACAAGAAGCAAAACGTAGTCACGTAAGACACAGAGCTACTAAGCCACAGTTTTTCTTTTTCTGTTTATATTTGTAGGAATGTCTAAACCATAAGAGGATTTTGGTATATAATGTACATCTCTGTTTGTATAAACGACAGGCTTTGATTAAGATGGCTCAGGTGTTATCAAGGGAGCACCATTCTTTTGAAGTTCTGCTGAGTAAGATGGCTGCCACCATCATGCCCTCCACATGTGCTCAGTACTGCACCATCTTCATCCCTGCAGATCAAACGTCAGTCATTGACAATAAGGTGAACCATCCATGGTTTGATATTTTTATTTGCTTACAGATGAATAAATCAGATTTTGATTTAATCTGTGTGGCTGTAGCTCACTGTTTTAAACAGAAATCACTTGTTTTTGTGTCTATGATGGACACTAGGACAGTGATTCTGAACCTCTGTAGATTCATTAGTGGTTGTGTTGATATGTTCTTGGGTTAGTTATTATCTTCCTTTAGTTATTATTTTACATTTTCAATGATTTGGTACAAGTCAGTTGAATTTTATTTTAATGACTGAAAGTTTGATGTTAGCTATAACTATGTACAGTATCTTGATATAATTACAAGAAGGGAGTTGCAGTTTAATAATGTGAAGGCAAAACCAGAGTTGATTAGTTGTCACACACCTACATGTGGGAAATTTGCTCGGAAACCATTTGTTGGTTTAATCCCCCAATCCAACCCGTTAATGCTGAGTGTCAAGCAGGGTCCCATTTTTAAAGTCGTTGGTATGACCTAACTGGGTTTGAACCTATCACCTTCCAGTTTCAAGGCGGACACTCTTCCACAAGGCCACTGAGTTGTAAAACTACTATGTTAGTGTATCATTTTCTGTGTTTAACTTGTGATTATAATAGGTTTCATTTTCACGTGTTATACACTTGGAGTGTGAGGAGCTTGGAGCAACTTGTCAGATCTATAGAAGGTATTTTCATTTTTCTATCCTTTTTTTAATTTAGGGTCCTCATCAAAATTTCACCTATATACTGTGGTTTTTCTTTTTACACAATTCTGGAAATGTTCATCTTTTTTAGGGAGCGCGACATCAGTGATATCGACCCATCATATGCATGTCAAACGCTGAAGACTATGAAGACGCTAAATATGGCAAAATGTTCCGAAGAATCGATGAGAAGCATTATCTGCTGCCCTGTTAGAAATGAGAGATCTGAGAATGTTATTGGTAAGTCCCTTCCTTTTAGCCAGCCATTATTGAACATTAATAATTGATTCTGTTGGTTATTTTCATGGTTTCAAATCAAAAACTTGAATTTTGATAGTTAAAGCAGCAGCATTTTACAGTGTTCTGACTAAATTAGAAGCTGCTTGAAACGTTTTTGTCACCAAACAATATATTTTTTTTCTGTTATCTAGCTGTGTGCCAGCTGATGAACAAGCAGAGCAAAGACTCTGATGACTTGGAAGCTTTCAACAGATATGATGAGTGCCTCCTGGAAGACCTGGCCGTCTACTGTGGCTTGGCCTTACAATACTCGGAGGCCGTCCATATCACAGAGGTGCGACGAGCCAGCGTAAAGGTCACTCAAGAGGTAAAAAATCTAACTTCATCACTGGTGATCATACCTTCAAAATGGATTTGTGTTGATACACACATATGTGTGTGTGTGCAATTCCACAGGTTCTGGCCTACCACATCACTGCAGCAGAGCAGGAAATTCAGGCACTGCAGGTATGCCTCCGCTGTCATTTTTAAGTGCTAAAATAAATACATTTTAACTAAATTTTGAGCTTAGGGATACACATAGCTAAAGTTACGTATTTACATCATCATTATTTATATAAAAATAATTCCTAACTTGAAGAACTTTAGCAGTTTGTCTTAAAATGAGCTTTTATTTCTTTTTAATGTTGTCCTAAGCAGAGGCTTCATTTGACTGCTATCTATTCTGCTTTGCTGCTCTACTTATGGCATCATTGTCCCAGTGTTAACAGGTTTACATTTATTTTCTACCCAGCAGATCTGCAGTGTATGTTTTGACACTTACGTCTAGCTAATGCTAACCGCACCCTTAACCACCATATCTGCATGATAGTCTTTACATTAAATGGTTGTTAAGTTCAAAGGGCTCCAATGGGGAAAAAATAGACTGTATTCTGAATCTCTGAACAAATGATCAGTATTAAAATATGATTTTACTTTTTTTTTTCAGGAAGCCACCATCCCATCTGCTGACTCTCTAAATATTATAGACTTCAATTTCTCGGATTTTGGTTTGCCAGAAGACATGACCACTCAAGCCACCATTCGCATGTTTCTGGACCTTAAATTGGTGCAAGAATTTAACATTGATTACAAGGTAATCTGCCAACAATGTGATTACACTACAACTGTTATGCAATATTGTTGAATAAAAAATGTATATGAGCGTGATACTACGTCATAAACGATGTAATTAGCTTAGAGCAACAAAATAATTCAAATTTAGGCCACGGTTACATGAATTAACCTCAAGTAGCAAACATTTAATATTTAAAGACTCTCACTTATATTTTTTAAAACACAGATATGTTTTGTTGCAAAAAGATGACAATTTTTATGCTAAAACTTTTGCCCATTTTTTTTGCATCTCTTTGCTTCTCCCTGCAGAGCCTGTGTCAGTGGGTTTTAACTGTCAGACGGGGCTACAGGAACAACGTACCATATCACAACTGGAGCCATGCACTGTGCACCGCTCAGAGCATGTTTGCTATGCTAATGGCGACAGACCAGCTTCATGTAAGTGAATGTTTGTGCCTGAAATGACCAGAAATAATTTATTTTTAACTCACACAGATAGATTCTATTCTATGCATGCTTAAGAAAATTAATCTTTGATCACTTCAAAACATTTGAATTTTTGAGCATCCATTATTTTGATAACAAACATACCCCTTGCTTTTATTTGTGTTGCAGAATATTTTTTCCCGTTTGGAGATTTTGGCATTGATGATAGCCACCCTCAACCATGATATTGACCACAGAGGAGTAAATAACTCCTATATAGAAAGGTAAACAGTCGCCATTCCCACCTCCTTTTCACATTTTCCTTTTATACTTGAGGATTATGCTTATGAATATGCCTATGTCCTTTATATATAATTTAGCTTTGTATGTTATTCAAAAAAATAGTCATTTCTTGCCCACAACTGTGCTTTGATTTCTTTTCTTTTTCTTTTTGTGCCTCATTTGTTGGACATATTTTACTGTTACAATAGGGGTTTATGGATTTTCAGACAGACAGAGTGTATATTTATATAAACCCCTTTTGTGTTTGAGGCTAAGCTTTATTTATAATAACTATATTTATATGCATTCCTTGTTGGACCGAATGGAAGAAAAGAAGAGAGATAGGGAGAGAATGGGATGTTAAAAGATGGTGGATAAGGGGTTAAGATGGGGGAGATGGGGGGGTGGGTCAATAATACAGAGTCATAACATAAAAGTGTCATAAGTAAATTGCATGACTTATTTTTCAAATACACACGCCAACGAATAATCTGCACACAGGTATTTACAGGTTTTAAGTACATTCATACATTAATGATGGGAAATTTATCTCATAAGACTTATGCAAACAGACAGGTCCACACAAGATTTGGGTAACCAATATTCTTAAAGAGGGGTGTAAAAACGGTACCCATGCCCATATTTGTGCAAAAGTGAATAACCATCAAAGGCAGGAGGCCTGGCACCCCACACCCCAGAGCTAGGGGCAAACAGCGCAGCAGCCCGGCCGATCCAGGCATCCAAGAGCCCCACCGTTAGACAAAGTCCCGTCTATTGATAATCATGTTTATTTCTTCTTTATCTTAGTTGTTGTTTTTGCCCCCCCCCCCCCCCCCCGCACTGTGCAGCACCTCTGCTTGACCTGGTGCGTCCTGCTCTGGTGGGGGCTGGGAGGCGGAGTTCCAGCGGCACCAGTCTATGTTGAAGCATGACCAGTTTCTTTTCTTTCTCTTATAGGACTAAGCAGCCATTGGCTCAGTTGTATGGACACTCCTCGCTGGAGAACCATCATTATAACCTTTGCCTCTTCATTCTGAACAATGCTGTAAGACCCATTCACCTTCATCGTATCATTTACTTTCACTCGTCCACTTTTCTCCACTTTTAAATGGCGACAGCGATTAAAAATATTAATATAAAGTATAAAAAACATGCCAACCATGCTAAAAATGCGAATCTGTTTAAACAAAAGATTTTTGTCACTTTCTATTCTGCTTGAAAAAAGTTGTAAGAATTGAGCAGTCAACATAGGAGTCAATGGGGTCAACTTGTCTGTGTAAGAAGCTTCTAGAGGCTACACATTAAACTACATCTTGTTTCACTGAAGTTTAAATTCTGAAGTTGAAGCACTGATGCTGTATGACACTAAATTACCAGAAGGAAATCATGAAAATGTGATATTTGTCTTTCTTGGAATTTCTTATTTTATCATGTCAAAAGAAAATGTTCTATTTATTAAAATACATCTAGTCACATCTGGAATTTTTCATAAATGATTAGAAACCCAATAATTATTTCTTTCTTTATTTTGTGGTTAATAAGTGATGCTCTCATGTTCTCTCAGGGAAGTCAGATACTCAGCAGTTTGTCATCAGAAGATCACAGGAACGTGCTTCACATGGTCAAAAGGGCAATCCTTGCCACCGACCTGAACGTCTACATGCAGTATGCTCAAGCATCAAAAGTAAAAGTAGCTGAGGCCTAACTGAAGCTTTGGTCAAAATGTAAAACAACTTTTGATTTTGATTTTTTTTTAGAAGAAGAAAAGAGTTCTTTTCCCTTGTTGAGAAAAATAGGATGAAATGGAAATGTGAAAAGCAAAGAGATTTGCTAAGGTGAGGGGGACTTCTGGAAAAAAAATCTCAATATAAAAATTATTGTGAACAAATGCTGTGGGTAACAGTTTTTGTGTTATTTTTGTACATGACAGGTCAATGCTGATGACAGCTAGTGATCTTTCTGCTATCGCAAAGCCTTGGCCTGAGCAAAAACGGGTCAGCCTTACATGAAAGCCAACACTTCTTCTCCGAGTCATTGTAATCAAAACCATAACCCCCGTCTCATCTCTGCAGATTGCCAACCTGGTGGCCATGGAGTTCTTTGCCCAAGGGGACAAAGAGAGAGAAGAGTTTAAAATCAGACCCATTGTAGGTTGTGGGAGCATCAGTTTGTCCTGAATTTACATAGAATTATTCTAAAGTACGATATATTATAGCCAAATCAAATGCAAGGACGAATACATTTAAATGTGATATCTGTTGTCATGTGCTAAAGCATGGATTTTTGTATGGAATCTGAACGTTTTTCACATATACTTGAAATGGTGTCTTTGCAACAAACATTTCCTGAAAAAATATCTATTTGTAATAAAATGTCACTAATTACTATTAGCTTTAAAGTTACATCCCTTTAATTCTCGTTTTAGGTTTTATTTTCAATTATATTATATTTACATCATCAAAGGGATTACTGTGCATTTTCACTGAATTAATGGGAACAAATGATTTGATTTAACAAAATATATATGTGAATTCTGTCTGTTTTTAGTTTTATTTTATATACAAGATCCTGTCTTAACAACTCTATAGGTTGACTTCATATAGAGACCAAGTTTCTTTATTAAGAGACGGTTTTCATCTCAACAGGACATAATGAACAGAGAAAACAGCACACGCCTGCCACACATGCAAGTAGAGTACATCGATGAGATCTGCTACCCACTCTACAAGGTTAATTGTGGTGATGTGTGTTGAAAGTATTCTAAAATGTTACACCGTAAAGCCATGTGTTGTATATTTATGTTTGAGGGGTTTTTTTTAAACTGTGCAAAGTTCATGCATTTCCATTCCGCAGTAATACACCATTGTTTACATCCTCCCCAGGCTGTGTCCCAACTGTTTGACGCCTGCTCTCCTCTGAGAGATGGATGTGTGAAGAACAGAGAAAATTGGCTGCACTTTGCTGAGGACACTGAGGAAGAGGAACATGGCAAAAATGCTTGAAAAAAAATCTAAAAGATGAAAATGTGATGTTAAAAGATTCCAAAAATTTCTTACAGCAAGCAGCTGCTAGCTATTTTTTCTTTGACACGGCATGCCTAAAAACTTAGATGGAGCCCATCAATGGTTGACACACGTGTTATCCAATGCTGCAGTATGTGCCTCATTGTAAGACATACAACAAATTTAGAAAATTCATTATGCTGCAGTTCTCATTTATAATTTCTTTATCTCTTTTTGTGTTATATTATGTGTAAAGCTGTGTTTGTCTGCCAAATTAGTTTAATTTTTCAACTCTGCAGTCTATTTTAAGGCCTTTTTTTATCACAGCTACACTGAGGGTTGGTTTCAACTGGTGTTTAACCATATCCAAAACTGTCAAGATTTTTAGCAACTGTTGTCAAATATGAATTATTATTTAAAAAAGTAAAAAGTATTTAGCTTGAAAGCAACGTGTGAAATTAGTCTGTTGTATGTTGTTGTTTTATTTGACTAGTAACAATCTGTTTTTGTCTTACTTCTGATCTTGTAGAACCTGTCAACCAATGCAATTATAACCATCAAAATATATATGGAATTAATTAAAGAAGACATATATGGTGGTTATAATTGCGTTTGTTTGTGGTTTTAAACTTTATTTCTAAGGTAAAAGTCATTTCTAAGTCAGTTGTAAAACAACAAATTTGTTTCTGTTACTGAAATAAATATAGGAAATGTAGGAAGTGTATTCTACGGTGGCCCTGAAGTGAAAATCACATCAACAAATAACTCAACACAAACATTTTGGACGACAGTGGCTCAGGTGGTTGAGCGGGTCGTCCAATGATCGAAGGATCGGCGGTTCGATTCCCCGCTCCCACCAGCCAAAATGTCGTTGTGTCCTTGGGCAAGACACTTCACCCTCCTTGCCTCCAGTGTGGCCTCCACTGGTGTGTGAATGTGCATGAATGATCCCGGTGATGGTCAGAGGGGCCGTAGGCGCGAACTGGCAGCCACGCCTCTGTCAGTCTGCCCCAGGGCAGCTGTGGCTACATCAGTAGCTACCATCACTAAGTATGAATGAGGAGTGAATGAATAATGAACACAATGTAAGCGCTTTGGGTGTCTTGAAAAGCGCAGATAAATACAATCCATTATTATTATTATTATTTTAAAGATCACAGAGACAACTAAAAAAAGCAAAACAAATATTAAAAAACAACATTACATTTTAAAGAACAAAACAAAATTTCAGAAGACAAAACATAAAATACAAAAAAAAAACATTTCAGAAAACAAAAGGAAATGGTAAAAAAGCAAAAGACATTTTGTAAAACAAATTAATTTCCAGCGGAAAAATTAAATTTTAAAAAAAGAAAAACATTTCAGAAAACTAAATTAATTGATAAAAAAACAAAATGAAATGTTAAAAAATGACAAACATTTCAGTAAACAAAATGAAATGTTAGAAAAACGAAACCCAATGAGAAGTCATAAATGGTAGGTACTATGAATAAAATGTTGCTAATTTGAACTTAAAATCAAAAGGAAAAAAAAACTTTTTATTGTATTATCGTTTATTAACTACTATAGAAAACCAAATCATTTTTTGATTTTATCCTTTCATCCTTTCCTTTAATTATTTACCTTCATCACGGACGTCATCCACTCAAACTGCTTCTGGGTGACCCTTCTGTTTTAAAGGTAAAATTTAAAAAAATGATTTGAAATGTTTACTATCTGTTTGCTCCATTTCCAATTTAATATGTAAAGGAGGAAAACATGGATTATTATGGGACATTGTGGTCTGGACGATAATTCCCAGTATCGTTTAATGTCAACTTGCAATTAAAATAATGGACAAATATCATACTCCAACCAGGGATGTCCGTCAGTACCATATTACTTTTCTGGTTTCTGTAAAAAATAGTTTTAGAAATCAAAATGCTGGGAGATGTAGTGCATTCAGAACACTGGGGACGATTCCCATTGGTGACCAGAGGAGAAACAGAGTTCTAACTTCTGACACTAAGTTTTTCTGTGTTTTTTCTTGTAATGAAATGCAATAAAGACATTGTTGTTTGGAGGTTTGCCTTAAATCCAAAACTGTGTCTGATCAATTATGCATATTTTGTAAATGATCTTATATCTAATCCAAGAACATTTCAATTTAAAATCCTCCACACTGCCCGGCCTGTGTCCACTTTTAATGGAACTTGTAAGTAATTAAGAATAATTTTTAAAAATTCAGAATTGAGTAAAAAGGCCAAGAAATTATTGTTTTATACCTAATATAATTGAAAAGTATACAAAGCTATTGTCCGACATACAAATGTTTTCAGACATTTAACAGAGAAACATATTTCCATGGTTTGGTTTTGCCACTGTAATGAGTGGGGTCAAAATAATGTGTATAATTAATAAAAGTATATTCATTAAAATAATAAATAATATAAATATGCCAGACCTTTTCGCACTTGTCTTTTATGTGTATAACGTTCATGGTATGGATCTGGATCAGGAATGGAAGCTGCAGTTGTTTTCATAACCTCTAGGTGGCGATAGCGCGCTCTAACACAACCCACCATTTGTTCTGCCCAAACGTGTAGAAGAAGAAGACGAGGAGACAAGAGGAAGAAAATGACAGGGCGCGCAAAAAGAAAACCCAAATCGGCACAGGTAAAATCTCCAGTCTTCACAGTCTAGACATCTAAGCGTCGATGTTTATTTCAAAACGTGTTTCTGCGGAAGTTCTGCAATTGGAGCATATGTGGGAATGTGATGTGAACGCAAAAGGCTGCAGTGTTTGGTGTCCAGCGGTGGTTGGACGACAATATGGCAGCAGCTGCTGCTGCTGTAGTGTAGAGCTACTAATGACCCCCACACTTCACAATGGGCTTTTATATGGCTTCAAATAAGCAGTCCCAGGTCTGCTGGGCTTGTGTTTATTGTATTTGCGTAAAACCCATGAACCTGCGATGTTTTGGCTTTACGAAAAATGAGGTCAAGTCTTTTTTCAACAATCAATTGAATTGCTGCTAGATGGTTAGAAGCAAACACAGTTCTGCTGAGATTTCTAGCTATCAACTCTGTAAGTTTGCTCCTTAAAGTTTTCTGTCTGAATAACGAACAAAGTACACCGTACATAAAGAAATATATATGCCATTATTTACGTCACTTTTGTACAAAAAAGATACTTTAAACATTGCTTTGTACGCATAACACATTAACATCGAGATAATTACCATTTATCCACCAAAAGAGGGAAATTTGGCATATTAAATAGATTTTGCACAGCTTTATATATTAACGCTGTTCACATATGTACAAAATCTAATATTTAATTGAAGCAACAACAACAAAGTGTCTGTTTTTGTCTCTAGGATGTGAGCGCCTGTAATGGAGATGTGAAGAAGATGAGAACTGATGGATCCAAAGACGTGCCGCTGTCCCATGTGACTCCAGAACAGCGTGAGGAGTTGCTTCAACTGTACGGCTTTCAAATGCCAGAAGATCTTTTTCATTTTTGGGAATTCTGCCAGGAGCTTAGTCCTGAAAATCCTTGTGGTATGCTTTATTGATTCATTTACTTCTTTTGGTCAGAGCAAATACCTTTCTGCTGCAATTCCATCTGTGACTTCTGTTTTGTGAAACTGAAAGATGTGTGTTCATTCCTTCAGAAAGGGTGTCACTGCCAAGCCGCACAACTGATTTAATTTTAAGATTAAAGTTTTTTTAATTTGAAAAAAAAATTTGACTCGTTTTGTTAATTTATGTTCCAAAACAAATTTTGTTTGTTTATAGAAGACAGTTTTTGCAAAACTGATTATTTGAACTGAAAAAAAGGCGAAACTTTCATTGGTAAATTTTATTATTTCTTTTATTAACAATGAACACAAAAGATTGTTTGAGGTTTTGGGGTTTTTTTTTTAATCCGTGAAAAATAAATGCCAAAAAAACTGCTTCAAAAAAAAAAACAATATATAGATTTGTTGAGCTTGTATAGTATTTTATAGTTTAACATCAGTTCAATTTAACATTTTATAGGATTTAAAATTTGCATTAAGATTAATACAGAATAAAATGCTATAATCTTTCAGCTGATTTTATCACTTTCAACCTGTATAGGCGCACTGAAAGACACATTGGACCTGCAGCTGGTCGGCCCTTTTGAAATTCTGGCTGGAGCCCACAGAAACTCCAAGAACCCACAGCTGAACTTCCACCTTCACTGGAGGCATTTCTATGACCCGCCAGAGTTTCAGACTGTACTGCAGGGGAGTGAGGACAGCCAGCATCACATGGGCTACTACAGGTACAGAGTTCTTTTTACTACCATCCCAAAGCTTTTTAATAACAGCGGTATAAAATAAAGAGGAAGATCCTCACTTACCTGTAGCAAACCTGATGTAGCCCAAGCACTTTGGAATGTTTCTACATTTATTTTTTATTTTAACAGGGATACCCCAGACTCCTTTCCTTCATTTGTTGGGGAAAATGAAGCTAAGAAGGACTGCACTATATTGCAGATGGGAGATAACTTGTTTGCTGCGGTCTAGTAAGTGTTTGCTTATAGAGAGTTACACTTTTTTTTTGTTTCCCTGTTATTTAACGGGGTCGGATTAAGTCATCTTTCTTCCATTCTGTTGATCTCTATATTGTTTTGTTTACTAGTCTGTACCTGCAGAGGAAGAGGAAGGAGAGGGGAAGCAAGAAAGGAGAGACTGGAGCGTGGGAAAGCTTGGAGACCAAACTAAAGGACAAAGCCGAGTCCCTCAACTTGTCTTTAGAGCAGAAAACCAAAGCAATGAAACAGAGGGACAAGAGGGTAATGCAAACATCCCAGAACAATAATGTATCAGTTGTAGCATTCCAAGATTATTTAGATGCCTAATAATGGCATTCACTTTTATGACATAACCTGGTTGGGCAGCAGTAGCTCAGGGTCGGTGGTTCAATCCCCGCTCCCCCCAGCCAACTGTCGTTGTGTCCTTGGGCAAGACATTTAACCCTCCCTACCTCCAGTGAGGCTCCACTGGTGTGAAATATGTATGAATGTCCTGGTGATGGTCAGAGGGGCCGTAGGTGTGAACTGGCAGCCGCGCCCCTGTCCGTCTGCCCCAGGGCAGCTGTGGTACATCAGCAGTACCATCACCAAGTATGAATGAGGAGTGAATGAATGATGGACACAATGTAAGCGCTTTGAGAATTTGGAAAAACGCAGATAAATCAAATCCATTATTATTACTGTCTTACCAGTTTAATATAATCTGGACTTCTGATACCAAACCTTAGGTGGTCACAAAGACGTTCCATGGTGCCGGCATCGTTGTGCCTGTAGACAAGAATGACGTAGGCTACAGAGAACTACCTGAAACAGACGGTGAGCTCAAATATTTTCTAAAAAGTATTTAGTATTTCTGATCTGTTTATTGATGATCCATTTATGTTTGTTTATTTAATTTGGGGGCTAACGTCTAAATGAGTAGATGAAGATAACAAGCATTTCCTCTTTTCATTTTTGATGTCCCTTAGCTGGTTTGAAGAAGATCTGTAAAGCCATCGCAGAGGCTCGGAATGATGAAGATCGCATTAAAGCTTTTGGACCTATCCAAGAGATGATCACCTTTGTTCAGTTTGCTAACGATGAGTGCGACTATGGAATGGGTTATGAATTAGGAATAGACCTCTTCTGTTACGGATCCCATGTAAGTCTTTATATATGTTATCTTTTGATTCAGTCTGGATATTAGGGCTAATAATTATTAAAACTTGCAGTTTTATGACTGTTTTATCTGTTTTTATGTTAAGCGCTTTGTGTTTTTAACCAAAATGAAAGGCGCTATATAAATAAATAAAGTTTGAGTTTGAGTTAATTTGATGTATTAATGTTGTTGTTGTTTTTTTTATAAATATAACATATTCTTTAATAACAAGCTGCATTTACTGGACCTTAATATTTTCGGTTGCATATTTAAGTAGAAATACAACAACTCAAAAGATGAAATATAAAGCAAAATTTGCCTCTTTCTTTTTTTTTTTTAGTACTTCCACAAGGTTATTAAGCAACTTCTGCCCATGGCATACAACTTGCTGAAAAGAAGCTTGTTTGGAGAAATTTTGGAGGCCCATCTCTCCAGCCGAACCTCAGACAACCTGGATCAACTCTCCATGCAATAAAAAAAAAAAAGAAATCTCCTAAACTTTTCCTGATTTTAAAAGTTTTCTGTCCACATGGTCTTGTGTTTTTTGTTCTCTGGTGTTGTTTTTGGCATCTTGTCTCGTCCCCCTGTTGCTGATGGAAGCATTTCATTAATATCTTTTATTGTGTAAGTTAGATGTGTAATAAAGATTTTCTATATTTTTTACAATTTGATTTGGTTGTTATTCTTGATTTCACTTCATTCTTTTTTTCTAATCCCCATTTGACAAATCTGTCTGACAATATTTTTGTTTTATATCGATCATGAAAGGAGGAGTTAGTCTAAGCTCAGATGAGAGCTTTTTCGGGTGTAAGGATCTTTTTTGGATACCTTTGAACAACAAAAAACTTGTCATCTTCTTGACCCATCAGTAAATTACTTTTTTAAAGGGCAAAATGCCCAGTTATTTGTTTTTAATATACTCCGCTTGTTAAAACAAGTTATGAGTTTGTGATGGAGGGAAAAGGCATTACATTTTTTTTCTCTTGCCCCAGGCTGGCCTCAGTTTTACTTAAATATGTTAAAGAAAAAGCTGTTTTATTTTGTTCAAATTGTGTCCCAAATAGGAGAAATAAATTGTCTGCCCAGATTATATATTTTGGAATTGCAGAATTTGGTTCCAAGTTTGCACTATAACAGTCTTAATCATGCTAACTTTCTACAGTATGTCATAAAGACCAGCACATTTCAGCTATTTAAAATATCTGGCATTTGTTTTTAGGGATTGTGGATGGTAATCCAAGCCAAAAACAAACTAATGTATCATTCGACAAGTCCTAATCGGCATACTATTGTAATTGATTAAATAGTATTTAATAATTTCTAACATATAGTATTGGAAATGTTTTATATACATGAGAAATCATTGAGCAACTTCACAAATCTGAATTCTGTAGGTTAGATATGCAACATTCAAAGGACATCGGCAAAAAGAAAAGTACATCACAGCTTGTGGGTGCATTCATGAACAACTGGGAAAAAAGTTACGATTCTGATTTTTATATTTTATTCTTAACAAATTGAAGACAGTATGTTTAACGCTACATTTAAAGTTAATAACTATTGTTTTCCCCGGATATAGGAGATTCTCGGATTTTGTTTTGTAGATCGGCAATTTGTAAGACTCGTGATTACGCGATAACACTGAAGGCACCACTTGTCCTGCGGAGTTTCGGGAGAGCGCATCTGAAGAAAGCGCGTTCACGTGTCCATACACTTATATACACACGTCCAGACTACAGCTGCACACCGAGAGCATCCCTGAAAAGAGGAAGTGCTCATTCACACTCTCCTAGTCTGGAAGCATCGCTATCGTGTGGTTTACGGACGCAGAATGTTCCTGGGTCCCGCCGAACCCAGTGGATTCTGAGGTCCACTGAAATCTACCCCGCGCGGGCTGAGGGCCCCCCACTGACTGCGGCGCTTTCAGCAGCAGCAGCAGCAGCAGTCAGCCCGAGACAGAATGTCAAGTAGCTACGAAGAAACTCGCTCCAGGGGCGGTGGCTCCAGCCGTGACTTGAAGATGGCCTCGTCGAGCAGCTCGTCCCTGGAGGGTGGACTTCCACCACCGCCGCACCAGAACCGCATACGGCAGGTGTGTGAGTTTTGCATTTTAATATATAGCCTCCATCGGCCCAGTCAGCCGTGAAACGACTCCACCGCTACGGATGCCCCGCAACGAGACGGTCAGGGGCGTTGCCGATTTCACGCCTCAGATGGTCTCACCTTCGTATGCAAATTAGCCGCTAATTAGGGGGACGGGAAATATGTGCGTTGGAAAATTTGCGTGTGTTTTGACAGAAAACTTCAGGTGACCTGCTGGGAAGCAGCTGCGCCAGTTTTTGGCCGACAGTGTAAACACCACATCTGCACTCCAGTCATTCATGTGGGGCTTTAGTCCAGCTAAGTGTCAAATCCCACTGGAAAAGTAGCTTGGTAATGTTTAACAGAAAGAAGAAAAAAAAACAACAACAATCTAGTTCATTGCAATTTCAATCCTAAAATTAGGCTTTAATAAAAGAATTAATAGACTAAACCTTTGCGTGTCTGTATTTACTGCAGAGCTGAATGAAATAAGATAGGAGGGATTACATCATTGGTTCTATAATCAATGGAATGGCCCAGTTTTACATTTTTGAAGCAAAAATTGATTCAAGTATAAAGTGTGTGTGAATATACATATTGAAGGAATTACATTATAGATTTACATTGTGATCTTAAACTTAGCCCACTAAGTTTTTGACTATAAACCTGGTTCAAAATCTACATTTTTATTTATTCAATTAAAAACAAAAACAAATATGTTGGATAAATGATGGTCTGCTGTTTTTCACGGTGAGATGGTGTGTGTGTGTGTGTGTGTGTGGGTAAGAGGTGAATGCAAGTCCAGAGATGGCAGAGGCTTGTTTCCTGTCTCAAAGCACTCTCTGGGACTAATGTGATTTCAGTAATGGACTCTGGTGCTGCTCATACAGCCACAAAGACGCTCTCTTTAGGCTAGCTGGGTGGGGTTCTTTTTGAGATAAGATACTGGGATCCTATTAGGCGTTGCACCAAAGAAATAAACAAATACATACAAAATGTGTGTGTGTGTGTGTGTGTGTATATATATATATATATATATATATATATATATATATATATATATACACACACACACACACACACACACCAGCTTGGAATAGCAGTAATCGTATTACAAAAATTATCTTTGAAACAAAAAAAAGACAATAACAAAGGAAAACAACAAGGTAAAAAAAATAAATGTATTAAAAACAATCTACAAGTCAGCATAGTAATATGTATATATAGAAAGAGACATTTCATGTATCTTCTAAAAAGAAATGAACTGACAAGGACTACATTTTCTGACTTGCACAGTTGTTATAGATAGCTTAGAATCATAAGCTTGTTAACAAATCTGGATGACAAGTAGCGAATTCAGCTTTTCCTTTGTGTCATACTTTTGACCTGGTCTGAATAACTACATATTGTTTCTGTAATGGCAAAACCCAAGTGCCTGTCAAAACATTCTTGCCCAACAAATCCTCTATGCTTCCATGCTTCTATTATTTACCTTGTAGTGTGCTGGAAATGGTTTGGTACAATAAAGTGAAATACTATTGCAAATATGCATTCCTTCTCCATAAAAGTATTTCCTCCCAAATCAGTTGATTTAGCAATTTTTTTCTACATTAACAGGAACCGATTTTATTTAGTACATTAGCATATATAATGTAGCCGAACTGTAGTAGTAAAAAAAACTGGACTTTATTTTGAAAAACCAAAAACTTCCTCTTTGACATCCAACCTATTTAAAACTGACTTGAAAATAAAATAATAAAATAAAAAGACTGATTACGTCATTTTTGTTTATTTCATTTTTCTCTTTTTCCATATTAAAGTTTTGAGTCAACAGGTAAACTGCACTTGATGTAATTTGATGGTTGTGTTTGTCTTTGTCTTTGTCTTAAAGGTCTTTCATAGTATAAGTTTACATGATGGCCATGAACTTAAATAAAAAATATTGTTAAAAGTTCACTGTAGACAGAGGGTTTGCTTCACTTCAATTATAGACTGACAAAGAAAAACAAGAGGTGAAACTCTTATTTGAAGATCTAAAAATAAAAGGTCTGCTCATCTTCATCCTTGTTGGGAAAATAGCCTCAGCTCAGCCAAGTTATTGTGTGTCTCTGCTCCCTGAATCGGTCTTGGGTCCCTTAGCTAATTCAAGCTCTTCTGGTTTGCTTCTGAATGATTACTCTATGCAGTCTATCTGAGCAATAACACATGTCCCAACCCTCTTTCCTGGAGCTTTTCTTGCAGACCCTTAAGTCCCACTCCAATCATCTTTTAAACAATTTCAAAAGCGTTCCAAGTTGCCTTTTAATTATGATTATGCTTATATTTTTTTTTGCCAAAATCAAAAACCTGTGTAGTTTCCTGGGACATAGTTTATACCGGGAGAAATTTGCCTCTAAATTGTGGGTGGGACTGTTGGCACGATGTACCGGTATGCCCGACCTTATATCCTATCGTCTATTTGTTGAAACTCTCTCCCACTAGCTTACAGCCTCTCAAAACGCCAAACTAATATTACTGTTGCAACAAACATGGTGAGCAATATCAGAGCTATCCAGCCGTACAGTTTTGATCTAGATAGCAGCGCAGACTAAGAAAACCAAGACGTACATGGATCTATTTGTCTTCAAGTGGATGCATCAGAATGGAGGGCAGTAGGGAACTTGTGGCCTGCTGACAGTAGCGCTTATGCCACAGCTATAAGCTTTTTTAAACAGTATTTGTATCATCTGCTCCTGATTTACAACAATTTGAATGAAGAAACACACAGAAATACAATTTCACAAACATGTAAAAAAAAGAAAAACCACGATTTTCGTTGGAGTGGGTCTTTAACTGTATATAAATCATATTTGTACATTGTTCACCATGCTTCTGTTAAAGCAAACTTGAAAAATGCATTAATATAGACAGGAAGCATAATTTAGGCTCCAATATTGATTGAATCAAATATCCGTCTTTGGAAAAAATAATGTTCAAACAGAAGATTAACATTCGATGATAATTCACCAGCTTTTTACTCCATCCTCAATTTGAATCCTCTAAATTTTTAGATTAATTCTACCTCCTACTTGAACACATGGGTTTAGCCCTTTACCCTAGTTTTCTCTGTGGTATATTGGCTGTAATTAATACCCACCGCCCGATACCCTGCAAAATACCTCCCTTGCTCTTTTTCTACTCCTGGCCAGTGCTGCACTCTTCCCCATTGGCCCCTATGCTAAGGTCCAACTGTCCCAGGAGGTCAGATTACTCTGCAGCCTTGACATTTCATCTCTCACTCTTTCCTTTCTTTCTGTAAGTATCTCTCTGTATCTGCCTGTCTATTTGTCTGCCTCTTTCCACTACAAGTCAGATGATGGGACTCTACAGGAAGGGAATACTAATGGAGCCATGCTCTTCATCGCATTACTTAGAAAAACAACATCAGCACACACCCACGAATGAATGCAGCTGATTTCCTGGGGTCATTGTTTAATAGAGATGTTAGGATCTTACTGGGTCTCTGAAGGTGCAGCTGTATAAGAATCATACCCACGCATGACAGTTTTCACAGTTAGAGCTCATGTGTGGTTGTAAAACCTAAATGTAAAACATGTAGAGTCAACCACTTGCTGTAAAGCGGTTGACTTCTGATCAGAAAGCCACAGATTTGCTTCCCGTCCTGCCTTACCATGTATTAAAGTGTCCTTGGTGAAGACCCTTGACCCCCACATGGTGTTGCGGTTTGCACCATTCATGGCAGCTCTGTTGCCATCATTGTGTGTGCATTGGTCAATGGGACTTGTCAAGTCATTTGAGCCTTAATGAAGATAGAAAGTGCTATACAAGTACCACATCAACCACCAACTACATCTATTGTTTTTTGACCAGTGTCTTTTGTACGTTTCGTAATTTCTTATAAGATATGTCCACCATACTGTCTTTGTTAAAAACTCCCCTGAAAATAAGCTTTTTAGTGTTTTGTCTTCAAGTGGATGCATCCAGAGCATTGTGGCATTTTTCTCATGATGGAGGACATATCTTAAGAAAATTAAAATGAAAACAGCATTTCTGAGTATTTCTTTATTCCATTCCATTGCAACTTGCAAAATTGTCCAAGCTGGCATCTGGCTCAAAACTGCACAACTAGATAGCTCCAATATTGCTTGCCATTTTTTGTTGCACTTCTAATGTTAGCTCTGGGTTGTAAGCTAATGGGATGATGGAAAATTACTTGATGCCAACAAGTCACTGGCGAATTTCTGATGAACTTCTGGCGTTCTGCAGAAACTGTCCTAAAAAACAAACTTTTTTTTTTTTTTTAATTTAAATTTATGCTGAAAATGACAATCTGATTAAAAGACCACTGTAGATGGATCAAAAGATAACTGGAGTGAGACTTTTACATGGCTTAACTTTCATTGTGGTCCACTGTTTTGTGTCCAGTGTGTACCTTATGTCCTTTACGTTTGCATCTCAATGTTCTTGTAATCTTTTAAAGTTGCCCTGAAGAGAAACCTTTTTCCAGGGTTTTTAGAGGACTTGGAGTGTTTTTTTAAGGACCTTGGCTGCTGTTTTACCCATTTTCACTGCTGTCCTTGTGCTTGCTTGAGTATTTTAAAGTAGTGATGACGATGCAGTTTTCAGGCCATTGTAAATTTGGGGAGGTATGACCTACACACTGACTCAGCATTGCATCTTAGACGCTTTTTGAATCCTAAATTCATCAGTGTTCATGTATAATGATTCAATCATTGTATCATATCTTATATGAAGTGTCAATGGTTACATAAGTAAAACTATTTATCCATGGAACGAATGTCTATTCTATTCTATTCTATTCTATTATCACATTCTGTTCAAGCTTAATACATTGGATCAATGCTTAGTTTTGGACCATTTTTTCATTAAAAAATGAAGCAATAATTGATTTCACCAGCTAAAATGAGAGGCTTTTCTTTCCAGATGCATTTGGTACAACTTTTTTTTTAAATGTATTTCAGATCTAGTTTTGTTTTTACCTTAACTGTTTATGACCTTCACCGGTAGGCATTGTCTTTCTTGTCTTAATCCATGTGATGCATCAGCATATCTATGTTGAGATAAGAATGAACACTGTTTTAATATTCTGTATTCTAGATTGTCCCGTCACCTGGCTCTGCACAGCTGGGTTGTCCTAGTTTAATCTGACACACTTTTGCAATGCCACATCTTCCCCATATGTATAGGCAGAAATAGCATCTTTTGATGAGTCATAGTTTTTCAAAATTAGACTTTTTTTCCTGTTCACAGAGAAGGTTGTTCATTGACTGGGTGGAGAAAAAGTCTGCAGCGTATTAGGAATTTTGTATTGGATATTGAAAATTATGTGGCTTGTATTGTGCCCCCTACCTCCTTGAGGGCAAGGGAGCTTTGATTGGGGGCAGTGGGATGCATTTAGTGTTTAATTATTGATTATGAACTCATAACACTGCTTCCAGTCAGAAACAGCAAGTCAGTGAGAGAGGTGGGTGAGGTTGATAAATCAATGGAGTTCTCAGAAGCGTAGCTGGAACACCTTCATGTAAATCTCCTCTCTTGAGCGCTCTCCTAATGGTCCCCCCTTCTACAGGCTCCCTGCTTCCTCTGGCATCATGTTTAATTTGAGTAAGTGACGGTGCTCTCTCTGAAAAACACATTTAAACATTTTGCTGACTTGTTGGGGATGGTGTCGATCGTGGCACGCAATGCAGACGGAGACAAACCAATGCATAGCAACACTATATGGTGATACAGCTGAAAAGGGATTTGGTTTATGAGCGGGGGTACCATTTACTTTGCATGTGTCTGTTTTGTTTTTGCTTTTTTTTCTTGTGGACCACAACACCCTTAAAGCCAATGGCTCTTGCTAAAGGCAGCCCTGTTTGTTGCTCCTCATCTACGCCCTAGACTGCGTTCAATTTATTTAGTATCTGTACGTGTTTTTTGCCTCTGTCTGTGAGTGTGCCAGCATCACTCAGCATTCCTCCTCTGACTGGGCAATGCAGCCGGTTTTGGGTCACACTCTTCATTATTAATGGGACATTCGACTTGGAGTGAAATCAGTTCATGCATCAGCGCCCTTTGTCATTTGACCCTGAATCAGAACAGCCCAGAATAGAGGACATTTTGTACTGGGCCTTTTTTTTTAGACTATGTTGCTACATTTATCTAGGAATTTCGTGTATATAGCTAATTTCAAATCATTTTTAGGGGTATTGCTACATTACATGCTTTGACTTGTTTCTATTGCATCATGTGAGACATGTCTCATTTGTTACTTCTTTACCATTAACCTGCAGTCTACTCCTTCATCTAATTAACTGTGACTCCAAGCCAACATTATGAATCCCCAATGGATGGGACTAGACTTGCAAAGATAAATGATGGGAATAACAATGATTAGTGTGACGGCTATTTCTTTGGTTTCCGAGGTTGTAGGTAACCAATTTTTTGGTCTCAAAGAAAAGCAGCTGATATGGGTTTTGGTTGTATGCTCATGTTTCAGTACTTTAGGTGCAACATCCAGTAAACCTGATTTCACTTGTTGGTCCATTGTGGACCCAGGAAGTAGTCGTTGCTTTGACAAAACGCAGATTTTTAAAGTAATGATGTATGAAGCCTGAAAGCATGAGAAGGAGTCAGTGTAGTAACGCTGCCCTCCTAATGGGACTGCAGTAGGTCTGTCTGACAGAGGAGGGTCATAAATAAGCAATGGAGCTGGTCCTAGCACTTATAAATCAGCAAAGTCATAAATCAGATGTTTTCATCCGTGTGCCACGTAGATGGCATGGCGCTGGTCCACTTGCATCAGGGTGTGGTGTTCTTGGGGATATTGCGTTACAGAATCAAGGTTGTGTGCCCCATCTCATTGCAGCCCCTCCCAGACCTCTGGTGCCTCAGTGTCATCACTTCCTTTGTTTGGGTGCGGTCACGACTGCTCTGTTGACTGCCTGCTTTCTGCAGATGCTATTGACTTTGAATTAGTGTCATTTAGTTTAGTATAAAAACAATGAGCGTGGAGGAACGATTGTTTGGTGCCCTTTTTGGTTCTGACCTTTCTTGCTAAAATGGGCTTGAGTCCGCAACATGTCGTCCCTGCTCTATATTTTGCTTATTTAGTTATCCAAGCGAGCCAAGTTTTCAATTAAGTAAGGATTACTGCACAATATATTAACATGTATACCTTCATCACGTCATCATTGTGTTGCTCAGACTGCAACAAGCTGAATGAAAAAAATCATTTTTAATGTTATAAGAAGTATTTAAGGTTTTTTCTTAAAGTCAACTAAAATCAAATCTATTCTGATCTAAAAATTGTAACATCAGTATATTATGCGTAGTATATATCATTATATATTTATTCATTAAGTAGATAGCTGCAATTTCGTGTGCACTAGATCGTTTTTAAGAAGTACAAGTATCTGACAGCTTTTTTTGGTTTTGTTGTCATCCTTCCCTTGTGCTGTTTAGTTACCTCTTGCAAGCAACAGAAAAAAAAGAGCCAGTCAAACATTAATTTTTACTCTGTTTTTTAAAGTCTTTATGAAAAATTATGTAGAAAAATGAAATGAATTACCTCAATTTAAGAACAAAAAATTATTAAAACATATGTATGTCTCTATAGCTGTTAAGTTCCTGATATTTACCTAATAACTTTGGAAGACCTCTTTCATATTATTAAAACTAAAAGCAAATATGGGGAAAAAAAGTTAAAAAATTAACTGTAGACCTGCTTTTAGTTCCTGGTGCTTTAAGACATATTGACCGGTCATAACTACTTGGACTGATTATCTGCCACACGTTAGTTCATTTCCTTAAGTGGACAAAACCAGAGTTAAAAAAAAAAAACTGCATTTAAAAAAGCTAATGTTGGGGAGTGGTAAAATAGTAATGAAAAATCTGTAAGGTGGTAACAAGTGAAATTTTAAGATAACAAAGTTAAATTCTTTCATTTGCTCACCTTTTTTTTTCTCACCCTCAAAATAATAAATGCAAATAAAATAAAAAAAAAACAAATTTTCTTTATTGTAAAGCAATAGTGTCACTGGCTGAACGTAATCATAAAACATTCCAAGCCTGTGAGAAGTTTAGAAGAGACTGTTCTGAAAAAAGAAAAAAACATTCTGCCCCTAAATCCTAAATATTTGAAATGTTACTGGACGCTGATTGGAGGCAGAACTTGCCTTGTCAGCACCACAGCTCCATTAGCAGGCCGACCCTGAAAATCACTTAAACACATACTTCTAGTAACTGATATTGCTTTGCGTTTCCTTTTTGTTGGTGTTGTCTTTTCCACTGTCATGCGTAGGTGAACCTGTGTGAGACAGCCGAACAGACTCTCACAGGGTTTTTGTGCTGATCTCCCGGTCGTCTGTATCAGTCTTTTAAGGAATCTTAATGGGCCGAATAAAAGCCCTTGGATCTATATTATGGAAAGCGAACCATTACCTCTCTCCCTGTGTGTTGCATTCTACAGAAACAATATCTCACATCAGCTTTCCTTTAGACTCCTGTCAGTGTAATCTGACCCCTAAGTGAACAATGCACACTGACCCACACAAACACACTCTCACAATTTTTTAGTTTATAATCACCCAATTTATCAGAACTTACATAAAGGATCAATAAAGGTGGCAATTATGTAATGCCTTATGTAAGTCTTTGTATGTGTTTGCATTATTTAATCTCACTGGTCTTTTATTGTTATATTGTGGTGTTTTTTAATTATAATTTTGCCATTTTTAGGCAAAATCAAAAAAACTGTGTTGTTTTCTAAGACAGTTTCTGCAAAGCAGCAGTAGTTCATTAGAACTTTGTCTCTGAGTTGTGGGTGTGACTGTGTAACCCTTGTGCTATCCTAGGCACTTTACCGTTGGGAGTTGGGTCATCTAGATTCACTAGACAGTGCTCTGAACCTTTTTTTTTCAATTTTTTGTTCACTGGTTCAATGGATTACATTAAATTTTTCCACCTTTATCCACCTTTGTCATGGTAGGGAGAACATGTCAAAGTAAGGGTGGGGTCATCCAAGATAGCACAAGGGTTAAGCAGGGTAAGCCACCCTAGCTTCCCATCATCCCTTTGTTATTATGCTCTCCTGCTACCCCAACCTAACATTACCGGAACAGCAAAAATCGCAAGCAATATTGGAGCTATCCAGCTGTACATTTTTGAGCCAGACGCCAGCTCGGACGAGGAAAACAAGACAAACACGGATCTCTCTGCTTGTGGATGGATCGGAATGGAGCAGAGCAGGGAGCTTGTGGCCTGCCAATTACCTGCTATGTCACAACGACAAGCTTTTTAAAGGACATTTTACATCTGCTCCTGATTCACAATGATTTTAACAAAACTAAAATTACTAAAATGCTATTTTAGCTTTTTTTTTCGTAATCCAGTACAGACCAAAGGTTTGGATACACCTTCCCATTCATTTGAATGAGAAAGGGGGTCCAAACTTTTGGTCTGTACTGTATATTCATTCATTTATTTATTTGTTCCTTTCATGAAAATGATTAATATAATGTTTACATGTTTGTTGTACATTATTGAACATTTTCATGATTAGGAGGGAGAAGAATTGAAGAATACAATTCTTATAATTGTCTGCTCCCTTTTAAACATTGCATCCTATTTACATGTCTCACACCATCACCTGTGCTCAGATTTCACCACATACAGTTCCACTACACAGTAAATACACTACATTCATTTAATACATACATTCCAAAAATTCCATTCAACAGTCAAGTTTGTACAAACTAATTTGTTTAGCTTTATACATCCGTTTAAATTGAATCATATTTTGACAACCTTTTTAACTGATTCTCCCGGAAATTCCACATTTTTACCCCTACTATAGACAAACACTTTTGCTTTAGTGTTGTTCAAGCAAACTGTTGTTTGAAATCAAATTGTCTCCTATGATTTTCATCTCCTGTGGTAAAGGTATATGTCCACCATCATAAGAGAAATGCCACAAGAACATGTTAAAAAAAAGCACTAAAAAAACACAATTTTCATTGGAGTGGTTCCGGTCCGTAGGCTAGAAAAAGTGGGGGACCACTGTCTTAAATTATATATGCCACTGACTATTGTAAACAATAGAATTGGGAATAAAAGCTTTTATTTTATTGCAATTTTTAGATTTTAACCTTGGTTATCTGCAGCTGATTACCTCAGTCAGGTGTGTGTTGCCAATAAAAAGCTATAATGGCGGGTTCGCTTGAAAACCATGAAGGACAATGACCCTTGATGTCTGGAATTCAACACCTTAAAGGGCCTGTATCATGCTTTTCTTAAGCTTTTCAGGGTAAACAATGTCCATATATTGGCTCCCTTAAGAACACATTTTTTTATGAAATTTGTTATTTTCTCAGGTTTATTTTGCTACCCAGGGGTATTATGACTCGATCTCTGAGGCACCAGCTTTTGCTCCTTGTGGGTGCTGCCCATTTCATGACATCTTCCTAGAGTCGGCCTCGGCAGCATGTCTGCGTTTCACCCAGAAAAAACAAAAAAACGTATCTTAGCTCTGCGGAGACAGTGTGTGTGTTTGTTTGTGTGTGTGTTGACTTGATTCCAGACTCTGTCTCTAAAGGCTCAAAGTGTTTGGGTGTACTACGAATAGCATTAACCTTTATGACAGGGGTGTCAAACTGCTCTGGGGGCCACAATCCAAAACACGCTGATGGTCACAGGCCAAACAGGATGAACTTTTGTTGAACACACTAAAACTAAACTTTTTTTTTATTCATATTCATGTTAAAAAAAAAGAGTAAAATATTACTCTGGAATAAACCAACTTAAACCTGAAATAACTTCTATTTTTCCCTCCATAAAAATATATCCTATCAAAATGATAAAAGTTAGAAATAAAGTAAATGTTAAAAGAAAAAAATAGAGATTTCTTTACTCCTATGTCAGCAGCTAATCAGAATTGAGTATTTACACAAGCCACGGTATAACGTAACATTAAGTTAGGGATTTGCTGTATACCTCACTGGGTTGAGCAACCAAACTACCTATCGATTTGCCAGGTTAAGACACTCAGCTTTACTTTACCTCAGTTTGTAAAAGCAATATAAATTGTTGTCGTTTTTAATTAACCTTTTTTTTCAGTGTTTTTTAGTTTTATTTTATTTTTTGCGTTTAGAGATTTTGCATGTGTCCCCAGCAGAGGGCGCTAGCGACACCTAATTGTCACAATCTCATTTTCATCCTAACAGCAGGATTGCCATGTAACTAATGTAAACACTCTGGATTAATGCTTCAGGGTAAAATATGTCAAAACTGCATTACATGGCGGTGTGACTCTGCAAATCTTTCCCATTCATAATTACTAGCAGGGAGAAATGTTGTTGACTGAAGTTGTGAGGCACATTAGGCAGGAGGTGTTAACAGAAATAGAAGTGGGAGGTGCATCCCTGTTTCTGCTGCTGAAATTTCAGACTTCCAGCATAGCTCTGCTGACAGAGACAGAGGAGACCTTGGCAGCAATCCCCAGGTGGTGGAATCACACAAACACACACAAACACACACAGACACACACAGACACATGTGTGAGCATGTCAAACTTAATTCCATCAGCTGCCAATACGGAGGGCAGACTGAAATTAGAATATTTCTGTCCTTGTAGCTTGCAAATGCTCTTCTGAGGAAAACGAAGAGGACACTGCCTCATCTTATGTTAGTTTTTTTCAGGTCAGTGTTGTGTCTCACATAAAAATAAGTATTTTATTACTTAAAGTGAAAGGCTGGTGTTAGTGAAACCAAACATATGCATCAAACAGCTGTAGAGTGCACCACCCTCCCATTTTCTGTCCTAAAGTGCACCTCTGTCGCTCCGGATGTAGAGCATTGTCACAGATTCAGAGAGCAGCTGTGGTGCAGGAGTCAGCTGGCTGCTGGCATGCCGTTTCCCTAAACCCCTTTGGCATTAAAACACTTTCCTGTGGCTGCAGGTCGTGCATTCAGTAGCATCCACATGCACACTTGTGCCGGCCTGCACAAATCCCATTTTGCAGCTGCATCTGGAGGGGATCATTCCCCTGCGTGGATGTGTGTTTGTGCATGCTGTGCTATGTAATGAGCGAGGGGATGGTTTTGTTCTCATTATCCATCGGGCCTTTTTTCAGATGTTGTCTCTCTTCTCCCAAAGCTTTTGCTCCTGCAAAAAGTACATTTAAACGTCAGGAAACCCAGCTCCCATTTTCTGGTCTTTAGAGGATTTATTTTTAACCTGAAGAGGAAGCAAAAGGATACAACGAGTAAAAAGTGGAAACTTTTTTATTTTTTGGAGTCTTTCAGTTGAAGAGTTTGGACGATCATTATCATTTAAAGTGGTTTTATGGGAAATAATCCAAGAATTGTGTTAAATCTTTGCGCTGCATGAGCTTTAAGAGTTTTTCTTATGAGAAACTTTCGGTTTTTAGCCAAAATTACGAGGAAAGGCGCTAAGCTGTTTGAAAATGGCCCATGCTGCTGCTCATCTGAAGAAAGCTCGTGAGCTGGAGCAACATGCAGACTATCAAGCGCTGCAGAAAGCCAGAGAGAAGAGGAGGCGGCGGCGGGAAAGAGCCGAGAGAAAACGCCTGGTAAAAAGTGTAGATGTCAATCTATCATCTTGGATAACTCCACATTTTCACACAGTTATTTAAATTTCTACTGTTCGTATGCTGCTTTTTTTCATTGTTACAATCCATTGTGTTCATTTTTCAACATTAAACTTGTCTGAAGAGCATCTGTAAAGGTCCCTTGCTGAAGTTTGTGGATGATCATCAACATCTCTATCTTTGTGTCGTTTCTACTTAAGCACAACCACACTGCTTTCTTTTTTTCAAGCTTCACAGGTTGTCCTGAGTCAGCCTGACAGTCCGTGCAGACGATAAACCCTGAATGGCCCTCAACCATACGGGACAGGAACACCAGAAGGGCAAACTGACGCAGGGCTTAAGTGCTTTGACCGTGTGCTTAAATCTGCCATGTTGCAGCCTTTTATTTATCTACAGTAACAAATTGCCTTTTTTGTCTTTTTTTCCTAACATAGTCTAAATATAAAATCAGATTAAACATATTTGAAAACCTGAAGGGAGAATATAGCAGGGTTATTGAGCGATTAATGACCTCTGTAGTGGGATTTTAAAAAATCCTAAAACTAAAAAAAATCCTGCTGTGATCCATCAGAAGTTAGATCAGCTTTCATTTGGTTTGTCTTAGGTGTTTATTTTGATTGGAAATAAGATTATTGGGAACTAGTGAGAGAAATAATTTGAAAATGATTAGTTTCAAATGTGAACACATAACTGGATCAGTTATGTGGTAGGATCCATACATTTGTTAATAATATATTTTAAAGGGGAGCACTGTACAGAACCTTTAAAGTCCAACTATTATTTTTAGATCTTTTTTCAAAGCATGCCCAGTGGTCTGTTAATTATGATTATGACATTTTTAACCAAAGCCAAGAAGCCTGTGTCGTTTTAGGACATAGTTTCGCTCCTGAGTTGTGGGCGGGACATTTGGTGCAAAGCAACCCCGCCCCCCTTTACCTTTTTTTTTTTTTTTTTTTTTTTTGCAAAGCAGAGCAGGGAGCTTGTGGCCTGCCCAATGTATTTTCTAGGTCACAAATAAGCTCTTTTTCAGGTGGGATTTTTTTTATCCATTACTGATTCACAACGATTTGAATACAGTAATACTCAGAAATTGATTTTTGAGCCTAATTGTCTTTAAATATGTCCGCCAATATTTAAAAAAAAAAAGCAGCAAGAACATGTTAAAAACACCACAAACACAATTTTCATCAGAGTGGGTCTTTAACGGTACTTTTAGATTCCGTTAAGACCTTTAAGACGAGAGATTACATACTTTTTCATTAAAAAATGTCTCTTTCAGACAGTACTGTGTGTACCAAAGTGTAACTAAGATAAAGCAAAAGAGATCAAAACAGACATTAGTTTAGCATTAACCAAAAGGTTAAGTCTTTAGTAAAGCAGACCGATATTAGTTACATTTAGTCCATCTGTGTTGATTTTATTTTTTGTGCATTTCTAAAGCGTTCCTGGCAATGCCCTCCACATTCTGACTCAAACCCAGCTGTTGCAGCCCTTGATCTGGCCACGTGCAGCAGAGGTCCAGGACCTGGTAGAACTGATGACCTAGAGGAGTAAAAATAGACGAGACGAGATGGACTGTGAGGGTTAAATGTTTATGTATGCAGTTGTTAACCTACAGAGAGAGAAGTAGAGGTAGAGTAGGCAGGAAACAGACAGGCAGAGCCAGCAGTGAGGGGAAGGCTGAGACAATTTATATATGGAATATAGACAAGCGAACGGTTGTTCTAAAGAACCAAGGAGGATTTTCCAGAATATTTTGGAGGTCTGAACGAAGGGTTTAATGTGAAGTTCTGCAGGAAGGTTGCAGAGAGTTATAATGGAAAAGCTTTTACTGCAGGATACAGAGTGAAAGGCTGCAAAGAAGGACTTTAATGGATCAAAAACTTCTATAATGTCCTTAAGTGAGTAAAGAAGAGCCACGGTTTTCAGATTCTGAGTTGGATTGTAACTATGGGTAATGCAGCAGCTTGTAAAGCCTGTGGTTCAGATAAAGGCTCAAAGACTGGTGAAAATGACAATGACTTAAACCTAAACAATGATTACTACAAGGCTGCTGACTTTGGGACCGAAGTGGATAATTTACTGGTAAGAAGAGAGGAACATAAGTTTCCCTACTTTGTTTTACTTTTGCTGCCTTGATGCCTTTAACCCACTTTTCTGCTTAAGGTTTGTTGTGACTTTGTTCACGTTTGCATGCGCTCACGTTGACCTTATATGTTTGGCCTTTGTAAGGGGCGTGTCCTTAAGGTGATCACGTTCCTGACCTTACAAGTAAGACCCTGCTGGGCCTGCCTGACACACAAATACCTTAAAAAAGCAAACAAATCAATGACGCAGAAGTTTGCAAGTGGTCTAATTTTGAGTTGAGAACTAAAACTTTACATCCGGGGTTTTATTTCCCAGCAAAACTTAATTCAGTTTAGTTTATTTACAAAGCCCTAGTTCATGGGGAAGTTTTTCTAAAAAAAAATAAATAAATAAAAAACACACACACAACAAGCAAAAAAGCATCAAGCTGAGCTTTAGTTATACAATTAATATAGGTCAATTTATTCCAGAACATTGTAATCTGAATCAATCCAGTTAATTCCATTAAGGTCATTTCTATAGAATAAATAAATTAATACATTTGAATTTTTTTTTACATGTATTCCTGATTACTAATTAAGCATCAAAAAAGTCATTAGCTACTGGTTATTAGTCAAATGATGTCATTTTTTTATCATAATATTATAAATGATTGTGGAAATTGGGGCTAAAAGGTTATGTTACATTAGAGCTTTAGCATTTTTTCTGACATTTTTTGTAACGTTTAAAATAAGTAACTGCATATAGAAAAAATAACCTTAATATTTGCTTCAACTCTTAGAGGTTTGGGCTCTAAACTGTGGCAGTGTTTGGGGGAGATATTTTTGGCTGCTGCTTGGTATGCTAGAGTGGAATGTTAAGGGGGTTTGGATTTGAAAGACGGTTTCGAGAAGTAGGCCACGTGGAGTCATGGATCTGTAAAGAGGGAGTTAACATTCCAGTTTGTTACAGAAATCCAGTTTGTCAGATACCTTCACTGTTTTTTTGTTTGTTTTATGCAATAATTCATCACATTCTTTAGTGTAAGGTTTGCAGGTAGCATTTCCTGAGGAGTTGTGCATGTTGGTTTTGTAATCTGTTTTGTGGAGGGGTGTGTCATGGTTTAAGGGAATATGTTTACATTTGGTCACAAACCACACTACAAAGAAAATTATCTGTTTGGGAAGCATCAAATCCAAATGAATGACTCGTGCTGAAACCTCCCATGGTCTGGAGGTGTTGCTTGTTTTGTCAAAAATGGTAATTTCCCTGTTTCCATTTCTGAAATGAAACACATTTTTCTGTCTGTCTCCTTCAGTCTGACAGCAACACCAGTTTCCTACGTGCTGCTCGAGCCGGAAATACAGACAAAGTCCTGGAATTCCTCAAAAATGGAGTTGACATCAGCACCTGTAACCAGGTTAGACACTCATTTACTAGCCTCAGTACAAGTTAGAATTGAAGTGGATGTGATTGTATTTCTGCATGCAAATCCATAGACATATCACAGAACTAATAACCAAGACAACAGAATGAATGACGACTGTGAGGCATATCCCAAAAAGGAAGCTGTAGCTTTAATATAATATCATCACACTTACAGTAATTAAAGATTTGACAGCAAATCAAGAGGGAAAACAAACCTTGAAAAATCTGCTTTTTTGATGCAGAAACTGCTTTTCAAGATATTTTCAGAGGTTTCCATTTTTAAAGAGGGAGACCGGATTGAGAAAATGCAAGAAAGTCAAAAACAGACCAGCACACGTGTCATCTGGCACGTCTCCATCAAACGCACTTCCCTGATCATCCCTGGGGGGGGGGGGGGGGGGGGGGGGGGGGTGTCAGCTGACAGACCCCCCCAGCCACCTTCAGCTACATTATACAGATCAGGGGGGAGAGCAGAGCGTGAAATTCTTCAGCCATCATCCCTCAGTGATTTAAAGCAGTCATGAGACAGCCTAAAGAGGGATGTTGGCTTCTCGGATGGTGGCACACGTGTTGCATGTTCGTATTTACACGGACCTCCTGTATAATTCTACTGCAAATGAACAGCAGCTATTTATACACTGGCATGTGATTGGATGGTTGCCAGGCACTGGCAGGTGCCGGCCCATCATTCCATTGTTTGTTGCTATGGATACCAGTTCTTTTGTTTAGGGCACACAAACACGCACACATCCTCTGTCCTTTAACAGGGCAGTGCTGCCCTTCAAAGTATTTCACACAGCCAGATGATTGAATTTGAGACTTCTGTCAGGTGACCAACATGTGATAGACATTCTCGCCTATATCCTCAGTGGGGCCTGTCCCAAATGGAGACCCTGCTAGCTCATTTTTTGATGTTATCATAAGGCTGTGATGCACTGATCTGCATAAAAACGTGAAAGCCTAAATGTGTATACATTCAATATAAACTCTGAATGTGTTTATTTGACTGCAAAAATAAGAAAATTAGGAAAAATCCAAAATTTTCAATGATCTTTTTAAATGCTTATTAATTGCATATTTGGGGGGGGGGGGGGGGGTACAAGGTCACTTCAACCTTAAGGTTTGTGTTATCGGCTGTAAAATAAATAGTCTCTTGTTGATCATAAACCTTCCTAAAGTCTCAGATCTGACCAAATGTGAAATGTTATGAACCTGCAAATCACACTGTTGTTGTCTTTTGTTTATGATTCAACAATGACAATATGCAATAACAGATTGATTTTGTTTGGTCATTTATTCATCCATTCATTTTTTAAATCCACTGAATCCCTTTCGTGGCCGCTGTGTTGCTGGAGCCTATCCCAGCCACTGTTTTTGGTGAAAGTGGAGTACACCCTGGGCAGGTTTTTCGTCGCAGGGCCACACAATCACACCTAGGGGCAATTTAGAGAAATCAATCAACCCATGAAACCTGTTTCTGGACTGTGGGAGGAAGCATAAGGAGAACATCAGCTCCACACAGAAAGGACCCTGCTGGGATTTGAACCGGGGCCTTCTTGCTGTGCGGTGAGAGTGCTAACCGCCACAGCATTATTATTTTTATTTTTATTTTTTTAAAGACATAGAAACATGAAAACTAAAACAATCTTTAAAAATGATAAAAAAAATAAAATAAAATAACTACTAGTTAATAGATTTGCTTGTAACTGAAATGTGTGTTTTAAAATGCCAAACTAAATTCAAGCATTCATATTTATTCATCTTATTTTGTGGGTTTGCGCTGTTTAAATCTGGTAAGAGTTGGAACCGCAGTCGTTGTGTCCAATAATAACTGAGGAGTCCAATCCTAGAAAGCAGAAACCTTCTGGATGCAGCCAAAGTCTGGTGCCAAAGGCAGGAGGCTTTCCAGCTTTAATAAAACAATAAAAATAAAAAAAATAAGGAGAGTCCCAGTCATAAGACAATGGACCTCTATAGCACAGATTTTATAGAAAGACATATTTTAATATAATCCTAATCTCAGATTTTCCATTGGGTCTGTGAACTGCAGACCTGTAGTCTAATTTCTTTTTGGTTATAGTTTTAAACTTTGAATAAATATTCAAGGGGATGCATGAGCTATATTTTTGTGAACCGTTATGTTCCAAAATTATGAGTCAGGTTTTCCCCGTAATCTATTTCATTGTTAATCCCTAGTGAGCGATATTGCTTTTTTTTTTTTTTTTTTTAATCTGCATGCCTTTTCTCTCCTCTCTCCCACATCCATATGACACTTGGGGTGTCCTTGAAGCAACGCAGGATAATTGTGACCACATATAACCATGTGTGATCATGTTGAAGGTCAGCGGTCAAATGGAGCTCAAATATTAATCTGGGTTGGACGGAGCCCAACAGTTTTTGTCCTGAAAGTGGAGCGCAAAGCACCGAGGCCCAGCGTCCATTAGCTAAATGAAGCTTTTCTCCGCAGCTTGACTCTGAAGAAAAGGAGCTTTAGACCCGTTTGAGTCTGAGAGTGTACATATGTGTGGTCAGTCTAAGGGCTGATTTGTGTCTCCTGGCTTATTCAGTGGTTATAAATGTGGTGCAGACATTTTTTTTTTTTTTTGCTGTGTCAAAATCCACCAGTGAACTGCTGATGCAGAAAAACTGATGCCATCATCGTAAAGCATCTGTTCATACATTTGGATGAATGACAGTGCAACAAAAATACTAACAATAGAAAAAAACTTCCTTTCACAATGACAATGAAAGCCACGAAAGATTCAACATGTTTAACATTGGCTAGATTCTCTCCTGTTTTTCTACTGCCATGGTTTTGTGCAAACACCCCAAAAAGATTATTTGTCAATTTCAGAAATTTGAGATATAAACTGCAAAAAAAGTAGCCAAAAATAAGAAAAGAACACTAATCTCAAGAAGAAAATAACAAGAAAGTAGTAAAATTATCTGCCCATTCAGCAAGTCATTTGCTTAAAGATATATCTAATAAGATGGCAATCTAAAGGATTTCCACACAAGCATTCAAAAAGGAAACTAAAACAACTAAATATTAAATATTAGATACAATTACTAAATCTAAATGTTATACAGCCCAATAAGTATCTTTTGCTATAGTTCTGAGCAAATTGCTTGTATTTTTTTAGTTTTTATGTACTTGGAATTCATTTTGATTTGTGAACAAAATGAGAATACCATCTTTCTACATGTTGGTCCATCTTAATAAGTCCTCCATAAAATCTAAAACGTGCACTTTTTCTGAGAACATAAATCTAATTTTCTGTTTCCAAGCTAATGATAATGAATGACAGTCTAACTTTGTTGAACTTTAAAGAAATATCCTTAAAACTGAACCAAAAGTTACAGTGCTATTTGAGTTTCTTTGAGTTTGTAAATCAAGTTTTTCTATTGTCAAGAGTATGAAGCAAAAGAATTCTGACTCATTCTAAGAATAATTACAATGAATACCTTAAAACCTGGAAAAATATCTTGAACGTCCAAAAAACGAGGTTTTAAATCTTTGAAAGTTACAAATAGTTTGGATGTTTTTAGAATCTTTTGTGTTATACATGTCTTTGTAAGCAATTTAGTTTACAGCTCAGTCATGCTGTGTCATTTTCTACCTTTAAAAGGCTTATCATAAGTCACTCAGACAGAAAACCCACCCTAACAGCTTTGGCCTTTGAAGATTCCCCACTTTTCTCTTTGACAGCTTGACATTTTCAGCAGCTCCTAAATGTAACTATGTTGGCGGGTATCCTTCATGTCTCTATGACAGTGCAGAAATATTACACCGTCTTGGCCGTCTGGCCTTTGCCAAATGGGTCTCTATTTTTGATTGGTAAGAGTGTGTGTATGTACATGCTGCAAATGGACCAGGGAGGGAAGTGGGGAAGGATGTGGGTCCATGGCACTTTCTCTCCCACATCACATCCTCTATGATCTGGCGGTCGCAAATCTTGATCTGGATCTTTCCAAGGGCAAACAGGGAGGATCAGTGGAGATAGTAGGCGAGGACTTTAAATGGATTTGTTTTCCATAAAGCCACGATTTGAGAAGTCGTGTGATTGAGAAACTGTGATAGATCGGAAAAGCAGGGAAGGACAGACCTGCAGTTTAAGATACCCCTTTACCTTCAGGATGGAAGAAAACAATGATGAGGTGAACCTTTCTTGTGCGCTAAATGCAAACATTTGTCTCAGTTGAGCTTAGTTTGGAAAAGTTTTGACTGTAAAATATTTATCCTGTTCTCCTTTGAGTCTGAAGACGCTGAAACCTTTGATGTAATGCTCAGACAGAGGATGCCAGAGGGGAGGAAAATTCATTCTTTTGGAGTATATATTAGCCGCCAAAACCCATTTTTACAAATGACATTCTTCTGATTTGAAGACAAAGTTGGGAAATGAAGCCTGTTTTTGGAAAATGTCGACTACGGGCTTGCAGTTAATGTTCAGATAATGAGTACACTAAAAAATAATGACTAGATATGTTACATAATGACCTATAATGTAGTGTTGCACAATTTTCTAAATATTTTCAGAAGGACGGTTTTTTGCATAATTTTGATTTTATTAGTATTTATCAAAGATGAATATTTTCTTTCTTATTTAACATTCCCAGTGAGTATGTCCAAATGTCCAAGAAATCTAGAAATTCTAGAAGGAGTGAATGTTACATGTTTTAAGTTTAAACATTTATTAAGGTTTCTGCGATCTTGGTTTGAATGGAAGACGCTAAATGCACAGTATTTGTTTTGTTCTTCCAGAATGGACTCAATGCATTGCACCTGGCAGCTAAAGAGGGACACAAAGATTTGGTGGAAGAACTGCTGCAGAGAGGAGCACCTGTAGACTCAGCCACCAAGGTAATCGCGTGGGAACACAGGGCTCTTCTTGATCATTGAGAGGAAAGAAAAAGCATGATTTTAGTAACAATATCAAAACTTTAGTTTTAACAAATCAAACTGTGTTCATGAAGGTTCTAGTCAAAAGCCACAAGAGAAAGACATCTCGGTGTGTGTTATGCTGCTTGGCCAGCTGCTCACTATCGGTGTTTACAGGCCTCTTGCATCATCTTTAAAAGCTCATGAACAGCTGACACAGAAAGTGTCACCATGCTGCTTGTGTCCTTGGACTGACATCAATATGTTGTGTGGTATTCTGCACCATTTCAACACTTTTGCTTTTGAAAAGAAATCCAGCTGGGACACTGAATGCTAATAACTATTTAACTCCACATAAGTGCAATAATTCTTCTTCTGAAAAGGTTGGGACGCTGAAATATTCATATTTATTTAAATTTATATTTTATACTTTGTACTTTTTATCTAATTCTATGCTCTTCTTAAATTTTTGTCTTGCTCTATTATTCACCCTGACCTGAAAATTCCGATGTACTGTATGTGCAAACAGCAATAAACCTTGAACCTTGAAATATTCAAATGCGACGCGCTCAAAAAAGAAAAAATTAAGTAGCTCTAGGGAGCATTTCTTTTCCTGGTAACTCGTTTTAAAGGGTGAATCAACCTCTGCTCTGCTGCAGAAATTTACCTCTTATGATATTGTGGCCAAAAAGCCTCATCAGAGGTGCAATGGATGTAAAAAAGGAATATTTCTCATCCCGGTTTTAGAACTTATTGCAAACCTCACATGCTTTTGGAATTTTGTCTTATTTCACTAAATCTTATGGATGTCACTACATCTGTTTTGTAGCTTTTTTGCTTATCTAAGAGGACTTTTTTTGTGTGTGAAAACAGCAGTTGATGCTTTCACAGGTCTTAAAGGGCATTCAGAATTTTAAAGTCAGAGATTACTGAGTCCATCATAGTCTATACTTGCCCTTCTTTCAGCCAGCTTTTTTTTTTAAAGAGCTTATATGCTTAAAGGCTGTGGATTCTATTGTTTCTCTTAACCCTGCTTTCTTTTTTGCAGAAGGGAAACACTGCTCTTCATATCGCCTCACTGGCTGGACAAAAAGAAGTTGTAAAACTCTTGGTGTCAAGAGGAGCGGATGTCAACGCTCAATCACAGGTGGAAAGTGTTACTAAAAAGGATAATAGCAAGTTATGTACGTTTGTATAATAAAGGTATGCATTTGAACCATTTCAGAATGGCTTTACACCACTCTACATGGCAGCGCAGGAGAATCATTTGGAGGTGGTGCGATACTTTCTGGAAAATGAAGGGAACCAAAGTATTGCAACAGAAGTGTGTTTGAGCAAAAACCCAAAATTTATCAAGGATTTTTACCTCTAACTGATTAGTTGCACAATTATTCTTATAACTTTTTCTTTTTTTTTTTACCGTATGGTCCTTTAGGACGGCTTCACTCCACTTGCGATCGCTCTCCAGCAGGGCCACAACTCCGTGGTGTCCCTCCTGTTGGAGCATGACACCAAAGGGAAAGTTCGCCTGCCAGCCTTGCACATAGCAGCCCGCAAGGACGACACCAAGTCTGCAGCGCTCCTGCTTCAGAATGACCACAATGCTGATGTTCAGTCCAAGGTGAGGAAGCCTAAAAAAAAGATGGTATTTTAAGACCTACTCTAAAAATTGTGTTTTTGGTGGTTTTAACGTGTTTTTGTGGCATTTTTCTCATTTTGGAGGACATATGCAAAGAAAATTAAGCTCTAAATAAAATGTCAGAGTATTTTTTGTTCAAATTTTTGTTAATCAGGTGCAGACAAAAAGTGCAGTTTGAAAAAGAGTGTATTTGTGACAAAGAAACTACAAACTCTGCTCCTTTCTGATGCATCCACTTGTAGACGACTAGATCCATGTACACCATCTTCGTTTACCTCATCCGAGCTGTTATCTGGTTCAAAGCTGTTTGGCTGGATAGCTCTAAAATTGCTCGCCATTTTTGTTGCACTTGTAATGTTAGGTTGGGGATGTAAAGAGCTGGAAGCATGAAAACAGAGAGCTCACGGCAACGGTGAGGGAAGGGGGGAAGGGGTTCCTCCATGCCAATGATTCTGCCCAAAATTTCACACATTTTTTGTGAACCATTATCACTCTGCAGAAACTAGAAAATGATTTTTTATTTTGGCTAAAAACGGCATAATCATAATTAAAAGACCACTGGGAACACTTCGAAAATAGCTCAAACCTGACATAAAGTAAGCAACAATCATGAAATAAAATGTCTAAAAAATTTTCCAATTCTTTTTCTTTTTTATTATTTACTTTTATTTAGTTTCTCCTTCCCTGCCACGTGCTTTCAAAGTTGTTTCCCTAACAATCCTACATCATATTCCCCTTTTTCTCTTTATGCATCGTAACCAGATGATGGTCAATAGAACCACGGAGGTATACAGACTCGTCTTCCCTTCTCCTCATTTTGTTTTATCCCTCGTTACCATCTCTTTCAGCCTCTCTGTCTTAACTCTTTTCCAATGTAGAAAACTCCTGCATGTCAGATTTGGGTATCATGATTCTGGTTGCATGGAGCTCACAATGCTGTACCACAAGTTGCATGGCTGACTTTAAAGCATCCTTTTTAAGTAAAAATGTTAAACCACATTACAAATGACTTGTTTTTCATTTAAGCAGATTCATTTATTTTTCACAGTAAACAAAACCAGTTGATTTCACTTTTTTGGATAAGTCTTTTTCTCAGCATGTCACCTGTTTTTCTATTCTGAAACACTTTATCTTTAAGTTAACTGTGTTTTTTAATTAAATTGCACCATGTCTCTCAGAATGGGAAGGTAAGGAGTTCCCCGTCCCACGATTGTTAATTGTAGATGTTTGTGTGGCTCACAGCTAAATGTTCGTTTGTACATTCATTTGTGTAAGCAGATACAGTTTGTAGTTGTGCTTTATTTTGTAATTTGACTTTATTTAAATCTTCTTTTTATTTGTCAAAAAGCTTTCTTTTTTCCTCTTTTTTTTTTGTTTTGTTTGTACACATAGTTGCTGTTAAATGGAAGCCCAGTGGGCAATGAACACAGCATGTGCTACATTGTTTTATTTTGCAGAAGCATGCGTTTCTGTCAGCATGCCGACTCTTCCTTCATACGTGAATTTACCACAGACGAACCTTCTTGCTTTCCTTCCTGCTGTCTCACTCTTTGCTCTGGATTCTCCTTGTCTGTCATAAACAGAGCGGTTTCACCCCCCTGCACATCGCTGCTCACTATGGCAACGTGAATGTCTCTACCTTGATGCTGAACAGAGGAGCTGCTGTCGACTTCACAGCCAGGGTACAGCCAAAACATTTTCCTCTCTTCCCGAGAATAACAGTTTCGAGTAATTCAAGATAGCTATTGACTCAAGTTTAAAACGTTTGTTTTTATGTATTTATTTTGTCAGAATGGGATCACACCTCTTCATGTGGCATCCAAGAGAGGAAACACCAACATGGTGGCTCTGTTGTTGGATCGAGGTGCTCAGATAGATGCTAAAACAAGGGTGCGCTGTAATTCACCATGAGCAGTTATTCAAACTTCTCAGTTTTATTTAAATGGGTATGTAGCTTGACTGAGTCCATATTATTAATGTCCTTGTATGTCTGTGTGACCACAGGATGGTCTGACACCCCTGCACTGTGCGGCCAGGAGTGGACACGACCCGGCAGTGGAGCTTCTGCTAGAAAGAGGAGCCCCCATCTTAGCTAGAACCAAGGTTGGTTACAGTCGGTTCAGGACGATTTCAATCTTTTTTCTTGGACATTTTGATTCTGAAATAGATGCTTCATTTTTTTTTTTTAAACCTCTCTCTTTGCACTCATCCAGAACGGGCTGTCTCCACTGCACATGTCGGCTCAGGGAGACCACATAGAGTGTGTGAAACTCCTGCTGCAGCATCAGGCGCCTGTTGATGACGTTACGCTTGACTACCTCACAGCACTGCACGTCGCAGCTCACTGTGGTCACTACAGAGTCACCAAAGTCCTCCTGGACAAAAAGGCCAATCCTAATGCCAGAGCACTGGTAGATATTTTGAAGAACTACTGTCTTGTTAAAAGAGCTTATCACACATTTTGTAGTACAGTTTTTTCCCTACAACTCAGGAAATGTCAAATTCTGAGATAAATACTTATTTTCTGTGCCAGAATGGTTTCACTCCTCTCCACATCGCTTGCAAGAAAAACCGAGTGAAGGTGATGGAGCTTCTTGTTAAATATGGTGCCTCCATTCAGGCGATCACTGAGGTGAGCTTAGTTTTTGTGTGATTTTCTGAGAAACGTGCAGAAACGCAAAACCTTTGCCTCTGTTCCTTCCCTCCATCTCATTGGGTTCAGTCTGGACTGACTCCCATCCATGTAGCAGCTTTCATGGGGCACCTCAACATTGTTCTGTTGCTACTGCAAAACGGTGCTTCTCCAGATGTCCGCAACATAGTGAGTAGCAGTTTGTTCATTTTGCTTCTCTCCTCAATTTCTGTAAATATCTCCAACATCGATTTCGATTCCCTGCTATGCATCAGTGTTTGAATGTTTAATGCTTTGCATGTCAGCGTGGTGAGACGGCTCTCCACATGGCAGCCCGGGCAGGACAGATGGAGGTAGTTCGCTGCTTATTGAGAAACGGAGCCCTAGTGGATGCCGTGGCAAGGGTGAGTTGGCTGTTTGCATCATCAGAAATATTTTCATTTAGAGTAATACAGTAGATTCAATGCATTGAATTACATACAAGCATTTTTGATAATAGGGCTACTTTAAATGATTGCCTTTTTTTCCCCCTCCCTTGCTAAAATGTTGGTGCCTCAATACCACAGGAGGACCAGACCCCCCTCCACATTGCATCTCGTTTAGGGAAAACAGATATTGTCCAGCTTCTTCTGCAACATATGGCCCACCCTGATGCTGCCACCACAAACGGCTACACTCCTCTCCACATCTCTGCCAGAGAAGGTCAGGTGGAGACCGCTGCTGTTCTGCTGGAGGCCGGAGCCTCACACTCTCTGGCCACCAAGGTGAGCAGAGAAGGAAACGTAGTAATCATCTAAAACTAACTGAACAAAAGTCTGATAAGTCTTTTCAATTTCTTTTCTAACTGAGCAGAAAGGATTCACTCCCCTCCATGTAGCAGCAAAATATGGAAGCCTCGATGTAGCAAAGCTTCTCCTTCAACGCAGAGCTCTTCTAGATGATGCTGGCAAGGTGAGCCAAAGATGAATGATTGCACATCATCAGATCATTTTAGAAAGCTATTTAGTGGACAGGAAACTGCAATTACTGATGATTTATTGTTTAAGTTTGATAGATTTTTTGTTTTGTTTTTGCAAAAAAAGAATTAGAAAGGCTACCTAATCCCAGGAAACTAAATTCCATACATCCACCTTTTCATATATTTATATGTTACTTATAGACCGGCCTGACTCCGCTGCATGTAGCAGCTCATTATGACAACCAGGAGGTGGCTCTGCTGCTGCTGGATAAAGGAGCTTCGCCTCATGCTACTGCTAAGGTCAGTCAAAAAGATTCCCTTTTTTTGTAGCTTTTATTCCAAACTTTGCTATGTTGATAGTAGTGTTTAGATATTTAATTAAGCTTAAACATGATTAGTATTAAATTGATCCTTACAAAACTCATTGATTTGAAGTCATTCTTTAGATTTTTTCAGGTAAAAAAAATAATTAATTAATTTTTAAACAAGAATTCATAAAAAATGAAGCAACTGTCCTATTTTCTTCACTTTATTTCAATAGTTATGCAAAAGTGTTTAATAGACCATAATAAAATTGGGCTGTAATTATTATTATTTATTTAACTATTATTTATTTTTATTATTATTTATTTAATTATTAATTAGAGATTTGAAAGTAAGTTAGACTTTTTTATGGTACACAAATTATAGATGGAATTAAATCAGGAAATTCTGAAGCAAAATTAAATTAAAAAAAATCATTTTTTGCCTTGTAATACCCAGGCCTTGATTTTAACTGATTGATTTTAACCATTTGTCTGGTGTCTTTTTCCAGAATGGCTACACTCCTCTCCACATTGCAGCCAAAAAGAACCAGACAAACATTGCTTTAGCGCTGCTGCAGTATGGAGCAGAGACCAATGTTTTAACCAAACAGGGGGTCAGCCCCCTACACCTGGCATCCCAGGAGGGACACGCTGAGATGGTCAACCTGCTGCTGAGCAAAGGAGCGCATGTCAACACCGCCACCAAGGTCAAACACACAGTTTGTTTTGGTTGATGTAAATCTTTTAAGACAGCTCTGCATGTAATTGGATAGGTTTGCGTTTCCTTTTCAATATATCTGTCCTTTACGTGTTTCAGAGTGGACTGACTGCGTTGCATCTCGCAGCCCAAGAAGACAGAGTCAATGCAGCAGAAGTTCTGGCCAAGCATGATGCCAATTTGGATCAGCAAACTAAAGTACTACTTTAGTGCCATAGTCCGCAGCTAAACACTCCCAGAAAATGATAAATACATATTACTACACATGTGCACATGAACAAAAAATATTACTATTAGTCCTCTTTTACTGTCTTTGCTGATGGTCTTCAAATGTGTCTTTGCATATCTGCCACCTGCTGGCTCTTTGGGGGTATTGAAAGCTTTGATGGGAAACGTTTTCTTTTTCTTTAGAAATGAGTAATGTCAGATCTGATTTTATTTAAAGGCGTTCTTATTGTCATAATTAAAAGACATACCAGACAGGATTAAAGATAATAAACATTTCTCCCTCTTTATCTTACTCTGCAGCTCGGATACACTCCCCTGATTGTGGCATGCCATTATGGAAATGCCAAAATAGTTAACTTCCTCCTACAACAAGGTGCCAGTGTGAACGCCAAAACAAAGGTAACAATCACACCTTATATCTGAATCTTACATGCAATCTTACATGCTGTCCATCCAACTCTATCCGCTCTCTTTCCTTAGAATGGCTACACGCCACTTCACCAGGCAGCACAGCAAGGGAATACACACATAATCAATGTTTTGCTTCAGCATGGGGCAAAACCCAACACCACCACAGTGGTAAGAAATGAGAAATGCTTGAAATGCTCTTGTTATAATGTTTTGATGTTCTTTTTTTCTGAACTCTTTCAAATGCTGCTTTTGTCGGTTAGAATGGGAACACAGCACTTTCGATTGCTAGGCGTTTGGGTTACATCTCTGTGGTGGACACACTCAGAGTTGTCACAGAGGAGGTCATCACTACCACCACGGTGAGCCTATAACAACCTTCAGACTCACAGCTCACTCACAGAAGTATTATAAAAAGTTTTGCTTGTTTTTTCTTTTTTCTATTATTGGTCAGACGGTCACAGAGAAACACAAGCTCAATGTCCCAGAGACCATGACAGAGAACCTTGATGTGTCAGATGAAGAAGGTGAGACTATAATTGCCCAAGATCTTTAGGATGCTATATTTATAGTCTTTAGTAAGCTCTGTTTTTCCAGGCAATAATAAAAAAAAGAAAGCTATTCTAGTAGAATGTGTTAAGTCATCTTAAATGGTGTAATTTTTAAGGATTCAGATCTTAAACTTGTATTTTTGATAGCACTGAGGGTGGAAGACGAACCATTATGTGAAATGAGTGTGGAGCTGGAAGGTACATCAGAGTGGATGTTCTCTGTCCGCTGTGTGTGCAGTGTTACCTTTAAGTTTTTTTTAAATACTAAAGTTGTCCGATAAACCATTTTAATCAGAGATCTTTAACTCAAATGAGCTGGGGGGAGGGGCATTTTCACTAGACCGCCAAATCGATGTTTGAGTAACACAAAAAGGAGAGAACATTTTAAAAATGTGTTTTAGATTCTTTAAAAGATAAAATTGCAAAGTGCAAGTTAATAGGTAATTCTGAAAGCTAATTGAAGCCTTTATTGAACAAACAAATGAGGCAAACTGGCTCTCCGCGTGGGGAGAATGCTTTTAAACTAAAAAAAATGGACATTTTTACTAAACTAGCAAATATATTTCAACTTTGAGCTCTAATTATCTTTAGACCACAATACAAAATGAGTTCATGGTTTTTTTTTTTACAAGTTTTTTAAAATGTATTTTCTGTTTTAACATTCATTCTCCCTTGTTCGTCTTAAGTTATTGTAGGGAATGAATATCAACTGGCCTTCTGCCCACTCCCTTTCCAACATCCCAAAACTGTTTTATTAGAAACAATAATCATTTAATTATTTTTGGTTTTGTTGTGGTTGTTTAAGCTCTGTTGTTGACATTTTTTTCCACTTTTGTTATTTGCATGTTGGAAATAAATTAGAAAAATGAAGAAAAATAAAACATTTAAAAAATGTCTCAAAGGCTACAAATGAGGGAGGCATTTGAGTGCACAGCTTTAAATCCCATGTTACTGTGTGTAGTGTTTGTATATCATAATATAATATGATTTAATTCTCCTAGTTGGATCCTAAACTTGTGAAATATATAATGTAATCAAATTCAGAGTTTTGTTTTCATGAACCTGACTAACAATGCCAAAACTAACCAACAAATGCCTGAGATTGGATATCTTTGAAAACTGCACAACGCTTGGGTTTAATGCCACTGCATCTTTTAAACGTTGAAGTTTATGTTAAAGTATAAGTTGCTCTTAAAGTTGTGCTCACGGTTGACTGTATGTCTGTTTTTGAAGGTGAGGACACAATGACGGGTGATGGAGGAGAATACCTGAGAGCCGAGGACCTTCGAGAGCTGGGAGACGACTCTCTGCCAGGACATTATCTGGATAGCTTCAGCTATATGAGCCACAACCTGGACAGGTTACAAGCGACACATGGACGCTGTCACTTAACAGAGTTGAGCTTTTTATAAGGTTAATACAAGCAAACCCTCTGAAATCGTGGTTTTTAACAGGCCCCAGCACACTCCCATTCACCAAAGTTTCCATCAGAGAGATGGAGTTCTCATTGAAGAAGTTTGGACAAGCCACCAGGTGGGGACAAAGTACTCCCAAAAAATGTTTCCTTAGACTCCAACTAACCAGTGGTTTTCTTTTATTGGTCTGCAGGTGTCTGCGCTGGCCAGAGAGCATGACAAGGAGTCATTTCGCCTGAGCTGGGGTGCTGAGCACCTAGACAATGTGGTGCTCTCCTCCAGTCTGCTGCATTCTGGGTACAAAACCACACATGCATTATGACATGCAGTTTAAATGTGTAGAAATTAAGAAAAAGTTTTTTCAAAATCCAAGATAACCATAACTTAGTTAAGCAAGGCTTATTTAAATTCACATGTTAAAAGAAGAAATAAAGACATTTGTCATAATGACTGTGATAAAGCTACTGCCGCACCCTTTGTTAGTCTTTAGATCAGACTGACAATTGTTTCTAAAGAAGAAGAATTTGACTTTGAAGGGATGAAGAAACAAATGGAACTTTTGCAAATGTTTCGATCTGAAATGCAACTTGCAAAAACTTGCAGGAGGAAAAATCTACTAAATGTACTCATCTTCACAGATAAAGTTTTGATGTACATTATGTGAGGTTCACTAAAAACTACAGTGTGACAGTGACATGTATTACAAAATTTGTAGCATTCTCCACATTTACATGTTTAGATAAGCATTTGGATTCCGGTTAAGGGCTCTGTCTTAATGTACATTTTTGGCTTCTGTGCTTTAACTGTTAACATTTTTTTGTTCGTTCTTGTTTGTTTGATATTTGTACAGCCCAGCCACATGTTATAAAATGGAAGGAAGGAATCTGAAGCACAATAGTGTAAATTTGAGGATTTCACACTTTGAATCTGCTTTATAATAGCTCTTTTACCAACACAGCCCTCATGGACTGGTATTTTTATTTTGAAATCCTAACCCAAATCTCATATTTTTACACTTTTTAATATTTTGTCTTTATGAAGCTAAATTTACTTCTGTTTTCTCAGTCCATTATATCTGTCTCCTGTTTTCTTTTCTCCTTTTTTTGTAGCTTTGACCTTTTGCCTGCTTAGATTTTCTCACTTTTTCTTGTTTTTCTTTTGTTTGTTTTTTATTCTCTTTGTACATGCTGTCCTGTTGCTTTTCTTGTCATACTTTTTGGTACTTGTGATTGTGAATGTGTGTGTTGTACTCTGCTTCTAGCCATTCTTCTCCATGCCTAGACCATGACAACAGCAGGTGATTCTTTTTTTTTATTTTCCTTTTTTGCTACCTTTTCTTCTTATCACCATAACGCTCCTTCTGGTTGCCATAGTTTGAGGATTTCCTTACAAACCTTTTGCATGGTTTTAAAGCATGATCTTGTATGTGTTGCCTGGGAATGACACTGTGGACATAATCTTGCACAGTCTCTGGATTTTGGAGATACAGGCAAATGCTACCAATACTCTTTTATAGCTTTAAATATGTCTCCAAATGATGGTTTCTTTGTGTGCATTGATGCTGTATGCGACAGTTTTGATCTTTTAAAAGAGAAATCTGAAAAAGCATCTTAGTTTTTTTTCTTCTGTTGATAGGAAAAAAAGTAAACATGTTTTTTCTCTTCAGTTTCCTAGTAAGTTTTATGGTTGATGCCAGAGGCGGAGCAATGCGAGGTTGTCGCCACAACGGCCTGCGAATCATCGTCCCACCAAGAAAGTGTTCTGCACCTACACGGGTGACATGCAGGCTGGTGAAGAGGCATCGTTTGGCCTCCATGCCCCCCATGGTGGAGGGCGAAGGGCTTGCCGGTCGAATCATAGAGGTCGGACCCACCGGGGCCCAGTTTTTGGGGTAGGCTGCGCGAGTTCAGGGCCGAATGCTTGATTTTGTGTAGCTGTTTGTGTGGGTGTGCTTGCACAGTTGTGTGGTGTGTTCATTCTTTCTTCTCCACTTCCCCCGCGTGCTGCGTTTGGATCAGTAAGCTCCACCTTCCTACAGCTCCTCCCCCTCTGAATGAGGGTGAGAGCCTGGTCAGCCGCATTCTGCAGCTGGGTCCTCCAGGAACCAAGTTCCTCGGGTAGGATCATATAAGGGGAACATCCTACTTCCTTGGATTTCTGGTCACTTCCCCTATCATAAACTATTTTCCCCTGTTTTGTTATAAAATTTACTTATCTATTATTTTTTATATGTGTTCCTCCTGTTATTGGTTCCTTTTTTCTTCAACTTGAGAAACGTGTCTTCATGTCTTCCCGTTAGATGTTGAGTCTTCATGCTTTTCTCAGTTCACAAATACTCATCATTATCCTAATTTGGATTTTGCCCAATCAATGTTATCTTTTTTTTTCTTTTTTAATATTTTTTTAAATTTTCTCTTACAGTGTTTCTTTTTGTTCAACTAGCATGAAATACTCACATTTAAATTTTGTTTTATTTTAAGTGAGATCATGCAAATCCAGGCCATAATGTTCCCTGAAGTCAGCACTGGTGACTGTCTACCACTTCCCTATTTGCTAACTTTTATATCGTTCTACTTGTTGGACCATTTTTTTAGGCCAGTGATTGTCGAGATCCCCCATTTTGCGGCTCTGAGGGGAACAGAGAGGGAGCTTGTGATCTTACGGAGTGAAACAGGAGAGAACTGGAAGGAACATCATTGTGACTTCACCGAAGAAGAGCTGAACCAGATCCTCAACGGCATGGATGAAAGTAAGGATACTGGTTCATAAATAAAAACTAATCGGAACTCAGCCATGAATCAAGAAATGCACAAAAATCCAGTATACATAAAACACACATCTCTGATTATTCCAGAACTCGATTCTCCAGAGGAACTCAAGAAAAAAAGAATATGCCGTATCATCACCAGAGATTTCCCACAGTACTTTGCTGTGGTTTCGAGGATAAAGCAGGACAGTCATCTGATTGGTCCAGAGGGTGGGGTCCTCAGCAGTACACTTGTACCCCAAGTCCAGGCTGTCTTCCCTGAAGGTGCTCTCACCAAGAAAATCAGAGTTGGGCTTCAGGTACAGTTTTTCCAGTGTCATAGTGTTTCACTTTTTTGAAAAACTTTATGGGCCTATTCGGTAACAGATGTCAGTTTTCACTTTTTGCGAATAAACATCAAGCCTAAAATTAACTATATTTTTTAAAGTATAATAGATATTAAGAGAAAAAAAGATGGACTAGTTTCATGAGATGCTAATAATACTGGTAAGGATTATTTATGGCTGTTCCTAAAGTCAGGTGTAAAATTAAGACTTTATGGTAAAATAGCTGCGGTAAGCCTCTGCCAAAAAGTAGTTTTGCCTATTGTTGCAAGAATATGTCATTTTAGACAATGTGTATGACAGCACATAAAAAAGTTAGTCCTAAAATGTATTGGGTTTTTTGTACCCCATTCTTTACCCCAATTTTTTTTATTCAGATTTTCAAAAGTCATAGGCTCCTCGTGCTACTTAAACTACAAAAGAAGACCTAAAGCTTCCTATACAGAAACACCAATCCTTTGTCTAGAGATTTAAAGATTATCATCTAAGTAGTAGACGTAGAATAAATCTACCAAATATGCGATTAGCTTCCAATCAGTCATAACAGTTGTAATGTTTTCACAGGCTCAACCTATTGATGTTGAAATGGTGAGAAAGATTCTGGGTAACAAAGCCACATTTAGTGCAATTGTCACATTGGAACCCAGACGGAGGAAGTTCCATAAACCAATCACCATGACAATCCCTATTCCCAAGTGTGTTAACAGTGATGGACCAAGTGCAGTCTACAGTGGGGAGACCCCCACTTTACGTTTGCTTTGTAGTATTACAGGTAGGTACTGAATGCAAATATCTATCTATCTATCTCTATCTCTATCTCTATATATTGATTACATCATTTTTTTTAAACTGCAAGGTCTTCTTATCTTAGATTCTCCAAATGGATATTTAAAATTATTTAAGTGTGAGTTGTTGTGCTAAAATTTGGTAAGAAAGTCTAATTTAAAAATATACTGTCTTCTACTTTTATTTTTTCTGTTTAAATGAATAAATTTTAAGTGTTTTTTGATTTGCACTCAATGTGTTGTGTTTTTTGATCAAATAAAATATGATGGGATGTTTAACCAATGGTCTTTGTTTTCCAGGTGGAACCACTCCTGCCCAATGGGAGGACATCACTGGCTCCACCCCTCTCACCTTTGTCAATCAGTGCGTTTCCTTTACCACAAATGTTTCAGCAAGGTAAATTGTTTATTTTTCTTTTAAAATGTACTACAGATTATTACTACAGAAATGTATACAGAACTACAGATTATTTTTATTTTTCAGTTCCTATTTTACAATCTGTTTCCTGTTCACAGGTTTTGGCTTATAGATTGCAGACAGGTCCAGGAGTCTGTTAACTTTGGCTCTCAGCTGTACAGGGAAATCATTTGTGTGCCATACATGGCCAAATTTGTCATATTTGCCAAGACATTGGACCCTATAGAGGCTCGACTTCGCTGTTTCTGCATGACCGATGACAAGATGGACAAAACCTTGGAGCAGCAAGAGAACTTTGCTGAAGTTGCCCGCAGTCGAGATGTTGAGGTGCAGAATGACCATCAGATATCCCCCAAACCCAATTTCCCCAATTCTTCTTTGACATCAGAAAAAATAGAAAACGCTAGTAATTTAAATGTTGGATATAAGTCGGTCATGTCTTTTTACAGGTGTTGGAAGGGAAACCTATATATGCAGACTGCTTTGGAAACCTGGTTCCTCTTACCAAGAGTGGACAGCACCACATGTTTAGTTTCTATGCCTTTAAGGAGAACAGACTGGCTCTCTTTGTGAAAGTATGAATGCGTAGTCAGTTCACATATTTTCAACTGGAATCTGCCATGCAAAAACAGAGTCGTTTATATATCAAACAGATTAGAGACACGGCACAGGACCCATGCGGCCGCTTGTCCTTCACCAAGGAACCACGCACTTACAGAAGCCTCAACCTCAATGCCATCTGCAACCTTAACATCACACTCCCAGCATACTCAAAGGTCCGTCTTAGTATATCTGAACTAGTGTTACAAGTAAGAAAAAAAAAACGATAATCTTTTCTTGTTGAACTGATTTAAACTTTTTTTTTTCTCTCTGTTTAGGAATCTGATTCGGATCAAGATGGAGATGATGAGGTAAATAGGTTTTAAATTTTAAATCTTCTTTTTTTTTTTTGTTAAAATATTAGGCATATGAATTCTAACATTACATTTTTTGTTTTCCCATTTTTGTAGAGTGAAAAGAGTGAAAAGAAATGTAAGTAGTTATTTTTTTGCACATTTATCTTCAGACTTTTTAAATACATGAATTGAACAGACTTTTTGGGGAGGATTCCCCCTGTGTGTCATTGCTTTGCCAACACTGCAGATTTTACCTGGCAGCTTAACTATTGCTGTGGTCCCCTCATTATGAGTTCCACTTATTTTTTCCTCCTACATCATTGAACTTCCTGTAGTTATTAGATTTGTTTGTTTTTGCAAGTCCAAATTTTTGTCAAAATATAACTGTTTTCTATTTATTTTTGTAATGAAGTCCATTCCAGCAGTGTTTTTGGTAATCTCATTAACAAATTGTTTTTTGGCCCATTTTTTAATCTTAGTTTGTGGTTTACCATTGCCATTTATAAAATTTGTGTCCATAGTTTTCTACCTTTTTGTTAAATTTAGGAGTTAGCTTTAGGTACACAAGTTCTTTATATAATCTTCTCAATAAGTTGCATTGTTTACTATTATCAAAAGTCTGCATTTTTTTATCTATTTGTTCACCTAAAACCATTTGCAATATAAAATCCTACAACATATTTATTGGTTTGTCGGTGGCAGATTTTCTCTGTTAAAACCTTATCATTCTTTCAAACATTTTTTTTTACCTTTCTATTCACATTTCATTTCAACTTCATTTTAATTTAAACATACCTCAAAGGTACAAAAAGTTTTGAAGTTTTACAACATACTAATAACCCTAAATAACATTTTTGTTTAGAATCATCTACTGCTTGCCTCTAACACTTTTTTAAAAATCCCCCATTTTGTGAAGTTGTATCACTTTCTTAAACAGTCATTTAAAAGCAGACACAATATTTTCAGCAGCAATCTTGAGAGGATTTGTCTGTTACCTTTCCTTGTCCTTCATACATGTGTTCCATTTTGTCCGTTTTTGTATATTTTTGTTTTCTATTGAAACAACTGTGGTAAGAAGTTACATTCTGGCTCTTCTTTTCTGCTTTCTTGCAACCGTTTTTCACTTCTCTCGTCTTTGCTCATGTTGCTATTTCTATGCTCCCCTTCAAACTTTTCTGGACTACTTTGTCATTTTCCTTTTGGCCTTCTTTTGAAGACTTGCTCTCTGCCCTTTAAGCCATCTTCTTACTCTGTGAATTGAATATGGAATTTTGATGAAATTGCCTTCATGACACTTTTTTGATGTCTCTCTTTCCCACTTCATTTGTCCCACATGTTCTTTACCCTTTTTGGTTCTGAAACTTTTTCCCATTGAAGATGATGAGTCTGAGTCAACTGAGACATTCTCCCTGCGAACTAACCAACCTCTTGATCCTGCAACCCTTGCAAGTCCGGACCTCCTGTCAGACATGTCGGACATTAGAACAACAGCAGTTTTTACTGCATATGAGGAGAGAGTTGAAGAAACAGGGTTAGAGGAGGGGTCATCTCCGACTGTTGCGGAATTGTTCAAAGAGAGGCAGGAAAAGGTTGGAGGAATTAAAAAAGATGGGCAGATTGAAAGTAGGTCAGTGGAACAACAAGATAGGGCTAAGAAAGATGTGTATTCAGTATTTGAGGAGAAAGCTTATGAAGAAACCAAAACATTGAGTCAAACAGACATTGGTATGGATGGCATGACTGCAATGGTCTCAAACCTCAACAAGGAGACTGAAGATCGGCATGAACAACGACTCGGTGGGACATATGATTCTCAAGAAGATCTAACAAAAGAGAGAGGTGAACATGTATCTGTAAAGCAAGATGGCAAAAGACATCCTCCAAATATAAAAAAGCCTATTAGAAAGAAACTTCGAGAATTTTCTAGATGTAGCAGCTCTGAGGGAGAGCTGGAAAGAATGAGTTCTGAAGAGTCATTAGATGACGATGCTATCATCAAGAAGAGTGGTCTTTCATCCACCGCATCCATAGAACCTCCAGCTTCTCCTGTTGTTGTTGAGGCCCCCATAGGATCAATAAAGGACAAAGTCAAAGCTTTGCAAAACAAAGTTGAGGAGGAAAAGATGCAAAAGCATACTCAAGGTGAGGGGTATGAAGTAACACATAGCAACATCACAAAGACGCCAGCAGAAGTCATGCCAGAACTTCCTAGTATTCCCAAATCCCCTAAATCCCAAACCGAAAGGTTAGAGGAGATTATGTCAGTGAAGGAACTGATGAAGGCATTTCAGACAGGGCAAGACCCATCAAAATGTAAGTCTGGACTTTTTGAACACAAAGCAGAACATTTTCATTATGGCAAAATGTCCATATCTGAACCAACAGATTCTAACCAATTGGAAGAAGTGGAGCACAGTCTTGCATATGATCCAACATCTCGACTCCAGACTCATGAGCATACGATTTTCCATGAACAAAATAACCAAAGAAGGCAAACAATACAGACATAACAGAAGAGATGGAGAGCTTAGTCAAACAGAATACAGAAGAAAAGGCTTCTAATGGAAAAAAAGTGACATTTGCTGAAACAACTGAGTATGTTGATGGGGGTTATGGTCCACAGACAGAGGTAGTCGACAGTTGTGTGTTACCAGAGAAAGAGAGTCTGTCAGTGAAGGAGCTGATGAAAATGTTCCAAGCTGAGCGGGAGACTATGGAAATCACACCACAGCCTTTAAAACCCAATGCTGTGGCCACTCATATTACAACAACTCAAAGTAAAGAAACCCCATTACTAGAGGAAACTTTGCAAGAGCCAAAGTCGCATGTTGAAGCTCAGCGACCAACAACTTTCAGTTCAACATCTGATTCAATCCTGTGTGATTTTCAAGAGTCAGAAACTCCTCCAGAGAGTTTTGTCAGAAATGGATCTGACATCTCGGTGTTCATTTCAGATAACTCTCTTGTAAAGACGGTACATTTTGCTGAAACGGTGCCATGTGACCCTGTACCCGTCACCCCACAAAGAGGTGAACCTGAAGAGAGTTCTGTCTCTGTGAAGAACTTATTGAAAGCATTTCAAAATGAGCAAGAGGGACAGCAGACTAAACAAAGTCTTAGAAGGGAGGAACAAATGTCAACACAAACTGAGAAGGCCTCAATCATGCATCAAGAGATTGGTGATAGAAAATCTGACCACACAGACTTGATTAATCAATCACAAAAGTTATACACAGATCAGTCTCCATCATTATCTGAGCCTTCTTTTGCACAGACGATGCAAAATTCTAGCAGAGTCATCACAACAATCGAGACTGAGCTCAATTTGTTAAAAACTAAATCAGAATCATTTGAAGGCTCTGAAGAGATCCAGAAAACTGAACAGAACACCAGCATGCCTTTCCAAACACAACTGAGTGGTAACAATAATATGAATTTAGAAGCCCAGACTGTGACATTACAGAAAGAAAACACTTGTGAATCACAACAAAGTTCAGTTATTACTACGTTTGGGGTGACAATTAAAGTTGCTGACAAGATTCAGTTTGATGATAGAAGGATTAGTCCAGAGAGAGACGAGCCAGATATGCCACAGAGCAGCCTGAGCAGAATGCAGCTAGAGGAACCACTCATGAGCATTGCTAGGAGTCTATCTGATGACTATCAGATCAGCCCTGACCGAAAACATTCAGAGGATTTCAGTTCTTTCATTAAGGCTGAACTGGAAGAAAGTCCTGAGTATCAGCTGTTTAAGCGCAGATCTACAGCAACAGATATCAACTATCAGTTGGGGACACTTGGGGAAGAAACTCTGATTGATGATTCTGACACAAATCCAGAATCATTATACAGTTCTTGTTTTAAGGACAACACAAGTCCAGGGAGTTACAGGCAAGAAGGGTTGGCTAAATCCTCAGAGACAATTGTTCGAAAGACCTCCCGTTATAGCTCAGAGGAGAAGGAAAGTTCAGAAGAACTCAAGCCAATATATCAAATGCCCAATGAAATGTTTTCTTACCACGAAGCTACAAAAGAAGATTATTGTGTTCCTGCAGACAAGGAAAACACTTTTCAAGCAAGTGAAAAAGACAAAGCAGCTGAACATAAAAGCAGAGAACAGAGGACAGAAATGGCAATCAAGGAGCAGTCACTTCTCGAGATCTGCAAAGGTACTAAAATGTTTGGCCAGAAATCTACAGCAGGAAAGGACATTAAAGGTTCCTTATTGAATGAAGAGTCGGGCCAGTACCTACAAGTTAGTCCTATTAGAAGCCAACAATCACAGAAGAATATTTCCCAAGATAATTCTCAAGAAACCATTATAACACAGGAGACTGATGAGGAAATTGCCTCAAAGTTTTCTGCTAAAGAGGAAAAAACAAAAATGGATGGAGCAGCAATACAATTAAAACCTGCATCTATGGAAAAACAGCCATTTGCAGAGGCAGATACAAAAACGGAGAATAAACTGCAAAAACACGGTTCATCTAACTTGGCAGAGGATCTCTCAATGAATGGCCAGTGGGGGGAAAAGGGTATGCCATCAGAGACGTATACGAAAGCAAATGAGATGTCCACCATTTTGGCTACCCTTACCAGTGATTCACAATACTATACCCCTGAAGGGCAGTTGGACAGAACACTTCCAAAAGAGGATGATGTCCTTGAGAGCTTTGATCAAATGATTCACCCCAAAGTCTGCAAATCTTCAAGTGATTTTGATGAGAACAAGAAAAGCCCAGAGACGCAACAACAGACTAAAGAAATTGCTGTTGAACTGAGCCCTACTGTCCCATTTGAGCCTCCTTTTGAAGAAGATATTAAGAAAATGACAGAACGGTCTACAAATGAGAAAAATATGTCAGGCATGTTATCACTTCTCAAAAGTGACCTTGATGAATGCTTCAGTGAAAATACAATGACAAGACAGTTCCAACTAGAGGATGATCTTGTTGATGAGAAACACATTGAAGTCAAACTCCCAAGCAGACATTTACAAGACAATGTACTTAAGGAAGTTCATGAAAACTGGCAGAGCTCAGAGAGTCAGTTTGAGAAACCAACAACCGAGCCAAAATCTGAGACTATATTTAAACAAGTTTGCCTGGAGGGAGATGCATATCATCAGAGTCCCACAAATAGGAAAAACATGTCTGGTATATTATCACATTTGAGTCGTGATTTAGATACATACTTAAAAAAAAATCCAATGAAAAAACAAACATCCCTTACTGAGGGTTTAATCTCTGAAAGATGTAATGAGGTCAGAGTAAAATGTGAGAATGTTGAAGAGGAGGTAGAAGAAAAGGCCAGTGACAAACCTGATGACGACGCAGTTAAAATGAAAGAAATAGTAAATGGTTCTATGTCTGAGACCCCATTCCAACAAGTTGTTACTGAGACCAAGGCACAGTCCAAACAGAGAACAGCTGAGAAGAATATGTCTGGTATGTTATCACATTTAAGTAGCAACCTGGACAAACATTTTAAAGAAAGACCAGTTGTCAAACAAGATCTTCTAGACCAGGATCTAATGCATGATAACTGCAAGGAGACAAAACTGGTAACTGATCATTCAGAGGACAACAAAGTCAACGAACTCTTAGAAAAGGTTGAAGTTAGTATCAAAGAAAAAGCTCAAAGCACTGTCTCTGGCACCCTGTTCCAACAAGTACTTGTTGAGCGAGAGATTTACTGCCAACCATCAACAACTGAGAAGAACATGTCTGGCATGTTGTCCCATCTGAATAGTGACTTAGATGAATATCTAAAAGAAAGACCAGTTGTCAGACAAACACTTTCAGAGCAGGATTTAATCTACGAGAGCTACAAGGAAACAAAATTGACAACAAATGATTTAGAAGACAAAGAAGGGTTAGATGCCAGTGAATATGCAGAAACTGATGAAGTTGGTGTCACACAACTTGTTCAGAGGTCTTTATCAGAATATCCATTCCAAGAAGCTGTCATTGAGAGACATGATCAGAGTGAACAGATAAAAGGTGATAAGAACATGTCTGGTGTGTTGTCCCATCTGGGTAGTGACTTAGATGAATACCTCAAAGAAAGACCAGTTGTCAGACAAACACTTTCAGAGCAGGATTTCATCCACGAGAGCTACAAGGAAACAAAATTGACAACAAATGATTTAGAAGACAAAGAAGGGGGAGATGCTAGTGTCTACCCAGAAACTGATGAAGTTGGTGTTGCACAACTGGCTCAAAGGTCTGTATCAGAGACTTCATTCCAAGAAGTTGTAATTGAGAGACATGATCAGAGTGAACAGATAAAAGGTGAGAAGACCATGTCTGGTGTGTTGTCCCATCTGGGTAGTGACTTAGATGAATACCTCAAAGAAAGACCAGTTGTCAGACAAACACTTTCAGAGCAGGAATTCATCCACGAGAGCTACAAGGAAACAAAATTATCAGCAAATGATTTAGAAGACAAAGAAGGGGGAGATGCTAGTGTCTACCCAGAAACTGATGAAGTTGGCGTTGCACAAGTTGCTCAAAGGTTTGAATCAGAGACTCTATTCCAAGAAGTTGTCATTGAGAGACATGATCAGAGTGAACAGATAAAAGGTGAGAAGACCATGTCTGATGTGTTGTCCCATCTGGATAGTGACTTAGATGAATACCTCAAAGACACACCAGTTGTCAGACAAACACTTTCAGAGCAGAATGAAATCCATGAGATCTGTAAGGAAACCAAATTGGTAACTGATTGTTTAGATGACATAATAGGGCAGGATTCCAGTGAATGTCTGCAGACAAATAATACTGGAATTGAAGAAGAAGCTCAAAGATCAGTATTTGAGACTCTATTCCACCAAGTTGTCACTGAGAGACACGTTCACTGTGAACAAATAACAAATGAAAATACTATGTCTGACATGCACTCACATCTGAGTTGTGACCTGGACAGATATCTTAAAGAAAGACCAATAATCAAACAAAACCTAACGGAGAGCAATGTAGTCAAAGAAATTTGCACAAAAAACATATTGGTCGTTGGTAATGTTGAAGATAAAGTAGCAGAAGTGACCTGTGAAACTTTGGAGCCTGATGAAGTTGCAGTTGATGAGATATCTCAAAGCTCAATGTCTGACATTCCATTTGATCAGATTGTGATTGAAGGAAAATTGCAACATCAACAGTCAGAGAAAGATATAACAGGCATGTTGTCCCTATTGAGCACTGATTTGGATGCTAATCTTAAAGAAAAGCCTTTGATTTTGGAGAGATGTTCAGATGAGAGTTTGATCCATGACAAATGTCAAGAAACATTTCTTAAATGTGATAATATAGAAACCCAGATGGAAAATGAGTCAAATGAAGACCCAAATACTGATGTAGGTGATGTCGAGGAACTAGTTGCAGGTTTAGTTGCAGACAATGTATTACAGCAGGTTTCTACAAAGACACAAGTCAAAGACGAATGCTCCCAAATTGAAAAGAATATGTCAAATGTGGTATCACTTCTCAGAAAGCCTGATAAAACTGAGACAAAAGCAAGTCATCCCTTTGAGGACCTTGTTCATGAGACCGTCAAAGAAACAACACAGCCCGAGGACTGTAAAACAGAACAAGACATGGTATCCTCCCAAACATCCGGATCTGATAGTGGAGATCTAAATAAAACAAGATTTGAAGAAACTGAAAGACAGACATATGTTGATGAAGATGATGGGTGCAACATAGAATCATGTGAGACATGGGAAGTAGACAGATCATTTAGAAAAGCAGCACTTTATACTCACTCTACTGAAGAGACAGTAAACAACAGCAAGTCATATGCGACATTATATGATGATGAAGTTGATGTCAGTGTCGATGGTTTCCATTCAGTTCATAAAACACAAGAACCAAGTAGTTATGTTGCCCTGCAACGACCTGCTGGATTGGAGAACCTTACCTGTATGCCATTTGATGAGCCGGACAAAGAGCTTTTTAATCAAGATTCATTAGAGTCAAGTCCTGTTCTGGAAGATCAATCATCAAAGAAATCGCCTGATTCAATTGAACCAAGCCCTTCCAAAGATTCTCCATGTCAAGATTCGCTTGAAAGTAGTCCGACTCTGACAAAGGATGCACAAATTCATGAACCCTCTAAGACAGCTGTTTATGAGGACTATGCTTCGCAGCTCAAAGCATGTTTTCCTTACGAAACCAATGTTTATACAGATAAATGTGAAGATGAAAAAGAAAACACTCCAAGGATCCCTTTAACTGACTCTACAGATGGAACAAGTTATGGCAATATGTGCTCTATTGAAAGTCTTGAATCCAGGCAAAAGTCACTTAGTGCAGATGATAGCGAGGATGAAATCACCAGCAAACAATTCACTCCAGAAGAGGAGATGTTTAAAATGGTCGTAAAAATCAAAACGTTTGAGGAGATGGAACAGGAGTCTAAAGTAAAGACAGAGATATATGAAGATTCCACTTCAGCTTCTTACGATGATGCTTACAAAGATGATGACAGAGATTTAAGATCAGACTCTATTGCCTATTCATCCTTTCAAACTGTTCAACGATCAAGTTCTGAAACATCTGAGACTCAGCCACAACATGAAAAAATTGATCATTTTGGTTTTAAGGCAGAGACAGTGGATCATTCACAACAGCTAACTACTCAGTCAGCTGACATTCTACTATATTCAACTACACCATGCAAAGAAAAAACTGATGGGGACAGGGAGGACTCACCAACCCTGTTTGTAAAAAAGGGGTCAGAAATACTAAAAGACAAAACAACTGCAATGATTTATACTGTTACTGAAAAACATTTGTCTGGCTTTGTTGCAAATGAATCCCCAATGATGACCCAAGGTTCAGGTTTTGTTAGCGAATCTCAAACTACAACTTGTACCACAGAAGTGGAAGAAGTTAAAGAACAAATGGATCCTGGTCAAAAAACACCAGAAAAATATCCTGATCAGGCTACAAATAGTGAGAGAAGCCCTAATCCATTTCAATTTCAAGAAGGAAAGCTGTTTGAAATGACTAGAGGTGGAGCCATTGACATGACAAGAAGGACCTTTGACGACAGAGGTGAAGGATTTGGATTTTTTCATTTTGGAGAACATCAAACGGAAGAAGATGTACCAGAAGAGTTTGTTGAAGATTTTACAAAGTCTTCTCAGAGAACTGATTCTAAGCCAGGTGCTAAATCTATCTTGACTGATTCTCAACTTGTTTCTCTCAGTGCTGCTAGGAGCTTCACAACTACCCATATTGAAGCTGGAGATATGGAAGGCCTCGGGCTAGGCTACCTAGACGCCACTCTAGCTGACCTTCAGTCAGACACAACGGCAGCTACCCAGTTAGATGCTGAAAAGCCTTTCTTAGAGTCTTCCTCCTCTGATGATGATGACTTGGATGACGAAGAAGACCAGTGCTCAGTCATAGAGATGACCTTTTCAGATGCACAGTTTGACACTTTAGGTAATGATCAAGATTCTCCGCAGCCAATCATACCAGGTTCTTCAATTAGTGAGTCAATGAAGGTGAAAGACTTACAGGTATCAGTGCTTGAGGCAGTTAATAGGAAAGCAGAAAGAAGGTTAAAGTCTGATCGTAAAACTAGATCTGAGGGTGGTGACATTAAAAAACAGTTTTATAGAAAAGGTCCGAGTTACTCTGATTGTAGTCAGTCTACTGTAATGTCTGACCTTTCCCCTTCCAAACTCACTGCCCTGATGCAGGAGAAACTTGAAGCTTGCTCTCCCCTTCAAAAAGCCCTCCAACACCCAGATGCTACAGAAAAGTCTGTTAGGTCTTCTTTTGAAACTGATAATAGGAGTAGCAGTAGTCACAAATGTTCAGACTCTGTTGTCTTTACATATGACATTCAAGCTTCTCACGGTTCAGATTCTGATAGCAATCAGTTACCAGTTAAACATCCATCTTGTGGGGCAGAGGATGTTTTTGAGTCCAGGGCTACATGGGATGACACAGTGGAAACTCAGATGCAGAGAATCGTTGATGATCAAACTCCAGAACATACTCCAGGTATGGCCTGATCTTTTGTAGGGTTTAATTTTTATTTTTTTGACTCTCTAGCAGCAAAGTAGCTAATCTCTTCCTGATTACAATTCCTACATTACGTCTAATGTGGTTGATTGTGGCAATTTGTTTTGTTCCAGTCAACTCTAGTCATTTTGTGTGTGTGTCCATACATGTGTGTCTCTCATTTGTGTTCTTATGGGTATTGGTATTTTGCATTGTGGTAAATTATTTCTTCATCAAAGTTTGTGTAATCTCAAGATTGAGTGCTAGGAGCGACAGATAAACGTGGTGCATACTATTGACCTGTAGGCATTATCAGAACTAATAAGAGTCTTACTAATAACAAACACATTGAAAGGACTAAAACTGACAATATTAACCCCTATACTAATTAAAAATTGTATTACACTTATGATAGACATTGATTATGTGTCCACAGATTAATAAACACCTTTCCGTCCAACATTTTAGTCATCATCCATAGCCATTACCATAAATGCCCATTCCACAGATTATCCGGAAAATTGCAATTTTAAACGAACTTCTGTATATTTTATATGTTTATCTTTTTATACAAACTGGTGTATACAATGACAATGACATACGGACATATTGCAAAAGTTGACATTCTGTCTATGATGGGATTTTTTAGTTTATTGGCAGGATAATGCTGACAGGAAGGAGGAGACTCTAACAATCATTGCAGACCTTCTTGGCTTCAGTTGGACTGGTAAGATCTCAGTAACCAAAATATTTGCTGTTAAATGAAGTTGAATATTAGATATGTAATGTATTTTAAGCAGAAGGAGTATCTCCAGTTTTTTTCACTTGAGTTGTTTTCTTAATTCGTACAACTATAGAAACATTTAAACATATATGTTAATGCTGTGGAATAATACCAAATTTAATAATTTGCTTTAAAATATATCATACAGAATTGGCAAAAGAGCTGGAATTCAGTGAAGATGATATTCAACTTGTGAGAACACAAAATCCAAATTCTCTTCAAGAACAGAGTCATGCATTACTGCAGCGTTGGGTTGAACGGGAAGGCAAGCATGCCACAGGTACTTTGTTTATTATTTTGACAGATTTATCTTTGTGTTCTGTGTCAATGCAGAACTTCTATGTTAGCATAAATACTGTCAACTGGATTTAAAAGACATTTAATGCTTAGTATATTTAAAAAAACGTATTGTTCACTTCAAGTAGGTGACAATATTTGTACTCTCTTTGGCGGTCTTTAGCAGTTCTTTGTCACTGTGTCTTGAGGAAAAGTGTGACTTTCTTAAGTTTTTGCATGTAAGGGAAATATTTATTATAAAGTATTTTCTCCAGGTATATAATAATATGGCTTTTTTTAACATTCATGCTAATACAATTTTAGAACGTATAATACCCATGAAAGACCCACACAACATACAATGTTTTATTGTATACTATAATGATGTGTTGTTTCAAAATAAAACCTGTTTAATTCTTGCAGAGGACTGTCTGATTAGAAGACTGACCAAGATCAACCGCATGGACATAGTCCATCTCATTGAAACCCAGATGAACAAGTCTGTTCAAGAACAAACATCTAGAACCTATGCAGAGATAGAGAAGACCCTAGATCACAGTGAAGGTAATAACTCTGCTTTGTAAACACCAGTCTTTGTTAAACTTGTATCACAATCTGGTTCTTTTTTTTCAGTGTCAGTCGCTTTGTCTTCAGTGCAACAGGATACGGACAGCCCAAGAATTGTCAGAAGAATTGAATCTGATGGTAGACCACCACCAGCTGTTTCTGAGGAAGATCTATCAGTTGCTTCCTTGCTGGATATTCCTTCGTGGGCAGAGCCAACAGGACACATCCACTCAGAGAGCATGCATGGAGACCTACTAGAGGATGTTGAAATCACACAGTAAATTCTTTTTTAGAATTAATTTGACTTTGTTGCAAACATCAAATGAATAAATTTTTTCACACTTGTTTTGAGAAGATCTGGTTTTGTGTACAGCACATATTTGCTGCTAATTTTGTTTTTCAGCTCTACCATAGCAAACCAAACATAAGATTTCTATCTTTTGACTCTATGTTGTTGTTTTTTCTGCAGTGAATTGAGCCCTAATCTGTGGAATCCTGAAGATGATGCATCAAAAGAACATGCAAGTTACAACACCTCAGATGACCAAGTGAGTATGCTTCCGATTATAAAAGAAGCATCATTGAGAAGCAAAGCAAGACAGATTTCTGAGCCCCAAGTAAATCTCCAGCAAGATTGCAGCAATGTTGAAAGTCATTTCATCAAGTGTCCCCAAGGTGGTCCTCCACACAAAAGTGGCTGCAGTCAAACAATGCCTTGGAAATTAAATGTTTGTCGGGATGACCAAAGCCAGTCACATGACTCATCCATATCCATCAGAGACTTTAGCGTTAGCCTGTTGGAGTCAGAAAAAGTGGAAATTGACTTTAGTGAGCTTTCTGATGGGTTCAGCTGCACACCTCATCTGGGGAGAGGAGCAGCAGCCAGTAGAATTGTAAAAAAGATATCTAAACTTAGCCCATCATGCTTAAAATCACAGGACCGGGAACCTGATTTGTTTTTGACTGAAGGTGACACACATGTTCAAAATATCAGGCTCTCTCAGAGGAGCTCTGATGAAGTCGAAGCTCAATTCCACAAAGAACTGAAGGATCACAACATCCCACATGCTTCTGGTGTGGAAATGGGATTAAAAGCTGTCAAGATGGAAAAAGAGGAAAGGCCAAAAGCTCAACAGAAAAATGATGGAAATAGGAAAAGGATACCCTTCATTGATGATGATGATGATGACACACATCAAACAATACCCATGAATCTGCCAGCACAATACAGCTTGATAAAACCTAAGCAGTTGGAGCAGACAAAGACCATTCTGCCAAACAGGCATGCATACAGCAGCCCTTTTTGTATGGATTGTGACTCAACTAATGCAAAATACAGATGCGGTCATAGTTCAGGCATTGAGTTTATCAAATCAATTTCTACTCTGCCAGAGTGTAACCCCTTGCCCCCTGTCTCCTTCACATCAGACGAACAATGGGGCTCATTTGTGCCTGTTTGTGACAAGCGCTTTTTTACTGCAAATGAATGGCTACTAAATGGTAAAATGTCTAGACAATTGTCTCCTGAATCAGTCATGTCAGCTGGTGATTATCGAGCCACTACACCTGATTCACCTCAGACCATGGAAGACAATGATACTGCAATGTCTGATCAATGGAGCTCAACCAAATTCCCACAAAATAATGAACTACATATCTGTGAAAGTAAAAATCTTTTTAGTCAAAAATATCTGAATGCAGCTGGACCTGACACAAATATAAAAAGGGAGCGGAGAGACTTGTCACCGCTCTCATTAGAGTTTAAAAATGATGAAATACTTTCCGAAGGTGTTACTTTTGATAGAACAACAACTTCGCCTGACCTAGTGCGGTCTATTGGTGGTTTAGAGAGGGAATGTAGACCATTCTCCCCAGAATCTCAAAGTTCTCAGTGCAGTTTTTCATTTCTTGAACTCTTATACTCAGAATCTTCACGGGCCCAACTCAGGCGCCAATATTGTAACTATTTTTTGCAGTACTCTGGGGAAGATTCAGCCTATCTACCACCAATCTGTGATTCCGTTCTTTTAAATGAAGTTATGTCTCCATATAACACGTCAAAGAAAGAGCTTAAAGATTCTGAATACAGTATTTCCCAATTTGAGCAAAATGTCATACAAAATGAAAATCTTTCGCCTGATTTTTCTGATTCATACACTAAATGTCAAGATTATGTTTGCATGGAAAGCTGCATAACCACTCGATCATCCATTGATGGCTTTTCAGGTGAAAAAAGTGAAAATAAATCAGAACCATTAAAACATCATTTAAATACAAATAGACTGCCTACTGATGACTCTACAAAAACAAATGTCTACATTGATGAGTCATCCGGTGGTAATGAGAAGAAAGAGGAATTTCATTTTAATCCACCCAATCTCTATAAACCAGACTTGAAGCCCACTACATCTTATCTTACTTACTGGTATTCAAAGTTGGAACCGTGTTCTTCAAAGGTTACCTTTTCAGAGGTGCCAGGAGCTGATTTAGAAATCACAGAAAAAAGTGACATGAGAGACAAAGAAACATCAGTCGATACGATAAATGAATCAATCAAAAGAAACTTATATTCAGGTATGAAGTCTCAGCAGAAAACAACAGAAACGCACCCCACTGCACATGATCTACCAAACAAACCAATGGTTTTTACACTGGTTGAGAGAAGAAAGCATTCATTAGAATTTCCATATGAAATTGATTCAAAGTCAGACAACAATATAGTACCAATTGACAAAAGCAGCACCATCACCACCTACACCCAATCTGAAGTTGGAAAGACCACAATACAAAAGAGTGAAGCAAAGCCACATTCAAACTCTTCAAGTAGTGACACAAACTTCTCTGAAAAAACAGTGCCTTCATCTTTGCTTCTGTCTGCCAAAAGACCACTAACATACGCACAAGTTGTAAAAGGCTTTGTTTATGAGAAGAAAGACAAGCCCATTCACTACCTCCCACCTTTAGAAGAGAATGAAGATCTGCAAACAGAAAATAAACATTACCTCTCTTTCACACAATCAGCATTTTCCCAATCACAAACCCAGTGCAAAGTGTCATACTTGGAGAGTTGGTTGACTGATATCAGACCACAATCTCCTGATTCCCAAAGTGAATGTAGACCCCTCTCTCCAGACTCTCCTGTTCCTCATTTCACATGTACTCATGTTGACTACACTATGGAAAAGTCAGAACAAAGGTCTTTCACACCACAGTCGACTTTATCTGACTGGGAGGGCACAGATTTGTGTTTGGAAGGTCTCTTTGATCAGATCAGACCAGAGTCCCCTCAGTCAGTCTTATCAAACCTTGAACTTGATCAAATATTTGGCAGTAGAGCGCTGTCCCCAGAGTCGGTGGCTTCTAGTTTAGACTTTTTACATTTGCAAAAGTGGCTGGAGGATTTCAGGGCATCCTCCCCCGAATCTGCAGCATCGGTAGAAAAACACACTTTGACTACAGATGTGTCAGTGGCCCCAAATCTTGACCTTCACTGTAATTACTATTTACAGTATTCGGAAAATAGGCCATTGTCCCCTTCGTTATCGTTGTCAAACGAAGCTGATTTTGACTTTTCCTTACATAATCTGTTTGATGAGAACAGAGCAGATTCACCAAATTCACATTCATCTGATCTAGATTCCAAACACCTTGAAATAACCTTACCTACATCTTCACAAACATTGACCAGCAGACCTTTGACATATGCAGAAGTTGTAAAGAGGTCAGCTGGTAAAAAGGGTGCAGAGTCTGTTCTTAGCTCAAGATCATTGGAGCTCAAAGAAGACTCAGAACCTTCTGTACCATGTCAAACCCAGCAGAGTTTGTCCTACTTGGAGAGTTGGTTGACTGATATCAGACCAGAATCTCCTGATTCCCAAAGTGAATGTAGACCCCTCTCTCCAGACTCTCCTGTTCCTCAGTTCACATGTACTCATGTTGACTACACTATGGAAAAGTCAGAACAAAGGTCTTTCACACCAAAGTCGACTTTATCTGACTGGGAGGGCACAGATTTGTATTTGGAAGGTCTCTTTGATCAGATAAGACCAGAGTCCCCTCAGTCAGTCGTATCAAACCTTGAACTTGATCAAATATTTGGCAGTAGAGCACTGTCCCCAGAGTCGGTGGCTTCTAGTTTAGACTTTTTACATTTGCAAGAGTGGCTGGAGGATTTCAGGGCATCCTCCCCCGAATCTGCAGCATCAGTAGAAAAACACACTTTGACTACAGACGTGTCAGTGGCCCCAAATCTTGACCTTCACTGTAATTACTATTTACAGTATTCGGAAAATAGGCCATTGTCCCCTTCGTTATCGTTGTCAAACGAAGCTGATCTTGACTTTTCCTTACATAATCTGTTTGATGAAAACAGAGCAGATTCACCAAATTCACATTCATCGGATCTAGATTCCAAACACCTTGAAATAACCTTACCTACATCTTCACAAACATTGACCAGCAGACCTTTGACATATGCAGAAGTTGTAAAGAGGTCAGCTGGTAAAAAGGGTGCAGAGTCTGTTCTTAGCTCAAGATCATTGGAGCTCAAAGAAGACTCAGAACCTTCTGTACCATGTCAAACCCAGCAGAGTTTGTCCTACTTGGAGAGTTGGTTGACTGATATCAGACCAGAATCTCCTGATTCCCAAAGTGAATGTAGACCTCTCTCTCCAGACTCTCCTGTTCCTCAGTTCACATGTACTCATGTTGACTACACTATGGAAAAGTCAGAACAAAGGTCTTTCACACCACAGTCGACTTTATCTGACTGGGAGGGCACAGATTTGTATTTGGAAGGTCTCTTTGATCAGATAAGACCAGAGTCCCCTCAGTCAGTCTTATCAAACCTTGAACTTGATCAAATATTTGGCAGTAGAGCGCTGTCCCCAGAGTCGGTGGCTTCTAGTTTAGACTTTTTACATTTGCAAGAGTGGCTGGAGGATTTCAGGGCATCCTCCCCCGAATCTGCAGCATCAGTAGAAAAACACACTTTGACTACAGACGTGTCAGTGGCCCCAATTCTTGACCTTCACTGTAATTACTATTTACAGTATTTGGAAAATAGGCCATTGTCCCCTTCGTTATCGTTGTCAAACGAAGCTGATCTTGACTTTTCCTTACATAATCTGTTTGATGAGAACAGAGCAGATTCACCAAATTCACATTCATCTGATCTAGATTCCACACACCTTGAAATAACCTTACCTACATCTTCACAAACATTGACCAGCAGACCTTTGACATATGCAGAAGTTGTAAAGAGGTCAGCTGGTAAAAAGGGTGCAGAGTCTGTTCTTAGCTCAAGATCATTGGAGCTCAAAGAAGACTCAGAACCTTCTGTACCATGTCAAACCCAGCATAATTTGTCCTACTTGGAGAGTTGGTTGATTGATATCAGACCAGAATCTCCTGATTCCCAAAGTGAATGTAGACCTCTCTCTCCAGACTCTCCTGTTCCTCAGTTCACATGTACTCATGTTGACTACACTATGGAAAAGTCAGAACAAAGGTCTTTCACACCACAGTCGACTTTATCTGACTGGGAGGGCACAGATTTGTATTTGGAAGGTCTCTTTGATCAGATAAGACCAGAGTCCCCTCAGTCAGTCTTATCAAACCTTGAACTTGATCAAATATTTGGCAGTAGAGCGCTGTCCCCAGAGTCGGTGGCTTCTAGTTTAGACTTTTTACATTTGCAAGAGTGGCTGGAGGATTTCAGGGCATCCTCCCCCGAATCTGCAGCATCGGTAGAAAAACACACTTTGACTACAGACGTGTCAGTGGCCCCAATTCTTGACCTTCACTGTAATTACTATTTACAGTATTTGGAAAATAGGCCATTGTCCCCTTCGTTATCGTTGTCAAACGAAGCTGATCTTGACTTTTCCTTACATAATCTGTTTGATGAGAACAGAGCAGATTCACCAAATTCACATTCATCGGATCTAGATTCCAAACACCTTGAAATAACCTTACCTACATCTTCACAAACATTGACCAGCAGACCTTTGACATATGCAGAAGTTGTAAAGAGGTCAGCTGGTAAAAAGGGTGCAGAGTCTGTTCTTAGCTCAAGATCATTGGAGCTCAAAGAAGACTCAGAACCTTCTGTACCATGTCAAACCCAGCATAGTTTGTCCTACTTGGAGAGTTGGTTGATTGATATCAGACCAGAATCTCCTGATTCCCAAAGTGAATGTAGACCTCTCTCTCCAGACTCTCCTGTTCCTCAGTTCACATGTACTCATGTTGACTACACTATGGAAAAGTCAGAACAAAGGTCTTTCACACCACAGTCGACTTTATCTGACTGGGAGGGCACAGATTTGTATTTGGAAGGTCTCTTTGATCAGATAAGACCAGAGTCCCCTCAGTCAGTCTTATCAAACCTTGAACTTGATCAAATATTTGGCAGTAGAGCGCTGTCCCCAGAGTCGGTGGCTTCTAGTTTAGACTTTTCACATTTGCAAGAGTGGCTGGAGGATTTCAGGGCATCCTCCCCCGAATCTGCAGCATCGGTAGAAAAACACACTTTGACTACAGACGTGTCAGTGGCCCCAATTCTTGACCTTCACTGTAATTACTATTTACAGTATTTGGAAAATAGGCCATTGTCCCCTTCGTTATCATTGTCAAACGAAGCTGATCTTGACTTTTCCTTACATAATCTGTTTGATGAGAACAGAGCAGATTCACCAAATTCACATTCATCTGATCTAGATTCCACACACCTTGAAATAACCTTACCTACATCTTCACAAACATTGACCAGCAGACCTCTGACATATGCAGAAGTTGTAAAGAGGTCAGCTGGTAAAAAGGGTGCAGAGTCTGTTCTTAGCTCAAGATCATTGGAGCTCAAAGAAGACTCAGAACCTTCTGTACCATGTCAAACCCAGCATAGTTTATCCTACTTGGAGAGTTGGTTGACTGATATCAGACCAGAATCTCCTGATTCCCAAAGTGAATGTAGACCCCTCTCTCCAGACTCTCCTGTTCCTCAGTTCACATGTACTCATGTTGACTACACTATGGAAAAGTCAGAACAAAGGTCTTTCACACCACAGTCGACTTTATCTGACTGGGAAGGCACAGATTTGTGTTTGGAAGGTCTCTTTGATCAGATCAGACCAGAGTCCCCTCAGTCAGTCTTATCAAACCTTGAACTTGATCAAATATTTGGCAGTAGAGCGCTGTCCCCAGAGTCGGTGGCTTCTAGTTTAGACTTTTCACATTTGCAAGATTGGCTGGAGGATTTCAGGGCATCCTCCCCCGAATCTGCAGCATCAGTAGAAAAACACACTTTGACTACAGACGTGTCAGTGGCCCCAATTCTTGACCTTCACTGTAATTACTATTTACAGTATTTGGAAAATAGGCCATTGTCCCCTTCGTTATCGTTGTCAAACGAAGCTGATCTTGACTTTTCCTTACATAATCTGTTTGATGAGAACAGAGCAGATTCACCAAATTCACATTCATCGGATCTAGATTCCAAACACCTTGAAATAACCTTACCTACATCTTCACAAACATTGACCAGCAGACCTTTGACATATGCAGAAGTTGTAAAGAGGTCAGCTGGTAAAAAGGGTGCAGAGTCTGTTCTTAGCTCAAGATCATTGGAGCTCAAAGAAGACTCAGAACCTTCTGTACCATGTCAAACCCAGCATAGTTTGTCCTACTTGGAGAGTTGGTTGACTGATATCAGACCAGAATCTCCTGATTCCCAAAGTGAATGTAGACCTCTCTCTCCAGACTCTCCTGTTCCTCAGTTCACATGTACTCATGTTGACTACACTATGGAAAAGTCAGAACAAAGGTCTTTCACACCACAGTCGACTTTATCTGACTGGGAGGGCACAGATTTGTATTTGGAAGGTCTCTTTGATCAGATCAGACCAGAGTCCCCTCAGTCAGTCTTATCAAACCTTGAACTTGATCAAATATTTGGCAGTAGAGCGCTGTCCCCAGAGTCGGTGGCTTCTAGTTTAGACTTTTTACATTTGCAAGAGTGGCTGGAGGATTTCAGGGCATCCTCCCCCGAATCTGCAGCATCAGTAGAAAAACACACTTTGACTACAGACGTGTCAGTGGCCCCAAATCTTGACCTTCACTGTAATTACTATTTACAGTATTTGGAAAATAGGCCATTGTCCCCTTCGTTATCGTTGTCAAACGAAGCTGATCTTGACTTTTCCTTACATAATCTGTTTGATGAAAACAGAGCAGATTCACCAAATTCACATTCATCGGATCTAGATTCCAAACACCTTGAAATAACCTTACCTACATCTTCACAAACATTGACCAGCAGACCTCTGACATATGCAGAAGTTGTAAAGAGGTCAGCTGGTAAAAAGGGTGCAGAGTCTGTTCTTAGCTCAAGATCATTGGAGCTCAAAGAAGACTCAGAACCTTCTGTACCATGTCAAACCCAGCATAGTTTGTCCTACTTGGAGAGTTGGTTGACTGATATCAGACCAGAATCTCCTGATTCCCAAAGTGAATGTAGACCCCTCTCTCCAGACTCTCCTGTTCCTCAGTTCACATGTACTCATGTTGACTACACTATGGAAAAGTCAGAACAAAGGTCTTTCACACCACAGTCGACTTTATCTGACTGGGAGGGCACAGATTTGTATTTGGAAGGTCTCTTTGATCAGATCAGACCAGAGTCCCCTCAGTCAGTCTTATCAAACCTTGAACTTGATCAAATATTTGGCAGTAGAGCGTTGTCCCCAGAGTCGGTGGCTTCTAGTTTAGACTTTTCACATTTGCAAGAGTGGCTGGAGGATTTCAGGGCATCCTCCCCCGAATCTGCAGCATCAGTAGAAAAACACACTTTGACTACAGACGTGTCAGTGGCCCCAATTCTTGACCTTCACTGTAATTACTATTTACAGTATTCGGAAAATAGGCCATTGTCCCCTTCGTTATCGTTGTCAAACGAAGCTGATCTTGACTTTTCCTTACATAATCTGTTTGATGAGAACAGAGCAGATTCACCAAATTCACATTCATCAGATCTAGATTCCAAACACCTTGAAATAACCTTACCTACATCTTCACAAACATTGACCAGCAGACCTCTGACATATGCAGAAGTTGTAAAGAGGTCAGCTGGTAAAAAGGGTGCAGAGTCTGTTCTTAGCTCAAGATCATTGGAGCTCAAAGAAGACTCAGAACCTTCTGTACCATGTCAAACCCAGCATAGTCTATCCTACTTGGAGAGTTGGTTGACTGATATCAGACCAGAATCTCCTGATTCCCAAAGTGAATGTAGACCCCTCTCTCCAGACTCTCCTGTTCCTCAGTTCACATGTACTCATGTTGACTACACTATGGAAAGGTCAGAACAAAGGTCTTTCACACCACAGTCGACTTTATCTGACTGGGAAGGCACAGATTTGTGTTTGGAAGGTCTCTTTGATCATATCAGACCAGAGTCCCCTCAGTCAGTCTTATCAAACCTTGAACTTGATCAAATATTTGGCAGTAGAGCGTTGTCCCCAGAGTCGGTGGCTTCTAGTTTAGACTTTTCACATGTGCAAGAGTGGCTGGAGGATTTCAGGGCATCCTCCCCCGAATCTGCAGCATCAGTAGAAAAACACACTTTGACTACAGATGTGTCAGTGGCCCCAATTCTTGACCTTCACTATAATTACTATTTACAGTATTTGGAAAATAGTCCATTGTCCCCTTCGTTATCGTCGTCAAACGAAGCTGATCTTGACTTTTCCTTACATAATCTGTTTGATGAGAATAGAGCAGATTCACCAAATTCACATTTATCTGATCTAGATTCCAAACACCTTGAAATAACCTTACCTACATCTTCACAAACATTGACCAGCAGACCTCTGACATATGCAGAAGTTGTAAAGAGGTCAGCTGGTAAAAATGGTGCAGAGTCTGTTCTTACCTCAAGATCATTGGAGCTCAAAGAAGACTCAGAACCTTCTGTACCATGTCAAACCCAGCATAATTTGTCCTACTTGGAGAGTTGGTTGATTGATATCAGACCAGAATCTCCTGATTCCCAAAGTGAATGTAGACCTCTCTCTCCAGACTCTCCTGTTCCTCAGTTCACATGTACTCATGTTGACTACACTATGGAAAAGTCAGAACAAAGGTCTTTCACACCACAGTCGACTTTATCTGACTGGGAGGGCACAGATTTGTATTTGGAAGGTCTCTTTGATCAGATAAGACCAGAGTCCCCTCAGTCAGTCTTATCAAACCTTGAACTTGATCAAATATTTGGCAGTAGAGCGTTGTCCCCAGAGTCGGTGGCTTCTAGTTTAGACTTTTCACATTTGCAAGAGTGGCTGGAGGATTTCAGGGCATCCTCCCCCGAATCTGCAGCATCGGTAGAAAAACACACTTTGACTACAGACGTGTCAGTGGCCCCAATTCTTGACCTTCACTGTAATTACTATTTACAGTATTCGGAAAATAGGCCATTGTCCCCTTCATTATCGTTGTCAAACGAAGCTGATCTTGACTTTTCCTTACATAATCTGTTTGATGAGAACAGAACAGATATTCTTAAAGCAGTTGTTTTGAGTTCTATTTCTAAATACTCAGACAAAAAAGTTAGGGAACCTTCTTTGATGTCTGTGACTTCCGAAGAAGGTCCCTCAGTGAACCACCAAGATAAGTCTGCTTCAAAAGATAATTTGGTATCCCTTCCATCTCTGTCTTTTACCTTCAACTCTCAGAGTTATTTTTCACTTCAGCAGTCGCATAACAAGTGCAAACCTTTGTTCATGTCACACTTATCTGATCCAGTTTATACAGGAAAATGTCAGTGTTGTTGTTCACAACTTTCTAAATTTTTACAATGCTAAAATCTGAAACTGAAACTAAATTTGGTTTTAGGCATAACAGAAATTTACATCATATAAAAAATATAAGTCTAGATTCTCTTTTAATCAACGTTTTGTTCTTTGCCTAATTTCAGCGAATACAAATAATCAGTAATGTTGGAATAAATAAATACATTTTTCCATATTCGAGAACTAGCTTTAATATCATAATTTTATTTTTAAGATTATTCTTTTAAGTTATTTTTTTGTGTTTATTAACCAAAATTAGTTTGGTTTTGTTGATTTTCTACACTTGTGAGCAGAAGGTAACATAAATGTTAGCACCTTGGTTTTTGAAGGTAGTATGTATAAAAATCTAAAATCCTTTTCTGACCTAGTTAATAACAGTACTCCTAGAATATAAATCCTAGACATGATTTGATGCAGTTGGGCTTCACCTAGTACCAGTTAGCAACAAAAGTAAGTACCATAGATTTGTGTTATGTCGGTTGGTTGTGTGTAGGACTGACACATGGGAAACTAGGGTTTATTTCCTAGGGTCTTTGATGATCTTAATTCAGTGTGGGTCCTTAGACAACACCCTTTACACTACTGCCTAACTAGTAAAAAAAAATGGTTTTGGGAAAAGACTAAAAGAAAGGGGAAAACATAAAAGTGGAGACCTCGAAAGTCTCTAACCGTGAACTGGAATGTCTGAAAGATAATCCTAATCTTTAAAAATGATACAGGGGTTACTTTTTAGGGCTGCCTAACAAACAACCTACTATAGACAATGTCAGATTTTAAAATATAATTTCTGAGTCACATGCCATATAAAGGGAAGGTTTTATTATACTGGCTGGCTTGAAAAGGTTGTCCACAAAAAAAGAAAGAAAAAGCCTGACTTCTCCCAAGACAAAACATCAATACCATGAAAGAAGAAAAGAGCCCCATGGTGCCGGTAAGGCAGCATGTGCTCTTGCTTGCCACTGAGTGCAGTGTTGGCTCTATTGTTATTAGTGTGGTTATTAACAAGTGTGGAAGTAACAGTTTCTTCAGGTTTCCACCAATAACGGGTTTGCATTTGGGCAAAACCTACCTGTATTTCGCATGATCTCCATTCACTGAGCATCTTTTATTAGTTTTGGCCCATTTATTTTCATGCCCATAAAATGGAAACTCATGACACTTGTCTCATGTTTGTTTTACCTATCTCTGTTTATTAAGCATGTGTTTCCACATTTTTTTTTTTTACAATTAAGGAAATTGATCTTAATAACTAAAAAAAGCAGTCTCGTGTAGCTTTACTATTTCATATTTTTTATTTTCGTATATGTTCTAACTTTTTGTGATTGCTAACATTTTTTAACTGATTTATTGTTGTTTTTTACTTATGTGTTCATTTTATAAATTGCAATTTAGACAAGGATAAACCTTTTTCATGAAAAGTACAGGAATTCCTGACTTGAAATCAGTAAATTGGATTTTTTTCCCCCCAGATCTAATTGCATTGAATTCCCATGGATTCTTATATTTCCAGTTGTTTTGCCACTTGTCTGTGCATGGTTAACCCTTGTGCTATCTTGGATGACCCCACCCTTACTTTGACGTGTTCTCCCTACCATGACAAAGGTGGATAAAGGTGGAAAAATTTCATGTAATCCATTGAACCAGTGAAGATCACAAAAAATTGAAAAAAAAAGGTTCATGACCCAACTCCCAACGGTAAAGTGCCTAGGATAGCACAAGGGTTAAACCTTGTTGATAACCATGACTTGGCTTCATTCCTAACAGTGTTTGTGTGAATTGTGTGTTTTAAGTCATGTTTTAGTTCATCACAAAATACATCACATTTTTTATATTCATAATTTGTTTTTCCATCCCATTTCTCTATTGTATTATCTCTTTCAGCTGTCATCTGCATCCTGCAAGACAGTACATTCACAGTCATCTAAAGAAAAAAATGTCAAATTAGAACAAAATCAGTGCTTTCCCATTGATACGGCGGTCTTGCCTTGTGATTCCAACACATCAGCCACTTCAAATATAGAGTTGGCACTCCCAGGTTGCTTGGGTCAAACGGAAATTCAACCTTACAACTTGTTTGCCACCCCAACTGCCTTATCACAGATGAAGGAAAAACATATTTTAACATCTGGCCCTGGTGGTAGCTATGACTTTGCCGAACCAAATTCCGCAGCCCCCGAGTCACAAGACAGTTCAGATGTACTTACCATCATGTCCTTGGAATCTCCAAACTCACCATCATCCTTGAAGTTTGGATCCCCTGGGAACCTTGAGCCCATTCTGTCAGATCTAAAGGAGGTGAAACTTGAGTTTAGATCAGAGAAGCATGAACTACCTTCATCAGACATGCCTGCTAAAATTGACAAGTTTGAAGATGTTTGTTCTGAAGGCATTCTAGAAGATCCAGGAACTAGCACATCCTCTGTTGCACAGATGGCAGAGGATAACACGGATGACACGGTTATTCCTGGTAAAAGGAAAGCTTCTGGATCAAGCTTTGGTATTTCTAAAGACAGTCCTGAATTATCTTCTTTGACCTCCAAGTCCACCCAAAGATATGAAGAAAAAAAGGAATCAATGTGGAGTTCTGGGACTGATGAAACATCTATTCAAAGGATCCAAGACCAACATTTATGGTATAGGACTTCCACTGACACCCTTTCCTCTCAGTCTTTGTCTGATTTGAGTCCTGAGACAGTCACAACTGTAAGACATTTCAGCTTTGAGGAGCTGATGTCAAATCAATCATCAGTGAACTCTGAGATTTCCTCAGATGAGGATAAGTCCAGAAACTGCAAGCAGCATTCAGATGAAACCATGGTAGATGAGGATGAATGGCATGATTTGGAGTCAGTATCAGTTAAACAAAAAACTGAGAAGACCTCCCCATCTTTTGATGAGGAAAATGGCATCCCACTTGGGTATGCTGAGCCAGCCTCAGCTTCTGAAGGCAGACCCCACATGCATCTGCCATACAAAGAGGGTCACAGTGACCCAGAGTCATACCTTGAATGTAAACAAAAGGTGTCTGATTCATCAGAGACTGATCCAGATGCGGCAGGTTTAGCTCAGACTCCGAGGCAAAGGGTGCTTTTGTCTTCTGGAAGTGAAGATTATGAAGATGCTTTCATGGTCCATGAGGGTCCACGCGGTGTACTGAAGGAGAGTGGAGAATACCCTTCAGAGACATCAGATGAAGAAATCCCCATGCGCCTGGCATCAAAACTACCTGGAACTTATGAGACTAATAAATCTCTCAAGAGGGTAAGATGAGACCTTGTAAAACTACACTTGTCCCCAACTGAGCTTTTTCAAGCGTAACATTTGTTTCTAGAAGAAATGGCTGCGAACCCTCCAGTAACACAAAACCGACCTAAAACTCCCTGTGGCTCAGATTTTGTTTCTAACGTAAACAGTGCATGTCTTAATGTCACTGCACTCAACCCTTAACATTTTGTTTATATTTTTTCAAGCTCAATTACACACTTTTTATGCCTTGAAGCACAATAGAAAAAGCATGTTGTTGAGTTTGTCTTTTTTTTTTTTTTTTGCAAACACATTTTGAAACTACAGACTGTTATTTTGTACTGTCCAATGTGCCATTTGAAAACATTCATTACATTGAGAAGTACACTGTGGCATTCTGTGGTTTTGCTTGTTCTGCAACAAACTTGGCATCTATGCATTGTGACCTATACATCTGAATGAGGTTGTTTCGCTTGGTCAGGAGATCGACGCTGAGCTTGGATCCATGTCTGAGAGTTCGGATGAGGAATTTTTGTTGACCGCCAGAATTGTACGACGTAGATTTGTCTTTCAGGTACCAGGGAAAGTGTGGTTTCAAGATCTACCACATGAGGTGTTTACTAATAAATGTCTACATCAAGAGGGAGTGTGTTCCTGTAATAACCTGAAACTTTCTTGCACTGATGGCTGTTTTTTTTTTTTCTGCTGTGAGCCCTTTTCCTTGATTTAACAAAATAAATCTAAAGAATGTTTGTTTTCTAGTGCTCCTAATCTCCATTTTCTCTATCTAACATGACTTGCCAGTAAAGATCAAATGATTGACAGGAACATCATGAACCCAACTGTTTTTCTTTGTTTTTTGTTATTCTGTTCTAGGCTGATGAAATGTCCCACCTCACCACTCGCTCTGTAACAGAAGAGACCTACAAAAATGAAAATGGACACACAATTGTCAAAAAGGTAATGTTATAATTCACATAAATTCCAAAAGACCTCACTTTGCTGCCATTATGTTCATGAGAGTGCAGTTGATTAAATAAAACAACTGAAAACTACATTTATATGTCAACTGTATGTCAAGTATTTTTACTGGATGAAGACGACTCTTGTTTGACTGAAAAGTAATGTATATATATATAAACACACAACTTACTGAATACATTTGTGATCACATTTTCTTGTTTAGGTAACCCGGAGAGTTGTTCGCAAATGTGTTTCTACAAATGGAGAAGAGCATGATGGGAAATCTGTTGAAGGAGTTGCTCAGGGATCAGATCTCGGATGCAACAGGAAAGTGAAGAGTGAGGGGGACCATGCAGAGGTGTGTTTACTCTTGTTGGTTTTAGTGTGATGTTTTCAAATTGTCTTTTTACTAAGAAGAATCTCAACAACACATTTCTTTATACCATAATAAGTACATTAAATGAAAACAATTTTTGATAAAAATAAAAAAATGTGTTCATCTAGTTATCATTTGATAAATGTAAGGATCTCCCATTGCCGAGGCAACAAACTGCTGATACTGTGAGTCGCAAAGAAACGACCGACTCAGAGGTTGAGACGACGACAACTTCCCAAAATGACCAATCCTTGGCTTCTCATTTCCCCCCAACCCAACATGACGTCACAGAGGTTTGAGCTGAACTATTTCAAAAAATGCCATGTCCATTTATCTGATGTTCTTAGAAACTCTATGTGCAACTGTGCATTTGTTTTGCACCTTTATGATGTACTGCATGTGATGCTACGTTCACATCAGACATGTGAGGCGCGTCTAGCCCATAGTGTTCACACTGGATGAGCAGGAAGGGGATTCTTCTTCCTCTTCTTTTTTTTCCAACTGTTTATTAGAACATGTCTACCACCTACAGTTAGAAGAGGGCTTGGTGCAAATTTTTCAAATCTTGCTCCAGGCTTTTTCTTTCACATCTCTGTTCCGATATATGAGATCGCAATTAGTCATTTCTGCTTCATGATCAATTTTCAAATGATTTGCACTTCCATGAATTAAATGGGATGCCAAATATTTGTCACTACCAAATTCAAGTCTCTGATTGGTTAAAGTTCAGCCTGGTTTAACTTTCAAGGCGGCCGTTGAACGAGCCCAAAAACGGTCATAAAGCCCAACCATTTACATAACCTTTTCTTTGGAAGTAGCCATAGGTGATACGCACGAAGCGTTAGAAGGTAGATTACTATTGTGTTGACGTGGTTGCAATTAATGTTACTACATTCCACAAAATTCTTTATTTTTTATTGATTTGTTGACTGTAAATAATATTTTTGGTCTCCTTTTTTCACACCTTTCCAACCAACAGCTGTAAAGGGAGTCAGCAGCACACAGAGGTCCCTGTAAAGCAAATGAACAACGACAGAGAAGGGTCAAAGTCCTTTGCCCCTGCAGCAGCAACTCCACCAGCTCTCCCAATGCTGCTATGAACAAAATAGGATCAAACACTGAGGACTGAGGAATGAGTAAAAAATGCTTCCCCCCAACTCCAGACAGTCCACGCTAAACTCCCTGCTACTCCTATGCATTTGCCACATGCAATCCTGGTGTGTACTTCTGCACCCGAGAGCTACCACAGTCTTCCCGCTTTAGTTCTGGAAGATGAGCTTGTTGTTCACAAAAAACGACTTTCTTTTGCTGACTGTTGTTCTGTTTTCATAATTTCTTTTTTATGTTCAACTGTTTTATATTTTTCTTTTTTTTTTTTTTTGCCTTCTTGTGACCAAAGACTCTCTTCTGTTGTTTTTCCCAAGTTCTTTCAGTTCTAAATGTCGTGTTTTTGACTCCGTAGAAGAGCAGGTACAAAAAAAAAAAAAAAAAAACATGAATGTTATTCACATTAGCCTATTCACACCTGAAGGTTAGGAAACAGAAGGTGCTTTAATTCATAGAGCACTTTCATTGCACTGCCTCCCTCAACTCAGATATTGGTTTTAAAAAAAAGACAGCACATGCTCTTCTGCCTTCAGTCTTTTTTTTTTCTTTTCATTTAGGTGATCAAGCTGAAAGCCTGATCATATCAGCACTGAATTTACCTGCTGCCATACTGTTTCGCATAGACTGTGTGTATTTCGTCTTCAAAATTATATATTATCTATAATCTAAAAACTGCTGACATCTGTAGCCTAGAAATGAATAATCACTCGTGCAGTAGAACAGGCATGACTAATGGACATCTGTCAGTTTGATCATTGCTTTGCCTGCTTTGTTGTCCAGTGGTTTGTCCAATTCTTTGCCTCTATATATCTTTCTTTATGCCATTGAATCTGTTTGCTTTTAGTCTTTTTCCTCTGTAACCGTTGATCCTGCCTCATAACACTTGAGTGTAGTGTGACGGAAGGCACTGAATCTTCGTCTGTGCATGTGTTGAGCGATGGTTGGTGGTTTGCAGAGAGTTTTGTGGGTACTGTATAAAGATTATTTAAGATGTCATTGTTTTTGGTTTTGATTTCAAAGTTAGTTAGACGATACATTTTATTTATCAGGAGGTCATCTCCGTAGTTTTGAAAATGTATTTATTTGTGGTAAAGCGAACAGGCCGTAATTGTTTTTTTATTTCATGTATAAGCATTATCGTTTCAATCAGGAAAGTGTTAGACGAGGTGCACAACATGTTTGAGTGTGAATGGTACTGTCTGTGTGTAGTTTGAAGGTGTGTTCTCTGTCAGCTATGAGCTGTTTTTTTTTTAAAACAAATCACTTTTGCACTCCTGAATGTAAGGTGGGGATACTTTCATGAGTTCTGTGAACAGAATGTTGGGTGCAGCAGATGTTCGCCACAGGGAAAGTCTCAGCGTGGAGGTGATAACATGCAGGACGACGTGCGTGGTTATTGAAGCATCATACTCTCTGTATTTATTTCACTCTCACCGTTTACTTTGTGATTCCAAAAAGAAATCTGATTAGTGAAGGTTCACTGTGACAGGTATGCTTTTTAATTTTGAAAAAACAGCATCCCTTTTCTGTGATGACGGCATATCCAATATATATATAAATATATATATATCTACAAAGGCATGTATTATTGTATTCAAATTTGAAAGGACAGACTCATTGTGCAGTCTATTTATGGCTGATAGAGAATAAAATCTTTCAAATGTATAATGTTAGGTTTGTCACACTGTGTGTTTCTTTCTTTGATTTAAACAATATTTTCATTGGTGTAAAACAATTAACTCTAGAAAGCAACTGTAACTGTAGCCTATTCAGTTCACAAGGTAACCACTGGGTGGCTACTTACACCCACAAAAAATCTGATCTGATTAACTCCAATAAAAAATGGTCTAACTATACCAGAACAAAAATACACTAACATACTGGTTCCAAAACATTTTTTACATCAGATAGTTTAAAAATGGGGCTTGTTTTTTTTTCCTTTTTTCATTTCTATAATTCTTTCAATTAGAGGTGTAGTCTTTTAAAGTGATCGCTGAACTTTAGATCAGCCTTTCTGGATCATGTTCTAGCAATTGTCAAACCCGTTTTTCCTCTTATTTGCCCACTTTAGGATTGACTGGTGTTTGAGTATATTAAGTCAAGACGACAGCTGCAAAACTAGATTCAAATCAGACCAATGAGTGACAAAAATAGTCTGTCCTTCTATAGAAAACCATTGGTGTAAATCCAGTATTCTTGAAAATTGTAATGTGAAAAGTAAAGATTATTGTCAAGATTTCATTTATACACACACCAGGGACTTTGGCGAAAGCTTTATCAACTGTTAATATTTCATAAGACTGCTCTGATGTTCAATATGTCTGGTTACTATGGCGATGTGGATGGAGCCCGTACAAGAGGCTGCTGTGGAGTTTAGTCCGCGTCTGTCTTCATTTTCTGAATCAAACATGAGCCAAGTAAAAAATATCCCTTCTTTTAGATGATATATTTATTTCTTAAACGTGTTAAGACATCCATTGCTATGGTGGCAACAAGTACACACCATATAAGGAGTGGTGCCTTGCACTGACATCATACTTTTTGTCAAAAGAGACCTTGATCATAATTTCCTTAAAAAAAAAAAGACAAACTAAAAAAAGAAGTAAACAGTAGGAACAACAAACACATCAGCCATTGCCCAACTGTGGTAGGACCACGCACTGGCAAAAGCACTATTCAAAAAGGAAGACATCCCAACTTAAGTGAAGTCTTCAAACCGGAGCTTCTCTCAGGTCCCTCTTGTCTGTCTGGTTTCCACTGAAGGTTGGGACTCCTGGATCTTCACTCTCTGACCCATTTCTTGGTATGTGGCAAAGCATCAGACTTGTATGATGAGGATAGGATGACAACAGAATCCCTACACACAGTCATACATTACAAGTAAAAACATTATGAAAAGTCAGCTTCTTTAGTTCCCTTTTTTATCTTTTTCTTTTTTTTTTAACAAAATTTCAGAGGTGCTTCTATACCTAGCATTTTATTTTTCCTTCTGCTTGACATGAGATTTTGAAATTGGTGCAAGAGGGTACCATAACAGTGTTACTGATTTTACAACAGCTCCATGACACCGGAGAACATTAGAAACATTTGGGACAAAGACTGATGCACAACAATAATCGATGCAAACAAACAAGTCAATGATCAATAAATTAAATAGAAGATATTTCAGTTCCATATGATCTTACTCGGGGTTATACCCCCTCCCTGCACCATGCACTACACAATTGTCTTGAGTTTCCATATGTTACATATATGCTACATTCTCATATTTCTTATTTAACCAATATAAAAGCAAACATTTCTCAATGCAAAGTGTAAGCTGCTCTGCTTAACTTCTAAATTAGTACTATAGGTTTAAATCAGATCATTTTAAACAGAATGACATATAGCTCATAGCAAACAAATGTAGCTCATAAACTGGATTTTACATAAACTCTTAAGTCTTCGAATAGCAAGAATAATAATTTCAATGTTTGTAGTTTTCCTTTTTTTAACCAACAATCACAATTTATATATACATCACCAGAACTAAAGCAAGCTCAGTTTTTAACATTCTGATCTTCCAAATGTTTTTGAGTTGCACACACATAAATACACATAAAAATACAGAGCTAATTTTTGGGAGAGGTTACAGTCATATATTTTTAAACATCTCTATTTTATATTTAAAATGCATACCAAAACATCTTAAAAAAGAAACAGAAGAAAAAAACCCAAACAAAAATGATTTTTTTTTATATGCTTGTATCGTAACGTCCAAATACAGTGTGCTGCCACCCGGTGGTGGGTTCCAACAATGTTCTCTCAAAAAAAAAGCAATAACAGTAGAATGTAATAATACTTGTGTCCTGTGCGACGTCATATCCTCATAGAAGGGTCAGGGTCTACAGAGTAGTCGTGGGTTGGCTAGTTGACTGCTCCACTCGTTTTTCACATGGGATTTCATTTTCCATCTTCTCCCCCTCACCCCATGTGTTGATTCCCCGTAACTGCATGGAGAGACACAAGCAGAACAATGCTGAAAGTAAGGCAGATAACACTAACATCTTCAAATAAATCCTTTCTTTTGATTTTTTTTTTCTAGTAACCATAACGGTAAATCCAAGAGACTTGGGTGAGGCAAAACCACTGTATTTGGGAACAAGGACTACTATCTACCAGTTAGCTACTATAACTTAAGAAAAATACCCTTAGCAAAAAAATGGTACACTTTAAGTTTATTTTACTATGTATTTAAGGTATACTTGACTGTAGGTTTAGAAGTAGACTATAAATCATTCAGTTGTGGAAGTATGTAGGAAGTATACTAACTGAGTACTTCGTCAGAGTAAACTTGAACATGTAAAATTCACAATATATAGCTAGTATATGAAAAGTTAACTGCAAATATACTGCCCCATTTTCAGTACACTTAAATTTACTAGTGTTACACCCCCTTCAGAGTCTAGGGGTACCCAGGGGGCATAACATTAAAAGTAAAGTGGTTTTGGCTACCAAAGACACACAAACATGCACAAAAACACAGAAGTCCCACTCTGATTCAAATCAAATACACAAAACACAGAACAAACAGAACCAAACAAAACCAAATATGGCCACAGCCGTAACAACTAGTCTTTGCTTAGGGTATTGAAAAATGTGGGGTTTAGGTTAATTATCTTGTACTTGCATTGATTGTATTGCATAGACATCACACTGAAAGCCTTAGTTTGGTTAATTGGCTGTAATGAAAACTGGACTGAGTGACTCCTCCCACATTGCGTTCCAAACAGGAAGTACCTACTGGCTCCAAGAAGCCTAAATACCATAGATATCTATAGTGAAATAAACTCCTATTACTCAGTCATTCTATTTGTCAGAATAAACAAAACAAATTTTTTTTAAAAGAATTCTTTTCTGTATGTCACGTCCAAGGTTCAAAACATTTGAGTGACAGATTCTCCTGAGCCTGCTATCAAGTGGAAGGGGTGTGGACTTCCAAGAATCTCACTCCTGACAGCAAGTGTGATTGCCACAGAATTGTTGACTTGGATGGAAGTAAGCTGTTATCCATCACATTCACTCAGTCCAGTTTTTGTTTATAGTCAATGATTTCATATCAAAAGTCATGAGTCTCTCTCAAAATGAAGTTCCTTTTACTTTCTAACTCCTAATTTAAAAGAAAACAAAACATTTAATTTCTATTGTGAGTTTAAGGCACTCACTGGCTTTGGACATTTTCTGAAGATGTCAACACAACCACAGCAACAAAAGAGTAATGCTCAACAGCTTGCATGAGGAAATTGAGATCCCTGCAAATGTTTCACAATTTGGAAGTTCCCTCACAAATGTTTTGGAAAAAGGAAAAGAAAAAAGAAAACTTGTATAAATAAATTTTCACTTGATTTTCTTGCATCCATTAAAAGCACATGTTTATTCATGTGTTGATATTCAAACATGATTAACAATTAATGTTTGCTATTCTGTTGGTCCACAGCACTTAAGAAAAAAAAAAGTTGGCAATGATTTTACATAAACATTTATTCTTGAGAAATGTTCGAACTCTATTGACCCCCCAAAACGCTGGAGTCGTAATACCAGCACTAAACAGTGAGTACGATTTTTCAGAAGTGGAAAAGTAGTTATTCTCAGAAATCAGGACATCTCAGCATTGTTAAACTGAGATTTTGGACTGCTCCAAAGAAAAAAAGAAAGAAGCTACAAGTGAGGGACTCTGAGGACAGAATGGATGCAGTTTTTTCTTTTTTCTTTTATTAGGTTACAATCTCAGAAGCTACAAATACAGAACCAGCTTCAATGCAAAAAAATAAAAAAAGGACATGATAATAACAGCTAAACTATTTAAACCCTCTGACTGTACTATTAGAGTTATTTTTTAACATAATTTTCAAAGAAAAATGTTTATTGGCTTTAATAATGTATATATGTACTTTTACCTGGAGAACCCAAGAATAATTTTCTTTCTGAGCTTTTAAATTTAGTTTTGATTTTAGCAACAATTAATGGCAACTAAAAGAACCAAAAATAAAACAATAAAAATATGTTATAAATTAAATAATAAATAAACATCTTTTTAAAAAGGGGGAAAAAAAGCTGCCAAAGTTGACCGCATGAGTTTTCCTGAGTTAAACAAAAAAAAAATATATATATATATATATATAGGTTTAAAATAAGGCTGTTGAAAATACAAAGACACAGGTTGAGTTCTCCTGATTAAATCTTATGTCAGCAGAGCAGTAGGTATAGTGTTCCACATGCATGCTGTTGTAAAGAGTAAATAGTAGGGGTGTGACAATGTTTGACTTAATCGATGAATCAGTTTAGAATCATACAATCCAACCAGATCGATCTGTCTGAGGCAAGTTGTTAACTGAATCAAATCGACCAATTCTATTATAAATAATCAAGTATGGAACCACAAACATGAGGACTTTTAAACCAGCTCAAATGTTGCATATTGCTTTTTTTTTTTTTACTCATGTGTGCTTTATCCCCGTTTGCTTTGTACTTTTACTTTTTAATTAATACAATTTTTAGTCCATGTTTGTACATGTATTTGATTTAAACTTTATTATCTTGGAAGAAATGCAAGGAATCTGGAAAACCTCACGTGGACTGTTTCGTACCCAGGTATTTATCTCTGAGTCACAAAGATGTCCTGGATCCATTTTAGGTCAGTGAATCAGATCATATCAAAATTAACCATGAATCGTATGGTCAACCACAAATTATGATATGATTAAAGTGTGGGTGACATGGCCTATTTTAATAAGCCAAAAATATAGTAAATAGTCTCTATTTCATGTTGCGATTGTTTTTAATATTTTTCGAAAAAGAAAAAATAGCGAATAACGCGATATAAACAACGAGGACGGCCGCCGGCTTCACGCATTCCGCCGAATTCGCGCCGCCCTGTTTGTGACGTAACGAAAGGCAGACAACATGGCTAGCACCGATAGCGAAGCACAGAGTGATGCTACCGTCTTCCAGCCAAGACCACTTAAATTTGTTTTTTTTTAATCGTCTTCTCACAACTGAGGTCGTGACCACGCTCAATAATGACGATGCCCGCATTATTGATCGCAAACTCTTCAGATTTGTTTGTGAAAGTTTAGCGTGTGTCCGCCAGTTTTGGTCTCTAGGGGATCCGTCACGCTGACCACGTGGTACAGACAGAGCCAATCAGAGCCGTCGACGCATCCGAAAGCAACTAAAACGTCCCGTCATTGGTCAATTAGGCCGGGTAGACGAGAGATAGCCGCGACCATAGAGGAAGCGATCCGCAGAGAAATATGGAAAAAAAAGCTAAAATTCGCCGATTTCAGACAATTTTTTCATCCGGAAAGCGATTTGTCCATAGAGATCAGGTCTTTATTTCCAGGAAAGTACGTTCGGTTTGCTCGAGGGCTTCGGTTTCGCCCTCGTGCGTTTAACTTGTTTTGTCCATTGTTTCAGCAGCGTTAGTTGTTTTGGGAATTTATACACAGATACACTTTCACTAGATGTATTGCTACATCCAGCTGCCACACAACGACTTGGCATGTTGATGATTAACAGAGAATTAACGAATTAACGATAATTAACGAGAGAAACGAAGACTACCTGCTTTGTTTACCTGCTGTCCGAAGCGGAACTACGGAAGTCAATGCCTTTCGTGACGTCACAGGTCATATCGGGGTCACTTCCAGCCTGCGCTCTTAGCGGCAAATTCAAATCTCTGATTCCTTCGAAAGATGTCTATTATTCATATGCTTCGGATTTTTTTCGACGCGAACTATTGGTATCAATAGAATCAGCGTTTAAAGGGCTTTTTTATTTGACAAAGTTGTTCAAAGCATGGCATCCACACTTTAAATTGTTAAAGTGAATTGTTACACCCCTAGTAAAAAGTCAGCAAGCCCTGCGGTTTTTGTCGTGTTCATCTTACTCTTTTATGGGGAGGGGATGCTGGGTGAGCCTGAGCGATGGAAGTGAATGTTTTGCCACTTTCCATCGCGGCGGTGCCACACGCGGGTCTCTTCGGACTGCATGGTGCGGGGCATGCCGTTCCCATCCATGTACTGGGTCAGTCGAATATAGGCGATGCAGGCTGCATTCTCCCCAATGAGGTGCACGTGTGGGTTCAGGAGGATGGTGTGCACTGGCTTATTCCCTTTGGACAATGCTGCAAAACAGAGAGCAGAGAGACTGTTCTTGCTTTCAGACTCCCCCCGCTTTGGTGGCTGCTTAGCTGAAAAGAAAAACAGATGCAGGCTCTTTCTTGGGAACCATAATTGAGAGCAGAACCTGAAGTCTCTATATGTTGGTGTTGGATAGCAGACAAGCTCAAGCTTTCCAAGTGATTGAGGTTTCTGGGACATATCTGGTTTATCTGAACTATTTTTAACCAGACTAAGAATATTGTGCCATTTATGGCCATCATTAATTATTAGGTTAGTCCACGCCCTTGTAGTGAAACGCAAATGAGTCGTATTGATTTTAAGGCAACACACAAAATGACCTATTTATTTATTTAATTCATGCAGATTGATAAGAATGTCTTTGTTGTTAATGAGACGTTCAATCTTTTACCAGTAAGAAGAGATGGAGTAATACTGCCATGGTTCGTCTGTTCGCAGGTGATATGATCTTTACACAGAAAGAGATGTTTACCATCTTTAAATGTGAAACCAAGCCAAGGATAAAAATAGATTTGAATCCTCTACGTTGCAAAATATGGACTTTTGTGGATCAGTAGTGCCGCAATAAGCAGTAGTGGCCATTTCTTTTACATTTATGGTTTTAACGTTTTTACCACTTATTAATTATAATACTGTTTTTTTTAAATGACTAATGCACTTTTATTTGGCAACAACTTAATTTTAATTTCCTATTTTCAGTTAACAATACATTTTTTATATATATCTTTATGTATTATTTATTATTAAACCTAACCCTAACCCAACCCCGTCCGCCTGTTTAATCTATCTAATCTATCAGTAAGGGTGAAGTAAGGCTGGAAAATTAGGAACATTTTGATGGAAGAGCTGGACTAACAGTTAATCAAAGGGAAAATCTGACCGAGGAAACCCTTTGCTATTTTAAAACTAATCAAGCCTTAAAGGCGGCCTCGAAACTTGGAAATGACTTCATGGAGAGAAATTTCACATGACTTTTGCATCACGGTACTTTGCTCTTTCAGTTTGAGTTTTTCTTGAGTTCATTAGTGACTTAATTTATAACACATGAACACAATTATGAAACACAAACACTCTACATCAAAGAAAACAGGTTTTTTTTTTTTTTAAGTTGTATGGTGCAAGTAGTTTGTTGTAAAAATATCTGTCTACCACCAGTTTTATGTTGGTAAATTAGGTACTTTTTTCCTGAACAGTGATGTCAGTATTTTTGCATCCTAAACTAACAATGTTGTGAAAACCTAAGAACACAGCATATTATATTTTATAATATCTATATTTGGTTGAAAACAATTGTATTTCAATTTTTTTGCAGGTTTCATCAAAGGGTTTAAAAACATCTTTACCCTTTATCCCCCATCTGTAACATCCCACTCTCTCTCTCTTTTTCCTTTTCTTTTCTGTCCGGTCCAACAAGGAATGCATATAAACATAATTATTATAAAGCTTGGTCTCAATTACAAAAGGGGTTTCTACAAATATACACTGTTTGAAAATCCATAAACCCCTATTGTAACAGTCAAATCTGTCCAACACAAAAGGCTTTCAGCTCTGATCTGCTTGCTCAGCTGTTGGACAAGACAAGTTAGGGGGACAAAAAGGGTTAAAAACATCTCAAATTTAAGAAATATTAATTTTATGTTAATTCTTTAATGTAGTGGACTTTACAGGGTTAAGTTAAAAAGAAAGTGTTTTGGAGAGTATAAACTTTTGCAGCTGGTTAGGCAACAGTGCAAAAGAAACAAACGTGTTTCCAATAAACATCTTTCATTGAAACAATGAGAACTGCTGGGAAAACAGACTAATTTAAACAACCACTGTTATGTTTGGATGCAGAACTTACGTTTTTTGTTAAACAAACTCAACCTGGGACTCCAACCAATCTAACAAAGCTATATCACAGGACCAAGAAGTTGTTGTTTTGACATTTTTTACTAGCTAAAGATTTGTACATCACCATTCTCAAAATAGAAGCGGTGAAAGTCGTGTCCCTCCACCAGATTCCCCAGGGCCTCAGGTTCAAAAGAAGTCAGACCAGGATCACAAATCTTCCTGTTACACCAAAAGAAAAATTATGAAGCCCGTTTTTAAAAAAAAAAATCAGGCATTATAAAATTAGGCACCACAGCAGATAGAAATGAACTCACGCGTAGGCCTCAAAGTCTCCATTGTTGATGGACTCAATCAACTGTTCGGTGACCTTGATGATTTCTTGCTTGCGAGCTACAACACAAGATCACAGATCATAATGATTAAAAATGAATACTGCGCATATTTTAATGCTAATTTCCAATTAAAACATCTGAGTGCAGATACAGAACATCACATCGGCTTCAAATGAGTTCTACTCTACGCACTGGCAGGATTTTAGAAGTATTAGAAATGGAAGGCGCTCAACAAAAAGTTTCTCCTTTTTCCTCCATTTTGCTCTTTTTGAAAATTCATTTCTGAGTAAATAAAGAGAAGAAAGCCTCCCATGACTAACAGTGACATCAGGCGGGGAAATGCAAGATGACTGGATTTGTTTCACCCAACAAAGCTCAAAATGAACAGACAAGACCAAGGCTCAATGCAATGCACTTCTTTTTAACTGAGTAACATTAAAATTTACCTTTATTGTTATTGGTGCAGGCTGGGGGATATTGAAAAAATTACTTAAATTGTGAAACATAAAAGACATGTTAAAAAAAAAAAATTCAAGTAGATATGTCTGTCAACTTCTTCACAATCTACAACAATGCATCTTTGAAAACAGAGGATGGAAAAATAGAAGGGTCATAAACAGGTTTCAGTTTGCCAGAAAGGGAAGAATGAGTGCAGTGGAAGGAGCAAGTGTATAAAAACTAATAGACAGTATCATACATTAGCGTTTAATCCAAGGGAAAGATCTTAACATCAGGAACGCGGGATTTGAGGCACCTTACACACAAAGGTCCTACACTAGGTAAAGGAAAAAGGCCTTCCCACCTTTTTGCCGAGGGACTTACTCTGGATTGAGGAGGTGGGAGTCTGTGACGAGTCTGACATCTGTGAGGAACGACTCTTAGAACTCAAGATACCGCCCACTAAGCTGCCCAGTCGAAGGGCTGACAGACGTCGCATGAATGATGGGAGTGCAGTGCGGTGTCAAGTATGTGTGTGTGAAGGGGGGGATGTAACAAAGATAAGCATGTTTGTTCAGGGGAGAAGAGTCATGGGAGAGAATGGTATTTTCAAGAAAAGGAAGAAAAAAATCGAAAGGCAGGGATTTAATATTACTAAAGAAAACATGACAACTGAATTTAAAAAGTTTGTTCCTCGAACACTTATGAACTTTAGACTAAAGATAAAGGAGAAACAGGATGCATTCAGACCAGGAGAATAGAAAGAGTAAAGGAGGGTTTTGCAAAAGGGGGTGACAGCCAAAGGGGAGTTGCAGTAGTTAACTTTCTATCAACTGTGTGCCAAAACAGAATGAAGAAAAACAGAAAGGAGCCATCAGTCCGAATCCAAATGTAGAGTGCTGATTGTTGAAACAGTTGTAAAACGCCTGACTTCATCTTACCTTTTACATCTTCATCCTCAATGGTTGTATTGGCACTCTCAATGGACTCCTGTTAGACAACAGTACATTCATTCTTACACGAATTTAGCTTACAATTTCATAGAATATTAGTTAAAACATATGTCAATGGAAAGCTCACAATCCTACCATCTAATTTGGTTTCATACATGTGTTATCTTGTGGAAATCATTAAGGGATGAATTACACTGAACAAAAATATAAATGCAACACCATTGTTTTTGCTCCCATATGTCGTGAGATGAACTCAAAGATCTGAAAACTACAAACACAAAATAACAATTTATCTCAAAGACTGTGCGCTGATTAGACAGCATGATTATTGCACAGCTGTGCCTTAGGTTAGCCACAATAAAAGGTAAAGCGTGCCATTTGGCTTTAGAGTTGATCAGGTGCATCAAGTGGCCCGTGGTGTTTGTAGGGTTATGGTATGGGCAGGAGTATGTTATGGACATAAACACAGGGGCATTTGATTGATGACATTTTGAGTTGTCTCCACCACCACCCACCCCCACCCCAATATAAAAACACAACACATTTTAGAGTGGCCTTTTATTGTGGTCAATCTAAGGCACACCTGTGCAGTAGTCTGTTGTCTAATCCAGTATTTTTCAACCTTTTTTGAGCCACGGCACACTTTAACCTTGATAAAAATCCCGCGGCACACCAGCATCCAAAAAAGAAAAGTAAAAACTCTGTCTGTATTGATCTACAGCCCCTCTGCAATCTCACGTGCATTTTTGTGATAATTGTGGCAGAAAAAGTTGGAAGCTGCAGTTGTTTTTTTCTAAAAGATGTATTAAAAGTTAAGTTAAAAGATTCAAAAACTGTTTGATGTGTGTTCGTTGTTTAAAGATGTTAAGAGGAGAGGCTCATTGTGCGCTAAGACAGACACTTTCACCCAATGCATCATGGGAGATGTAGTGCCGAAAATCCGCGACGAGCTTTAGCTGGTACTTTTGTTAGAACTGAGCGACGTTTTGAGCTAAATCTAAACAAGGAAGTAAATACTTTAACCACTTCTGATTGGTCAGACTGATGACATGTGATTAAGCCTTCAAGAATGATTGGTGGAGACAGTTAAAGGTGCGGGATTTTTCCGCTAACAGTTATAGCTGCAGCTAAATCGGGTACCGTCATTCTTATCAAAATGTCATTAATAGAATCAAGTAAACACAAAGAAAAAATAATTGTATGTTTTATCAAACATAAAGCTATTGAGCTATTGTGTTTTATCAGGGCCTGTTTGGATGAACAAAGAGCTGATTTCCTGGAGATGGAAAATGTTTTTACATCAGTTAATTAATGAGGGCAATTTCCCACGGCACACTAGTGTGCCGCGGCACACTGGTTGAAAAACACTGGTCTAATCAGCACCTTGATATGGCACACCTGTGAGGGGGTAGAGATTATTTTAGCCAAGAAGAAGTGCTCACTCTCACAAATGTAGACACATTTCTGAACAATATTTGACTGAAATAGTTATTTTGTGTTTGTAGAAAATGCCAAATAGGAGCAAAAACAAAAGTGTTAAGTTTATTATTTTGTTTAGTGTTTGACGATGAGAACGTGACAATCAGTGTGGTCTCTGGCCAAGTTTTTCTTTTCTTTCTTTTTTAAATTGTTTTTTTTGTGCCACAAATTTGAAAAAATAGAAATAAAAATGGTTGAAAGAATCAGGTAGTTTATTAAGTCACCTTGTTTCCATCCACAGGGTTGTGGATCACAGTTGTCTGTGGTTCCTAAAAAAATGAAAATAAAGGAGAAAATGTGGGATCAAATACCAGAAAAAAATGCTCCAACTATAAATCTGTCTGTCTGTTCAGGCAGTCTTCTTCCTTAGTAATCAGTTGCTAGGCGTTTGTGGAATCGATAAATTGTGCAGTTCTTCTAATCACTAACACAGATTACAATAGATTATAACATCAGCATCCTCATCTGCGTGCGTGTGTGTTTGTGTGTGTGTGTGTGTGTGTGTGTGTGTGTTTTTTTATGCTGCGCATGAAGATGAAGATAGAAAAGGGGATATAGAGAGAAAGAGGCAGCTTTTCATGCGTAATCATTCTGACAGCAAATGAGAAGGAGGAAAACATTTTTACATCACAGAGAGCAACAGTCGTCTCGCAGACAGCCAATGAGCAAACACTATGCCAAAGCCAATGAGAGCCAGCCCAGGAGCCAACACGCTCACAGCCATGCAGAGGAGAACTGTGTCAGCAACAAATCCTCAATTATGCAAATGTGGATTCTGGTTAGAAATCATACTTCCATATGCTGCTTCTAATGACACAGGGGGTAGACATGCACAGTATGAGGGTGTACAAGAGAGAATTGGAGGATAGCGGAGATGAGGTAGAGGTTACCATACAAAAGCCAAAGGGCCAAAGGCCGGCGTGGGTTCAGACACTCTTTCAGCCCAACACGAACATCACAAATCTCCAGACAAGCCAAGCTCAATGTAACCAGTGCATGCTCCACTAATTCAGAATAGGTGACACAAACACATCTGAAATCTGAATAAATGTCACGTCTAACTTTATCAAAGATTTTGAAGCTGAGACATGCTGTGCACCCACATTCCCATACTATTTCATTCAGGGATAGCCTGACACTATGCTGCTATTTCACCTCCATGATTTTCTCAATGTTCTATTTAAGAATTACTATCATTTAAAACAAGACCAAAAAAAAATTTACTCTGAGGAACAGTGAAGCTGTGTGCTCTCCACAGTGGGACATTCAGATGCTTTTGTAAAAGATGGTGCAGGTGTGGATGAGACTGAGTGTGTATACCAGTGCAGGGGCAGGGCCAGTGTCTTTAGGACTGGTCACTGTGTTGGCTTTGTTGTTGACCTGCAGGGGGCAGTGTAGAGGGCACATGACACACATGCACACATTCTCCCTCTGGTCCACTCCATAGTGAGAAACCCAACTCATGAGTCCCAAAGACCTGATGTTGCTCAATCTGAGTTCAGCAAGTTGTGCAAGAGCACCGAAGAAGACATAAATTTAAGAGGGAAGTTGACGGGAATAAGGGCTGAGCACTGCATCTGATGTTACCGATGTTAATAATTAATCAAACTGAGCAGTACTAAAGGTAGAATAAATAACAAAAAAATACTTTGGAGCTCCTACTATAAATCATATTTTCTTCTATGTCTAAAAGGTACAAAAGGACAAAAGCTAATTTGTAAAATCTACTAATTCCACTTAAAAATCTGTTTAAAAAGCACTTATTTGGAGAAAAATCGTACTATTTGATTTCCCGAAGGATAAACAAACTAAATAGGCCTCATTGTAACAAATAAGAAAAATCTTAGAAATATGAAAGCTCGACCTTGTTGAAACTTTAGAGCAGAGGTGTCAAACTCCTTCTGCTGGTTTTCCAGAAATCCTGCCTTCTCTGCTGCTGTTTACCTCGATCAGGTGTGTTTAGCCAATAAGGAGCTTCAATTGCAGGGTGGTTGGAAAACTCTCAAACCCTGAATTCTGAGACCCCTGCTTTAAAGAAAAGTGACTCACAGTCCTGTCAGACATAATGGATGATTGTAATTCTTGTCCCTATCTTCAAAATAATCTCCAAGCAGAATGACATGATGATAGACAGGGCAGTGTTATAACCAGTTTATGATGAACATAAACAAACCCTTTTTTTTTTTATTGGTGCTTGCCCTTACGTATGAAAAGCTTCTGAATCAAAACAGTATTTAGTTTTTGAAGATTTATGTATTTTTATTTCATCAGGTGATTGGGTCACATGGTTAGGTTCTTTTCCCTGGACCGTATGGTGTCATAGTCTTTAAACCCGACTTACTGCAACTGATTCAAACAATGTCTGTACAGTTGAAATGCTCAGTCGTGTGACAGACAGTCACACCAACCTAAACAACCGCACTAAATGCGTGACCTCTAAATAAAAACCTGCACTTATGTCTTTGCATGCACCTTTACATCAGGTGTTGGACTTTGGAGCAGAACATAAAAGATCGGATGGCTATGAGTAAAAAAGGGGATTGGACTATTCCAAGATAAACCCATAACTGAGGAAATGACAATAACATGGTGAATAAAATTACACATATATATTTTTTAATATTATTGTCGTTCCCTGTGCCTCAAAACAAAATTATAGAACTAGCCAATAAATACCAGCCACCTGTAAGAGCTTCAAATGACTGTCCCTGAATGATGATGCCAAGTGCACAATTCATTTTAAAAGTGAAAAAAATAAAATTAAAAAAAAGTCCTGTTGACACTGAACATTCCCAAGAAACGATGCAGGAAACCAGGCAGTATCCGCTTTTTGAAAAGCCACTCACCTTAACGCCATCTGCCTTCTTGTTGAGCAAACTCTTGGCTGCTGTGGAAAGAAATAGAGGTGGGTTCAGTGTCTGAGTCCTGCACCTGCGGTTTTGCTAACATGCAGCAGGCATATCAATCAAATGGGCTTATATTCAAAGTCTAGGGGGAAAATGTAAACAGCAGAATTCAAGAAGCAAGGCTCCCAGTTATCATTCACACAAGACTTCTATTCCATCTTATACTGAATCATAAGTGAGGGGCTAATGTGGTGGTGATAGTAGCGGGGGGGGTTTGAATGGGTGTTTTTTTGTTTTTTTTTATAGACAACAATGAGCAGTTACCAGTATAATTTATTATTCTTAGACAGACAGACACGTGCACTTAAACGCCAGAACCTACAGGTGCAATCCTGCAACTGATCTTTTCCTTAAGCTCGGCGTGACAACTCAGTTGCATTTCAAATTGCATGAGGTACCGCTGATTGAATTTCATTTCAACATCATGAAGCATCTTCTTCATGCATATTTTACAAGCCACTATGAGAGCAGAGGGGATCTTAAACAGAAAAAAAAGTCATTGAGCAGACCCAAGCCCGAGTGGTTTCCTGTCATTCCAAAAATCTTACCTCAAAAGGATACCCCATCCAAACAAAAAAAAGGAAAGAATTAAAAAAAACAAAAAGGAGAAAAATGATAAATCAAAAGAGACAGAAATGCTCTGATGTATGTCACTGTAGAATGAAAAGTGAAAGTTGGCTGGTGAGACTCAGAAAATTAGCGACAGGTCAAAGGAAATGCATGCAAGAAAGCAAGAAAAATTAGATTGATAGAACAGCTTGAAGAAAAAAGATGTGCTTACTAGCCTTTTTTAGCCTTTGTTTGTTTATTTTTTCTTGTTCAAGTGTATCAAACAGGCTGACTTCTTCAAAAAACCTATCAATTGTCTACAGTTCATCAATTCTGCAGCTCTTTATAGCCTGAAGCAACACCAGTCACATAGGATATAACTACAATGCTCAAACTTAATTAAAATCCTTCAACCAACCAGCCATTTGACTATAACTCATAATACTAGTTTAGGAAATGTTTGGGAAACCAATGCAGAAACATACCTGAGAAGTTTCTCGTGACCAGCAAAGTGGTCAGTATTGCTCCCTGCAGTGACAAAGAAGAAATAATAGAGAAAATGTGGAAGAGAAAGAAAGGAGACAGGAAAGAAGATTGATTATAAAGGGGCAGCAAATAAAAAAAAAAGCTTGAAAGTTAGAGAGCGAGCTGTCTCATTGTAGGTTAGACCAGGAAATATCCACAGAAGAAGAGGGGTCAACTAAGTGTACATCATCTTTCATACACAAAAGCAATATGTGTATGAAAAATGCAAAATGCAGGAAACCAAGAATACAGTAGAAAGAACAAAACAGATTAATAGATTATTTAGAATAATACACGACAAATTGGTCACCTTGAGTTTCCTCCTGGCATTGAATTTCTTCAGGCACTCCACAGTCTCCTGCCTGTGCATCATGGAAGCTACAGTGGACCGTTGCTGAAAGAGACAACAAGATTTGAGGATTGCAGCAGATCCTGACCCAGGAAGTCAGTTTACTTTTAGGTCACGTGTCTGACACATACGCAGATCCAAGGGTGTTTGAGAGCCTCAGCGGCTGTGATCCGTTTACTTGGGTTGATCGTCAGCATCTTGTTTATCAGATCTTTGGCCTCCGGAGTTACAGTGTCCCACTCAGGGGATGGAAACTGCCAGAAAAAAGGGAATTCAGAGCATTTATTAAAAGCTCAAAACAAGCAGTGCCTGTTTCAGTAGCCTAAATATTGGCTTTATGAAAAACAAGTCACAAAAGAAAGTTTTTCTTCCCCTTGTTTACCCCTTGTTTTTTGCATTTGACCCAACCCCTGGGGGAGCAATGAGCTGCAAACACCGCTGCACTTGGGGACCAAATCCAACCCCTTAATGATGAGTGTCAAGCAGGATGTCATTGAGTCCAATTTTTAGAGTTTTTGATGTGACTCAATGGTGAGTTTGAACACATGACCTTCCAGGTCTCAGGGCGGACACTGAGTTAGTCAACGCAGGGTCCCCTAATCCCAAATTAACCGTTGTTTCTAAAGTAACTGTGAAGAAGTTGTGGTGGCCACATGATAATGGCCACATCCCATATGTGTTGCATGTTTGCTGTTCAACTCTGCTTAAACTGATGAGAAAAAATCATGAAAGGACAGTCATGAATTCTTACATCATAGGCTCCAGCCTTGATCTGCTGATAGAGGCGGTGTTGATCTTCATCCCAGAAGGGAGGATAGCCCACCAGTAGGATGTACAAAATCACACCTGGAGGAAACACGGCACCAACTTAAGTAATTGATCAGAGAAACCTAAAAAAAAATAAAATAAAACACCAGACAACTGGTTTCTTGATTCACAAGAAACTTTACATGTGAAACTGACTTAGCAAGCTCAGTGTCAGCCATGTCCAAACAATTTACAGAGATTTTGCTTTTACCAACTCTATCTGTCTGTTTCTTTGACAGAGAAAGACCATCAGCATTTTATACGAACAAACACTAAACGAAAATGCAGTTTCCGCTTACAACACAACATTCCGGGTCAATCCAAACACACTGCTGAAATGAGACATTTTCTGTGTTGTTTACCGCAGGCCCACATGTCCACCGGTTTTCCATAAGGATCTTTTCTCAAGACTTCAGGGGACAAGTAGCCTGGAGTGCCAGCAAATCCTGGATGGATAACAAGATAAGATTGAAGAGCAAAGAAACATGGAAAAGCTCCATATCTTGGCTTAAGTGGAAAGTTGGGACAAGAACACACTTGTCTTTAGTTATTCTTATAAGACATGTTGTCTTGACTTGAATGTTTATGCCAATCCAGCTGCTCCCTTGATTGATCTAAATGTGTTTTGAGCTATCCCATTTGGTAAACAGTCAAATCTGATTTGGGTCTGTAAAGCAGACTGGTGATACATTTTTGACAGTCCACAGCTTGGACTGATCCTAGTCAGGTAAATGTTCAATACAATAATTACTGTTCTGCCTGTTTTATTTTTATGTTTGCTTTCAAATTGCTTCCCAGGATGCAATAGAGTTAAAATAGAATAAGATAAGTGGATTTAAATACATAAAGTACTCATTTAATTTTTTTTTTTTTAAATTAAAATCGAAGCAAAACTTAGAACAACATTTCAAATGGTAATTATTTTGGCACTTGTAGACTTCCATACTTAAAGTGAAAATACTTTTCGGAGGCAGTTTCTTCTGGAATGCTTTATTTAATCTTGCTATTACAAGATTAGCCATTCTATCCTTTTATATTTAGTTTATTAAGTTGAAGTTTTCTGGAAGAAAAAAACAGGGCATTACTTTACAGACTGTAAAACGTCATGATGTATTCCTTATATAATTTATAGAATACTGCATTTACCCTTTGAAATAAAAAAAATGTGAATTACATGTTACTTAAATAAACAATTATACTTACTTTTACTTTACTAACTTAAATTTTTAACTATACTAACATTTGAAAAGTGGTGTTGTCAGAAAAAAGGTCTTTTAGACCTAGCAGACATAAAGCATCATGAGCAAAATGATAGGTAACATCGTATAATCATTGGAGAGTTGTCCCAACAGCCGTCAACATGAATAACTGATAGTTTGAATGCTGTCGATACGCCTGGAGTTTAGAATTTAGTAAAATGTGGGTGAGTACTCACCAAACCATGCCTGTTGGTCCCCCTGTACCTCGATAGCCAGCCCAAAGTCAGCCAACTTGACCGCCGCCCCCTTCAGCTTACTGGCCAATAGAAGGTTCTCAGGCTGGGGGGGACGGAGTCAAACAGGTTAGAAGCGAGAGGTCACACGTTCAGGGGTCAAGATGCCCACAGACACAGATCTAAAATCAGATTAGCCAAACCAAATCCTAATCAAAAGCATTAGGGGTCAGTGACACTAAACTGCTCTTAAATCAGTGTCTGAGGCAACTCGCTTTCTGTCACACAACTGACAGACACAAACATGTGAACGGGACCGACTCTCTGGGTGACCACAGACACTTGGTAAGCTGGAGCTGTGGACTCGCCCCCTCGGCCTTATGGATTCAGAACGAGTGTCTTGGCCGTGGACGAGATGCAGTCGTCCACAGTAGCACCAATGCACTATTGAAATCCATGTGTGGGAGCAAAGTGCACAGTGAAGGGAGCAAGAGACAGGAGGAAGGTGTGGTGTCACAAGAGGGGTAATAACAAGTGACTCAGCCATGTAAATGAAACGACACCCCCACACTGACATAGCTCAGTGCACCATAAATATGTGTGAGCCCAGCATGCAGACGCGCACACACACAGACACAGGTGCAGAGAGGTCTCGGCTGACCTGAGGCCAGTGAAACAGTGTGCTCTGATGAATAATACATTTCCTAACATTTGGTAACTCTAAACACAAACAGTCTACAGCGGACAAACTCACAAGAAACGGACATTTGCCCAAAGCTGAGACCTTAAACTAATGCTCCTGTTTATGAAGCCTTTGAAATCATACCTGCATCAGTTTACAACATGTCAGCAAATGGAAACGGAGCTTTTGTCCTCTTTAACTTAATAAAAGGCTCATGCAAGTATTTGACACAATCAAAACATTCTTAGTCCAAATAGTGTTTTTGTTGAGCTGCTGTTGCTTGATTGCTTTGTCATCACAGCTGCAGCCACAAAAATCTTAAAGACCCACTCCGATGAAAATTGTGTTTTTTGTGCGTTTAACATGTTCTTGAGGCATTTTTCTCATGATGGAGGACACACACATGGAAAATTAAGCTTAAAACTGCATTTCTGATTACTTCTTTATTCAAATCTTTATGAATAAGGAGAAGATGCAAAATGTCATTGGAAAAAGCTTGTAGCAGTGACGCAGGCCCCAAGCTCCCTGCTCCGCTCCATCCTGACGGATCAACTTTAAATCGTAAGGTTTTCCTCGTCCGAGCTGCCGTCTGGCTCAAAACTGTATGACTGGATGGCTTTAATATAGCAGACTACTTTTGTTGCACCGGTAATGTTAAGTTGGGCTTGTAAGGCGCTGTTAACTAGCAAAAGAGCGTAAACAGGCGGAAATGGGGGCGATCTTACTCCGTACCAACAGTCCCGCCCACAACTTAGCAGCAAATTTCTAACTTCTGCCACTCTGCAGAAACTATGTCCTAGAAAATGACTCAGGTTTTTGGATTTTGGTTATAAAAAGGACCTCTGAGTACACTTGGAAAATAGATCAAAAGATGATCAAAGTGGGACTTTAAGAACTACATGCAAGATCAAGCAAATACCAAAAGAGTTTGGCTCACAGCAAAATATCGCAAAAGATAAAGAAGAAATAGGTAAAGGAATTTGGAGTTTTCCTTATCTCTGCCGTCCGGTGTGGGCTCCAGCAGAGTCTGTCATCATACCAACCTTCAGATCCCTGTGAACAATCCCATTAACATGGCAGTGATGGACACTCTCCAGGATCTGCTGTATGCAGTGGCTGTGGGCCACGGGGGTGAAGGCAAGGAGTGACGGGATGAAGAAAGCGCAGAGGAGCAAGGGAAAGACAAAACAAACATGTCATAACTGTTTTATAGTCTCCTTACTTTTCCTGTTAAGTGCCTAGGATTTATCTTGACTGGTGGCATTTAAGCCATGTGGAATAAAAGATTTTTTTTTGTGTTCAAGGTTTTGTTTCTTTTATGGTGACACCAAAGCTCTACTAACTGTTTTGCAACCATTCACAGACAACTCCCTCTTTCTGCTCCTCTCATATCTCTCTGGGGAGGCCTTCTTTCAGCACAAAGCCGAAGCTGAGAAGTACGCTGTGTATGATTAATATTGCAGGCTTTGTGTCATTAATCATCTGTATAAATAACTCCATAAGATGCCTCAGAGACAAGGAAGCTGGATTTTACTTCTGACACGACCATATGTGAAGCACAAAAATATGCACACGCACAAGAAGTTATCTCTCATAAAAGACAGATGCATCATGGCTGCTGCGTTTGTATGTGTGTCTATGTGGGCGAGTGGATTGGGGGGGGGTTGGCTGTTACCTGGCATCAGCTTCACTGTAGTATTCCCTGGCTACGATGTCCTCAAACAGCTCTCCTCCTGTCACCCTGCAGGGACAAGGAGACAACACCACTTTGAATATGTACATAGCTTATATATACCTACAAATACCGACTTAAAAGCCTGATGAAATGAAAATATTTTTTATCCTTTTTCTTTCTTTCTTTCTTTTTTAAATAATGTTATTTTTAGATCCAAAGACTTGGGTAAAAACATTTCTATTCTTAAAATGTTCTAAATTTTCTACAGCTTTTAAGATGGATTATTTCACTCAGTTTGTGGTTGTTGCCAAAAAAAAAGATCACCCGTCTCATATGTAAAAATGTATTTTAACTATAGTTTTAAACACTAACTAAATACACAGGCAGCAAAATTGTACATTCGAATGTAGAAGTTGTTGGTTAGTTTATTTTTAATCGGCACAGTAAGTTAAACTGTAGGTTGTGAAAAAAGTAATATGCATTCTCTTATTAATTTTCTTTCCTTTATAACCAGCAAAGTAACTTTTCCAATTTACTGTAAACGCATGTTGTCCAGAGAGTATTTGAGATGAAGCCTTTTTCCATTAGGAACTTCGGACATCAACTTCCTTTTAAGCAGAAGATGATAGAAATAAAAGGCTCTTTAAGCCTTTGATGCTTGAATTTAGTTCCAGCTATGAAAAAGAAAATGTCCCTTATGTTTTTTCTTTCAAGTAGATACTAAATTAAGGTGATTTTGGTTTGATGCATATTTGTATCTTTACGTGTCAAGGGGTTAAGTAAATCTGTGGAGCCTCAAGATGTAAAAGTCATTTTTCACCTCCAACACTTACTCTGTAGAGTTTTACAGCTAGAATAAGATTTATTTCTCATTATTTGAATATTTAGACAATTTATTATAGTTTAGAAAAATAAATCAAAAACAGATTAGGTAAGACGCATGAAGTACCATTTACAAGGATTTAGAAAAAAACAAACTCCAACTGTTATTGTAATATGTGACATAAATCCAACCAGCTATTTTTGTTTGTATGTATCTACATGGACATATTTATTGGTATTTTAAATGGCAAAAATGGACCAAAACTTGAATTTTCCAAAGTCAATTTGGATGTTCATAAACTTCAAACTTTTGGACCTACTTCATAAGTTTATGTTGCACATAAACTAACTTTTTTTTATCAACTGTTCAAATATATGCAGAAGTAGATCTAAAAGTGTATAACTTTAATTGCCATACTTAGATATGTTCAATTAGTTTACATTATGATAAATGAAAGGAAATCATCAAGAGAGCAGTAATAACTAGGATTATACCAGAATTATTTAAAATCTATTTAAACTTCCAAACATTTACAAAATGTTGACAAGACTAATGGGGAAATTTAAGGAAGGACTTCCTTTCCAAAACAGAAAAACCTTAGTCATAAAAAAAGTACACAAATTAAAATTGACCTCATATGAGTAAACTACTTGAATGATGGCATCCACACAACCACTGTCAAAAAATTTACTAGTGATTGTTACATGTTTTTTTCTTTCTTTTCTCTGTAAAGCGACTCATCGTCAGTCTTCTGTCCAAGCCATAACCCAGATGTTTGTCTTATCAAGTAGATAGTTCCCTTAAAATGCAAAGATTAGACTTTTTCCCATGGATAAGGATACTAAAACGGACATGACAATGTAATACTCTAGTTAGGAAGAAACTTTAAGGACCAAAAGGATGGAAGACACCTATAGCTGAATTTTTGTCTGAATCGAAAAGTTTTACAATAATGCACATTAGTGGCTCTTGAGTCATTTGATCTATTTTAATTTTTTCATCTTCTGCTATCCAAAATCTGTACGTTGAAGAGGTATTTTTATACTCATCGAATATCAATAAACTCATGTGAAGTCCCACACTTTGAGATTTAATGGGTAATTTTAATATCACACCACATACTGGTAGATATTGCATACTAAAACTTGATAAATATTTAAAAATTCTGGAAAAACTGGAGGACGTCTCTTCTGTTTCAATTCTTCAGTATGCTCTCCCTGCAATTCAGTATCGTAGCTGAAGGGGTAAAATTGTTCAGGGTAAGTTCAGGGTTGCACACAGGGTAAGAGAGCAGTGATGAGCTGTCTGGGCTTGGACCTCTGAAGTCAGAAAGTAGTTCAGTCTAAGAGATAAATCCAACCACAAATGCTGCACTTTTTAGTGAGGCAAGGAGCCAAACAACAACTTGGAACCAGCGACTGCGATCAGCTCACACTCAGTTTGAAGAAGATCCTTTCATCAGTCATCATAAAATGTTGCAACAACTGCAAACCCGCTCAGAGGCACATGTGACTCTGATCTCACTCCATGTATGTAGCATGTTTGTAATGAGCTCAACAAAATGGGATTTCCACTCCATGAGCTCACCGCCCCATTGGACTTCCTAAAATCAGTCACTTTTTCTTACCATTTCAACATAGTAAAAAACTCACTGTTTCATTGCATCCACACTTCCATAAAATTGTGTGAAAATACCAAACATCAAGCAAAAGCAATAACTTCATGGTTTGGTCTATATATAAAATAATAATAAAAAAAAAAAAAATAAAAAAAAAGAGTCCTTTGGGGCAGACTCATCCAGATATTAAATTCAGGATATATTACCTCAGATTTTTGGATTTAAAGGGGAATCAGTTCAGCTTTGTCAGCATGAACGTTAGAGCTGTGACGGTGACGGATTTTTCATCACCGCGGTGATGAACCACCAGGGGGCGCGGTGTCGCGGTTAACCGCAGCCCCCCCCCCCCCCCTCCAAAAAAAAAAAAAAAAAAAAAACCCACACACACAAAATCCCCCCGCGGCTGCATCATAAATACATACAGTTACAACGTAGTATTCTTTATTAACCTTTATTAACAAATAACAATAACAACTGACTACTACGTACCGACGAACCCCCCCCCCCCCCCAACACAAAATCCTCCGGCGGGCGGCCGTGTCGCGCACTCAAGAACGCACCCAGCTTAGTGGAAATGAACAATTAGAACGCAGTAAATTTGTCGTATTTCCTCGCAAGACAGAAATTTCTTTTGTAGAATCAGGATGTGTGTGTGCTTCTAAAACAGCGCACGTGTGTCTGTAAGTAGAGTACGCACGTGCCCCGTGCTTCTCTAAGAGACAGCTACAGCCCCGCGCGCGCGTGCAGGCGGGTGCAACGAGGAAAGGAGAAGAGTGATAAAAGGTTTCCAATAGAAACCCTTTAAGTCTGAACACAGGACTAGCAGAAAAAGTAAATTATCAGCAAAGATTAATGTGTTTATTATAGTTCCAATCACGCACCATATGCAAAACTTAAAAAAAAAAAAAAAAAAAAAACTTTCAAAATAAAAGTGCGGTGATGCGGTGATGACCTCATCACCGCGGTGATGACCTCATCACCGCGGTGATGCGGTGATGCGGTTATCGTCACAGCCCTAATGTACGTGCATATTTCTGCTTCGGGGCTCAAACAAGTCCAACAATACTTATTATTTGAGTTTATTAGATCAATATTTACTTATCAAAACATGTTTATAGTATGATATTGATTTTTTTAATGCATCTATGTGATGTAAATGTTTTTCAAAGCTACTGCCTGCACGGATAAATAAAGTTGTTTGAATTGAATTGAATAGAATATTTCATTAAAACTGATTTGGATGTAAGATTGAATGTCATTTATAAAAGCATATATATTTTTTAAAAGGGAGCCAAAATTTGAAAGGTGTAATCAGTGGTAGACAGGAAGGAAAGGCTGTTGACTAAAGCTCTATTGTGAGCAGATATAACAGTATTTAATGGTGTTAACTGGCGCTGAACAAAAAATGTCAGTGTGTGTGACAGATAGTCTTTTACTTACAGATCAAACACCAGATAGTGGAAGCCCTCCTCTGATATGCTGTCATGAAGTCTTACTGTAGAAGGGATTGAACAAAAGTAAAACCACAACACAGATGAGGAAGCAGGCACATGGAAATAAGAGAAGCCAGGCAGTTTTAAATAGTAGGTCATTACGGGTGGATTTCTTTTTAATTTATTTTTTTTGTTGGTTTTTATAAAACTGAAATCCCCTTCTCTCTGATATGTGGAGGTTTCAGGAATGTTTTACAGTTCAGCATTCAAGACTCATAGGACAGAACATAGTTTCTGGAATGATTTCCAAAAAAAAAAAAAAAAAAAAAGCACAAAAATAGGATTCCATGGATGCTTCCTTTTCTAAAACTAGAAAAATATTGACTGTTTCTGGAGAGAGCTCACTATAGATTCAAAAACTTGGAAACTATTAATGACCTTTTATTATTTGGGTCATTCCAGCCTTGGAGGACATTTTAAATCCCACCCATCGTAATTCAAATAATCTACATACCAGATAATATGTATGTAACATGTAGTTTCTGACTAAATGTATTTGTCTTGAGACCAAATCTATAAAAACTAATAGAAGTAGTGTCTGGAAAATTGCTTTAAAAATACAAAATAAGTCTGCCCCCAAAATGTCCCCTTTTAAATTTAGATGTTTATTAAAACAGTTACAATTAAATTTAAAATTCTAACTTTTGGTTTCATTTGTGTCTCTTGAAACTGTGGGAACATTTGTTTAAATAAGCAAGAAATTTCCAATAATATTTATTACGAATGACTATTACCATAATCTTTTTAGCGTGGTAGAAGAAGAATCTAGCAGAGAATCACAAAATATGCTGGTCTTGACATTTTAAAACAGTTTTTGAAAGGAATGGGTAACGCAAAGAGATCTCATCTAATCTATTTACATTTTTTTATAACATAGTTAGCTTGGATTGAATTGTCTCACTTTACCTCATGCAACCCAGCATATAACCAGAATAATGTCTTATTTCTCTACTTACTGTTTTTAGCACTGTTGTCACTCTAAACTGTTACTACTATCTCATTGCTCCTTTTGCACTGACCTATTTAAATTATTGTTACTTTTATAGGCTGCACTGTGGGTTGAGAGGAAAGAAATTTCATCTGTGATGTAAATATAGTGTACACAGTATATTTGACAAATAAAGCTGACTTGACTTGACTATTTTATTTATTTAAACTTATTTACATGAGTAAGTTTGTCCTCTAGGTCATCAGTAACAGCTAAACGGGTAGCTTCTACTCCAGAGAGAAAGATAATATTAGTACAGATTTGCAACTCTGTTACCTGCACGTTTTGTCATCATCAAATCTATAATGTCATAGAAATCGTATAATTGATCTGTAAGCTGAGCTAATCAAGCCTTTGACCATTTGTTGACTTGTTATTGATGAATATGTACCAGAAAATCAGAAAATGTAAGGTTTATTTTTCATGAATTTTGAAGCCCAAATGTCTTGTAATTCTGGAATAATCCATTTTCTATGTAATAATTTGTTCTGTGGTTCACTATACAGTACATACAAAAGTGGTTAAAAGTCAAAGCATGATTTAGCTCTATGACTTCAAACTATGAGTTTTCAACTATCAAGAAGCACAAATTGAGAAGACAAAAAAAGAAACTGTTGCATATTAGAGTGACAACAAAAGAAAAGGGACATCTTCTATCTCAGATATAATGAGGGAATGGGGTGTGAATGAAAGGTCAGTGATTTGGAAAGAGGGCTCTTTTTTGATGACTCAGGTGGAAGAACACACAGCTCGCATAAATTGCAGTTAGACTTTTTTTTTTTTAACTAGTACACGCACACTTGTTCATCTCTCCTCCCTCTGCTTGTCTCATAACTGTGTCTGGAAGATGAATAGCTATAGCAAGAATCACAGGAGACCTGAACAAAATGTACGTGTTTGCAAGTGTGTTATTGTGTTCCGTGTATTTGGAGATTAAGGACACTTGGCTCACCGATGTTGGGGTGCTTTAGTAAACGACAAATCCTCGCCTCCCTCTCAAGCTTCTGGTGATCTAGAGAAGACAAAACATATATATGGTGAAGGCAGGTCATTGGAACTTTTCTAATTATTCCCTTCTATGATTGACTCCCTAAATCATCCAAGATGAACTTGGCTGCAGTTCTCCTGAGTGGAGGACACATGCGGAGCAGCGTTTGGGCATCACTGTCAGTGTCACAGTGTGTTGTTGTTGAGTCTGTCTTAATGCACTGGCTTTGCATCAGCTCTTTTCCTCCTTACTTTTTTTTTTTTTTTAGAGCTAGTCTGTTTGACAGTTTGATGTGACCTGATATGTCCTTGGTAATTTGGCATCAACAGGAAGGTTGCAGCGACCACAGCGGGATCAGGTTGACTCCTGATGTCAAGACTTAGTGAAAGCGCCTAAAATAAACCATTTTCTTTGGATGTCATGAAAACAAAGCAAAGACTTTATTGCTTGGATTTCTTGGTTTTTGTTTATTTTTCCCAAAAATGTCTTTTTTTCCCCTCAATAATTTAGACAAACATGTTTTTCATGGTTTTACAAACATGACCCATATAAGGAAAATTAGATGGTTCTGAACATGCCTTGATGACAGTTCTAAAAGGTAAGAAATAGCATGTGACCCATTTGTTTTCTGCAAATGTTATTTCATGGCACATCTGCCCTCATATTTGTGCAAAAATGACAAATATTTTGCATAAATCTTTAATGGTGCAAAGACTTTACAAGTAACATGTTTACCCGCTTTACCAACAAAGAGAAGAAAAAAAATCAATACTTAAGTACACAATCCGACTGTTTCATATTTATTTCTTTTTGTCTTTGCTTTTGCAAGTTGCTATAAACTTGTACCAGGATGCAGAAACGTCCTCGTATGACCTTGACTTAATAAAAAGGTTTACTTGCTTTTATATGAATTTGCAGGAATAAACTGACATAAAAACTGTCTGTCAGAAGAATCTAAACAGTGGCAAATATTTAAAAAACATCTGAGTCACAAAAATGGCGATTGTAATGGGTTTTGCAATATGCTTTCTAGGGGACCCATTTTAAAAAGAGAGCAAAAGAAAGTAAAGGAGAGAAACAAGAGCACAGCCCTCAGCTTTTTTTTTTCTCCAAGAAACAAGAGCAGAGGGCTCTGCTCTGCGCTTTTTTTCCCCAGCAAATAAAGTAGGACGCCTGCTTTTCGCTCTCATTTGTATCTTCTTCCTCTGCTCATTCAGATTCCGTGAAAACCTTGTACCGCATGAAGAAAACCAGATGTCCTTTATACATGGAACACAAGAGTGAAAAGGTTGAGTAAGACCAAATTTAGGCAACCTAGTTATCAAAAACATAAATAATGACATTAGGAATGCCTAGAAAGGTTAAAAAAATGCAGAAAATCCTTAAAGTACCACTCCAATCATCGTTTGTGCTATTGTAGAAGTGTTTAATTATGATAATGCCATTTTTATCCAAAATCAAAAACTTCTGTTTTCTGGAACGTGGTTTCTGCAGAGCAACAGTAGTTCATAAGACATTTGGCTCTTAGTTGTGGTTGCGACTGTTGTCACAGAGTAAGCCTTCGCCTGCTCCCAAATTGCAGTTCCCAGTCCCTGACAGGCCCAACCTAACATTAGCGGTGCAACAAAAATGGCAAGCAATTTTTGAGCTATTCAGCCGTACAGTTTTGAGCCAGATGCCAGCTTAGATGAGAAAAATAAAGATGTACATGTATCTAGTCATTTATAAGCAGATGCACCGAAATGGATTGCTGTACCTACAGAACAGACTTAAAAGTTTGGACACACCTGCTCATTCAAATGAATGGGAAGGTGTGTCCAAATGTTTGGTCTGTACTGTACGTCACAGATACAAACTTTTTACAACGTCCTTTTTTCATCTGCATCTGATTTACAATGATTTGAATAAAGAAAGATATCTCCTGCCTTAATGAGAAAAATGCCACAGTAACATGTTAAAAACACCCAAAACCCCATTTTCACCATTTTCATTGAAGTGAGTGTTTAAAAACATTTAAAGGACTTTCACACGCAGACCATCAAATAGCTCTTTTAAGTCTATGAGAACATGACAGTCTAAATGTAGTCTGAACAGACCGCCAGCTGTAGAGACGTGCACAGGGGCACAAAGACAGGGACAGAGCCAGAAACAAGGGCGACTCAGTCATCATCGCATTATTAGCAAGACCCTCTGAGCAAGGTCACTAATCTCCCTTTCTCTGACGGAGTTTTTACCAGGCTGCCCAATGCCCTGTAATCCTTTTTGTGTCTCTGCCAGTCTGACTCACTCATGTTCATTTGGCAGTATTGTATTATTCGGTGCACTTGTCTCTCCCACACATCTTATCAGTAATTTGACATTTTAGTTTTGTGACACTCATGTCATCACTTCTGCATTTAATGTCCGTTGAAAATGATTCATATCTGCACTTATAGATGTTACCTCTTCACTTCATTTGCTTATAAAGCTTTCCTTTTATGCATTGACCGTATAAGAGAACTGGACTGAGTGATCCCTCCCCCTTTACCTTCCAAACAGGAAGTACCTGCTGGTTCCTAGAAGCCATCGACTTTAATGGAGAAATAAACAGCGACTACTCAGTCATTTTATTTGTCAGTATAACCAGTCTTGCTCTGATATCTATTTTTAACATGTTCTTGCTAATCCAATTTTTTTTCCCATATTTTTTTCTTTAGTGCAAGTTATTCAAGTTATAAACTGGCCAGATAAATGCCTAAAAAAAAGTAGGTGGTCTCACGTCAAACGTTTGTTACATGTGATTGACAGATGTCACGTAGCCTGCTTTCAAGTGGTAGCTGAGGCCTTCCAACAAGCTCACTCCTGACTGGGGAGAGTTGTTGCCATAGAAACGTTGACTCAAACCGACTCGGAGCAATCACTACTTACTGACGACATCTATCTCCAACATGGTTGGCAGTGGCTTCGCCCTCTCTCTGGTGCCTCTCCATGGATTTGCACACAGTTGCCCGCACTTTAGGTTAATTTGTTTGAGCTGTATTTAAGTGGTTGTGTTTCTGCACTCTGTGTTTGAGTGCAGCTTATGTTTAGTTCCTTGGTCTAGCATATCTTGCTTTATTTGGTATGCTGGTGTTAAATTCTGTTGTGGATTTTTCCCACCTAGAGTGGCACTTTTTGCTATTAAAAACCTGTAGTTTCTCTCTCTGGCTTGTCGTCTAGTCCTGCATCTGGGTCATCCCGATACCCTATGACAGTTTCACGAAAAAACTGAATTGACTATTTCATTGGAGCCAAAACCCAGCCAAGAGCCAGTTACCCGGCCCAGTTCTCTCTCTCTTAGACAGACAATGCTTCCAAGACAAAAACTTGAAATAGTTGTTGTTATAACAAACTACTTATTCCTTTTATTGAGAAGGAATGTATGTCCATTTGTATGTCACTTTTTAAATATGGTCTGTGTTGGGTTTATTTTATTTTGTTAGTGGTAAAGTGAAAAAAGTTTTGTACTGCTGAGGGTGTATGGCAAAGACATATTATAATATTATTCATTTCTCGCTTTTCATTTTTCTTATGAAATAGGTCAACAAAATGTCCAGAAGTAAGACAAATACAGTACAATAGGCATTCTGCATTGTTGTTTTACATAAGTGTTTTAAAATAAATGTAAAATCTGGATTCAGATCAATTTCCTAGAACTATGTCTTCACAGACACCACAGTCACCACTTCTTCCTAAATATGTAGGACGTGGATTTCCAGAGAAATCCTAAATATGGAGGCTGTGGATTTCTCTGGAAATTACCATTTCTAAAATAAAAAGAATGTGTAAGGGCAAGTCTTGTTTGTGCTTTTGTGCACCATATATGGACATCTTTCATATGATAACAATTACGAACCATTTTGATTTGTTAAGTGATGCTTCACATTTTAAAATACCAGATAAATGCTTCTTGAAAATCTTTTCTGAACATTTATTGACCCATTTAAGTGTTAAGTTCACACATCAGCATATTCTTGTCATTTTTAAATACAGTACATTCTGTAACAGCTGTCTGCTTTACTGCAGCACAGGCCTCCAATCCAGCACACCGTGTACATAATGATACTACCACACCATGCTTTACTGGTTGGTTTTACTGGTTGGACCTTTTACTTGAAAGACTACTAAACGTGTCAAAATCTAAAAGAATGGGCTGATGTTATGAACATACTTGGAGATGTGCTGGACTACACTCATCTCATTTGTTTAGTTTTGCTTAAACGTATACATGCTTCCTGGGTTTAATAAGCAGTAAGGTCAGTAAGTTCAAAATCTATTGGGAAAAATATCAAAGAATGAAGGAAACTGAATGCAACTCATCACATCTCAAAACCTAATCAAGTCAGGACTGGTTAGTCCTCAAGCAAGGGTGTATTCAGATTGGGATAATCCTTTGTTCCAGATCGAGTCCGCTTAATTTGTTCTAGATCGAGTTCCGAACCTTGCGTTTGGTCTGTGTCCAGACTGGCATCAAGCAGCCCATTCTGTTACAGCCCAAAGCTTGTAAACAAAACCACGTGATTAAAGATCTCATCAGTCATTGGCCAGGAACTACGAGGGCGGGACCAAACAACAAGAGAAAGACGGACGTGGTGGGCTTTACACTTCTTGACGAGACAGTTAACGTATTAAAACTTTATATTTTGATTACCAGATTTGAACGTCGGGAACACCTTTTACTTGTTACTTTGGTACGGCGGAGGCATGCCGCAAGGCGGTTAGTGGCAAGGAGACGTGCCATGTCTGCTTTAACTCAGAGGATGCTAGCAACTGCTGTGATGAGGAGCCATTGGGTATAATGTGCGCTGATAAGTGTTTATGACATATAGATTTTGGGGTAAACAGTGAGTAGCAATGTGTAGCACATAAAAAATTGTTTTAATGAGCCTGCATTCATCCAACAACATTTCAATGAGTTGTTGTGTCTCATCGTGGTGTTATGGCCTTGCTTTAAAGAGAGTTCTGTTAAGGAAACTACAAGGTATCATTTAGGATGATGTCACGAGTCTGTGGTAACATTCTAAAAATAAACAGTTCGACCCTCTTTTCTTTGTTTAATTACACAAAAATCGCTGCTTTATTTTTGTCCATGGCTCATCTGTTCCTACATTCCTATTCTGTTTACGGTGGCCATTTTGGTTCAGTTGTTCCGGTTCAGGAATGTATTGTATTCAGACTGAGGAATCTTAGAACGCACCAAAGCTCAGTCCGATTGGAATCAACTGAGACCACCTCCAAAGATGGGTCCAACAGTGGTTCCTGGTCCTGGACAAGGGTCCGCTTTAGTGTATTCAGACTGAAAATTTGTTCTTGATTATCAGGGCCAATTAACTCTGGTTCACTTAACCCTTGTGCTATCCTATGGGGGCCAGATGACCCGATCCTTACATTGTGTTCTCCCTACCATGACAAAGGTGGATAAAGGTGAAGCTAATTTCATGTCATCCATGGACACCAGTGAAGATCACAAATCACTGAAGAAAAAAGGTTCAGCGGTGGGGTCTAGATGACCCCACCCCCCAACGTTAAAGTGCCTCGGATAGCAGAAGGGCTAAAGCGGACCAAATGTGTCCAGTCTGAATGCACCCCAAAAGGCAAACTGGAACCACCAGGTGTTGCAACCACATGGGGGCACACTCCAGCATTTTCATGTGCCTGTCCCAACAGCAGTAAATGAAGGGTCAAGAAGGTCATCTACCTTGAAAATGAAGCCAAACACACGTACTTATCACAAGGTGATTCGCTGTGGCAACCTCTGAAGTGAATTGTCGAAAAGACAAAAATGTATATTTAGAGAAAGGCAGATGGTGATTTATGTAGTAAACACCATGTGTTTTTAAACATGTTCTTGAAAAGTATAGGTGGAAAGTGGAGCTGCACCATAGCTGGAAATAAATAATATGGATGTGACACAAATGTCTTAATACATTTTTTTGCGTATGTAATATAAATGATGTTCTTATTAGTGGTTGATGAAGGATCCTTGTACAAAAAAATGGCTCAAAAATAGAAACTTAATTTAATAAATGTAAGGTAAATATAACACAAATAATTAGGCATAAAACGTGACAAAACAAAACTGTCTCAATTTAAAATAGGGGAAGAAAAGGCCAAAAGAATCAAAGGATTTTACCTAGAATAAGGGAAAACAAGGCTTTAAAATACACAAAGAGCTGAACTGATTAAGAATAAGCACCAAGATTTTTGAAAACTAAAATCTGGTGAGATGTGACTCGGGAGGAAACCAAGCCCCCCCTGATTTTTTTTTTTCCAATTTTGAAACCAAACCCAAACCCATACATATAGAATAATGCAATTCCTCAAATGACCACTTGAGGCTGGATTTACAATAGCTCATACCCATGTTCACAGACATTTGCAGAAATTGCCTTAAAATACCAATATACTCACTATAAAATGTTCAACCTAACAAAAGGTTTTTTAATATTAACTGATTTTTATTTCTGCAATTAAGCAAAATAAAGTTATGTAAAGTTGCTTCTGTGCATTTGCTGCATACAACGCCCTCACTCACTCATTCCAGTATCTTCCGGTTCTTCTTTTCTTTCACCATGCCTTTCCTTTTTCTCACTCCTTCCTCCACAGGTAGCACACCTCTTAGCTGGCTGGACATCTGTTGTCTAGCAACTCCTGCACCAATCAGAGCGTCAGACCTCCCCTCTCCTCTGCAGTGGAACTAGGCTTGCATGCAAATGGCAGATTTTCAAGAGTTCAGACATAACTATCAAACTCCACTGAACAACACACAGAAAAAGCACAAACTGCCAGATCTGACATAGCAATCTAGGTTTCAGATTTCACTGAGAAATGCAACAAAAGTCAGCTCTAGAACAAAATGTTAACTTGGCATTGTGGCAAAGTGAGCTTTAAGCTCCAACTAAATTCAGTGAAACGTGGCTTTCTGCTACAAAGGATCAGTTACAGGCTGTAGTAATATTATATAAGTAATCTAAAATGTATGATGGGAAGAAACTGAACTCTTTACATAAAACAATGCAGAAATATGCAGGCATTGAACTTCCAGTAGGAAGAAACCATTCATCACTTAACAAGATATGTCCAGAAATGTTTCAAATGACAAGAAAAAAGTTCATTTCTTTGTTAATCATCTACTTTTTTATTATATGAGTTTAATATATTGTATTACAGAAAACCTATATGTAAATCGGACTGCGCCACAAGTTTGAAAACCTAATCCTCATCGCTTTCCAAATAGTCAAATGTTTCGGTTATAATTCTGCTGACAACAAGTAGTTCTTGCACTGACAACAGTAACTTGTGACTGGCTGACAAAAACCCTTCATAGTTCTTCAAATGTGCTTATGCAAGCTTGTGCACTGCTGCCTCAGACACCTTGCTTACGTAGTTCAAACTGACGAAAGCGTGTCGACAAAATGTGTAGCCACCATTACTGTGCAGACAAATGCAGACTGTCTGCAGTCAGGTGTGTTCACTCAACAGAGGCTTTAGCTTGCTTCGTCTCATCTAAGTAAATGTGTTTGCCAACAGAAAAAAACAAGACTCTTTAAAAACTCAATGATTTGATCGAAGAAGCACTTCACTTTCCTGCAGCTATGCTCAGCCATGCAGCAGTACATGTCTGGTACCAACATAATGATCATTTTTGCATCATGCACATCCTTTTGCATTTTTTAATCATGCAGCCGCTCATCTGCTTTGTAGCTGCAGATGTGTGCAGATTACATAAATTCAAAATTATATATATATATATATATATATATATATATATATATATGGGGGATATATAGTGAAAACATTTTTTTCTTTGCCTTCTAAACAAATGTGTTGCTGCAGTGCAACTTAAAACTTGAGCTGCGATCCCACCTCCCTCTGCAAAGTTCGTTCAAGAGGCCACTTCCGATTAAAAGTCTTTGTTAAAAAGTCCCAGGTCCATGCGCAGCTACTGGTACTCAGGTTTTGAAATCCGTTTTCGGGCTTCATGTACAAAACGCTTTTCCATTGAACATGTGTTGAAAATTAAACCAGGTTGAATTGACATTTGGACAGCATCCCCTTTAATTCAAAGAAGTGCCAAATGTTTGAAAATTGATCACGAAGGAGAGATTAATAATTGAGATTTATGGCCGCCCAATATTATATAACACCAAGTTTTTCTTTTATCGGAATAGAGCTGTGACAGAAAAAACCAGGAGCAAACTTTTGCACCACTTCCAACATTTCGCACTTAGCCTCTTTCAACTATAGGTGGCAGACATGCAATTGTAAACAGTAGCATAAGAACAAGAAGAAGAATCCCTTCCCTATTTGTACAGAATACCTTTTTTGACGCATTCTTTAACACGTGTCACATGCACAGTGTGACGTATCTTCAAGTCTATAGGGGTATATTACAGAACTACACAAAGAAATAGCTTCAGAAATAGCTTCACACACAGCTGTGAGAGCCACATTTTACACAAAGCTGTTTTGTACGTGCAAATAATATGATGTAGGTGTGTCGCATGCATGCAAGTAAATTTTACAACATTCCATCCATCCATCCATCTTCCTCCGCTTATCCGGGACCGGGTCGGTCAGCAGACTGAGCAGAGATGCCCAGACTTCCCTCACCCCAGCCACTTCCTCCAGCTCCTCTGGGGGGACCCTGAGGCGTTCCCAGGCCAGCCGAGAGACGTAGTCTCTCCAGCATGTCCTGGGTCTTCCACGGGGCCTCCGCCCAGTGGGACATGCCCGGAACACCTCTCCAGGGAGGCGTCCAGGAGGCATCCGGACTAGATGCCCGAGCCACCTCAACTGGCTCCTTTCGATGTGGAGGAGAAGCGGTTCTACTCAGAGCTCTCCGCGGGTGACCGAGCTTCTCACCCTATCTCTAAGGGAGCGCCCAGCCACCCTACGGAGGAAGCTCATTTCAGCCGCTTTCGGTCATGACCCATAGCTCATGACCATAGGTGAGTACTGGAACGTAGATCGACCGGTAAATTGAGAGCTTTGCTTTTCGGCTCAGCTCTCTCTTCACCACGACGGACCGATAGAGCAACCGCATAACTACGGACGCCGCTCCGATCCGCCTGTCAATCTCACGCTCCGATCTTCCCTCACTCGTGAACAAGACCCCAAGGTATTTAAACTCCTCCACCTGGGGCAAGGACACTCCACCCACCGAGAGATGGCAAACTACCCTTCTCCGGTCAAGGACCATGGCCTCAGATTTAGCGGTGCTGACCCTCATCCCAGCCGCTTCACACACTGCCGCAAACCGCCCCGATGCATGCTATTATTATTCTCTAATTTTAATCCCTCCACTCACACCCAAGACACACCTTGGCCAAAATGGATTAGAGCATGTACTGAATGCAAAAATGTCCTATTAAGTTATTATTAGTGCACATTTCTATTCTTTCATTGAAAATACATGTATTTACTTTCTTTCAAACCTTTTTCAAAATGGTCTTTCATGGCTTTTGAAGATTGCCGCTTATTTTCAATCTGAAAGGACAAGCTTCCTAGTCTCCACGGACCTTTAGACACACACAAACATGCACCTTTTTTCCCCAACCGATGCCTCCATCTCCTTTATTTTCTGGTGTGTCACGTCTGCACCCGCACTGCAGCAATGTGGCATCTATGAGTTTACTTTGGGTTTATTAACCTTTGTTATTATGATTTTTCTTGGCAGAGAAAAATAAAGTTAGACTAGGAAGGTAAGTGGAAAATAATGCAGTTTAAATGAATACTTTTTGCAATCTAAATGTAGAATGAAGTTGTTTTCTTTTTGCTGCAAATAACAATATTAGGAAAATTAAGAAACAGGATTGTAAAAGACACATAACAGGTCTGTTTGGTGGCAGCTGCAGTCAAAAAGGCCACGACTGCCAAAGGAAATCAGTGTAATCTGATCTAAATAAAATATCTCTCTGCCGCCTTTGACATTGATTTTATAATGTGATCCGAAATATAAATCAGAGGCACATTTCCATTTGTTTCACACAAATTTGAGCAGATAGCAATTTTACAGACAATTTAAATACATCGAACGAAAGTAAAAAATATTTTATAAGCACGTTTTAAGGACTAACCTTTGGGTAAAGCAAAGCCTTATTGGTTTGTATTAAAGATTCCTTGTGCAATATTTGTAAATCTTGTATGTGTTCAGCTAAATACGAGTAATAAAGAACCCACTCTTGTTTTTAACATGCTCTTGTAGCATTTTCTTATAATGAAGGACATATAAGAAGAAAATTAAGCTTAAAACTGCACTTTGGAGTGTTTCTCTATTCAAATTGTTGTGAATCACAAAGCTTGAATCACAAAGCTTGTAGTTGGGATGTAGAAGCTACAATCTGCAAGGCACAAGCTCCCTGCTCAGCTCCATTCCGGTGCATCCACTTATACACGACTAGATCCATGTATGTCTGTTTTCCTTGTGTGAGCTGGCACCTGGTTCACAACTGGACAGCTGGATATTTACAATATTGCTCATCATATTTGTTAATGTCAAGTTGGAGTTGTGAGGGCTGTAAGCTAGCTGGAGAAATGGAAACAAATGGATGATGGTAAGTGGGGGCAGGTTTACTGAGTGGCAACAGTCACAACTTCTTCGTTCTTACACAACTCTGAGGCTAATTACTAATGAACTGCTCCCGCTCTTCAGAAACTATGTAGTAGAAAATCTGATTTTTTAATTTTGGCCAAAAACGACATAATAATAATTAAAAGACCACTGGGAACACTTTTAGAATAGATGAAAGATGATCGGAGTAGGACTTTAGCTACCGTAGTTAGCACTGTAACATAATATATACTCTGACATTACTGCAGTATTTAAATGTTTGTTTCAAAATGCAAATTAGACGTTATCAATATTAGAAGTATATGCCTACAATCAAGATTATTCAGCTCTCCTTAAATTCAGATATGCCAGAAACAATTGATTAGGAAAATTTGGCCAGAACAAAGAAGAAAAAAAATCAATGCCACAATGCATTAATTTTGGACCATTGTTTGATGAAAGTGCTTCATAAGAAATTCCTGGCCATGGAAGCCAGCAGCAATGATGAAATTAGGGAAGGACAAGTCAGTTTCACTCCATTTATTTTAGAGATACAGTGATCACTCAGTTGCTGAGTGCAAATCTGCTGATTTTCAGCTTGAATGATGATGGATCAGGTTCTTGGAAATTAGAGTAGGTGGACAACAACACAGAGTACTTTCACTGAATTTCACTGAGATAAAAAAAAAAAAGCCATCACAAAAGAAACAATAGAATTACTGTAGCACGATAACCTGCCAATTACTGTAAACAGAATTGGAGGTCTAAGAATTCTTTGGATGTATTCCAAAGCACTATATAAATAAAAAAAATAATTTTCATCAAACTGAATCAGAAGTTAACTTTATGTGCATAAAAATAAAAGCACTGACTCTCCATTCTACATTTCTGGCTCTCTAGGAGGTTCTCTTGGTTTTCTGGTTGGACAACATGAGCCGTCTGAGAGCATCCTTGGTCATAAACAATCAATAATCCGATCAATCTGACAGAATTAACCCATTCTTACTCCAATGAAAGCCCCCCTGACCGGTGGCAACAACAATCAAATTTAATTAAGACTTCTTAGAAGCAGGAAAAATATTGTGGGAAGAATATAAAACCATGAAGAGGTGCAGTTTTAATCTGCTCGGTATTAACAAAATGCACAGACCTGTTAAACCTAGCAGTAGCTATACTGGTTATCATATTTTTATTTATCACGAAAAAAGTTGTAACTACTGATAACTGATAACTCTTCTGCTTTCCTTCTTCTCAGGAGAAACAGCAGACACAGATCAGGGAAAATATGCTGCTTATATTATATTCCAAAGTTAGAATAGCAACTGAATTGATGGTGAAAGTAAAAACATTTTAAAAATCTATATTTTTTTATATATTAAAGTGTTCGTCCTGTTGGTTTGGCACCAAGCATTTGTTATAAAATGCAAAAGTGAGACGAAAACTGAGAGACAGAGATGGCAGGGGCATCAAACATCACCACCGGATATAAGCAGAAAAATAGATGCTTGTCTTTACAATTTTAATGTTGTAAAATTGTTTTCGCTTTTTTATGATGCTGCAAGCGGGTGGCCTCTCACTGAACGAAAAGCCCATGGTTGTTTGAAACAGGAGCTGAAAACCTGAGTGTGTAGGTGCAGACGAGAACATCTCCATGGAGTCCTGGGTGTGATGTCAGTGTTTTAAAGCACTGCAGTACAGCACATGAGCATAAAAAAGACAAGTGAAAGACAAGATTTAATGCTAGAATTCAAGATAGGAGGAGAAATAGATTTAAAAAAAGCAGCGATCAAACATGTTTTCTTGTCTTAAAACAATCCAAAAAAAATCTACAAACTTGTAACGGAACAATTGTTTTATTTTAACACGTTTTTTTATGTCCAGACTTGATCTATAATGGTTATTGTTGCTTGTGTTTATTTCCCCCAAGATTTACATATTAGCCATCCACCCAAAGAAGAGCATCTCCAACTACAGCGTCCGGATGAATCAAGCCTTCCAGAGTGTTTGCCACTTCAACTTATCCCTTATTTAACTTGATATGAAGCTGAATTCACGTGAACCCCTCCCGACACGCTGTGCCTTCACTGCAGCAGCTCAGCCACATGCAAGAAATCAAGAAAGGCAGGCAAACTTAATAAAGCAGCCTAATATTCACAAACTTGTTTTCAACAGCTAATTCAAATGTTCATGAAGCTTACATTTCTAAGTAACAAATGCATTTTTTATTATTTCGTTTGCATTTGAGTTATAGATACTTGATATGTGGAACTAAAATCCAATAAGTTTTAAATTACAAATTAGAATCTGAACCTAAATTTCTAACTTTGCACATTTTACATCAAGCAAAATTTGTAAATTATAAAAGCAACCCTTGTTAAGAATTCCGATATATTAAACCATGAAAAAAAGGCCACCGTTTCTTTTTTACATTTCCCCGTTCTACATAAATGTAATCAGATTCAGTCTGCTTTGTGAATTTGAAAACATCTAGCAAAACCACAAGCCTGCTTCCTATTATAAGATGGAATATTTTGAAAATTGTGAGTGTGCAAGTGTGTGTGAGAAGGAGGCAGCCAGCGGGAAAGCACGACCAGCATTTATTTTTAGCCTTAAAGTACCCAGTGAGTCATGTGATCCCCTTCCTGTCACTGATCCCTTTCTCCTTACCTCCTGTTTCTCCATCTCAAAATCATTCTCTTGCTGCGTTGCCATTTTTTAAAACCACATTTTATTGCACTCCACTTTAAAATAAGGCGAAAATGTGGACAATAAAACTAAATGAAACAATCAGGAGAGAGTGTTAAACAAAAGCAGAGCAGAAGACTCTTTTTCATCACTGCTAATGAGGGAAAACCGCCAAAGGTATCACTGCTAACAGAGCAGAAGCTCACACGAACATGTGTCTGACCATGGCGAGACAATAAATAACTGAGTCTACACATAATCTCCTCACAAAACCCATTTTCCACATAATCTACAGCAGCATGTGAATCCTTCAGTATAACTGGATTTATATCTTGTGACCTCTGAATTGCCAGGCCTTCAAAAAATCTTCTTCTGAAGGTGAAAGTGTGGCATACTTACTTTAGGAACAGCTTTAAAATAATTAGGCTTGATTAGAGTTCCGGTGGGGCACAGCTGAACTGATAATATGCTGCCAAATGCAGTTGCAGACAGGTCAAAGAAATAATCCCCATCGCTTTTAGTTTCAATGTCTCATTAATGATGTTTTGAAGTTGACAAAGGTATATTTTGCTAAAAAAAACAAACAAACTGTTACATGATCTCACATTTGAAGAAATGTAAATGTATTAAATAAAAACTGATATAAATGTTGTGCCTTGTTCTACCGGTAATCAATCAATCATTCTCACAGAAATATTTTTGTCTTTTTTTTTTTTTTATAAAAGACACTTGCAAAATCACTCAAACAAATGAGGGATTAGAGACATGAAAAAACCCATGCAGAGCCGTGCCCACACTGCAGGCAAAGATAAAGTGACAAGAGCTAGTAGAAGTGACAGGACACTGACACATGCATAAAGGGAGAGGGAAAATATTCAACTGCCGAGAGGAATATGTCACGCAAAACCTCTCTGGTACTGACTTGCCAACATCTTTTTCAATCGCTCCTTTTGTCCCCTTCCCATCCTGTTCATCCATTCTATCCTCACTGCCGCTTATTCACTGACTCATCTGCTGTGCTTCATAAAAATGCTGCATAATCGGGACAGTAGATTTTTTAAATCTAACTGGTCCTATTAGGCCCACAGCACAAACAAACATGCCTGCATAAGCAGAAACATCCAACCCACACACAGTTCTTTCATCTGCCAACATTCCAGCCACCAATCCTGTCCAAAACCCCTTTCAGTGATATATTCTCACACACGCACATGCACATGCATAAGCAAACACATGGCTGTTGAGAGGGGTTGGGGGAAGCTCATGATCCTGCCAGAGAGAAGGGAATCAGACTTGCAATTCTAGAGCTTATCGCCAAAGAGGCTAAGACCATATCTGACATGCTAGCATGCCCTGTATGTAAACCTAGATGTGCACAATTCAAAAGGGTGCGCTTTTCTCTGCTGTATTCGTTGAATATTTGCACATGCATACACGCAATATCTGTCTGTCGAGATGTCTGGTTCCAGCCCTGCACTCAGCAAATAGCAGCTTAAGAAGAAAGAGACTGAAATCAATTGCGAGGTCAATTATCAATTTATCTATCTGCAAAATAAGTAATAGTTTATTCACAGTTTTAGGCTCTATCGATAAAGAAAAATAAGTTTGATCTAAAATTGGAGGAAATTTTACTATGTTTTAAGATTTTCAGAAGTAACTAGCAAAAATGTCTAAATTATTATGTTCATCTGGGATCTTGACTGGAGCCTAAATTGTTCTACTGGCATTTGCATTGGTATGTTGATAACACTAAAACAAGAGAAAATCTTAACAAACTATGAAAATAGCATATTACATTGATGCCTTTGAGCCATAAATTTGGATAACCTTTACTTTTAAACTATGAAATTCTGACAAAACACAAAATATACCAGTATGACCTGGGTATGACCTTAGCTGTCTGTTAGAAAAATGTGGTTTTTGATGTTTTATACAATATCTATATTTATATTTTTTAAAGGTGGCTTCTTCCATCTTTACAATCATTATTTTCATCAAGAAGATGGTTAAAAACTGGTCTATGCATTTACCACTTTAATAATGGTCTACTCCAGAGGTTTTGTTTATCTGGTTTCTATGAAGAATATGAAGTAAAACTTACCTTTTCATTTAAAACCATTAATTATTACTAACTTATTCTAAATCAAAAAGTTATAAAGTGCTTCTCTTCAACCTTGGGTTATAAACTTTTCATTTTTCTCTATAGCTGTGGCTCTTAATTGGCACAGATTAAGAAAAAATTAAGAAACAATCAATAAATCCGTTTTTTTTCTATTGACTTTTATTTTAACTTAATGAAAAAAGCTTTTTGGCAATACTATTGAGTATTTTCATACTTGTCTCTACTTTGGTTTATATCTTACTCCTGTGAATTTTTTTTTAGTTGCTATTTTAGGTTTTAAGTTAAAGGCTAGTTTCAAATCTGAACTTGCAGTGTTCTACCAAAAGCTTTTTTGTTGTTTGTGTAGTCCAGTGTTTTTCAACCAGTGTGCCGCGGCACACTAGTGCGCCGTGGGAGATGGTCAAGTGTGCCGTGGGGAATTGCCCTCATTAACTGATGTAAAAACATTTTCCATCTCCAGGATTTCAGCTCTCTGTTCATCCAAACAGGACTTGATAAAACACTGAGGAGTTAGGAATATAAAAGATCATAAAATACTTTTTCTTTGCGTTTATTTTATTTTATTAAAGACATTTTGATAAGAATGACGTACCGCGATTCAGCTGCAGCTCCGGCTGTATTTTGTAAAAGTCCCGCCCCTTTAATTGTCTCCACCAATCATTTTTGAAGGCTTAATCACATGTCATCAGTCTGACCAATCAGAAGTGGTTAAAGTCTTCACTTCCTTGTCCCGATTTAGTTCATAAAGTCGCTCAGTTCTAACAAAAATACCAGCTAAAGCTCGTCTTTAGCGGTGTAGCTTTCCACAGAATCCGGTATCAGACCGTGGAACAAGTGAACAAAACCATGAAGCTCAGAGACGCGATCTCCACCGGCCGTTTAATGCACTACATCTCCCATGATGCATTGGGTTGTGAGAGTGACCGAGCACAAGATCTGTTGTTAAACGCCTTGAAACCAACGAACACACATCAAACTGTTTTCAAATCTTCTAACTCAGGGGTCGGGAACCTATGGCTCGCGAGCCACGTATGGCTCTTTTGATGGTCACGTATGGCTCGCAGACAAATCTTTATTTATACCATTTTTTTTTTTATTAGACCAGTCCTTCTCGTGCGCGATGCGATGCCAGAGGGGCGCGCAGTAGTAGCGGTGCTTGGAGAGAAAAACCTGCGCCAGCACTCAGTTTACTATTATCTACTATTTCACAGAGTTTATTCCAGCAGGAAACCTATTAATTGCCGTGCCTAAACCTGCGCGTTCCCGTCTCTGAGAAAGAGCGCGCAGATACGGGGACGGGATGTGAGGAAGAAAGCAGAGGGTGGGGGTGCCCCCCACCCTCTGCTTTCTGCTTTGTAATAACGTGAAACCCGCTGCCCGTCACTCACTGTGTGAGTGTGTGTTTGTCTCCACGTCTGCATGTGAGTCTTCCTCACATCTCCAGAACATTCAGACCTACGATCACGTTTAAAGTCTCAACGCCTGCATGAAGCTGAAACTCATCACGTATCAACCAGACTAGACCATCAGCAGAACCACCACGAGAAATACTCATCATTTACTAGCAACAGCATAACGATGTTATTAAAAAGAATCCACAGACTTATTGTACTTTAAAAATGTTGAAATTACATCAAATGCTCACATTCACTTGTTTATTTAGTTTTAAACATGTTGTCGCGGACTGAGTTGGGTCCGCTGTTGGGACGCATTAAAAGTTCTGGAGTTCAGCAAACGCATCAAGCAGAGATCTGATTGGCTCTTAGTTCTGTCGCTCAGCCTGTTGTTAGGTAGTTTGGACCAATGGGGTTCAGCTATGGGCCGAATAAGGGAAATGGGAGGACTGGAGCGGGAGCAGAGGAATATAAAGTTGGGAGAAGCGCTCTCGTCTCGGCGGGAGAGATTGAGGAGTTACTGTATTAATTTTACGGCGTTTGCTGCAGTCTGCAGTAACCAGAATAAAGAACCTTAAAAGAGGTTAAGTCTCCGTGCCTCAGTGTGGGACAGGGACGCTACATTATTGTATGGCTCTTTCTAAATTACATTTAAAAATATGTGGCGTTTATGGCTCTTTCGGCCAAAAAGGTTCCCGACCCCTGTTCTAACTTAACTTTTATTGCATCTTTTAGAAAAAAACAGCTGCAGTTTCCAGCTTTTTCTGCAACAATTATCTCAAAAATGCATGTGAGATTGTGGAGGGACTGTAGTTCAATACAGACTATGAGTTTCTCCGTTTTTGTGTGTGTGTGTGTGTTTTTTTAATTTTTGGATGCTGGTGTGCCGCGGGATTTTTTTTAAGGTTAAAGTGTGCCGTGGCTCAGAAAAGGTTGAAAAACACTGGTGTAGTCTATTACTGACCCCTGGTTATCACAAAATATTGTCAAGACTTGACGGTGTCTTAAGAAAAGGAAAAACCTTGGAGCTGCAACACATCATTGGTTAATATTAATAAATAGGTTGGGTCACTTCTGTGTTCCTGCATGCACATGTTTGTGTGTGTGTGTTTGTATAAGTTTGTATGTGTGTGTGTGTGTGTCGCTAGCCTGAGGCAACGAGGCCAGCGGCTACAATTACAATGACGGATGTGAAAGAACTGGGTCGGCTTCGCAAGAGATCTGCCCCTGGGACGAGAAGACCCGCCAGAGCCCTGAATCAATACCAGGACACATGCACGGGAACGCACGCATATGCAAGGTTCACATGAAAACATTTACAAACCA